>OY288280.1:77278240-77953783 GCA_958450335.1 Hibiscus tridactylites
GCAAAATAGGGCGTTAGCATTGACTGGAAAAAATCAAAAAATTGAAGAACATGCTGAACCGTGTCGTGGAATCTGCCACTGCCTTAGAAACGAATTTGCCCCGATGTGTATAATCGCTGCTACAGGCGAATACCTCCCCTGTGAGGTTAACACGGTCTCTTCGAAGTTCGTACACCCGAACTTGAAGTGGACAATGGTGGAAGAACTGGAAGAAAGCTGGGAGAGTGTGTATGTAATTCTGTTTCTGGAATTGGATGATTATGAAACATGCAAAGCATACTATTTATAGGCTCAAAATGAAGGGCAAAATCGTCCATTCAATATTTCAATAGCCATAATAATTAATCCGAATTATGGTATATTATTACCATCAGTTATAACTATGTTTTAAAGGTGTAAGTATGTTGTAACTGGCAGAATTAAACAGCTGAATTAAGTTGTAATTCTATCTAGGTACAATCTCAATATTCAGATTAAAATTTGACTGTTTTGATTTTGATTAATACAAAATTTGAAACATCTAAAACAATTGTTATCCTCTGTAAATATAGAATTTCAAACATCAACAAACTGCCGATAAATATATCCATTTTCCAGAAATAATTCTTTCATTGTTTCATTCTTAGAGAAAAATTCTTTACGAATATTCTCCAAAAAGATAGTAACGCGTGCTGACGTGTCGTAGACACGTGTTACCACGAGCCTGACCCCGAGATGGACGGCGGCGGCGGCGGCGCACGAGACTAGCCCTTGTTCTCTATCACTCAACAAGGGAGGGGAATATGACGGCTATAAATACCCTTCACATGTTAGTTTCCCACTCAATGTGAGATTCTTTCTTTTTGCATTACTAACAACGAATATATATAAAGTGTTAAATATTTTGGGTTAGTTCGATTAATTCAGTTAATTAACCTATTTTAAACCAAATTAATCGATAATTGAAATTAAAAAAAAATTCTTAATCATTAACCGAAACGTAAAATTATCTAATAGATTAACTAATTTTGTTTTGGTTCGTTCAGTTTAACCAACAATGAAAACCCCTAGACATATGTGAATAAACTTAAATGAACATAAACAAACGAACATGAACAAACGAACAAATTACCAAACGTTCACGAACATAAATGAACAAACAAGCCCTTTGTTCGTGTTCATTCATTTAATTAAACGAACAAAAAATCTTGTTCATCTTCGTTCGTTTAATAAATAAACGAACTTCCCGCCGAACGGTTCACAAACGATTTGCTAAATGTTCGATTCATTTACATCCATAGCCCCTAAAGTTCGATGGTCACTGGAGTTGTTTTCCCTAAAAAAAAGTTGGTGGCGGGTTTTTTAAAAAAATTAAAATTTATTGGTAAATTTTATCACATTAAAGTTAACAAGATAAAAGTAAAGTACAGAGATTTAACACACTTCAGAAAACACAAGAGATGAAAAGTAAAGTATCAGGACAGGGTAATTTTATTCATCTCACTCAGTATTGTACCCAAACTGTGAGAACATAAATAGAGAGGTTTAATTAACATAGCCATGAATATGAGTAAAATATTTGTTTAAATTTAGGTATAATTTATAAGAAAATAGTAATATAAGATCATTATTTTAAGAATTATTATCCTACACACTGATAGTAGAAACTAAAAGTTTACACGAGTGTATTAGTTTTAGGGTTTAGATGTTTAGTTTATGTCGTAGGGTTTAGGGGTTTAGGTGTAGGGATTTAAAATTTAGGGATAATGGTTAGAATTTATGGTTTAGATGTTAGGGTTTAGTTTTTAGGGTAATATAGTGAGAATTTAGGTTTTAACCTATAAACCATAAATTGTAAATTTCAACCACTATCCCTAAATTCAAAACTAATACACATAAAGCTCTAAATCATACATCCTAAAATTAAAGCGTTTGTGCAAACTTTTAATTTTTCATCCGGTATATAAATAATAACCTTATTTTAAATATTTTATTATTTTACGATTATAAACTGAGTTATATCTAAATAGACACAATGAGGCTTATAATTACACGATATCACTTTACAAACCTAATTTGAATACTCTTTATTAGAGTAGACTCAAACCCTAACGACCTCAACTTCATAAATGCCTTTGGCCTTGAATTTACAATTTTCTAATTTCATAAATGAATTACAACTATTTAAATGTTTTTTTTTCAGAAATAAAGTATCTAATTTGATTGGGCTTACTTTATCCTTCGGCACGGAATTATTACTCGTAAAATCATTCGTCTCGATTCTCATTTTTTTTTCCTTTAAAAACTATTGAGGTGGGCTTGTCAAAAATTTAAATATATATTTATAAGTCGAATATTTAAATTTTAAATATATTTTTTTTATATTTTTGTAGCACACTTTCTCTACTCTTATAATTTTTTTATGTTTTTATAGCACGTTTTTATGCTATTGTAGCATTTTTTTCAATGTTAGATTTGACATTGTAACACCCGGGTTTAGGGGTTAGGTGAAAATAATATTTTAATATTATTTTGAGCTCGGTTTTATACTCTAAATAATATTTCGAGTTGTTTTCAAATTAATTAATTTGGGATGACCATGTTTTAAGATTAAACTCCATTTAGCCATGGATTATACGTCCTTGTGAATATTTCATTTCATTAAGGGCAAGATGGCCTTTGGGCCTTTTAAAATTTAAAACAAAATAAAACACCCCATTTACTATTCATTGTCTTCCTCTTCAAAATTCCAACGTGAAATAGAGCTCATCTTCCCCAATCTACTATTCCATCCCAAAGCTTCCTCATTTCAACTCCATTTTGAAAGGTAAGGACGTTTTTGACTTCCCCTCATCTTCCCCTCTTTAAAAGTACCTTCTATTTTCATTTTCATAGAGGTTTTAGAAAATGGAATTTTTGGAAGTTTGGATTAAAAATGAAAGCTTTATGTTGTTAAAGTAAATGTGTTGATTTAATATGTTTAGCTATGATATATAGAGGTCAAATGGTATAACATATGTGAATTTCAAATGGTTTTGAGCAATTTTCGGATTTGGGTTTCAAGGGGGGTTTTGGAGGGTTTTAAAGTAGTTTTTGGGTTTGTTTAATGTTGGATTTCGAGGGCTGGTGCTAGTATGATATATGAGAGTTGCTTTGGGTGTGTTTGATGGTTGTTTGGATGTTTGAAATGGAAGAATTCAGTGGGTTTTAGGGGCTACTCGAAAATTCTGTTTTTGGGCTTGTTTTGGGTGTTGAATGCTTGAAAATGTTGTTCCGGGTTAATTCCAATGATGAGATTTTGATTGTGGATGTTTTGCTCATGTTTGGGATTGATTAGAATCAAGTTTGGGCGTCGGTGAAGCATCGGAAGTGAATCTGGGAATTTGAAGACGATTGCTTGCTTGGTTTTTGAGCTTGGAAGCTTAGGTGAGTGGTTAATTGTTTTAAATGGTTTTAAAATAGTTGGTTCGAGTATATGGACTAGGTTGGGCTTGGTAGACCCACCTAGAGTTAGGATTAGGGTGGTAGCCTAATCCTAAGCTTGATCTAGAGCTTTTGAATGAACTCCTTTAGGTGGTTGTGAATGTCTCGTATGAAATGTGATATGAATGCTTATGTATATTGTGTTATACATGTGAGATGAGACATGATTTATGATGCTTGAGACATGCATAATGATGGATGTTGGTGAGTACGTGCTAAGCACGAAGGTGATTGAAATGAGTAATGTGGATTGAGTAAATGTTGGCACTAGTATACTTGAATACAAATGATCGATCATTAGGATGTTAGTGTGTACACATGAGTCAAAAGTCGCGCGTGGCCTTGGTGGCGTTGAGTCACCAAGGAGGAGTACGGGTTCGCCCGGAAATTGTATTTAAATATAGTCGGTGATGAGTGGAATCTCATCGACGGGGCGTGAGGATGAGTGGAATCCCCTCCGCGAGACCGATGATGAGTGAAATCCCACCGTGAGGTAATGTGGTTGTTGGATGTGAGTTCCAAAGTGTCTATCCGCGTATTCGGGTCATAGCTAGGTGCCAATGTTGGTTGATAAATGTATCAATGTGTTGAGATTAATGATCTTTATTTGGATGTTTAATGTGACTACTTATGTTGAGGATTTAGAGCTTGTTGATCATGACATTTACTTGTATATTGCTCATGCATCTTATCTTGTGGCTCTTGTGGATCCTTGGTATAATTGTGTAATGCCTTGGCTAGATCGTGCTCGGACACTGCAATGTTGAGGTTTGTTTTAGAGCTTACCCTCACTAAGCATCATTGCTTACGCTCTCTTTGTTCAACATTGCAGATCCTTAGTTCGTGGGTTGTTTGAGCAAGTGGAGGGCCTCCAAGTGTGGTTGTTGGCTTAAGTACATCAAGTATGACTTTTAAATGTTGAACATGTAATAGTTTAGCAATGGGACATGTGTCTTTTGATGGATGATTGTTGGTTGTTTAGGAGCTTGTTTAGACTCCGTGCTATGTTGCTTTTGTATGGCTTGTGATGCCATGTTTGAGTTGTAATCCATGCCTAAATTGCTTATCTTGAATGTTGGTTAAGTACCCTTGAGTTTGCCTTATGTTGAATGTGGAAGTATGAGTTTTTGAATGTTTAAGTGTCATCTTTGATTCAATTGCATGTTCTCTTGATGTACGTACATGTTGGGTGCTTGTATGGCTATAAAGTGGTATGTAAATGTTGTATGAATGCTTGTTGGGGTCTAGGAAAGTCCTAAATTGCATTTAGATTCGAGTCTTGATCGTTTTTGCTGAGTTTGGAGGTTTTTGCTGTGCAGGGGTATCGATACGGTTGGTACGGTATCGATACCACCTTCTTGTTTCAGGCCCGTGTATCGATACACTTGAGAGGCGTATCGATACCACCTTCCAGTTCGGTATCGATACCGGCCTCTGGTGTATCGATACCGTCATCTTAGCGTTGACCGTGGGAAGTCAACCGTTGGGGAGGGTATCGATACACTCCTTGGGTGTATCGATACGGCCTCTACGGGTTGACTTTGACCCGTTGACCTAGTCAAGGGGTATCGATACACCCCTTAAGGGTATCGATACCGCCTGTAGTATAATTATAAAATTGGGCTGTAACTTGTTAGTTTGAGTTCGTTTGTTTGATTCGTGAATGTTGTTCCGCTGTATGATCACATAGGATTAAATACTCATCTAGACAAGATTTAAAATGAAAAAAAATAGGGTTGCTAACCGAGGGGGAATTCCTTAGGGAGTTTTCACTCGGTTTTCCCCGTGTGGCCCACTCGGACCGGTCATTCGGCCAGACCGGGACAAGGGGGTTACAGACATCGTCTCTTTAATTGGCATTTATTTAATTATCATGTTTGTCAACCTGTGGTTTGAACCATTGAATAAATTCTCTTGTATTAATAGGCCTTTGTAATCACCACATATAAATTATGGTTGAGATGTGATAAAGTCAATTTTTGTCAACGTCTTGGGACATGCTATAAGTCACCTCTCACAGTTATCCATCCCTCATACATCATATTTGGGACATGCTAGATCGTAGTTGGGTGGTTGAATTGTCGATTATCAGACGTGAAGGTAATAAGGTAACAAATGCTTTTGCTCAGCTCACTTGGAAAATGCCTTTTGGTCTGCATAAGTTTGTTGAGCCACCGAGTCTTCTTGCGCGGGTGTTTCAGTTAGATTGCCTAGATTAGGAGATTTTGTGGTTGTTTTATGTCGAGGCTGTCTCGTTTGTTTCTGTAAATATCAAGGTTACTTTTTATTCTCCATCTAGGTTAAAGAGGTTTTTTAACGAGGCGTTTGTTATTATCGTTTTATTAATCAAAAAAATTAAATTTGTTTTGTTAAGTTTAACTATTTCCTTGATTATATTTTATAATTTTTTATTCAAAAAAATTAACAACTATTATTTATCAAAAGTAATTATTTGGATCTTTTATTATTTGCTAACTAATCAAAGATTATTATTCGAATCCAAATTAAAGAGCAATATATCGATATTTTGTAAATGTTAAATATGAAAAAACTATA
Organism: Hibiscus tridactylites; assembly: GCA_958450335.1. Lineage (NCBI taxonomy): Eukaryota > Viridiplantae > Streptophyta > Magnoliopsida > Malvales > Malvaceae > Hibiscus > Hibiscus tridactylites. The sequence goes on from OY288280.1 coordinate 77,284,259, forward strand.
GGAATGAAGGGTAGCAAAAAACGACAATATAAAACAGGGTAAGGCTGTAAGCTGTCGGCAGGTATTACATTTTTTAAGGATATTAGATTTTCTTATTTGTAAGTTGTAAATATAATTATTGGATTATTATAATTTTAATTATATAAAGTACTTGGATAATGAGAGTAACGCCATGTTATATTCAGACTAAAAGTAATTTATCTGAAAAAGCGGGTATAATTCATATATCAAATGTAAATTTAATAATACAAATTACGTAAAGTACATAAATACAGAAAAATACAATAAGAAGCGGGTACATAGAAGGGGTTAATAGTAATTTCAAAATTAGGTGTAGCAACGGCCACTTAATTCCAAAACGTCCCAAAAAGCAAAGCTGACCTACATGCCATTTCCCCCCGACTTATCTTTCCCATCATCGCTGTCTGTAGCAGTAGCCATTGTTGCTAATAAATTCCCATTACTATTTCTTATATTTCAAATTAATACAAATACATTTTTTTCAACGATAAAAGGGAAATTATTCTTTTAGGTGATCTGAATTCAAACACTATAATTTGTATGTGTTTACAAATTTATTTAAATTTAAAATTAAATTAAATTAATATTTTATAGTACTAATATATTTTCCCCTACTTTTTAATTTTTTATATTTAATTACTATAAACCCCAATAACAAACTATTAAGCTTCTTTTTTCACCAGGCAATGCGAAAAATAACTGTAAGACCCCGTATAAATTAAACATTAAAAAAGAGAGAGAAAAGAAGTTTTATTGTTTGCAAATTGCCTTTTATTTATCGAGGGGGTTGAGATTGACGGGCAGATCCACACCGAAAAATAAAATAAAATAAATTCACCATACATCTATCTTACATAAAACCCTTTTTGATAATATTCACCTTGCGCTTGTGATACGACTTGTTTTCTTTTCTATTCCTTTCATTTTTTGTGTGCTGTAATTGCTAAGGAGAGTCCTGTGATGGGGGACTCAAGTATGGTACAAGGCTCCGCCGAAGCGGCAACGGTGCCCGGAATCCATGACGGAAGTGAAGGCGAGGAAGATAAAGGTGACCGGAGTTTCGGAGGAAACCGATGGCCGAGGCAAGAGACTTTAGCTTTGTTGAAGATACGTTCCGACATGGATTCTGTGTTCCGGGACTCAACTCTCAAAGGTCCATTGTGGGAAGAGGTTTCCAGGTCAGCTATAATAATTCTTTTCAATTTAAGCCATCTGTTCAGACTTCAGCTGATCATGCATGCGGATCACTGGGTTTTGATTTCCCAATCCCAACTTAGGTTTCTATTTTAAGAAAAATACACAGTTGTAGCTTCATATGATGTACTACTGCTGATCATTCTTCTCGGAATCCGAGAAAGTGGAATTCAGTTTTGAGTTTCGTGGAATTCAGTGTTTTCCAAACTGGGAATCGAATTCAGCTTTTGTTTCAAGCATTTAAAACTTAAAGTTTTAGAAACCCAGATCCAGATGGTGATAATTGTCCAGTATAGCCTAATAAATGTCCAACATGGGTTGTGAGTTTCCCATGTGACCTTACCTTAGCTGCTTAGGTCTTTGCTTTCTTGTGAGTGTTGTTTTTCATGTCGCAAACTTCTTCTTTTTCTATTCCATTGCCGGATTTGTAAAAGCTGTTTTTAACAGGAAACTAGCTGAGCTTGGATATCATCGAAGTGCCAAGAAATGCAAAGAGAAGTTCGAGAATGTTTACAAGTACCACAAGAGAACCAAAGATGGCCGAACAAGCAAAGCAGATGGCAAGGCCAAGACTTACCGATTCTTTGATCAATTACAAGCCTTTCAAAACAATAACATTCCTTCGCTCCAATCGTTGTCACCTCCGACCCCGACGCCGACATCGGCTTCCATGGCCAACCCTACCACCAACACCGCCACTGTGGCATTCATGAACCCTACCATTTCAACCCAGGCGGTTCCTAATCCTACGAATCCTTGTTTCTTTAATCTGTCGTCGAATCTATTCTCGACTTCCACCTCTTCTTCCACCACGTCCAACAATGATTCGTATGGAGGAAGCAGCGGGAAGAAGAGGAAATGGAAGGAGTTTTTCAAGAGGCTGACCAAGGAGGTGATTGAGAAGCAGGAGGAGCTGCAGAACAAGTTCTTGCACACCATTGAGAAATGCGAGCAGCAAAGGGTGGCTCGAGAAGAAGCTTGGAGGATTCATGAAATGGCACGCCTGAATAAAGAACACGAGATTTTAGTCCAGGAAAGATCTAAGGCAGCTGCCAAAGATGCCGCAGTGCTTGCATTCTTGCAAAAGATATCGGGACAGCCGCAACAGCGACAACAGAATCCTCCACCAAAACCACCTTCTCCGGTGCAGCCGATATCTGCACCGTTATCGCTGCCACCTCCCCCATTCCAGCAGCCGAAACCACAACCTCCGCCGACCGAAGCATTGAATTTCAATAATGGAGGGAATAATAATAATAATAATGTGGTTCATGTTCCTGTTCCGGTTCCGGTTTCACTTTCACCAAGTCCGTCGCGATGGCCAAAAGCTGAGATCGAGGCTCTTATAAAGCTTAGAACCAATCTTGACATTAAGTATCAAGATAATGGAGCCAAGGGTCCTCTTTGGGAGGAGATCTCCTCCGCCATGAGAAATCTGGGATATAATCGGAGCTCCAAGAGATGCAAAGAGAAATGGGAAAACATCAACAAATACTACAAGAAAGTAAAAGAAAACAACAAGACAAGGCCCGAAGATTCCAAGACATGCCCATATTTCCACCAGCTGGATGCTCTTTACAAAGAGAAGTCAGCCAAGCCAAACAACACCATGGTGCCGCTAATGGTACGTCCGGAACAGCAATGGCCACCACAACAAGACGTCAACCGCCAGGCGGCGGCGGCGGCTGCATTGATGGAAGAAGAAGCTGACAGGGAAAACCCGGATCAGGTTCAAGATAACGAAGACGAGGACGGGGATACCGAGGATGAATACGAAGGGAATGATTTCGAGTTAGTAGCGAAAACTGCAGGAATTGGCAGTGGCGGCGAGTGAGACAACAAAGGGAAACTTCTAATCAAACATGACATCAACTGGGGCGCATCATCACTGACAAAGGTGGCATTACTGTACTACTATATTTACCGTGGTAATAAAAATTGAATCTTTTTTGTGTTTGACTGAGAAGTGAAAAGAAAATCCAGTTGGTCTGAAGATGGGTAAAAGTGAGTCAGATTCTGGTGCACTCAGCTCAGCAGGAAGTAGTGCGGATGACTTGGATTGACAGCACATGCACATGGGGTGTAATTTAATAGTGGGGTTAAAATCTTTTTATTTGTTAATTATTTGTTTGCTATATTAAAAGTGTGGGAAAGGGTATACGGTGGGGTAGGACAGGGGAGCTTACACACAATAAAAAATAAAACCCAATTACTTGTTTCTATCATTCTAGCTTTCTTTGTGATCATAGTGGAATACATTTTTCTTTATTTTAAACACATAAATAAAAAACAACTCAGTGCTGTATCTTTCTTTCTCTTATAATTGCTGCACATCTGTAAATGGGAGACGTGGCTTTTAGCGATACAGACTAATTTCCAGGTTTCAGCATTGAGAATTAATAAAAAAAAAAACTGAGTGGCTTGAGATATAATTTATCTTCTAAAACATTGATGTTTTAATATTAACAAATATATCCACTCTTAAAAATCATAGTAGAAAAAATAACTCGATAACTAGGTAGGGAATGTAGAGCAGTGAAACATAGTTAATAGTGTTTGAAAGAGGGACCCTTCTATAAACCTAACCCTATTTTGGGTCCTACAAGAGGAATCTTCCAAATGATCTTCAATAATGATGTATGATATGATTATTAATTGCAACCCTTTGTGCTGCCGTTCCACATTATTATCATTTGATTTCTACTAATACTAACTATTAAATAACAAAATTACATTAATTATATCAAAATTCATTAATTGTTCGAGTGATTAAAAAAAATTTAAAATTATAATTTAAATTTTTAGATTTCACCACTATTAATATATCTCCACAAAACTAATCAAATGTCTAAACATCCCAGGAAAAGTAACATTTCATTGTGCTACATTTACATAAATATAATTTCCCATACTGCATATTTGATAGATTTTCATACTACACTAATCTCTGGACCATGCTTTCTGTTTTGATTTGCCCATTTTGTTGGGAATCCCACATTAAATTGGGGTGATTCATTCATACCCACAAAATTTGAGTGGTGGTGCTCAACCTTGAATTCGGATAGCATAGATATTCAGCTACCAGTTTCTTCTTCTCAGCAGTAAATGAAGTTAAAACTCCTACACTCTATACGCAGACAACACATACCATTCAATCTCAAATTCTAGCTTGTCGTGAGAAGAAGAAGGTTATTACACGTTTTGGTACCTGGATTAGATCGTTTCAAAATTGATATAATAGTATTTTGTCTGAAATTTGGCACCTAAACTTAATTAAAAAGATAATTCAACAATCAATCAGTTTGTGTCACATAATACTTTGCGGCATTATTATTTTAATCGATAAATGCTACACTAAACAACATGAGTGCTTAAACTTTGTTTTGGGTCAAATTGATGGCTGACGTTTACTTTCATAATTTAAATAGGATTTTTCCGTCGAGATCCGTTAAAAGAATTTTGTCATCTAATTATAACATGACATGTTGCATAACTTATTTATTTATTTATTTACTGAATTTCTTTAAAAATATAAATTTCTCGAAAAAAATCTCAAAGTTTTAATTTCTTTCAATCAAACCCTCAAATCACATCTCCTCACCGTCCAACATCCCCTACACGTCGGCGGTTCACCATTCACCGCCTAAGCGTCGTGTACCTCACTGTTTTACATCCTTCTCCCTCTAGCTGTTAGTTGAAACCCAAACGACTTCTTTTTTCTTTATTGTTGGGTGTTCATCGACGGTTTTCGGTACGTTATGATGGAGCTTTCAGTAGTGGGGTTTGATGAAGATAAATGTGGCTAGAGATGGTTGAATCAATGGGTTGAGAGGAATAACTTAAGGTTAAGGCTAGAGGTTTTCAGAGAGATTAAATATTATTGTCTTTTTAATGAAATTAAAGATTTTTTTATTTTTTAAAAATAAAAATTAAATAGAATAACATAAATATGACACACATTGTATTTTAATTGGATAACGAAAAATTTTAACGTTTGTCACAAAAAATTTAATTTAAGTTACAAAATGAAATGTGAAACATCAATTTAGTCGGAAATAAAATTTAGATACCAAACTGAAAAATTTGTATAGCTTGACACCTTTTAACCGTTAAGTTTTTTTAGTTCAAATATCAATTTTAAAAAAAAAATGTTAAATTCAAGTATCAATTTACATAAAAAAGTTAAAAATAACTTTTTAATAAAAAGGGAAAACTACACTAAAGGTCACCTAACTATCACTGTTTTTTGTTTTGGTCCCCAACTATTTTTTCATCAAAATCATCCCACCCATTAGATATTTTTCCTGCTTTGGCCCCTCTCCGTTAAAAAATTAACAAAATTGCTGACATGAACTTTTTATATTTATTTTCCACATCAGCATTTATATGATATTTTTTTATTATTTTGAACAAATTGAAGGAGAAAAAAATGCTTTTCAAAGTGTATATGTGAGGAATTGAACCAAGGGCCACTCACATAAGGGATCTATCACTTAACCATTGAGCTAAGCTTGGAATTTAGTTAAATTTTGAACAAATGTTTTTGTGTATAGTTGCGTAAATATTATAATTTACGGTAATGTTGAATCTATATGTCTATCATGTTTTCTTTTATGTATGTCCATTTATGCCATTACATGCCTTATCACTTGATCTATACGCCTCGTTTATTTCTCTTTGTTAGTCGTATAATTCCATGTCTCGCTTATGTATTTATTTTTGTAAGTTGCACTCGAATTATAAAAATGTAATGCAATGTCTTTTTATTCGGGAATGAACGAGGCCAGTACCAGTCGTAGTGGTGGTGGTTCGGACGTTCCTTCTCGAATATTAAGACTTTTAAAATTTACTCACCCGTATAACTAAATTTCGATACGATTCGTTACTTTAATTTACAAAATTTAATATTAACTAAGTGGTAATGATTTTGGTACCAATTTTGGGCACTACGGGGGATGCTCATCATTCCCCGCGTGTAACCGACTCCTAAACTCATTTTTTAAAAAGAAAATCTATGGTTTTAATTTTGGTGTCCGATCTACTATTTTTAAATGGCCGGTGGCGACTCCTCTTTATTTTTAAAACTCGATTTCTTTAATCCGATTAAATTTTTAGAAACCAATTAAAACCCGGTTCTCTCAAGTGATACCTGTATTTTCTAAAATTAGTCGCTATAGGTTGGTCGATTGAAATAATAAAAATACCACATAAATGCCGACGAGGAAAGAGAATGCTGACGTGGAAAATTAAAAAAATTAAAAAAAATGCCACATATGTGATTCCGTTAATTTTTTATCAGAGAGGGACCAAAACAGAAAAAGTATCTAACGGGAGGGACAATTTTGACGAAAAAATTAGTTGGGGGACTAAAGCATGAAAATGGTGATAGTTGGGTGACCTCCAATGTAATTTTCCCTAAAAAACTATCCAAAAAGTAAACAATTGAAGTAGATGGAAATTAATTTTGTTAGAAATAAAGATTATTCGAAATTTAAGTAATCGAATATATGGTCAAACTCAAAAAAAAACTACTAACATAGATGATTTTTTTTGCATCGAATTATAAAATGAGTTAGGCTCTATCTGGCTGGCAACCATGAAAATGATTTTCCAAGTCATTTTCACGGTTTTTTAATGTCTTGGAAAGGAAAAAAATGTTATCTATTCATGTCACGGACATTAATAAGAATTAATCACATAATAATATTTTTTTAGTAGAAGCAGAAGTAAAATCCTATGCTCTCGTCCATTATATGCCCATGACATATGGATTAATAATTTATTAGTAAATTAACTCAAAAATCTGGGTTAATTTCGTCCCGTTTGCTTTTTTGATTTACATTTTCATATCATATTTTAAAGGAAAAAAATATTGAAACATGGCGAAATTTGGAGTAAAAGTTTGATGGGACCAAATTAAAATTTTTTAAAAAAATTGGAGGATTGAGCGAAAATTTTCAAAAAATTAAGGTTTTAACTAAAATCTTTAATAATTTAAAAAGATTTAACAAAAAATTTTAAAAATTTAAGAGAGAATTTAATTAAAAATATTCAAAGTTTTGAAGCTTAATATAAATTTTTAGAAATTTTAAGGGGGGCAAATTGAAATTTTCAAAAATTTTAAAGGCAAAATTTTGAATTTCCAAAAACCAATTTGGGGGGGGGGGGGGGGGGCGTAGTCCCCACTGGTCCCTTAAAGCTTCCGCCACTTGATTAAAAGCTGATTTTCGTAATCGGTTCACTAATTACAGTATCTGCTATTTGCATTCTTCTTCATTGAAACGAGACATTTAGGCTTAGAGATGAGACGGATTCAAAATTTTATGTGAGAACGAACTTATAAAATTTTAGGGGATAAATTTATGAAATTTTAGGAGGCGATAGATTTCCAATAAGAAATATATAGGCCCTGTTTGGCAATTAGCGGATAGCTGATAGCTGATAGCGGATTACATTAGCTGATAGCTGATTGCATTAGCTGATTTGACTAGCGAATTGTATTAGCTGATTTATAAAAGTGTTTGGTAAAATTAACTGATAGCTGATAGTTGTTTGATTATTTAAACAAGCAAAATGACATATAAGGGCATGATTATATTTAATACTTGTTTGAATAATTTATCAGTTATTAATATTTTGTATCTAATAAATATTAATTAAATTTGTAACAATTATTTTTTAATATAAATTTGCTAAACATATTTGAAAGATTTATATATTAATTTATTATTTGTATAATTATTAATTTTTTTATATGCACATATAAATATGTGATAATAAAAAAATAGAATTAATTTACAAATGTCACAATATAAATTAGTAGTAACAACAAATAAGTCCAATATTTAATATGTTATTATTTATATTAAAAAATATTATTATTTAATTTAAGTTATTTGGAAATTTTTGGTAATTGTTAAGGGTAAAAGAGTCATTACAACTCTAATATCAAACTTCTAATCTCAAAAAGCTCATATTAGGAGCTTTTTCAAAATTAGCTTTTTCACCCCAATCCGCTCTTTCAATCCGCTATTTACCAAACATCAATATTAGCGGATTTGACTAGTCAAACCTCTAATTATACCTCAAACCTCTAATTTTTGCCCAAACCGCTATTTACCAAACATGGCCATAGAAAAATTTTAATTTTTTATAAGTGATTTAAGAATTTTAAAATTTTAAGGCAGATGACCACCCTCCAGCTGTTAGAGATATGAATTTAAAAGTAAACCGGACAAAATTACCGATGTTGTTAATTTATTAATAAATCATCAATCCACATGTCAATATATTAGTGATGGAGCGAGCACCTTAGAGTACATATAAGGAGGGCAGATAGAAGCAAGCAACCTATTGAGAGAGACTGGTCAAGTTATTCATATTTTCTATTTTCTAATATTCAAGTATATATAATATGAGAAATACTTTTCGTAGAACTTTATGATATATAATATAAAGTCATAAACATTGAAAGCCGTAAACATTGAAATAGGATCCCAAAATGTGAATGAATAGAAAAGTCTGTTTGCGTTATTTGTCTCGGTGTTCACCAAATTAGCCGGACAATTTAATCAACTACTATTTCTTATTCTATCTCAATTCTTAGAGATAAGGATGGTGAAATTATTTTACCTGACTCGGAGTGTGGTAAATTTTAGAGAAACCATTGAGTCAGAGCGGGTAAATTTTGAGATGAAAATTCTTTGACCCGACCATATATATTTATAATTGTATATAACATATTTAAAACTATTGTTACATTTTTCAGGGTAGAGATGTTTGTTGTATTTTTATTAAAATTTTGAGGTTGAATTATGCTTTTACTATAACATTTTGAGATAAAATATATAAAATTCACAATGGGATGAGGTCAAATTGAAATTTATAAATTTTAAGTTGAGATGCGGCCAAAACCCGTCCGTTGCATCCCTACTTAGAGGATTCTCACCACTAAATATTATGAAGATCTAGGACTAAAAATGCAATTTATTCATAATTAATTTTATGACTCGAAGACAAAATACTTTAAATATGTTGTGTTTAACTCGCATTTTTTAGATTGTTGTAGCAAGAAAAATTATAAGGATGTTTGGAATATCATCTAATAATTGAATTTAGGCGTAATTATTTACAATTATACAATTATGATATGTTTAGATGAAATGTGCATATGATTGGTACGATTTTTAAGTATCAATATTAAATAAATATAATTGTTTTTATTACTGAAACAGAACCTAATAAATTTCTTTTTAATTAAGCCGAAATAACCAAATGAGTGAAATTGATATTACTTGTTTTCCTATTTAAGGTTATTTATGGAATAAAAATTATCATGGATAAGTTAAAAAATTATATGTAATTAATATTCACTAATTGGTTAAATAATCAAAGATATTTTTTAACAATGACATTTGAATTTTAATAATAACTATAAAAGATATTTCAAATATAATGCATCGAAAAGAAAAAAAATAGAATAATCCACTAAAATCTCATACAATGTTGCAATAAAAACACATTTTCATTGAGGTTAGCATACCATTAAAATCTAGAAACCTTTCTGAAATACTATCAAGCAGAATGCTCCGTTACTCATGTTTGATAACATCGACAAACAACCATCAATTGAGTGGGAATCTATCTTTCTATGGCTACCGACAGAATCAAAATAAAAAACTAGCGTAGTGAAGATCTTTGTACGAGTACCAACCGCTAAGGTATGCAGAAATCATGTCAAATGATAGATGAAACGAACTACAAAAATAAATAAAAAGCGTGCCATAAAAGCAGAGAAAAACGTGTCACAAGGACAAAAATTCTTATTAAAATAATAAACAAGAAAGAAAACAAGATAATGTTAAACCCAGTTTTTCTTGAGAATGTAATAACTCTATATTTAATCAAAAAAATTATACATAAATATATAATTAGATTGAGTTATTTTTTTAGTTGCCTTCTTGATTTTCCAGTGCTTTGCATGATAAAGCCCGAGTCACAAGGTGACTTTAGTGGGTGAATCTCTCCGCATGAATTTGTTGCATACATAAATTTTCGAACTCAAAACCTATTCAAATAATACTAAACTGCTTATCACGTGAATTAATCCGTTATTTTGTATTGAGTTATTTGTTTAATCAAAGGGAGGGAGACACCAAAGTGCAGATTGATTAGGTCGTTGGATTAACAAACTTAGAAGATTCCGTTCAAAGTGGAAAGAGGTCCCATGACAACACATGTGATATGCTGTCAAAGGACTCCCTGCAAAAATAGATGTGATTCTTCTCCTTGTCTAAGCTTATTTCTGCATTATATAAAATATACATGGATATAATTCACTTACACCGAATGTAAAACTCATAATTTTATATATTTTGTGGTTCGTTAAATAGGTGAGATAAATGATTGAGGTCAACTGCTTACTCTTCTTTTTATTTTTCCAGTTGATATATCACACTCCACCCATCAATATCTCCTCTGCAACACCACTATTTCCATTGAAAACCCTTTTCTTCTCTCACGTTAGGATCCAAGTCTTTCATCAATTGACACGGTGAAACTGAAAAAACATGGGGAAAGGCAACAAAGAAACTGGAATAGCAAATATGCTAGAAACAATTACCATTTCTAACATGTACATCCACTATGAAACACACAACACATGTCACTTTCTTTTCCCTGTCTATTACTATTATTATTATTATGTGGAATGAGATTTTGAACCTCTCCTCTCAACTTATTTACTTTGGTCAAAAAATAACAATTAATTTTGAAAATAAACATATAAAACCCCACAGAATATAGGCTACATTACAATTTATAACCCCACCAATATGTGTACTCACCTTTGAACATCACCCGCACGACCCCATGGAAACCTGTCTGCTGGCTACGATTTCGTAGTCACCCCCTTCATCTTCGTCCTCATCGTTATCTTCATTTTGATCGCTTTCCAAGTCTTCGATTCCGTGATCACGCTGCTGCTGCTGCTGCTGCTGGTGTTGATAAGGCTCGGGAGGAGGAGGAGGAGGAGGCCATTGCTGCTCGGGGAGTACCATCAAGGGGACTGAGTTGAATTGATTGGAGGAGCTGTCATGTTTGTTCTTTTCTCTATACAAAGCATCAAGTTGGTGAAAGTAGGGACATGTTTTGGAATCATCGCCCCTTTTCTTGTGCTTATCTTTAACCTTCTTGAAGTACTTGTTTATGTTCTCCCATTTCTCTTTGCATCGTTTCGCATTGCGATTGTAACCCAGCCTTTTCATTGCACCTGATATCTCCTCCCATAATGGCCCTTTTGGACCACTGTCGTCGTATTTATTGTCCAGCCTAGACCTTAACTCAATCAATGCTTGAACCTCCACTTTAGGCCATCTCGATGAGCTCGGCCTGTACATTTGCTCGCCATTCTCCGTCTTTGACACCGCTAAATTCGGTACCAGCGGCCGAGGCACTGCTGCTCCCGGCTGTGCTTGTGCGACCGCCGGTACAGGCGGTTGCGGTGGTGGGTTATTTTGTGTCTGCCCCGGGTTTTTCTGGTCGGAGAAATTTTGCAGTAGCGCCATCAGAGCTGCATCCTTTGCTGCTGCTAATGATCTTTCTTGGGCTAGTAATTCGCGTTCTCTATTTATTCTGGCGATCTCCTGCGTTCGCCAAGCTTCTTCACGTGCCATTCTTTCCTGCTCGCGTTTCTCTAATGCTTGCAGAAATTTCTTCTGCATTTCCTCCTGCTCTTGAACCACCTGCTTCATTAGCTTCTCGAAGAAGCCCTTCCATTTTCGTTTCCTCTTCCTCCGACCTTCCAATTCTAAATCCGACGAGGTTGACGAGGAGGTCGAATCCGACATTAGATCTGCGGAGACGTTAGGAAAAGAAGGAATCGCAGGGTTTATGTTTGTCGGTACAGTGTTTTGAGCCAAACTGGGGACTACTGTTGTTGCTGATGGAACAGTACTGACACTGACATTATTAGGCTGACTCGGAGGATTATTAACTGCTGCCATTGTCGTCTGAGGAGTTGGTGGGGAGTGGACGGAAAGATGGGTTTCGAGGGCTAGAAGTTGATCTGAAAAACGATAAGTCTTGCCATCTGATTTACCGGTTCGGCCATCTTTGGTTCTCTTGTGATACTTGAAAACGTTCTCGAATTTCTCCTTGCATTTCTTGGCACTTCGATGATACCCAAGCTCTGCTAGTTTCCTGATACCGACATTACAGAAAATTACATAACCTATCTTCAATTCAGCAGTAAAAACGCTGATTCACACATAAAATAAACTACGAACTGAATTCCAGACAATAAAATCTGAAAAGATTTACTATATTAATTGGGAAATGATGAAGGGTAAGGAGAGAGAGAAACGGACTGAAATTCATGAGCAAAATCCAGCTTAAGATTCCCTTCGGGAAAAGCAAGATGATAACAAATCCCATACCCCGAAGCGTCCAAATATCTTAATCATATGGACATTGAAGATGCTTAAATTCTCCCAACTTGAACTTATAAAGCGAAAATAAACAGAAAGAATACAATTCCAAAACACAGATCTCGGTCTCCACTCATTCAACTTAAAACCAACTTCAAATCTCCATTGAATTATCAAAAAAAGGAATAATAATCACCTGGAAACCTCTTCCCATAATGGACCCTTCACGCTAGCCTCACGAAAGGTAACATCCATGTCCGACCTTATCTTCAAGAGCGCCAAAGTCTCTTGCCTCGGCCACCGGTTGCCCCCGTAAAAACGCTCGCCTTCCTCAACCCTAACTCTCTCATCATCACCCGAATTACTATTATTGCCGTTGGAAGCAAACACTTTGGCCGCTACGACGGCACCACCGCCTTCAGTACTGCTTCCGTCACGAGCTCCACCGCTGCTAACCATGGAAGCAGCGGCGACGTTTCCATCAGTGCCACCGCCGCAGCCGCTGCTTACAAGAACACTAGCAGTTGTGTCACCACCACCCAGCATATATGATTTTGTAGATACGACAACTTCCTTTCTTTCACTTCTTTGGCCTTGCGATTTACTTGCAGCTTTCAATGAAGAAAGGGGAAAAAAGAATTTAATAAACAAATATGAAAAAAAAATCAACTTTGTATGCCTCTATTCCTATGATCCTATCTCTGTGAACAGAGAGAAGAGGGTGGTGAATTCCTTATTTGTATATGGGTGAATTTATTAGTAATTTATTTATTTATTGTGGGATCTGCTTCTCCCTCTCAAGATTTTTCTTCTCCTTTTTATTGGAATCTTAAGGTTTTAATTTTTAAAAAACAGTTTGTTAAAAAAATTAAAGAATTATCGAACATTATTAATATATTGTAAATAAAGCATAAAAATATTAATATAATGAAATTTGAGGGAAAATAATAATATGGTTGTTTTTAAAATGTATACATTTTTTTCACTCGGTAATAATTGGAAGGTTACATTGAAAGACTTCGTATATTAGTAATAAAGAAAATAAGAGAGAATAAAAAAATTCCAAAATTTGATCAAACAGCTGCGCAAACAGACGGTTGTGATAATTAGTTGTTTTTTGTCTGTTTTCCTATTTTTAGCTAAAAGCCGACCCTTTTCTTCATTTTTTTACTTTCTTTTCCTTTTCAATTTTGCTTTTTGAAATATATATTTTTTTGTTTCTTTTATGTATTTGAAATTCTTTTCCCAAAAAGAAAAATCAGGAAAATGAAGTTAAATTTCCTTTTTGGGGGGGAATTTTCCATGCTTCCAATGACGTTTGGCAAACATTTAACCAAAGTGGCTAAAATACCCCTAACACGGATCCCAATAAATCTCATATGGAGCCTTTAATCATTGAAGCACATAGTTTTAAAGAATATATATTATTGAAATTTTGTACTTGGGTGGATAATCTTTATAGTAATCATTATTTAAATAAGTATATATATGTATTTTTTTTATTATATGCATGTCCGTCTTACGGTTCATATTCAGGGTGCGTGGCTGCCCCTCCCAACAATGTCTTCTCCAAGGTTTGAACTCTCGTCCTCTCCTTGGGAGTGCAATGTGCCTTACCAATGCACCCAACCCTTGTTGGTTATATATATGTGTGTTTAATTTTGTTTTAGTTGTTTTATATATTAATAGATAATAATTGTAAATTTTCAAATGGTCAACTTTCGTCGAAGAAAATTTTAACCAATCATGTTTTTGACAATTTGAACGATTAACAAATGTGAAAAATCACGAAGAACAATATAATATAATTTTAAAATTATCGAACAATTATATTCGTAGATTGAAATATTGGAAATTCGGTGATCAAAAGAGAGTTCGTAAATTTGATAGTTTTTTTAATTGTTAGAAAAACTACAGAAAAAATAAAGGAGGGTGAGAGCTTTATTCGATATAAAAATATTGACCTTAGAAGGTTGGTCGACGATGGTGATGAGGTGCAACTGCGTTGGAAATAAGGAGTTAAGAGAGTTGGAAATGTACAGGGTCTATTTGTGCTATTAACCCAAATAATTATGTTTTTTTTTTCAATTTTAATTAAAAATCTTGTAGCTAATCCCTTCATACCTGGCAATATCTGATTGATGAAGTTTTAAAAAATCACATATAATTATGCCCCAATGTAAAATTGGAATTATGGTTCAGGACTCCAGGTACACGGCTTAACAAAAAGTAGATTAAAACCTAATTCAAAAAATGGTACGTTTTGAACACTTACTGTTCAATCAAGCATTAACAAATTTGTTTGAAAACATTAAAAGGGCATTAACATAACATCTCCTAATCTATATTTATTATGATTTAAAAGGCAATATTTGATTTACTAACATTATATAATTATATGCACTATTAATGAATTAAATATTGAGATTCACTAACTTGACCAAATATGATTATTTTGTCTTATTTTATATGGGTTTGAATTCCGACATGATAATATAATATCTTTACTTAATAAAAAATGAATTAAATGTTAACAGAATATTTAATTTACTAACATCTCCTAATCTATAATTATTAGTTTTTTAATAAAATCTAATCTCCGTTGCTAAAAAAATGAGTTTAGTTTTAAAAATTTAGGATTACATGTAATCATTTGCTTCATCCAAGTTTTATCAAACTATACACTGCATCCGATATTAATCTTAAAAACTTTAGAGTTTTATTTAGAATAAAACTTTAATACACTTGTTAGGTAGTCTTTGAATTATATAATTCTTTCTCATTTAAATTTTATAAGTTTAGCTTGTAAAATTTAGAAATTTAGAGTTTATACTTTAAAATTTTAGTTTTTAAATACTAAATGTATATGTTTGTGTAAATTATTTTACGCAACATTATATTAAAAACTTATTATTTTATAGCATGTTACTTTGCTCATGATATCAATTCAATCAGGGGCAGAGACCCAAGGGCATTGGCCCCTCTAAGATTTAAAATTTTCATAATTAACCCTCTAACTTTTTAAAAAAATTAACTTGGCCCCCTTAATTTTTAGAAATTCATATTAAAAAATAAGTTTTTTAACATTGTGAATTAAATTCTCTAAAATTTTATTTTGGTCCATTTAATTATTTTGGTCTAATGACAATTTAAGTCATTACAAATTTAAGTATTAGATAAATTAATCATTGTTCCTTAATTTTGATTTTAAATACTTAATAAATTCTTATGTTTTTAAAATTAAATAACTTGACCCCTCCCAATATCAGATCATGGCTCCGTCCCTAAATTCAATTAAAAACTTTGATGATAGTGTAGATGAAAACTTTTAAAAACATGTTGATTTAATCTTAATTCAATTGACACCGTTACTATTGTAACATTTATAAAATTACGAGTATAAACATATTTACCGTACAATTATTTATACTATAGAGTTTTTTTTTTTGAACAATGACAAGTAGATTTCATTAATAAAAATACGGGAAGGAATTAGAATTACAACACACCCAAACA
The DNA here is from genome assembly GCA_958450335.1 of Hibiscus tridactylites. Taxonomy (NCBI): domain Eukaryota; kingdom Viridiplantae; phylum Streptophyta; class Magnoliopsida; order Malvales; family Malvaceae; genus Hibiscus; species Hibiscus tridactylites. The sequence goes on from OY288280.1 coordinate 77,300,416, forward strand.
TAGAGAGAAAATTTGGGACATTAGTCACATAAAAACTCATACATTAAAAGAACCCAATAAACTTCATAAAAACTCCTTATCTCAGTTGAACGATACGTTTTACGAAGTGATAAAGGAGTGGTGAGCTGTAACACCCGGGTTTAGGGGTCGGGTGAAAATAATATTTTAATAATTCGGGTTCGGTTCTATAATTTAAATAAATTAAATAATGGTTCGGGTTTGGTTTACAAAGAAAACAAAGGTGTTGGACCCAATTTCTAAATTAAGCCCAATAGCCATTCATTAATGGCATTTGTGTAAATATCAAATAAAACCCATTTTTATTACCTTATAATTCAAATAAACCCCAAAACCCCATCATCTTCTTCTTCTTCATTTTTCCAACGTAAAAAACATCTCCTCCATGGGAGCTTCTATTTCATCTCCTCCATCCTTCATTCTTGATGATTTTTGAAAGGTAATTACGTTTTTGACTTCCCCTCAACTCCCTCTCTTTAAAAGTACCACTTATTTTCATTTTCATGGAAGTTTTGGGAAAATAGAGTTTTGAAAGATTTTGATTAAAAATGGAAACTTTGTGTTGTTAAGCCTAATGTTTTGATTTAATATGGTTAGTTGTGATGTATAGGAGTTAAATGGTATAACATATGTGAATTTTGAATGGTTTGAAGCAATTTTCGGATTTGGGTAAACATGAGGTTTTTGGAGGGTTTTGGGTGAGTTTTGGGGGTTGTTTTAGGTGGGTTTTGTTAGGCTATTGATAGTACTATGGAAAGGGGTTGAATTGGGATCGATTGTGGATGTAATGGAGGTTGGAAACATGGTTTTTGGGCATGGTTTTGGGGCTGTCCGAATTGGTTAAAAATGGGATATGTTCATAGCTTGCAACATGGTAAATTGTGATTGAATTGTATTCCGGGTTGGTCTTTTGATGTTGGGCTGATTGGAATTGTTTGAAATGTGTTTGAGGTTGTCTAAAAGCATTAATTGGTGTTGGAGAAGCTTCGCGAGGAAATCCGGGTTTGTGAGAATGGTTGCTTGCTTGGCTTGAAGCTTGGAAGCTTAGGTGAGTGGTTAATGTTTTAAATTGATTGCAATGATTGGTTTTAGCATGTGGAAGTGAAAATGTTTTCAAGTGATGTTTTGGTTCAAAAGTAATTTTGAAAGTGGTTTAGATTCGAGCTTGAAAGTGACTTAAACTTAAAGAGTAAGTTGATGTGAAATGCCTCTTTAATTTCCCTTTTTATCATTGTTTTCGTTGCTTGAAATAACGGTTTGTTAAGCATGTAATTTAAATACTTGAGTAGGAGCATGTTGCCTATTTCTATATCGTTAATGATGTATGATGGTATTAATGATGTCGTTGATATGCCTTGAAAGGTGTGAGTAAGTTGGTGCAAGTTGTGCACGAAAATGGTGAGTAAGACCATTGTGATCGGTAAGACTCCAAGTAGTAAGTGATGCTTAACTGTGGTTTTTGTTACATCTTGATTTGGTCGTGTATGATATAGTGAGTACATGTTGTATAGTAGTGATTGTATATTGTGTTGCATGGTTGGTGTCGAACCTCACGTGATGGTTGTCGTTGCTTCGGTGATGTGTAGTCCCGCCGGTAGCGAGTGGTATAAGACTTCGGTGATGTGTAGTCCCACCGGTAGTGACTAGTAGAAGAGTACTTTGATGTGTAGTCCCATTGGAAAACTACTAGTCGAAACGGTGATGTGTAGTCCCACCGTGTGTGTTTGGTTATGCTTGTGCATACCATGTGTTGTTCATGTGTATCTCACTATATCATTCTCTTTTATGGTTTGCCTTAATCTAAGATCATACCTTTATGCATACTATGAGGTGTAATGCTATGATAAATGCCTATGTTGTTGACCCTTGGTTGAACTCGTTTGTTAGTAGAAAGATTAGGTAGTTGGATGATTTGTATGCGTTGACTTTTACTTTTAAAGAAAGCTTTGAACCCTGCATTGTCGTAGTTATGTTTTAGAGCTCCGCTCACTAAGCTTTATGCTTACGCTCTCATTTTTCCGACAATGCAGATCTTTAGCTTGGAGTTAGCAAGGAGCAAGATAAGGGCGTCCAAGCGTGTGGTGGTTTGCTCAAGTATGATTTAATTAAATAATGTAATAGTCTAGCAATGGGAAATGCTACGTGTCTTAGGAGCTTGTATCTAGACTCCTATGTGTTGGCTTATTGTTGTTAATGCCTAATGCGATGTTTGAATTAATTATGGATTGTATGCATGTAATACCTTGATGATTGTTGGTGTGTATGATGGCATGCTTTAGGGTGTTTAGGTTGCCTTATGTATGGTTGCAAACCTCTTGTGTTTGACTTGTGTTTTTAAGACCATTTGAGCCTTCATGTATGCTTATTATTGCCTATATTGCTCATTGAATTGAATGCTATGTATGAAAGCTTAAATCCATGTTTGAATGACACCCATGACTTATTTATGTGTGCTTGCATGTTGGTATACGCTTAGGTGAGTCGAGAAATGCATGAAGAGTCGTGTTGGGGCCGTTTTAGTTGAGTTTGAGGAGTTGCAGTGCAGGGGGTATCGATACCCCTGGTTAGGGTATCGATACTCTTTGCCCAAATGCCCCAGATTTTGCCTAGGGTATCGATACCCTAAGGTATCGATACCCTCCAAAGTCTCTGTAATTTGAAAGTGGGAGTTAGATTGGAGCGTATCGATACGGTGTTCCCGAGTATCGATACGGTGCTATTCTATTGACCAAGGAAGGTTGACCGAGGAAGAGGGTATCGATACCCCTGGTAAGGGTATCGATACGGTCTTCACATGTCTTCTTGGGTTGACCTAGAAAGGGGGTATCGATACCCCTGATTAGGGTATCGATACTGCCTGCCTTATAAGCTTAAAATTGACTGTTTATGCGTGGCTGTGATTCGAATGTGTTTTTCCTTTGAACGTTTTCCGCTGTTGTGAATCACATAGGACTTAATATTCATCTAGGCAAGATTAATATAAAAAGAAAAAAAATAGGGTTGCTAACCGAGGGGGAATCCTTTGGGTTTCGCTTCGGTTTTCCCCGTGTGGCCCACTCGAACCGGTCATCCGGCCAGACCGGGATGAGGGGGTTACATGAGCGAACCAAACTATCTAGCAGTCTGCTTCGTTACACAATTCTGATTATATCGATAAATAACCTTTTACCAAATAGGAGATTGACTATAGGTGACTTTCGACAAACCAATCAGAAACAAATGTCGTGATGGTCTTTGTGCGACCACCAAAACGACTGCAAAGGTATGCAAAAAACGTATCAAAAGTCATAAGGATCGTACCACAAGAACAGAGAGAAAGCGTGTCACAAGAACAAAGAAAGGGCATAGATTATTATTTAAAATTAAAAAAAAAGACATAGTACGAAAAATAAGAAAATTAATAAACATCGGCGGTCGACAACCAACACTAAAATTAATGTGTCGCCGGCTAAACAAAAATCAAACGAAAAAATGATAACACAAAATATTTAGAAAAAACTTAAGTTAGGGAAAGAAGAAGACGGCTAGGTTTTTGTTTACAATTTCTTTTATACTATAGAGTTTTTGACTATTAGAAATAGTTAAGCTTTATATAAAAATAACTTATAAAAATTGAGCTCAAAATCTCAATAAATTATTAGATTATGACAACTATTTTGAGCATGAAGCAAGTAAACAAGTAATTATTTTTTAAAAAAATAATTAAAAAAGAGGTTAATGGACTACCTCTAATGATTTTTAAAATTGAAAGAATAGAAGGGTAGTTTATTATTCTAAAAAAATAATTTGCTTATATAATTCTTTTAATATCGCTTTTTTTTTTTACTTCGCCACTTGCATCAAATTTAAGGAAAAAAATATAAAAACATCAAAGAATGGCTAAAATGATTATTTTATAATAAAAAATAAAATTTTGAACTTCCTGGGTGAAACTGTGGCCAACAAAACAAAACCGTGGAAAAAAAGGGTCGACGTGGAGATGGTGACAAAATGTTGGGGGATTTCATAATTGGAAGAAGAAAATAACAACAATAATACTTTATATGTAATTATTTATTGTATTTTAAAAATGTTTAGATATAAAATAAGTGTTTAAAGTGTTTATTTTTCATTTGATTGTTTAATTTTTTTTGATAAAATAAATATTTAATAATTTATCTTGACCAAATTAGGTGCTCAAAATTTTAATTTTCGTCTAAATAGGTGTCTAGCACTTTTGTGAATTTATATTTTTTGGCCGCGTGTTAATTAATGTTCGGGTGTTATTTAAAAAAACGTAAGACACCTAATTCGACAAAAATAAAAATTTTAAACATCTATTTTATCTAGAAAAATAATTTAGATACTTAAATAAAGAAATAAAATACTTTAAAAACTTATTTTACATTTAAGCAATTTAAAATCTATACATTATTTTTTATGTAAAAAAACGAGATATTAGCATGTTGCAGTGGGATCCATTCTTGAAATAAACATGTTAGACGTTGTAAGTCATGTTATTAGGGGCCAAAGCCATTTATGAATTGAAGTAAATTGGAGTCCATTTTCTGTTAGGTTGCAACCTACCGTAATAATAATTAATATTATTAATGGCTATACATCGATTTATAAAAATATAATTTAAATTAATTTATTGTGAATTTTTGGGACCATTTAACTTGGGTGGGTCAATTGGATTGTTTCACTAATTCTGTCCTAAGAGAGGTGACTTGTACCATACAATTAGTGTGGGATGTGACTCCCATGCCTACCCGTCCTAATCAACAAGTTTAAAAAGAATTTTGATATTACTTATTGTTAAACTTAATTACATATTATAAAATGAATTTTGGAATCTAACAAATAAGATCATGATTTTTAAAAGCAACATTTATTTAACATCGACCCACATGAACCCTCTAGAATGTAACGTTACATTATCTCTTTGTTACATAGTTTTCAAAGTCCGCGGCCCCTTTTGTTTTACTGCACTTGCCCAATGTGTGGTTGTGATAAGGCTATCGATAGCTATTTTCCAACATTATTCTTGGAATAAATTTGATTGGTTGTACTCTCGTTTTCTTAGCATTTTGTTCCATTTAATTTAGATCGACCTGCCCCGTATACTTGATTTTGGTGAATAAGTATTTCATCGGAAATTTTTACATACACAATGTTTCGAACTTAAGATCTACGATACTAAGTTGCTTATCATTTGGACTAACCTCGTAAAATTAACGTTAATATACGTTTCAAATGCGACAATTCAAGTTTTTATCAAATTATTATTTAATTTAATTAATGTACTTGAGATTGAGAATTGGATGTTTCTAATGTTTTTAGTGGATATCTCTAATTTTCTTTCATGTTGCTCTGTAGTATGTAAAAATAGAAAAATAACATTAATGGATTTAGATATTTTATTCAATTTAACTGAACTCCAAGTATTACTATAATGTATACGATTGTCAATTACGGTATATCTCGAAATATATATAAAAAGTTCGGAACAAAAAGAAAAATATAAAAAGTCAATAAATACGTTCAAAAGCAGAGGACTTTTGGGTCAAATCTAAGGGGGCGTTTGGTTCGTGGAAAAGATCATTACCTGGGGGAATGATCTTTTCCGGAATCACATACCCACGTTTGGTTGGAGAACATTCCCTCCAAGGGGTAATTTTACATTCCCAACAGTAGCAGTTTTTCATTAAAGGGTGGGAATGTGATTCCCTTGGATTTCTTAGGTATTCGTTAATTCCCTCCCCTTTGGACCATATTACCCCTATGTTAATAGATTTTGTTCATATAGATCCTTTGTAAAATTTAATTAGTTGATTAAATGTGTGTGGTGTTAATTAATTAATTATTTTTATTTAATATTAATTTAATATTTAAATGGTGTTACAAATATTTAATGTATTTTTATTAATATTATATTTATGATGTTTATAAGTTATATGTTGCGATAGCATATTGCTTAAAAATTAATAAATTTAGAGTTGATGTTTTTAATTTTATTTTTATGTTTATGACCTTGTAAAATATTTTAGTAGGTTAAACTTATTATATAAATTCTTATCAGTATTATACAACTTTTAGATTTATTTTATTATTTACTTTAATTTGCTTGACATGTCACAAGTAATAAAAAAATTAAAATTTTGAACATATTAAATTTTTAGCATTAAAAATTTACAAAATATTTTAATAGAGGATAACTAGGGTAAGTAAATATAAAATAGTTTTTTAATAGTCTAAAGGTGATTACAGGGTAGTATATACAAAGTGATTGAACCCAAGTCTTCTAGGACGATCTTCATCCATTTTCCACTAAGACCACTTGTTGGGTTCTTTTAAAGAATAATTAATATAATAATTATATTAAATATGATAAATATATAATTTTTACAAATTTTAGATAGTGTAACAAAAATAATTCTATTAATTTTTGTGCATATATTTTTAAGTTAATATTGAAAGTTTAACATGTTAAAAAGAAAATATAACATATGGACAATTTAGTAAATTTTACTTCCAGATAACCTTATATACCTCCAGCCAAACATAGTAATCTTACATTCCTACACAATAAACCAAACAAAGTAATGTCACATTCCCAGTAATGTGTCAAGTAATGTTAAATTCTGGAAATCTTATTCCCAAAGGTAATCTTACATTCCGTGAACCAAACGCACCCTAAAAGACTAGTGAAGATAACCAGCTGCACAAGAAATCGCTAAGAAATATCGGTGAAAAGATGAACGTGGTTAGCCTTAGTGAAATAGGTGTGTTTCTTTTCCAATTTAGTATGAAATAAATTAAATTTAAAAATATTAAATAACCTTTAGTTAAACAGTAAGAAAAGTATAATTAGTATTTAATACTATTTTTAAAAATAAAATATAGATACAATTTTATAATCATATTAGAATGTTATAAAAAAACTCTTCGAAGGATAATTAAAAAACCCTCCAACTTTGTTAAAAAAATTCCAACGTAAGAAGAAAAAAATTATTTGCATCAAATTAAAAAAACACAACCATTTTATTATGTTGGGCATTGAATTAGAAATACGAAGAGTGAGAGGTGAACTCTGACCTCAATATTGAAAGTTACCCAAAGAATTCACTTATTATTTTTACGTAGAATATTTCAATATAATAAGAGACGAAAATAAGAAAATGTAAAAAAAAAAGTCATTTAATCAACAAAGAATAAAAAAGACAATTTATTTAAAAATAAAAACAAAAGGCAAAAAAATCCATAAAGGGCAATTAAGTAATCCGAGGGATCTCCTATGGATTTTTTTTTGTAAATATTGGAATCATCCTATTTAGATGTAGAGTTATCTTAGCCATAGACTTTTTTTTCCCTTCTGCTGGCTTGGAAATTATATCTTCAACTCCTATTGTTTCATACAAATCACTTTTCAAAATATATATATTTAATAAATTAAAAAAATATTTTCGTTTTAAATGTGAAATATCATAAACAATTAATAGGATTTGATTTGAAAACCCCATCTATTATCGTTCAATAGTCTAAAAATAATAAAAATTAAGATCTGTTTGATAATTAGCGGCGCTAATTGCTGATTGCATTAGTTGATTTGACTAGCGGATTGTATTAGTTGATTGTATAAAAATGTTTCGTAAAATTAACTGATAGCTGATAGTTGTTTGATTATTTAAACAAGTAAAATGACATATAAGTACATGATTATATTCTGATACTTATTTAAATAGTTTATTAATTATTAATATTTTATATATATTATTATTAATTAGATTATGAAAAATAATTTTTAATATAACATTACAAAGCATATTTGAAGGGTTTATGTATTAATTTATTATTTATACAATTAATTTTAATATAATTTAATTAATTATTAAATTTAAATACCAATATAAATGTGTGAGAATAAAAAACAGAAAATATTAGTTTACTGTTTACAAATGTCACAATGTAAATACGCGAGGTTGAAGAATTAAAATAGAAATAGTTAAATTAGGTTATTTGGAGATTTTTAATAATTAAAGGTAAAAGGGTAAACTACAACAGAGGTCACTCAATTATGGGTAATATTACATTTGGGTCACTTAATTATTAAAAGTTACATTTGGGTCACTCAATTATGGGTAATGTTACATTTAGGTCACCCAATTATTAAAAGTTACATTTGAGTCACTCAATTATAGGTAAAGTTACGTTTGGGTCATCCTTCATATTTGAAAAAGTACATTAATTTAGTCATTTTTTTCTTCCAAATCACTTGTATACCCTTGTTAACATTAGAATACTTCATTTGAAATCATTAATTAATTTAATACACAAATTAATATACTTTTTTAAATATGAAGGGTGACCCAAATGTAACATTGGCCATAATTGAGTGATCTAAATGTAATCTTTAATAATTGGGTGACCCAAATGTAACCTTACCCATAACTGAGTGACCCAAACGTAACTTTTAATAATTGAGTGACCCAAACATAACCTTACCCATAATTGAGTGACCTTCGTTGTAGTTTACCCAAGGTAAAATGTTCTTTATAACTCTTATGTCAAAGCCTATAATTTCAAAAAGCTCCTATTAGCAACTTTTTCAAAATTAGAAGTTTCACCTCAATACGTTATTTCAACTCGCTCTTTACCAAACATTCAAATTGTAACACCCGTGTTTTGGGGTTAGGAGTTAGCCGGGTTTATAGTCCGAGTCAATAAAATTAAATAAAATAAATTCAACCCTAAATAAAGACCTAATTGAGCTTTAGTAAAAAGGGGAGGGACCTATGTTGTAATTTGACCCAAAGCTTAAAAAAAAACAAGACAACTTTAAAGAAAAAGTTGTCTTCTCTTTCCCACCCCCTTCCCAAACGTTGGAAACCATATCACCATCTTCAAACTCTCTCAAATTTCCTAGTTACTATTCCATTTGATTACAACTTCATTTCAAGGTGTTTTTGAAAGGTAAAATCATATTCCTACTCTCCTCTTTATTCTCTATCTACCCATGGTCTTAGATTTTAAAGATATGAGATTTTGAAAATTAGGGTTTGATTTAAAGTTTGGGTTTTTAAGGGGTTTTTCATCTTATTTTGATAAATTGAGTTGGGGCTTTGTTTATTCATGTTAAAATGCACATTATATGTTAATTTGGTTGGATTTTAATGAAAATCCGAAGTGGGTTCTTAGACCCATTTTTGAGATGTCAAAAACTCCATTTTGGTGGGTTTTAAGTTGAAAACAAGGGGCTGATGGTTTAAGTATGTTAGGGGGTGATTTGGGACCTTTTGGGGGTCATTTGGGTGATTGGAAATGTAAATTTCAGCAAGGTTTTAGGGAGCACGAAAATTGGTATTTTGGGTGATTATGTGGATTAGGAATTTATGGAAATTAGCTTGTGTTTGTAAAGTGAGTTGGTGGTTGAGTTATGGCATTGAATTGTGAAGTAATGAATGTGTTTTGCATGGTTAGAAGCAAGAGGAAGCGTTGGAGAGGCATCGGGATCGAATCCGGGTTCGTAGGAGATTTGCTTCGGTTGCTAAGGAAGGGCGGTGAGTGGTTAATGTTTTTAATCGATTTTTAAGTGGTTGGTTCAAGCATGTGGACTAGGTTGGACTTGGTAGACCCACCTAGAGTTAGGATTAGGGCGATAGCCTAATCCTAAACTTTAGTTAGAGACCTTGGATGAACTCTTTAATCGATGCTATGTCTCGTGATGATTTGTGTTGTGATGATTGTGTATAATGTGATATACATTTTTGTTGAGGTATGGCTAATGTGTTGTTATAGGTATGTTGGTAACAAATGTAATGTGGATACATATATGTGGACATATGATGTGATAATTTTTTGGTTGATACACGTGTGGTGTTAGTTGTGAAATGAGGTTATGAGGTAGTTGCATGATTTTGGAGAATCATGGTGAGTACGTGCTAGGCACGGAATTTATATTGAAATTGATATTGTAAAAGGTTGTGGAATTTGATTTATATTGGCACTAGTATGCTTGGGTACAATGATCGATCATTAGGATGAGTGTGCACACAAATTGAGTCAAAACGTACGTGGCCTTGGTGGCGTTAAGGCACCAAGGAGGAGTACGGTGATGTAATATTCCACCGGAAATTTATATATATTCTACGTGATGATGAGTGGAATCCCATCCGTAGGGCATGTGGTGATGAGTGGAATCCCGTCAATGCAAGGACCGGTGATGAGTGTAATCCCACCGAGGTAATATTGTTGTTGGAAATGCGTTCCAACGGGTTATCCGCGTATTCGAGTCATAGCTAGGTGCCAATATGAGGTTGTATGTGTATACCAATATGAGATTATGCATATATACTTATATGATACGAATTGTGATGCCCTTTATGATTTGATATATGATGTGGTTAATGCATTGAGATATATATCGTTGTAAGTTGAGATTATGAGATGTTGAGCATGACATAATGTTGATTATATGTTCATGCATCATGTTCATTTTGGCATTTGCGGATCGGAGGTAAGATCATGCATTTCATTTTGGAAATTGCTCGTGCTTGGACCCTGCATTGTCGAAGGTTTGTTTTATGAGCTTACCCTCACTAAGCTTTTATGCTTACGCTCTCTTTTGTTCGACAATGCAGATAAATAGCTTGTGGGTGGCAAGGGCAAGGAAAGGTCTCCAAGTGTTGCTTTTGGTGAGCTCAATGTATGAATTATAAATGATAGAATGTAATAGTTAAGCAATGGGATAGGTATTGTTGTTTTGAGTTTCGATGTATGTCGTATTGGCTTGGTTCTTGGATGCCTTGTTTGATTTGTAAATATTGCTTATGTTGCATACCTTGTATGTTTACACGTTGGGGTTGCTGAGACATGAAACCTTAAGTGCATGTATGGCCGTAAATGCTAAAATATTGCCTACTGTTGGAATGCCAAGTATGGATGCCTTGTTCAAGTTTGAATGTTAAGTTGCTTGTATGATTTGTGCATCACCTTGTGTTGATTAGTGCCCTTTGGCTTCTTGTGAAAGCATGCTTTTATGGTTGGTTTGCCTTAGAATTGATGTTAGTGTGTTGGTTGAGGTTTTAGAGGGATTTAGAGGCCTTCTTGTGCCTTAAATCAGCTCAAACTTGTAAATTTGTAACAGGGGTATCGATACGGTTGGTCCCGTATCAATACAACCTTCTTGTTTTAGGCCTCGTGTTTCGATACGCGAGGGGGCGTATCGATACCTTTTTGGTCACTGGAGCTACTGTCCATTTCGGTATCGATACGGGCCTTTGGCATATCGATATGGTCGTCTCAGCGTTGACCGTGGGAAGTCAACCGTTGGGGAGGGTATCGATACACTCATTGGGCGTATCGATACGGTCTCTACGAGTTGACTTTGGCCAGTTGACCTAGTCAAGGGGGTATCGATACACCCCTTAAGTGTATCGATACCGCCTGCAGTTTAAGTTTAAAATTGGGTTGTAAAATGTTGGGATGAGTTCGTTTGTTTGTCTCGTGAATGTTGTTCCGCTGTATGATCACATAGGATTAAATACTCATCTAGACAAGATTTAAAAAGGAAAAAATAGGGTTGCTAACCGAGGGGGAATCCTTAAGGGGTTTTCACTCGGTTTTCCACGTGTAGCTCACTCGGACCAGTCATCCGGCCAGACCGGGACGAGGGGGTTACATTTGTTGGTATCAGAGCCTAAGGTTTCCGAGACCTTGGGCAGGTGAGTGAGGTAAGTTTAAGTTTTGAATTGATATGCACGGTGTTTGCTTGCTCTGTAAGTATGACTGCTTGTATGACAAGTATGTTGATTGTTTGTTTAAAACCATGTTGTTCGTTACCCGTGTATACTGTGATGTATGATTGTTTGATTGAGAATGAATGTTGTTTGATTGTACGCATATGTTTGCTTGTTTAGCAAGTAAGCCTTGTTTTATGCTTGATTGAGCATGTATGTGTGTTGAGTTGTTTGAAACACGGTTAGTAGAGTCCCATTGCCACTATTACATCGAAAAAGTGATTTTTAAGTGAGGGAAATCATACTTGAGCCACTTGGACATTTCCTTTGCTAACCCAATCTTGTATGTTTTATTGTTGATGTTGTTGATTTAATTGCTTTTCGGTAAGTAGAAGTTGTAGTTTCTGAAAAGGTGGACGATGTTGAGGGAGTCCATCATCTTAGTTAGGGAGGTATGGTTGTACCGGAATTGAGATACAATTTGTCCGTTTGAGACGGTGTGTATGTGGGTTGATTTTCTGTGGATGAGGGACGATGTGATCAACTCTGGCATTACTTGGTATGAATAAGTGAAGGCCTATGAGTGGGAGTTAGAGTGGTGTCGATGTTTTAACAGATAAGCCTTTGGTACAGTATTAAGTTGTGTCCTCCAGTTGATTCTAAATCCGTGCTTTTGTATATCGTTAGCAAGTATGCAAGTTTGAACATGCCTGATGAAGTGTTAGAAGTAGGTGCGAGTACCTTGGTCCTTTTAGCAAGATCAAGGAAAAGGTTTGGTGTGAGAAATCCGAGACACGGAAGTGCTAAGTTAGTGATCGTTGGGGTTCGGCCTACGGTTTTAGTACAGGACAGTCGGTCAGTATCCGTGAGTGAGAATCGATTTGTGTGAATGGGCCAGTGTGCGCCCGAGTTGTTTTCCAGCATGGTTGTCTGTGTGTGCTCAGAACTGCGTTTTGAAGTTTCAAATTGCTCTAAGAACAGTCTAGAAGAGTCAGATTTTATTGAAGAACCAGTCCGAGAACAAGAGGACCGAAGACTAATAGCTGTGTACTTGTGAAGTTACAATTTCTGCGGATTCGTCTGTTTGTGTGAGCATGCAAAGAATTTAGACATACTTGATGAGATCTTAGATGTAAGGACACATGTGACTAGCCTTTTGGGAGATAGTAGTGATCAGAAAGATGTACAGAAGATGTTTGTTGGGGGTTCAGAGTTACTAGTTTCTAGTAGATGCGAAGTGATTGTCTTCCTACGGTTCCGATGTACCTTTTTGACATGGTTTGGCTTGTAGAACACAAGCTAGGATATACGTTGAGATAAAGAGAGAGTTGCCTTGAAGTTGCCGATTCCTATAAAACTATAGTAGTAGATGAGTTTAGTCAACATGCTTGCTTAGCAATTATGATGGATTTGATTTTGAATGAAGATTAAACCACAGAATGTTAGGATAGTTAGTGTTTTCTTTTCCTAGAAGTGTTTGGAAGAATTGTCGGTTTACCTCTTGTTAGAGGAGAAGAGTTTGTTATTGAGACTGTTTCCGAGGTTGCTTCTGTTTTGTTTGCTCTGTAACTTATGAATCCCGGAAGAATTGAGAATGTGGAAGAATTAACTTCGAGACTTGTTAGACCTTAGATTCATTACGCCTAGTGCATCATCTTAGAGTTCTACAGTGTAATTTGTGAAGAAGAAAGAGTGACAGTACGAGAATGTGTTCAGATTACATACAGTTGAAACAAGTGACAGTGAATAATTAGTATCAGTTTCCGAGTGTTAGTGAATTGTTGATCAATTAGTGGGTGCTTCAGTCTTTTTGAAGATTAATTTGAGATCCGTTTACTACCAGTTGAAAGTGAGAAAAGTTGAAGTACCGAAGACGGCCTTCGGGCGAGATGTGATCACTTTGAGTTCTAAGTATGTCGCTTTGTTTGACTAGTGTATTAATTACCTTCATAGAGAGGTTGAACAGAATATTTTCCTAAGTTCCTCGATCAGTTGTAGTAGTTCTCATAGTTGACACATAAGTATATTCAAGTACCGAAGAAGGCCATGACAAGCTTTGAAGTTAGTGTGGTAGATCCTTTTAGGGAATCAGTTGAATGCCAAGTTGTGCAACGTGAACTCCGAGTTAATAAAGATGTTCTCCTAGGACATGTAGATCAGTCGAGTATGTTAGAGTAAATCCCAAGTAGGCAAAAGAAGATATGAGTTGGAAGAAATTGAAGACTGTGACAGATATCTATAGTTCCTAGGTCTAGCATTGTTACTTTCAGAGAATTTTAAATAGTCTTTAGAAGATAGTTGCTCCATTGATAGATTGCTACAGAAGAATGTTCAGTTGTGTGGTTAGATGCAAGACAATGAGCCCTTGAGAAACCGAAAGAAACTCTGAAGAGAGCTTCGACCTTGAATCAGCTTATATCAGAGAAAGAGTTTGCGAACCATAGTGATGTGTTACATGTAGAGTTAGGTTGTGTGCTTATGCAAGGGAGAAGATTGCGGCTTGTTCATCAAGATAGTTGAGAGACCGAGAGAGGAGCTATTCGACACTAGACTTAGAGTTAATTACAGTTGTATTTGCTTCGAAGACTTAGAGACAAAGCCGTAAAGTAAGAAATGCACATTGAATATGTACGTATCATCAGAACTTGAAATATTTGAAGACTTAGGAAGGGTTGAAACTTGAACAACATAAAGTGTTAGAACTGCTTGAAGACTGTAATATCAAGATTGAGTACCATCCGAAGAGAGTCAACGTAGTAACCGATGTTCCGAGTTGTATTTGTTGTTAGATTAGTAGTTGAGTTGCGAGTTGTATTTGCCGAATTCAGCTTACCGAATGATAGTAGTTTTGTGGCCAAGTTTCATGTTAAACCTACCTTGAGTCATAATGTTTGAAGAGAAACAGTTGCAAGACAGTTTCTTGGCACCTCACGTGCGAGGCATAGAAGAAGGAAGACCTTCAGAATACAGTTTCAGAGATGATAGAGTTTTGCATTTTAGAGACAAAATAGTTGTACCGATTGACATAGTGTTTTGAGACGTATTGTTTTGGCCGAAGCACATGATAGTTCATTTGTGTTGCATCTGAGTAGTATGAAGACGTATTGTGGGTTGAAGATGAATACTTCGGGATTGAGATGATGTGTGATGTGGTTCAGTATGAGGGTAAGTGTATAATTTGCTAGCATGTCAAGACCGAACGTCATTTTTCTTCTAGTCTGTTACATCCGTAGAAGGTTCTTAATGGAAGTGGGTGATAGAGATCCGAGATTTCAACTAGATTGTTTTTGAAGACGTCTGCATAGTGTTTAGTTAATTGATGAAGTCAGATGATCAGTCAGAGAAAGTCATCAGTCAAGTTTTTAAACAGTGCTGTATGAGTTTGTGAATCGGGCTAGATCTGTTGTTTATCTGTTGCGGCTACCACCAGAGTTAGAAAGAGGTTTGTGATGTGCCTGTGTATCTATAATTTGGGAGTGTAAGTCAGATCTGTGCCGTGCTATGTTTGTAGAAGAGATCGGGTTGAGTTTAAAGTCGACATGCCTCGAAGAATCAGTTGAGATCTCAGTGTCAGATAGCAAATGTTGTGTGGCGAGTCTACCGAGTTGGTTAGTATGTTGTGGTGAGAGAGGAATGGGTGGAAGAGCATGTTTCGGTGACTCTTCTTGTTCGTTGAATTTCGGGGACGAAATTTCCTTAAGTGGGGGAGAGTTGTAACACTCGTGTTTTGGGGTTAGGAGTTAGCCGGGTTTATAGTCCGAGTCAATAAAATTAAATTAAATAAATTCAACCCTAAATAAAGACCTAATTGAGTTTAGTAAAAAGGGGAGGGACCTATGTTATAATTTGACCCAAAGCTTTTAAAAAAAGCAAGACAACTTTAAAGAAAAAGTTGTCTTCTCTTTCCCACCCCCTTCCCAAACGTTGGAAACCATATCACCATCTTCAAACTCTCTCAAATTTCCTAGTTACTATTCCATTTGATTACAACTTCATTTCAAGGTGTTTTTGAAAGGTAAAATCATATTCTTACTCTCCTCTCTATTCTCTATCTACCCATGGTCTTAGATTTTAAAGATATGAGATTTTGAAAATTAGGGTTTGATTTAAAGTTTGGGTTTTTAAGGGGTTTTTCATCTTGTTTTGATAAATTGAGTTGGGGCTTTGTTTATTCATGTTAAAATGCACATTATATGTTAATTTGGTTGGATTTTAATGAAAATCCGAAGTGGGTTCTTAGACCTATTTTTGAGATGTCAAAAACTCCATTTTTGGTGGGTTTTAAGTTGAAAACAAGGGGCTGATGGTTTAGGTATGTTAGGAGGGTGATTTGGGACCTTTTGGGGGTCATTTGGGTGATTGGAAATGGAAATTTCAGCAAGGTTTTAGGGGAGCACGAAAATTGGTATTTTGGGTGATTATGTGGATTAGGAATTTGTAGAAATTAGCTTGTGTTTTAATAGAGTTGGTGGTTGAGTTTTGACATTGAATTGTGAAGTAATGAATGTGTTTTGCATGGTTAGAAGCAAGAGGAAGCGTTGGAGAGGCATCGAGATCGAATCCGGGTTCGTAGGAGATTTGCTTCGGTTGCTAAGGAAGGGCGGTGAGTGGTTAATGTTTTTAAATCGGTTTTTAAGTGGTTGGTTCAAGCATGTGGACTAGGTTGAGCTTGGTAGACCCATCTAGAGTTAGGATTAGGGTGGTAGCCTAATCCTAAACTTTAGTTAGAGACCTTGGATGAACTCTTTAATCGATGCTATGTCTCGTGATGATTTGTGTTGTGATGATTGTGTATAATGTGATATACATTTTTGTTGAGGTATGGCTAATGTGTTGTTATAGGTATATTGGTAACAAATGTAATGTGGATACATATATGTGGACATATGATGTGATAATTGTTTGGTTGATACACGTGTGGTGTTAGTTGTGAAATGAGGTTATGAGGTAGTTGCATGATTTTGGAGAATCATGGTGAGTACGTGCTAGGCACGGAATTTATATTGAAATTGATATTGTAAAAGGTTGTGGAATTTGATTTATATTGGCACTAGTATGCTTGGGTACAATGATCGATCATTAGGATGAGTGTGCACACAAATTGAGTCAAAACGTACGTGGCCTTGGTGGCGTTAAGGCACCAAGGAGGAGTACGGTGATGTAATATTCCACCGAAAATTTATATATATTCTACGTGATGATGAGTGGAATCCCATCCGTAGGGCATGTGGTGATGAGTGGAATCCCACCCATGCAAGGATCGGTGATGAAAACTAGATATCAAACACATTTTCACTATTTTTATTTTTGAAAATAACTTTTCATTTCTATTAACCAAACATGTTTTTTAATATTTAAAAAACAGGAAATGAAAACTATTTTCTGAAAATGAAAATGAAAACAAAAATAGAAAATGTTTTCTAGAACCAAACGAACCCTTAGTTTCCTGTTTACAAATGTCACAATGTAAATGCGTGAGGTTGAAGAATTAAAATAGAAATAGTTAAATTAGGTTAGTTGGAGATTTTTGATAATTAATTAAAGGTAAAAGGGTAAACTACAACGGAGGTCACTTAATTATAGGTAATGTTACATTTAGGTCACCCAATTATTAAAAGTTACATTTGAGTCACTCAATTATAGGTAAAGTTACGTTTGAGTCATCCTTCATATTTAAAAAAATACATTAATTTAGTCATTTTTTCTTCCAAATCACTTGTATACCCTTGTTAACATTAGAATACTTCATTTGAAATCATTAATTAATCTAATACACAAATTAATATACTTTTTTAAATATGAAGGGCGACCCAAATGTAACATTGCCCATAATTGAGTGATCTAAATGTAATCTTTAATAATTGGGTGACCCAAATGTAATCTTACCCATAATTGAGTGACCCAAACATAACTTTTAATAATTGAGTGACCCAAACATAATCTTACCCATACTTGAGTGACCTTCGTTGTAGTTTACCTAAGGTAAAATGTTCTTTATAACTCTTATGTCAAAACCTATAATTTCAAAAGTTCCTATTAGCAACTTTTTCAAAATTAGAAGTTTCACCCCAATACGTTATTTCAACTCGCTCTTTACCAAACTTTCAAATTAGCGAATTTGACCGGTTAAACCTCTAATTTTGGCTCAAACCTCTCTTTACCAAACATGACCTAAATAAATTGCACATTGTGTAAATAAATCTTAACCGATACATACATATGTATATATTATGTCCGTATTATCAGAGTACATACATACGTATGCAATACTTGGTGGCATAAGGAAAAGTTACAACTACAAGAATCGTAAAGACAAAAGGTTTTAGTTTCACATGGGGATGGGGGTGTGGAACGTCATGTGAATGTAAACTCATAATGTCTACCATGTGTATCCATCCCTACATTTATCTCCCACCAACACATCCACCTCCTTTCATTCTCATTTTTTTCTCTTTTTCTTACAACTTGACAATTTCCGTCGCCATACACATGCCACTATAAATATAACAATTACCATTAAAATTGTAAATATGTATATATGTGATCCCTCTTTATAATATATTAAGAGATTGAGAAATTTAGTTGGCTGTATAAAATCATAACATGAACAAAAAAAATAGTATACGAATAATTATTTCATGCACATGCGGTAGAAATAGAAAGTTTTCACAAGTATTTCATTTTTAGGGTTTATAGATTTTATTTAGAATTTAAATGCAGGGATTTTAAAATTAGGGGTGTGATTAGAATTTAAGATTTTTGTGAAAAAATCCAAATCATTAACCATATTACCCTAACTTTAAACCATAAATTCTAAATTCATACACTTAAATCTCTATACACTACACCCTAAATTAAGTCTATAAACCCTAAAATTAAGAGCACTTGCGAAAACTTTTTATTTCCACCGTCGGTGCATAAAATATTTTCCTATAATATATAAAATAAAACATCCACTTGGCGGTTGGCGGTTGACGATTGTTGTAAAAGGCAACCATCCGGTGGGGAAAATGTAATGTTTTAATCTTTAGTTTCCTAAAAAAGGGGTAAACACTTGAATGTGACTCATTGGCATGGGCTAAATTAAAATGCTACAATGACTTGTAAACTTTTCAAACTATTATGACATCTTACACTTATCCCATTGCTTCCCTTCTCTTCTATTGTCTTGTAATTATAAATATTATATGCAGATTTGATACTCTTTGTTTTCAACACTCTACATTATTTATCATTTATTTTTCCTCTGAAAGACTTCATATTTATGACATAAAATAAAGCTTCATCTACGCTAAGAATAATATCCTTCCTTTCCCCTCAAAGAATAAAAAAAGATTGAACTGGAAGCAATCAGCAATCACGAAACCATGTGCGGACCGACTTAAATTAAATGCTTGTATATAAGCTTGCAGGCTGCAGCACCCATTTACTTTCACTTTTGAGTATAATTAGAACATGAAACCATGTGTTTGAGCCTTAACCTGTCAATCATCCCCAAAATATATACTCTTTATATATATAATGCCGAACCTTGAAAAAAATAAAGTTGATTAGTGATTAAACGTAAGAGGCAATGAAAAGCAGTAAAAAGAGGTCCATATTGAGCAACAAAGGAAGGGTAAGGGGAAAGAGGCTAATGATAGGCCGAAAAGGCTGTAAAAGACGGTCGTCTCTTTAAAAATTTAATTTTTTTAAATTTTATAAATTCGTCACTTAATATAAAATTTTACGTCTGTTTCTAACTCATCTCATAGTTTTGATAGATGTAAAAAAATAGAACGGAGGAAAGAAAGGGAGAGTAGTTACAAAAAGAAACACGTTTCTCCCCCTCACGTCTCTTTCCTTCGTCTCCACTCCCATTGATGTGTCTGTAAAAAGATAAGCTTTGGGGCTCCTATTAGACTGGACCTACGTAATTCATACTTATTTCTAAAATATTATATATATACCTTATAGATTTTGGTATATATGTTAAAAAATTATATATACATATATCTTTGAATGAATTTATAAATTCATGATATTTGTATTCTACAATATTTATGTTGCATAAACGTTTCGAATAACATAATTAATTTGCAGGAAAGATAAATTACCAACATCCAACTGCAGTAATCACACCATCACGCTAAAACAAGCAATGGGGGTCTAAATTTAGTTTTATTTAAGATGATATATACAAAATTATTATTCATATTTTTATTCAAAAAAATTATTATTTATGTTTGAGCGGGTGAAGTTATCGGCAAAATATTTTGTTCTTGAAGAAATTGTGAAATAAAATATAGTCAATAGTTTGGCGAAAATTATATATATATATATATATGAGCAATTATTAAATAAACCCGGTAATCATCTTTTCCTTAATTACATGCAGGAAAAAAAGTGAAGATTCACATTAAAATAAATAAAATAAAAAATTAAGATGACATGTTCAGCTAGAAGCCTAGAATTATCTAATAAATTTTCTATATAGTGAGGTAAACGCCAAACGGTTAGCAATGAGGTGAGCCACAGCGTGGCGCGTGACTCGTACTAAGGCATACGCTAAAACAATATTTGCTCGATTAATCACTTAACTAAGAGATTTGTTCTATTTTAGTCACTAAATTAAAATTTTGTAAATTTAATTATTAATGTTACGCATTACTGTTGATTTGGTCACTGGTTGTTTAAATTGATAAAGAATTACTATTAGTCTTTTAAATTGGTATGTAACATATTTTATTCTTAATATGTATACATTCTAATAATTTGATCCTAATTTTTTATAATTCAACAAATTTATTTTTCTAAATTTTAAATTTTATCAATTAGGTCAAAAACACTCTTCATATTTACCAATTTGGCATTTATATCATATTTTGAAAGAAAATAATTAAATTTTGACAAAATTGATAAAAATTATAAACGTGAAGAAATTTCAACGATCCTTGATTTTTTTTAAAATAATTTATTTATGAGAGAAAATATTGACATATGTGTTATTAAAAAATCTCTAAAAGCTAATTGGAGGAATAACATGGATGCACCAATCAAAATCTTCACAAATCTTCAATGATCCTTGAATTAACCACTATTCAGTCCAATTGCATCAACGCAAATGAAATCAAACTCGTTCTTTGAGATTAAGTCTCAACGATTTCTGAAGCAAAATCATTAAATCGAGATCAAGTCCACATGACCTCTGAATCAAAAGCTTCATCGAAAAGAGAAATCAAAAGATTTATCCAGATATTATAACTTGATTTAATTAAAATTTTAGCATTATTTTGACTCAAAATTTGTATATACAGTGATTTTAAATGCATTTAAGTATAAATGATTTTTTGAACATCAAGTACAATTATTTTTAATAAATAAAATTTGAGTTAGAGGCAATTTAAACATTGGCATGATGTTGGTTGGTCCATGTGGGAAACATGGGAGGACAAATCCTAAACTAGTGTGAAGGGATTGTGCCTTTCTTAAGAGCTGTTGGAGGGAGTATTAATATTAGGCCCAAACCCAATCAAAGCTTAAGGATTGTTGATCTCTCATTGGGGCATCCGGAGAGAGTATTAGGCCCAAACAAAGCTTGATGAGCTTTTTTTAGGGACAGCATCTAAAAAAATTATTTGTTTGAAGTTTTCACTTTTATACATTACTTTTTTATATTATTATATGTGAACAAAATTTGATTCGATTTAAAATATATATTTTAAAATATTTAATTAATTGAGTTAAGTTTAAGTCGAGTTGATTTTTTCAATTCAAATAAACTGAATGGATTAAATAGTAGATTGCTGAAAAAATCAATTGAGTCTTTATAAAATTTACAAATTGATCAAGTTCCTTTAGGATTTTTCTTATAACAACCATATATTACATGGGAATTGAAAAAATAGATGGAAATTAACAAGAATTAAAAAAAACTATATCGGCTCATCCTTTATTGTCCCAGTAGTAAATGATGATGTAATTCATCCAGGTGACCTGGGTTCGAGCACCAATTCTGCACGATGTGTATGCCTTATTAGAAAAAGACTAAAAAAGTTATACAATATCTACCCTTGTATCACACCAGCATATTAAAAAAAATTCATATCAGAATTTTCGTTTATGATTTAACGGCGAACGACTAAAAATTGAAAATTTGAGAATGTGATGACGAATTTGGATGTTTTTGAAGTTGAGTGTCCAAAATAGAAACGATCCTAAACGTATTGATCATCCAGGTAATTTACCCTATAATACAATAACTTCGTGTCTTTTATGTCTCTTGCAAGTTGCAACCTAAAAGGCTAAACCCTTCCCTTTACTGCAAGTGAAGAAGGAAAGAGCAAAAACAGAGAGAAAGAATGGCAAGCGAAGAAGAGAGCGCCGTGAAGGAGCCTTTGGATTTGATAAGGCTCAGCCTCGACGAACGTATTTATGTTAAGCTCCGCTCCGACCGTGAGCTCCGTGGCAAGCTCCATGTACGTTTACTCTAGGGTTCCCTTTTTCACCACTTTTATGTTTCAATGTTCTAATCTTCGATTTCTATTTTAGGGTTCCTGAATTTGGGTATTCCTTCTTTCCCCCTTTTTTAATTTAGGGTATGTTAATTCAGGTAGTATTAGCCTTTTAGGTTGCCCTTGAGAATATTCCGGTTTCTATGTTCATATTTGAATTGATACCAACTGCATGAGTATGCTTAAATTTGCCCAAACAGGATGAATCAAATTCTTGGGTATTCCTCCCCCCCCCCCCCCCCCCTCAAATTCCATGACTTGATGTCCGATTGATATGCTGCAATGATGCAAATTTTTGGGTGATTAGTAAATTTTCTAAATCCTTGTTTCCATGTCTTTTTATGGGATGATTTCTAAATGTTTAATCTTATTTATGGTATTGATATACTATACCAATAGTCTAAGTTCTATTATGTTCTAGTCTTTCTGTTGTTTTAAATTGCTGCCTGATATCTGTTGGTCACACTGATTTAGCAGCATTTTAAGCAGCTGCTTGAAGTTGTTTGCTACCAAAATAGTGTTAATAAAAATGTTATGTTGCTGATGCTGACCTCCGACTTCTTTTTCTTTTCTTTTTCTTGTTCTCCCCCTTTAAGAAACTCTACATGTTTATGCCTTCTACCTTTACTCATACCATTTTGTCTCTTTTAACTGCCTCTTTAAAAATAAAAGTAAATTAGCTTCTCTCATACTATTTTCGTATGTTTTTAGTTTTTACTGATAAAATTGTTGTGTTTATTTATTTTTTGTCCACGGATTTCATGAAAGTTTGATATTAATCAGAGCAATTGCAACGTGATTTTGTTGTTTTTTAACATCTATACTCTGGTTCATAATCATAACAGCAAATTTCCACTCATTTTGTTGTAATATATTTTAGACTTTTAGTGTCAATGTACTGTGGTAAATGCAATTTAATTTTTGGTACATCAAGTGGATATATGTGTCTAGCCACTTTAGTTCTACACTGAGTTTTTTCCTCCTCAGTAATAGGAAATAATAATTATATTCTTATTACATGCTGTTATAATCTGGCCATAATGTTTAGAAGCTTGTAGCTCTTCATTTTGATGCTTAGTTCTTCTGTAATGTGGCTTGCAGGCTTATGATCAGCATTTGAATATGATTCTAGGGGATGTTGAAGAGGTTGTTACTACTGTTGAAATAGATGATGAAACCTATGAGGAGATTGTTCGGGTAGGTTGTCATATCTTTGTTCCCTTTCGATACAAGTAATATTTGTTTTGAAAGCTAATATATGAACTAGAGGTAGAAGGTGTGTCATTGGTAACATTGATGTCGTTCTAGTTAAATCCCATATTAACCATGAAGAATGCTTGCTTTTGTTTTATTAGGCTTAGCTGTTGCATTTGTTTTTATTAGGTGTTAGCAGTACAAATACAATACAGAGTTGTTTAACTTTTCCATTTTAAAATTTTCTACTTCCATTAGAATTAGAAGAGAGATGCTTCCTTGTGAACAGAAACAATTCATGCTGGCCTTTTGTTATAAATAGTTTTCCTTGCTAGTACCAATGTACCACCGTGAAAGTTTTTGTTTAGTGATTAACAAGATGAACTTGTTTTTATCTTGGTTAGTGCAAGAATCTGGATTTGTGATGGAAGCAAACTCGGGCTTATCCTATTAAACTGGAGATTTCAAGTGAACATGAATTTAGGGTTTTTGTTTAAATTGACTGGTTTAGAGATGGGGGGGGGGGGGGGGGGGGGGGGGGAAATAGTCTCTTTTTTTTTTAATTTCATGTTTTTGGATGATGACCCTATTTTATCCTCTTTGCAGACTACAAAGCGCACAGTTCCATTTCTGTTTGTGAGGGGAGATGGAGTCATACTGGTTTCTCCACCTCTACGGACTGCTTGATAAGGAGAAGGAAGTTTGTAGCACAGTTTATGAGAATGGATCACCTTTTGTCAAATTTATTAAACTCGGCTGTTGTATCATTGTCCCTCTAAAATATTATGCTACATCTTGATGGAATATTCGCGCATTTTTAGATCATTGATAATTTTGTATGATCATCCATTTCGGACAAAAGGGGTAATGGAACAACGCTTTTTCATTGTCTGCTCAAGTTTACTCTAGGCTTACTTAACTGATTCTTTTTAAGTTAATATTGTAAAAAGATATAATGACAAATGGTTCATTAATTGCTGTGAAGAAAGAAAAAAGAATGTAGATTATACTAACATTTGCACGTTAAAATACTTCCCCACTAACAGCAATGTTCATTTGATTGACGTAAAATCTTTTTTCTGCCTCGGTGTTCAATAATTTAATATATGAAAAACTGAATTCGAATGTCAATGATTACAGAAAATACACAACAGAACCTGAAACGAACGAAACCAGGAAAAATAAGTTTGCCTCCTGCTTTGCAACAACCAGATAGAATTACCACTTGCCGCTTTTTCTGTCTCATTTAAGTTTCGTTCCAACATGTTCCTCGACACTCAAACTATACTGGGAGGGTCACCAATCCAATTACAAACGGCACGAGGCCAGCGTGTTCTAATGCAGTCCGCCAATGGTGCATGCTGCGGAGGTTGTTCCGGCTTAGCCACTTCAGTGTCTTTCCCGCTCGGTTCACTCCCTGCATTACCAGGGGGAACTGCTACATCCGTCATGAATTCCTCCGGGGTCCACCTTGGGGGTACTGAAACCCTCAATTTCGTAAGCCTGGGTCTTTGTACCGGAGACTCACCTCCGGCTGTTGCTTGGCTGCCGTTCAAATCTGATTTTGCGATGCCATTGAAATGGTAAAGGTCAAATATCTTTCTACCCATCTGTCCAGTTGAATCCTTAAGACCTCCCAAGTTCTTGTCCAAATCCAAAATAACCTGCCAGAACTCACTCCATACAATGAAGCCCGAGCCACAAAGGCTATCAAGTTTGTCGGAAGGAAGTCGGATACTCGTCTCCCTGAGTACTAGATGGAAAGCTTCCACACTGATAAAGCCACCGCCTCCACTCTGATCATGCGCATCAAAGGCTTTCCGGATCTGTGATTCCCTTTCTTCCAGTTCATTCTCATCTTGAACAGCTGCATCCAGAGCAAATAGGACCGTATAATGCGACTCACTTCCAACAACCCATATTGGCCATTTCGGGCACTTCAGATTTTGACCAACCTTACAGAAATTAAGGGATTCTAGAAGGGTGAGGAATCCAACCTCCACACTTGTAGGTATACCCTTCAGAAACATGCCACCTCCTAAATCCATTCTCCCGTCAAATACATTTGGAACAGCTTGCCCACACAGCAATAAGTTCACAATTTCCTGAATAATGCAGTAACAAACAATTACAATGTAAGAATCCATCAAGGACGGCACTACCAATTCCGAGATATTGAAGCCCCATCCATTCAATGGATATACACAAAATTTACTACCTGAGAAGCATGGCCAAATGGTGCAGTTACTAGGGGTAGGCTGGGATCATCTCGGTCAGCTTGAACACAGTCCTAGAGAAAAAGGAAGCAGAGATAAAATTACATTCGCATGCAAACAAAATCTTAACTCTGGACATGCTGGTATATGCTTCCTCTTGACTTTTCTTTCCGAACTACCAGAGTATTGATAAAGATGGAAATAAAATGGGAGTTTTAAAGCCAACAAACTCACCAGTCCTCGAGAAAGTAATGCTGAGATAAGGAATAGCAGGGCTCCCATGCGACTTTGAAAAATGGGAATCATTGCTTCAAGCCTCTTAAAGGCACTTGTAGGTGATGTGAACGTGTCTACTCTTAGAACTTTCTGCAAATCCGAAGCTGATTCAATTGAAAGGCCTTCAAGTGCTTGTGCAACGATCTGAAAATCACAAACAATTATCAGCAAGTAATAACACAAAAAGGGCAAATTATTAGAATATTCAGGTCAAACAATTCTACTAACCACATCCTTTGGGCTGCCTTCGGATCCTTCAATGCCATCAGAAACAACACTTAAAGTTGCAATTACAGCCCTTTTGTAATTTCCACATAAAAACAATATCTCGCTCATGCTTTTAACCAGGGCTCTGTATACAGAAACAAAAAATTCAGCTGAAATGGATAACAGGGAAAAATAAAATATGAATTATGAAAGAGCTGCGAAACTTGAATAAAAAAGCAAATATTCCTCCCAAACTGGTTATTGCAGAAATAATGATAATACCCCTCAGGAAAGACACCTACAAATGAGAAATCGTACGTGCCACTTGACTAGTTAACTTCACCCATCCAGATCAGGCATTATACCTTTTCCGAATTTCCAGTTTCGTGAGCAGACAACAGTTTTAGCAACACTGATTCTAGCATTCATGAAAGCAATCAATAGAAGGAACATTGAGACATGTGGGAGATGATTACATGATTAATAAAGCAAATACAAAGGCAACAATAAGCAGGAATAACATTTACACTGTTGGATAAAATTGCAATTAAAAGTGCTCAACTGTTTAATCCTTTCATTTCATGAACTATAATCTAGAAAAATTTGAAAGACAAATAAATTAAAATGATGTGTCCTTATGCAGTTTAGAATACATCATACAATTACCCTGCAAAATTTAATCACCTTGCTTTTGCATCTTCAGTAAAAGCAGAAAAATTATTTGATGTGACATACTGACTTTTGGGAGATCTCCTGGAACTCAAATTCTGTGGCATGTTTGCTGCAAGTTTACCCAATTCATCCGGAAAGAAAAGAAGATGTTTAAGAACAAATGCCTGTACAGAGACATATTAATGTCAGCAGAAGCAGCATTGACTATTTAAACATTAGAACAGAAATCAAACTAAGTTATATAAGGTGACGGGTGGCCATTCTAAAGAATGAAGTACAAGGTCCAACCTAATAGCTTTACATTAGGTCATCAAATCGTGTATCAATCGAAGATTTCTTGACAATTAACATCCCAAAAGAATTGCATAGAAACAAGTACATCACTGGTGAAAAATAACAAGTTTAAGTTGATTTAACAGCTACATTTTAAATGGATCCAATGTTCCTTATATTTGAATAATCATTCAGTAATGCATTTGTTCTATTCAATGACAAAAAAGCATGAAACAAACTATCCAAAGAAATAATTTTTTTCAAAGGTCAGTGCATAATATTTAACCCACTCAGAAGATAAAAATGACAATTAAACAATTTCTTGTTTCGCAGAAGAGATCAAATAACTGTTGACGGTATTATGAACTTGAAATGGCACACTGACAGTTCACAAGCTGCATGGTAGATGAAACTCGTATACACTAAGAGAAAAAGGAATTACTTGTATGGTTGCTAGGACGCCACAGGGCCCACCTTCATGCTGCACTAGGCCCATAGATGTTTCTGGATCAGGGCTAAATCTACATAATATTTAGGCATGTATCAGACAATAAGCAAAATAAGAAACTCCACATGGATATAAAAGAGAAATTTTGTTCAGTGAAGAATTAAAAAAGTCGGCTAAAGCAGGAATTTCCAGGCACATGTTAATTTGTCAAAAAGATTTCTTGAAGATGCATACAAGAAGCTTCACTTAAGGATTTTTGACCCCTAGAAGCTTCTAAAGAAATGAAATCGTCATTTAGTGTCCCTAGAAGTTCCCCATGAAAATCGTCTTAAACACTTAAGTCCTTGACTTTTATGATGGTACGAGAACAAGAGATGACTTTTACTTTGAATATTTAAATTGTTGATCAGCTAGTACTTTCCACTAAAGGAAGTCACCATCAGCTGTTGCTTCTCAAATGGAAAGGCAAGGCATCCACATCCCAATTAGACATGATTCAACAATGGATGCAGTAACTTAACCAAAACATTATCAACATGGTCAAGTTTTTCCAACCAAGGGTGAGATGGCATAGCACCTTATATGCAACAGCTTCTAAAGCATAAAGAAACATGTTTTAAGGCTGATTCTACAGCCCAAGCCTTATTTGGCACATCTAACTGATGAAAAGCTTAGGAAGATCCTTGAATAGATTTATCCAAATTTTATGCGTAAAAGCTATTTCAGTAAATTTCAGAAGGCTGATGGAACCTTAAGAATCATGCTGAAAAGTTAACCTTTCGGCATTTTCTGACCTAGACTTGCATTCAGCCAATGCAAGGTTTTAACCTAACTGAAATATGCGCATAGTAAACTCAATTTTGAAACTGCTAAATATTGTTCCCAACAGTATTAATGGTTATTGTTCACCATGTCAGGACAGCTCTCCAATGTGGTTTTCTAAATCCCCAATTTCTTCATCAATTCTTAACCCGTTCAGAAACAAATTCTAATTATTAGTCACCTATACTAGAGTTTTTTACTATAAACCCTAGAAGTTAACCTTAATCATCCTAACCATTCATATCGGTTTGCCATGAGATAAACATGTGCATATTAGAAAGTGTTCAGTATTCCAGCAATTCATTTGAAAAGCATTATGGATTACCTAAAGATACCAAAGAAGATAACATTTATGCTACATTTGATTACATAAGTATTAACACAAGGAAAATCTTAATTATTACATCAGTTTTAAAACAGTTAGTCATAGCATAAAGAAGAATTGGTACAAATTTAAACTTAAAATTAGAAAGATTAATGCCTATTCAAAATAAACAATACATATTTCTTCTCTTTATTCAAACCAAGTCATGTGAGTGGCCAAAAAATACCAAACGAAGTTAGTTTATCGATAACTCATGTACTGAAACATGAGGGGGAAAAATAACACTATTACCAAATGTTGTTAGACTCCTAACTAATATTGCTTTTATTCCAGGTAAAAAAAAATGTTTACCTCATAAACTAAGACTAACTTCCCACCAAGTACATCATGCATGAGAGATCGAAATGAAGTACAAAAATTCCATCAGTCTGATATGCAGAAAATCGTCTATAGCATATAATAGTCCATTGCAGCTTGATGGTAGTGTAACAAATTTAAATTGCATAAGGATCAATATCCTTGACCACAATAAACAAGGAAAATCCAATTGAGCCGTCAATTTTAGTTCTTTAAGTACCCAATCTCCGAGCAGTAAGCTTTTTTTTTTTAAATAATAAAATTAAAATTAAAACCTTAAAGTAATAGTAAAACACTACACTTTACCTTATACCCTGATTGCTCCACTGAGCAAGTATACCCTTTGAAACGCCACTTCCGAACACCATTGAAAATAAATTATAGGCTTCTTTCTCTGACAATTCATTGCCTAAATTAACTTCTTTGGCTTTCATTTCGGCCTCTTTGATTCCTAAATCTCCGGTCTTTTCGTTTTTCGACGGAGAACTAGAAGACGGAGCGCTTTTAGCCGCAGCCAGCATCCGTTTCTCAGCTGCAGCTGCCATGAGCTCGCGCTGCAACCGGCGGCTCTCCTCTGGCGTTGTCTTCGCCGGTGAGATGGCAGCTTCTCTGGGCTTGCTCCGTTTAGGCTCTGGCGGCGAATTCTGCATGCTCATCCGTAGAGCCATTCTCAGGTCCTCGTCTTCTTGTTGATCCGCCATTTGACAACCACCAACCGAGATTTAGCAATCTAATGTCACGAAACAGTTGAATTTCAATAGAGATCAATTGAATTGAACAAAACTTTCAACTTCCATTAGTTGTGAATCTGATTTTGAATTCGATTCGGATTCAGTAATCGATAAATATAAGAATAATAGTGGGCTTTTCTGAACAAAACAAATTAGGGTTTCAAATTTTAGGCAGACTGTAACGAGCTGGACATTTAAGCTAGTGGAAAATTCCGTTTCAGAAAAATACAACAACGAGGCAGGCATGTTAAAGGTGGATGGCCTATTCAATGACCAATTCATCCCTGATATCTTACACCGGTTCTTTGCAGGATTTGAGGGTATTTTGGGAAATAAAGTATTATCCTTTCCTTTTATGAGGAGGAAAGGTGGGGTCCGCTTGGGTGCTTCTGCTGGTGAGCTGTAAGTAGATATCGTATAACAACAATATGCATCATACTAAATTACTGTATTTTCATTTGTTATATACTAGATTTTATTACCCGATCATGCCCGGGATTTAAATAGAGATTTCAATCGGTCGTTTGAGCCGGGTTCGACTCGGTTTATTTTGGTTTTATAATGTATTTGATGCAGATTTGATTGTATCTGATTTAAATTTGGTTCGAGTCTATAGTTAATCAATTCGAATAGAAATCGGCTTATGTCATTATTGATTTAGGTCAATTAATGGTTGGGTTGTTCGGCTTTTGGGTCTAGCCAATACCATATCGATCAATTTTCAAGTTTAGTCAATATCAAATTTATCGACTTTAGTCAGGTAAATTTTAGGTTCATTGGGTCAATGAAAGTTGAGTTAAGCTTGAGTCCAATTATATAGATATATAATTACTGATATATTTTTGTAAAACAAATGTGTCTTTTTATTTGTCAATCTTATCATTTATATTCAATTTCAATTTTTAATGGTTCAATGCTTCGAGTTCAACAATTATTAGGGTTGACAATTTAACTCAAATCTGACCCTACAGTGTATGTTAGAGTTTGTGATCTGAATTTCGTATTAATTTAACTTAAAAAGTTTGTGGTGCAACCTATTTGGTGAAAAAATAAAAAAGAGAGAAAAATATAGAAATATCTTATGGATGTAGAAACGAGTCAAACAAGATATTGAACTATTAAATTGTTACTAAAGGTAGTGATTAACTAGTAATATAATACAAAAAGAAATAAAACATACAATATTTTACTATTTTTCATATTGTTAAAAATAAATGATTCATTCACATCGACTCAATTATAGGGTTAAAATCGAGTCAATGTCTAATTCATATAAAATTTGAAGAATTATTTCAATTTGGACTGCTTTGGGCTTGCAATGGTTTCGGTTCGAGTTGCTTCTGATTCGAGTCAAATTGAATACGAGTATATAGCGATCTAATTGAAATACAGATAAATTTTAATTTGGTTTAATTTATTTCAAATTTTAAATCAAGTCGACGGAGACAAATCAAATTTGTCTCGTCTAGATTTAACGAAATAATTAATTAACTCGGTATAAAGGCCAGCAGCCTCCTTGTTTTGCTGCAGCCTGCAGATATAGGGAAAGAGAATTGTCCACTCGGTTCCGGACTGTTACACCACTTGAATCTTGATATATCGAAAAGAGTAAAGAAACACAATTTATACATCAGAGTCGCATATCATCTCTTCGGTGGATAATTATTCTGCGAGTATAAAGACTAGCTGCAATATCATCTAGCCATCGATTATACCATATCATTAGCACCTAATCTCAGGTAAACAACAAATTTAATTCCATATGTATTCTAATGGGTGGTAAAGCCATACCTCTGAGATCGACATAAAGGGACTGAACCAAGAAAACACTCTTTCACAACCTCAATCCGCAATGCATATACATCTTTTCATGTATTTTCTTCCAACGTGAAACTAAGTGTTGCTATTAAAATCTATTGAGAGCTTGGTTGTTGGTGGATATCTGAGGCATCTGTAGCTGCTGCTGCTGTGGGGTCTGCTGGAAACCTAAGTGTGGAGCAAATTGGTTAATACGCAACACGTTACAGCACTAAATTCACGATTTATTTCAGTAAATTATGAAATGCACAGGATCCACAACCACGTGATGCAATCACTTAACTCTAAAACGACAGTTTTGATGGTTTTACCAACTCTGTCATATTTGATGATTGACTATAAATTGAGAAAGCGGTCGTCCTCCATTGAACTGATTTTCATTCATAGCTGACATTTGACTGGCTTGTATCTTAAGTCGTTGCACTTCTTCCCTCAATGCATCATTCAGTGCTGAAACCCACAGAGAAATAAATGCTACATCAATAGGATATCTTCAAAACCTAATTTGTTAACTATCTGGACGGCTTTGATGACCTAGTAGGAATTGGTTACATTAAAATAAATGGTTTATGACAATATCTATTTGGCATCTGAAAACAGAAATGTAACGTGTTACGTATTAACCAACTTGTATACACTCTAAATTCACGATTTATTTCAGTAAATTATGAAATGCACAAGATCCGCAACCACGTGATGCAATCACTTAACTCTGAAATGACAGTTTTGATGGTTTTACCAACTCTGCCAGCCCACCTGTATAATTGTTGTATGTAGTGCAAAAATGAGAAAAATTAAAATATCACATAAAGTCAATTAAGTATGAGGTTTGCAGGAATATGTACCGAAAAACATCCACATCACATACAAAACAGACCAAAGTTAATTACAAAGTAATACTCTAATCATTGCTCAACTAAATATTAGGTTCTTGAAAGTATTTGGAGAACTCAAGCGTAAGTGCTGTTATCTAGCAGCTGTTTTAGAAGGTGCAGAATCCAAAGGCACCTTTCAGATATGTCATGGACTGAAATTGACCAACCCAACTAGCCCTATTTTTCACAGAAATGCCCTAGACTTATGCATGGCCTATATTATGGGAGCAGAACCAAAGAAGCTCTGATATGGAACAGTTGAAAACCTATGGAAAAAATGAGAATTCTACCTACCCTTCATTCCTAGGAAGGAATAAGGAAGTGCATGAAGTTTCCTTGTTCTCAGCACTTAAAATGGAATGAATCTTCTTTCAAAAAAGAGAATAGAGGCATGAATCCACCTCAAGAATGCTAAATATTGTTTTTCCCCTATATACTCTGTCATATTGTGGTACACCTTAAAAGCATTAAAAACAATCAAAAAACATAAATACTCAGATTATACTACTAAACACAATAAGATTATTTGCTGGTAATACACCTATGTCACTTAGATCTCATTTCCGTTAACATATCTCCATTGAACAAATGGGTTTAAAGTAGAGCTAGTTATAATGAACCTCCCAATTCTTGTCCGAAATCCCCCTTGTTCCGCCACAAGGATACTATCGATTAACGCCTAAGAAGCATCGCTCAGGATTTGCACTGTCGTGTCGTCACATTATCCAGCTCTAACTCTATGCGGTGAAAGCCCAAGCGCCAAGCATAAAAGAGACCATCATGAGCCACCTACAGTTCCGCTATTAGAACTGAACACGAACCGAGAGTCCGAACAAAATCAAACAACCAATTACCCCCACTATCCTCCTACCGTAGCTATATTTATGCTCCCACCAACAGCCCCATGAGCCATCACCTTTACCCAATCTTGTGATGGACGCTGCCATCTCACTCTTGGCAACACAACTACACTTGCAACCTTATTGGAACGATTAGCATCGATCAACTCTGCCTACAACCGACGACAATAGCTTGTTATGTCTCCATACAAATCTCGACCATCATTGAAAACGAAATAGCATCTTCACTTCCACAAGGCACAACTCGTGACCGCAAACACGATTTGATAATGCACACACACCATACAGACAAAATAATTTGAATTCATGTCTCATAAAATGAACATCATCCACTTTTCCACTGAAACTATTTGTTAAAGTTCGGTTACAAGGAAAGTCAGAAAAGAAAATTTGTTGTTGGGGTTATCAATATAAAAAACAATATGATAACCTTTAGTTCTTAAAATTAATTCAATTAAATCTTTATTTTTGTCTATATTACATTTAAACTCATGGTTATATTTTTTATACACAAGATGTGTAAAAAAATATACAACTCTTATATAAAATCTAAAACTTAAATCCTTAGTCCTAACATCTTAAAACCTAAGCCTTAAACCCTAAACTCTAAATTATAGCTATAAACCTTAAATTCTATATCCTACAACCTAAACCCTAAATAACTATCTAAATCTCTAAACCTTAAAATTAAAAGACTCGTATAAACTAAACATAAGGTCGCGTATCAAAGTATTTTTCTTAAACTTAATATTTTATTCACATTTTTTTTGCTAATGTGACGTTATGAGATAGTGTTATATTTATATAATATTCAAGTGTTATATCATTAAAAAAAAAATTGACAACTCAAAGATTCCGAACGTTACAAGAGTATTTTGTTAAGAAAATGGCGGTGGGAGACCCGGCAGAATTTGACTTTTGAATTTTGATAATAAAATATGCCAACGGAACTTAATTATATACACATCCCACCATGTGGCAGTTAGCCTCCGCCTTTGGCCTTATTCATTCTTACCAGCTTCGGAAATTCCTAGCATGGTGGCCCACAAAACAAACATCAAATGTTTGGATTCTACAAATTAGATTATGATTCTTTCAACTGGTTTTGGTCACCCTAAGTTTAATTATTATTTTTTCAAATTTTTATAAGATTAAGTGAGATTTTTTTAAGAAGTAATACGAGAAATTAAGTTTGTTCTGAATGTTAGAATATAGAATTAAATGTAATTAGTTAGTAGGTTGTTGCAAATCTGTTAGTATTGTTGTATTAGTTATAATTTTCATATATTGAGCTATATAACACATTCTCATGTATTGGGCTGATAACCTCAATTAGATTCATTTCTAATATAAAAATATTAATATCTTTTTTCTCTGTTATTCTAAATTCCTAACCTCTGTTCATCTCCCTCACTCATAAGCCACCACCGTCAGTCACATCTACGGCAACCATGCCTGAATTCTCACACTGAGAGATAACACCGGTAATGATTAATATATTTTTTTATTAAATAGTTTTCTCGACCATAATTTTATGATTTTTATATTTAAATTATAACAGTTTTTTTATATTAACCATTTTGTGTTAAGTTTGTCACGAGTATACATGTTGCATTAATTTCTTGGGTACCATATTCGTGTTATTTTTGTATTCAATTAGGATATTATAAATATATTTATAGATGTTAATAATTCGTATTATATGTTTGGTGTTTCTTGAGTGCACTGTGTATACCATAACAATTCAATTTAGAGAATAATCTTTTATATAACTAACATATTATATTTTTTTGGTAAAGATATATACATTTTACGGTTTATGTTCGCAATTTATGACTCTTCCTCTCAATATTATCGTCTTCAAGATTCGTACTCGAGTTCTCTCATTGAGAGAACAACGTGTATTGTCATTGTACTCAACTCTTATTGGTTAAGGTTAGTAACATGTTATATTTACATTTCAATCTATTTCATATTTTTATATATTTTTATTCATAGAAATGTTTTTATGTATTTAAATATAAATTTCTATTTTAAAATGATAATAATTAAATTCACATATTTATGTTATCTTGAAGTTATTTTATGTCCTTTAATTATTTCTTAGAATTCATATTTTTGTAATATATATATTTATAATCATATAATTTAAACTAATAGACAAGTACTACGTATTTAAAACAATCTAAAAAAAACACGGCAATTGGTGCGCCGCTTAGTTTTTTAATTATATTTTTTTTTCTCTAATAACCAGACGACACAGTTTTGATATTTTTTTGTGTTAGTCGGCGATCGACAATCACCTAGCTATTGGTGACATGTCCTTGTGACACGTGTTTTTTTTTGTCCTCGTGACATGTTTTTTGTGTGTGTGGTTTTGTTTTATATGCCCTCGTGGCATGATTCAACATACCCTAGGGGTCAATCGTTGCTCGTATAGAGTTTTTAATCGGCGCTAGTTCCTGATTATGATTTTGTCGGTGGTCACGCAAAGTTAGATCCTCACTCAATTGATGGTTGTTTGTCGATGTAATCAGTCCTGGATAGCAGAACATTATGCCTGATAGTTTAGATTGTTTACCACTTATTTTTCATCAGTTATGAGTAGGGGTGTGAAAAACTGACCCGACCTGGTAACCTGCCTGAAACCCGATCGAGTCAGAACCTGGTTTAACCCGAGAATTCAAAGACCGAACCCGACCTGCACCCGACCGAAACGAACCCGAACCCGAATTTGACCTGTAACTGTATAAACCGAACCCGAACTGCACCCGACCGAAGTGAACCCGAACCCGAAATTGACCTGTTACTGTAGTAACCGAACCCGACCTGCACCCGACCGAAACGAACCCGAACCCGAGACTAACCTGCTAGATAACCGATTTAACCCGACCTGTTTGGACCCGACCTGTTTTGAACCCGACCTGTTTTGAACCTGAACTGTTCTTGACCTGAACTGTTCTTGACCTGAACTGATATTGACCTGAACTGTTATTGACCTGAACTGATATTGACCTGAACTGATATTAACCTGTATTAATACTATTATTTGATTCGCTAATAATGATAATTACCTGACATTTAAAGAAGTTATATTTAATGAATATAAAACAATGTCAAGTATTGAAAAATTTTAAAATTAATAATAATTTCAAGTATTAATAAATTAACTAACTTAACTTCAATTAAAAGATAAATTGAATTAATAATAATTCTAAGTATTAATAAATTGTATTTCTAATTAACTTGACTATTATTTTAAAATAACTTCAAAGATAAACTATTATAAGTGGAATGAATAACCATTATTAAATTAAAATTTTATACTTAATAAAATTAAATTAAATGAATAAAAATTATTAAATTAAATCTATATTCTTAATTAAAATAAGATGACTTAAATTTTTTATTATAAGAATAAATTAATGCTAAATAATTAACTTGCATTCATTTTAATTGAAATTAAGTTAGTTATTAAATTAACTTAACTTAAGATTAAAAATAAATTTAATTAACTTGTATTATTTTTTAAAAATAAATTTCCAAAATACAATACCTATTAAACATTACATGAGTTCATAATAATACCCAAAACCTAAAATACAAATATTAGGCCCAAATATAACATACCCGCCCAAAATTACACCATTTACACTCAAACAAACACAAAATTCGGTCAAAGTCTAAATTTCCGCCAAAATTCGGCTCAAGGGAACAGGTGGCAGCAAGCCATTGGTCCATTTCATCTCGCACGGATTGTGCTTTCTCTAAGCCAATAGCTGGATTCAGCTGTCCTCGCTGACATCAGCAATGATGTTAAACTCCACTACCCTCATTTTAAGTTAAATAATTAAACATTATTAAATCAAATTGTCTTTTTAAATTCTGATAAACTACTTAATCTACTTTTGAACAAAAAAAACTACTTAATCTACTTAAGTTGAATGAATAACCATTATAAAATTAATTTTTTATACTTAACTAAATTTAGTTAAAAGTTATTAAACTAAATCTGTATACTTAATTAATATAAGATAACGAATTTTTTTAATTAACATTACATACTTAAATGACTTAATAAAAAACTGATTAACTTAAATGACTTAATTAAGTTAACTTATTTAAAACATTAAATTTAACCGTGAATATATAGAACATTTAATTATACAGTGAATATATTAAAACATTAACTTTGGATGGAATCAGGGATACTTCCAATTTTTTTTATAAGTAAAAAACAGAATAAGATAAAACTTAAGAAGAATAACTTTGAACAGAATAATTCAAACTTATATTCAATAATTTAAGTGGTTAAACTTACAAAACTTTATTGAATAATACAAAAGTTTAAACTTACAAACATACAAATTAAATAATCTTTACAAACTAAAACTTTAACTTTCACACTACAAACTTTACAAACATACAAACTTAATTACTTATGCTTTAGGGTTTAATGCTTAGAGTCGATAATTAGACATTAGGGGTTTAAACACCAAACCCTAATCTTTAATCAATGAACCATAGTCCCTAATCCTAAACCCTAAACAATAACCACTACCCTCTAAACCATAAAACACTAATGTTTAATCTATAGCTCATAGTCCGTAATCCTAGATCGAGGGTTTAGTGGTTAGGGTTAATTACTTATGCTTTAGGGTTTAATGCTTAGGGTTTAGAAATTAGACATTAGGGGTTTACACACCAAAACCCTAATATTTAATCAATGAACCATAGTCCATAATCACAAACCCTAAACAATAATCACTACCCTCTAAACCATAAAACCCTAATATTTAATCTATAGCTCATAGTTCGTAATCATATATCGAGGGTTTAGTGATTAGGGTTAATTACTCATGCTTTAGGGTTTAATGCTTAGGGTTTAGAATTAGACATTAGGGGTTTAAACCTTAAACCCTAATATTTAATCAATGAATCATAGTCCCTAATCCTAAACCCTAAGCAATAACCACTCCCCTCTAAACCATAAAACCCTAATATTTAATCTATAGCTCATAGTCCGTAATCCTAGATCGAGGGTTTAGTGGTTAGGGTTAATTACTTATGCTTTAGGGTTTAATGCTTAGGGTTTAGAATTAGACATTAGGGGTTTAAACCCTAAACCCTAATATTTAATCAATGAACCATAGTCCCTAATCCTAAACCCTAAACCCTATACATTTAATTACAAATAATAATAATAATAATAATAATCATAAAACTAATAATAATAATAAGCATAGTAAATATATAATAATAATAATAATTGTATTTAAGTATATAATAATAATAATAATAATAATAACAATAGTAATAATAATAATAATATTACTAATCATAATAATAATAATAATAATAATAATAATAATAATAATAATAATAATAATAATAATAATAATAATAATAATAATAATAATAAAAACTAATAATAATAATAAGCATAGTAAATATATAATAATAATAATAATTGTATTTAAGTATATAATAATAATAATAATAATAATAATAATAATAATAATCCCTAAAGCCCTAACCACTAAACCCTAAACTCTAAACCCTAAAAGCTAAACAATAAACACTAAAAACAAAAACCATAATCCATCAATATATATATATATATTACATGTACGTATATACGTATCATTTTATGAACAGTAAACCCTAACCCTAAACCCTAAACTCTAAACCCTAAAAATCATAATCCATCAATATATATATATATATAATACATGTAGGTATGTTTGTATTAATTTAAGATCAATAAACCCTAAACTCTAAACCCTAAAAACCATAATCCATCAATATATATATAATTAATGTAGGTATGTTTGTATTAATTTAAGATCGGTAAACCCTAAACCCTAAACTATAAACCCTAAACCCTAAACCCTAAACCCTAAAAACCATAATCCATCAATATATATATAATTAATGTAGGCATATTTGTATTAATTTAAGATCAGTAAACCCTAAACCCTAAACCCTAAACCCTAAAAACCATAATCCATCAATATATATATAATACATGTAGGTATGTTTGTATTAATTTAAGATCAATAAACCATAAACCCTAAACCCTAAACAGTAAACCCTAAACCATAAACCCTAAACCCTAAAAACCATAATCCATCAATATATATATAATTAATGTAAGTATGTTTGTATTAATTTAAGATCAGTAAACCCTAAACCCTAAACCCTAAACCACAAACCATAAACCCTAAACCTTAAAAATCATAATCCATCATTATATATATAATTAATGTAGGCATGTTTGTATTAATTTAAGATCAGTAAACCCTAAACCACAAACCTCAAACCCTAAACCCTAAACCCTAAACCCTAAAAACCATAATCCATCAATATATATATATATAATACATGTAGGTATGTTTGTATTAATTTAAGATCAGTAAACCCTAAACCCTAAATCGTAAACCCTAAACCTTAAACCCTAAACCCTAAAAACCATAATCCATCAATATATATATAATTAATGTAGGCATGTTTGATTTAATTTAAGATCAGTAAACCATAAACCCTAAACCCTAAACCCTAAACCGTAAACCCTAAACCTTAAAAATCATAATCCATCATTATATATATAATTAATGTATGCATGTTTGTATTAATTTAAGATCAATAAATCCTAAACCACAAACCCCAAACCCTAAACCCTAAACCCTAAAAATAAATCAAATAGTCCTAACTATATATATATATCACATATACGTAATCCCCTAACCCTAA
The DNA here is from genome assembly GCA_958450335.1 of Hibiscus tridactylites. Taxonomy (NCBI): domain Eukaryota; kingdom Viridiplantae; phylum Streptophyta; class Magnoliopsida; order Malvales; family Malvaceae; genus Hibiscus; species Hibiscus tridactylites. The sequence goes on from OY288280.1 coordinate 77,340,471, forward strand.
ACCCTAAACCGTAAAAATAAAGATCATAATCCGTCAATATATATAATACACATAACACAATAAACCATAAACCCGAAGGAACCCAACCTGAAATGAACCCGACCTGAAACGAAACCGACCTGAAATGAACCCGACCTGAAACAAAACCGACCTGAAAAGAACCCGACCTGAAACGAAACCGACCTGAAACGAAACCGACCTGAAATGAACCCGACCTGAAACGAAACCGACCTGAAATGAACCCGACCTGAAACGAAACCGACCTGAAATCAGCCTGTCAATTAACCGTTTTGACCCGACCTGAAATGAACCGACCTGAAATGAACCCGACCCGAAATGAACCCGAACCCGAACCGAATCGAGTCAAAACAAAAAATGACCCGAAATGACCTGTAACCGATTTGACCCGACCTGAAAGAGCCCGACCTGAAACCCAACTGTTGACCTGTTTTTACATCCCTAGTTATGAGTCTTGATTGGATAGAGACAATAAAATTTAAAAAACTTCTAAATTTTGACAGTATGCTTATCTCCATAGAAATTTTTCACTTTTTTATTTATTTTTAGGTTGTAAAAAATTAAATAGATTAATATCATTATTTTTTTCCTAAATACATTATAATTATGATATATCCTATGATTATAATAGAAATTTAGTATAGACAGCGCAGATCCCTTAAAATGTTGAATTGTTGGGCTTCTCTCACTCCTAGAATCTTGTTTATCTATGGCCCGTCCTTTTTTTTTCTCCAATGAAATATGCGCTCCACTCCGGGCTTAAAAAAAGAGAGTATATTTTTACGGACAAGTGTAGGGTGATGGTGAGGCACATTATACTTTTAACGAGAAAAAATAAGTTTAGATTTTAAAAATAATATTATTAGGAGAAAAAGTTATAAATTTCAAACATGAATAATAAAATAAATATAAATTAAAATAATAAACACTCAAAATCCAAATCACTGTTGTGTATACAAAATTGTAGGAGCCAGTGTGTTTTTAAGGAATTTATTTTATTTTCGTGTATAAAATGATTATGAAATATTATTTTCAGAAAATATAATGCCCTTTATCTAGAATGAGACTATTCATGCTGCACCCTTAAATTATTCAAAACTAATATGTAATGTAGAGCGTCTCTAATGAATTTTCTCTCTCTCTCTTTTTTATTTTTATTTTATTTAAAAGAGTAACATCGTACGTTTTTATAAAGAGATTGGCATCTGTGTTTGATTATAGCCTTTATTGTCTTCTCTTCTATTTTTTTTTCATCTTTTTAATTTTTATTTTGTATATTCAGATACTCATGTATTTTGATTTAATAGATCTTCGTTTGTTATGAATATTTATTATATGGATGTCTATCATGATTAGAACTTTATCTAAGGAGTTTGATTTATTTATTTATTATTAGGAATATTATCTCTATTAATTAGAGTTTAATGTATTATGTACTTCTTATGTCTATAAATAGATGAATCATTGAAGGCATTGTACACAATTTTAATACAAATCTCTCTTTCTCTCATCTCTTTATTCTTTTATACTTGTTCGTTGTTCTTCATTATTTTGTTCACAACACGTTATCAACACGACTCGCTCAAGAGCAATAAGTTCTTTCCATCGAGGATCATATTCATCAACCATGATTTTTCATTCGAGATCTAGACGATAAAAGATAGAATTTTTAATCAGGTCAATTCACCACAATTTCATTTAAGTATTTTTTTATGTTAGTCTATTGTTTTTTTAATTATGATATGTGAATAATTTCATGCCATGAATTATTTATTTTGATCGATAATATGTTGGTACATTTTTTTATAAATAAATCACGACTACTCGTAATCCTTTATATATGTACGATTATATGGCTTCAATAAATGCTAAACAAATCGAAGAAAGTGAGGAACTGATTTTGGTATTCATTCTTTAATAATGATATTATAATATTATTGATAATATTGTTAGTTACATATGTTAATTTGATAGATTTTTGTTGATAAAGTTACACCGTAATAAGGTTTCTCTTTGTTAGTTAATTTATTCTTTTTCTCAAAACATGTTTGTTTGGTGTACTATGCTCGAATATTTTTGAAACCAATTAGAATTTTTTTATCTAGTTCTTCATTGTTATATATACATCATATTATAATTAAAGACTAATATGTATTTATCAATGATTATTGATGTTTTAACCATGTTTTGAGTTTTTGCATGATATAATGACTTGGAAAGAGACATGACATTATGAGAAGCTGTCTTGGTCATTTGCTACGTCTCAATTGTTCTCAAGAGGAAAATCAATATCGGTAAATTCTGATTTTATTTTATTTTCCTTTAAATTATGATTTTAATGTGTGATAAATCATGGTGAATTTCAATCTATAAAAAAATTGTTATAAAGTCTATATTTGCTCGAAAGCAATATTTCTTCGTCGAAAAACTCGACCATAGACTTCTCCCAATTTCAAGTTACGAAAATTCGTCTTGATCCAAAAAGTTTTATGGGAGGCATTCACTGAAGTGAATGCAAATCATGATGTTTATTCCATGCGATTATCAATGATGGAGCATTCCCTGAAGTGAATGCAAGCATGATGTTTATTCCATGCGATTATTGGAACTATTTCATTCTATGAAGTGAATGCAAACATGATAAATTATTATTAAATTAGAGACATAATTTCGATATAATCAAAGTATATTGGCTCGACATCCCGTTCTGTGAGGCTACTGGTCTCAAAGGAAATTTTTAAAGGACCTTGTGGACAGGTTTAACAATGTCGCGTACGAGGATTAAATCTTTGTTCTCTATGATAAGGATATGTGAAAAGGGTTTCAAAGGTCCACTGGCTCTACTCCATTTCCTGAAGTGAATGTGAGATTATATTATGGAAGGAATAAAAACCACATTAAAAGTTGTGGTCGAGGTTATGAATATAGACATAAAAAATATGGTCATTTTAAGAATACTACTACCCACCGGTAGTGAGGTTATAAGGATGACAAAGGTGATAAAGATCATTCTATTGAAGTAAATCTCTTCTTATTACCAATGTGATGTTATAAATCATTGGTCTCGTACGTGTTGTACGTCGAAAAATTAAGAATCATTGAATGATAAAAGAAAGAAAATAGAAGAAAATTTTGTTTGCGAAACATGAAGAAGATGATATTGGTCCAACTTTATTTGGACATTCTTGGTCCAACTCTTTTGGACGTTGTTCATTTTCTTATAACCCTCGAAAGGAATAAATCAGCTTCTAATTATTCTCATAACTTTGAAGAGAATTATTTATTTATTTTACACACATTAATTATTTACATTTTATATTTATATATTATGATATTTATTTATTTATTTTGTTTAACATGATTATTTGTTAAATACAATCTATGATGACGATTTATGCTCAATATAAGCATAATATATATTTTTTCATTTAAATGCAAGGGAATAATGTGAGTACTATAACTCAAAGTATTGAAAATATTGATGCTCTAGAAGAGCAATAAATTCTTGAGAGAAAACACATTATGAAAAGTACAGAATTGCGAAAATTGCAATAATTACCACTAATGACAATAATATCGTCACCACTATAAGTAGAAATTTTAAGAGAGCAATATGAGTTCGCAAATTATTCCTTTAGAAATTATAGATAACATATGTTATCAATTGGCATTTGAAATAAGCCAATATGGATATAAATTTTGGTAGCAAAAAAAAAGTCAGTTGAAAGCTCTAGAAAAGCTATATATTGCTATCAAAAGATAATTTCAATTGAAAGCTCCGAAAGAGCTAAATATATTCTTATTTAAAGGAATAATTTTGATGGCCGTACTAGACATGTACGAGTGAGATTGAATTACATGTTATGGTAAACAAGGAGTTTGCAAATTCAGAGATATATACACACACATATATAGTTGGCATGATCGGTTAGACTATCCTGATCAATAATGGTGCATAAATTATTGAGATTTACAAGCACATGTATTAAAAGAACTTGTAGTTCTTTTAGTGTTTATTCTCAAAGAATGAATTAAATTCCACTTATTAAATAACGTGAATTTCTTGTGTTACTTAAAGGAATTTATTAAATTTCACTTACTAAAAGAACTTGAAGTTCTTGTGTCGTTTGTTCTCAAAGGATATAGATGATCCTACTTACCAAAAGAATTAGAACTTAAAGTTCTTGTACTGAAGTTGAGACTGTATGTCTTGCATATCTGAACTAAATATGGGCCCATATATCCACAAATGTGGAAAGTTTTATATAATTTTATTAGATGCATCTACATTGTTTTATCGACTTACAACTAGAAGTTTGTGAGATTGATTCTAAAATGATTCAGATTATGCAGTTAGACTATTCATCTTGAAAAACTAGTGAGTTTATATTTTAGGCTATATCAGTTATTATAAAACCTATTGATTATGAAAAATATAGTTTAGCAAAATTTCAATTGGATGCCTCCTATTTAATAGCTAAACTATGAGAACAAAAGAGTTATTATTTATATGGTGTTTCCATATAGCAAGACTTATACGCATCAAGCCAACGAGTTATAATAAACTCCTCGTTATGATTAGTTTTTTGTCAGAAGCCATACATTTCCCATTTTATGATTTTTGAATGTGCGATATGAATTGCTCCACCACAACGCACAAAATGGGTAAATAAAAAGGGTTGAAAATACATATTGAGTACGAGTCTCCTTTTATATTTAAATTTTTAAACATTAATTGGAGAATCATTTATGACATGATTTTTCTCAACATCAGGGGGAGATAATAATCAGCTGGATAGAGGAAAATGACTTATCATTATCTAGATCCTCGTATATGAACTAGAAGTTCATAAGATCATTCATGTTATTACATGTCAACTGTCAGACATATTTACTGACCCAATGAGAGTAATTAAGTCTCATATACCAGCTGAAATGCTCTAAGTTTAAATTACATGTTAGAGCGAGAGAATGTAAATCATGCCTGAAGCATGATAGTTGAAATGGTTCCAATGATCAAAATTCTCGTAAATAGAAAGTAATATGAGATGGTCATATATTGGAGGCGGGTGCTCCTGAAGAGACCCAAGACATAACAAATAATAAAACTCTAGAAGAGTTTCAGGTACCTGAAATAAAGATTGAAATCTTGAAGAGGTCTCGATGAGTTATGTCATTACGAGAATGGAACCAGAAAATTGGAAAGTTGTCGACAACGATTTTACAAACAATTTTACATAAAATACTTCTATAGAAGTAAAGAAAGAAATCTAGGATCTTGTATAAAATCTATCCATAAGTATAGATATTGAATTGGTCGGTGTTGAAAGACACTTTGAACTTCTAAAATAGAAGTATTTGGACCAACAGTCGAAACACCTAAAGGTGTAATGCAAGTGAGGCGCAAATAAGTAGTCGTAAATACGACTCGAACTATGATTTATGAAAAGTTTTAATTACTTCATGGTGGATGCAAATTACTTTGGCAGTTATGAAATTTTTTTACATGCGTCTAATTATTTGTGGATCCATATTTATCCTTGAAGGATTTAAAATGCTAGAAGCATTTGGAAATTTCCAAAGAAATTTATTTAGACATGTCTCATGAATATTTTGGTGCATTTGGTATAATCGCCTTAGTGAATACTAATTGAGGAAATACTATAAGAATGATCATATTTCTTTATGTATTTTATAAATAAGATCAAGATACATTATATCATTAGCACTCCTGAAGAGCTTCAAATTGGAAACTCATGAAGAGTTTTCAAAGTATTTAATGAAAGTATTTGAGAAAAAGAATCTTGAGATGTGGTTTTGTCTCGACCTAAAGATTGAGCACTTAAATATGCGTTTTTATCTATGAATGGACATAAGTTGAAAGAATCTTAATGAAGATTCAATATGGATTGTTGGATGTGAATAAAGATAATTATATCTTTTCTTAGTTTTGAAGCATCATATATTAGTTGGTCAAGCAATATCCATGGATATACAAAGATCATTACATTTAGATCTTCAAACATTCGTTGATGCCTCCTCAAATGTCGTAGAAATAATTGTGTAACCCCCTCGTCCCATTCCGGACGCTTGACCGATCTGAGTGGGCTTCACGGGGATAACCGAGGCGAAACCCGTTAAGGCTCCACTTCGGTTACCGACCCAAGAAAAACTTTTCATTTATATTATCTTTTCTAGATGCTATATTAAACCCTATGCGAGAAAAGCAACAACGGAAGAAACAATGAGGTAAACAACCAACGGCCCAATTAAAACAGCCCATTTTAATCTTAAACAGCAGGCCGTATCGGAACGCCCATAGGGTGTTTCGATACGCCTTGACCAGGTCAACTGGCCAAAGTCAACCCGAAGAGACCGTTTCGAAATAGGGGTGGCCCGTATCGAAACGCCCTCAACGGTCAACTTCTCGTGGCCAACGATACGAAGGCCGTTCCGAAACACTAAAACCCGTTTCGATAATTCATTTTATCGTCAAATTCTCATATTTCCAGTAGCAAAATCGTATCGAAACGGCCCTTAGCGTACCGAAACGCCTGGCCCGAAACAAATAGACCGTACCGAAACGGGACCAACCGTTTCGAAACGCCCTCTGTCTGCAGATTGGTTTTAGATGGTTTATAGCACAAGGATGTCCCTAAACCCCACTAAAACCTCTCTTAACACACATACAACAACTACAAGGGAAACCAAACATCTACAAGCATGCTTAACACTCCAAACATAAGAACCATACAACGAAGGAATCAACAACATAAGAACATTCAAGCATTCAAGATTCATGCTTCACAAGGACATAGACTTAAGCATTTAAGGTAGGCAAATTAAACATGGTTTACAGACAAGACAAGGCATCCAAAAGTCAAACCAACATCATCATAACAAGGAGTCTAACATGCTCCTAAACAAACCAACACCAACATACTTCAAAAGCTCAAAGCAACAAATACATATCCCATTGCTTGACTATTACACCTTAAACTAAAATGTTCACACTTGAAAACTAAGAGAGCACCACAAAGCACACACTTGGAGGCCCCCTTCTTGCACTAGCAACCCACGAACTACGGATCTGCATTGTCGAACAAAAGAGAGCATAAGCATAAAGCTTAGTGAGGGTAGCTCATTAACAGAAACCTCGACAATGCAAGGTCCAAGCACGGGCACAACCAAGGTAAAATGTATGTTCTTACCTTCGATCCACATGAGCCAAAATACACATGATGCATGAACATATATTCAATATTTATGCCATGCTCAACAAGTCCAAGCTCAACACATGATAATACATAAATCAATGTATTAACAACCACATATATCAATCCATATGGAAACACATCTCAAATCATATTGGTACACATATCATCTCATATTGGTACCTAGCTATGACTCGAATACGCGGAATATCGTTGGAACTCACATCCAACACAACCATTACCTTACGGTGGGATTACACTCATCACCGTTCACGTGGAGGGGATTCCACTCATCCTCACGCCCCGTCGATGGGATTACACTCATCGCCGGCTAACATATATATAAGAAGGTTTTCTGGGTGAACCTGTACTCCATCTTGATGACTACCATCACCAAGACCACACGCGCATTTGACTCACGTGTGCACACTAAACATCCTAATGATCGATCATTGTACCCAAACATACTAGTGCCAATATTAAACACAATTCACAACATCATTCCATAACAACTTCCGTGCTTATCACGTACTCACCATGATCACCATCATGCACAATTCACATGCATATCACAATGCATCACCACCATGCCTCAACATACATGTATAACACATTATACTTAGCCATCATAACACAAGTAAACATGAGGCATAATCAACAATTAGAGTTCAACCAAAGTCTCTAACTAAAGCTTGGGATTAGGTTACCACTCTAATCCCAACTCTAGGTGGTTCTACCAAGCCCAACCTAGTCCACAAGCTTGAACCAATACTTGAAAACCATTTAAAAACATTTAACCACTCACCGACTATTCCAAGCTCAACCTACTAGCCGATCAAGCTTCCAACGATTTTGAATTCGATCGTGAGGTTTCACCAACACAAACTCTTGCTTCTAATCAACTCCACACAATCAAAACAACCTCAAATCAGTTCACACAACAATGTAGCAAACTCGGAACACTACTCAAATATAAAACACATGATTTCAAGCTATGAACAAATCCCAAAACCTCAAATCCCGAGCAGCCATCATACACAGTCCAAAACTCATGATTCCAACTCTTTTAACACACTTAAATGCTTCCAAAACAACCCCTAACTATTACACTAACGTCATCCCTTAATTTCCAACATCAAACACACCCAAAACTAACCTTCAAACCCTTCAAAAACCCAAATTCGAGAATCTTTATAAAACTCTTTAAAATTCACAAATGTTGGACCTTATGGGTTGTAAACAACTTATCTAACAACTATAAATCAAAAGCTTTGTTAAAATTTCATAAAGTTACAACCTTTAACAAAATCCTTGAAAAACCCAAAATATGAAATACATGGTTTTAATGAAAGTTAATGGTACCAAAATGAAGAGGAAAACAAGGTCAAGTCAAAAATGCAATTACCTTTTGAAAAGCACCAAAGATGGAGATATAAGGTGATGGAATAGTGAAATGGAGGAGAGAGCTCTCTTTGGTCGTTGAAATGAAAATGTGAAGAAGGAAGAAGATGACAATGCTATTGTAATGAACAGGGGTTTTAATTTGAAAGTCCATTTATTTACCCTTTTGCCATTAATGAGATGGCAATTTCATAAACTCTAAAATCCATGGGAAAATGAGTTTCAAATCAATTTAAGTCCAACATAAAATGTTTGTTTTGGAAATCACAAAGTCCAAATAATATTTTATTATTTTAATTATAAACTAAGACCTGAAACATTATTTTATTATTATTTTCACCCGACCCACAAACCCGGGTGTTACAAATTGTTATGCACGAGGCAAGCTAAAAATGTGTTTGGCTAAGACCATTGACCTAACATATCTAAAAGATATGTGGATTTACTTTTACAAGATATGATAAAAGTTACCTTGTGTGAAGATAATGCAAGATGTATATCTCAGTTTGAAAGTTGATACATCATGGAACATATTACTCCAAAGTTTCATCCCTTACGATCTTTAGAAAAATAATATTCAAGATTGAATTATGAAGATTCAAAGATCTTCTGTGATGTTTTCATGAAGGGGAGTAAATACGCGTTGCACTCTTTTTCCCTTAACCAAGGTTTTGTCCCAATGGGTTTTCCTGGTAAGGTTTTTAATGAGGTAACATGTTATGCGTATTAAAGATGTGTGTACTCTTTTTCCTTCACTAATGATTTTTTCCCACTGTGTTTTTATCTTAGTAAGGTTTTAACGAGGCACATTATCTTCATAAACATCCAAGGGGGAGTGCTATGAATATTTATCTATGTGGATGTCTATCATGATTAGAACTTTATCTAAGGAGTTTGATTTATTTATTTATTATTAAGAATATTATCTCTATTAATTAGAGTTTAATGTATTATGTACTTCTTATGCCTATAAATAGATGAATCATTGAAGGCAATGTACACACAATTCTATATTTGATAATAATACAAATCTCTCTTTCTCTCATCTCTTTATTCTTTTATACTTGTTCGTTGTTCTTTATTATTTTGTTCACAACATCGTTATTTTTGTTGTTTTTTCTGCTCTTATTGCAGGATCTGTAGAACGAAATCATATTTTATTGTTTTGTTTTTGTAAGTTATGAATGTGCACTTATATTGCTCCCATATCCAAGACGATTATATCTTTCACATGCCATAAAGATGTTTGTTTAGCTTTCATTTTCTTTGAGTTGTTTGGTTAGGTTTTAACCTTTACACTTTATAATTTTATTTTATGTTTTGGTGACTAGTTTGTGTACTTTAATAGTTTGTGAATTTTATCTTTGCCACATCAGTAATGACCCCAACTAATTAAAATCATCAATTTTATAATTTTTTCTAATATCATATTTTACCAAATTAATCTTTACTCTTATTTTTATATTATTTTTTATTTTGAAAATTACCATTTAAATTGGTTGATGACAAGGAAAAACAAAAATGAGATGGGTAATTTACATTGATCGTGTCCATAACTAATGTGGTAAGGATGATCCATGATATAATTTATTCTATGTTATTTTTGTAGATTTTTTAGTAATTTTATCAACTATTATTTTGTCAAAAAAAATGCAATCCAAAGTCGATTCATAAGAGAAAAAAAATATTGCTTTGTCTTGATTATTATTTTACTCGATTAATCATACAATTTATGCTCAATATACATGCCGTGGAAACAAAAAGTTTTCACAAGCGCCTTGGTTTTAGGGGTTAGAGTTAGAATTTAAGGTTTAAATATTAGGGGTTTAAGTTTAAGGGTTTAGAATTAAGGGTTTATGGTTTATAATTTATATGTTAGGGTTTAGAGTTTAATGTATCATGGTTAGGGATTTAAGTTTTAGCATACAAACCCTAAATTTTAATCACAACCCATCAATTCCGACCCAAAAACCTAAACCCTAAAACTAAGTGACTTGTAGAAACTTTTTGTTTCCACCGCATGTATATTGAATAATTACCCTTAATCATATTGATATAAATTCATATATTTGGTAGCATTTGTTCATACTTTCTTAGCATTTTGACAACACACACCTTGCACACAAAATGTTTGAACCCGTATCTCTTAATATGAACAATATCCCTTTTTCTACTAAAACTATTCGAGTTCATATATTTTATTTATAAATTAAAAATAAACCTACAATACAATCAAAATATGAAGAAAAAAAATCACAAAACAACCGCAAAATTTTCATTTTTTCTTTCATTTTCCTATTTCTTTCCTTGTATTCCCTTTCCTCCCTATATTCCTCCTTCTCAATCCATCCGGCGCTCAAAGCGTGAAGTAAAGAAAAGGCTTAACCGTTAAATAGGCCAAAACTATGTCCTTTTTTTTATTTAAGTGTTCAAATTATTTTTCGGGTCAAATAAGTGTTTAAAGTTTCATTTTTTGACTCATTTAAGATACCTTGTTAATTTTTACATTTAAAAACACGTGTCATCTCTTGAAAAAGCTAAAATTATATTAAAAATAAATAAAATTACTTAATTTTCAAAAATTCTCTAAGTTTTACAATTTTCACAAAACAACCCCAAATTCTAAAATCCCTAACTCCCCAAAACCCAAATCCCGATTTGAGCCGATTCTGCCGCCGATTGCCACGCCGTCGCCCACCACCCCGTCGCCAGAAATGGACCGACGCCGTGCGAATCGCTGAAATTGTCGAATGGTTCTTTCGAATGATTCACGACGAACGATGACATGGGGGGAGACAAACGACATATGGGTTGTTCGGCAAGGGGAGGGCGCCTCATTCCGTCGCCGGCAAAGCGGCCAACGCCGGCGGGAGTGGTCGAATTTGAGGGGTTAGGGATTTGGAGACTATTTTGAGAATATTTGAAAGTTTCAGGATTTATTTTTATTTTTATTTTGTTTTATTAATTTTATTTATTTTTAATATATTTTTAGATTTTTCAGGAGATGACATGTGTCCTTTAACGGTGAAAATTAACGGAGAACTTTAAATGGGTCACGGAATGAAACTTTAGGCACCTATTTGACCCAAAAAATAATTTGGACACCTAACTAAAAATAGCATAGTTTAGGCACATATTTACCTATTAAGCCTAAAGAAAAAACCCAAAACAAAAAAGAGGACAAGTGTAACCTTCATGGGCGAGCACATCTACACTGTCACCCATGTATTTTATCTCCATGCATAATTATACAAGCCTAGGCCTGAATTGTGTATCTTATTAAAATTTTCTTTAATTCTAAAAAAAATACGTATGTTATAAAATCGACACCCCTAATACAGAACAGAACCACAGCCTTATATTTTCAATACACAAATAGATTCGCCAGCAACACCTAACCCATATTCTTATACAAAGAACAGCCCATGCATCTTATTATATAGATATACATACTTATATTAAGTATGTTATATGTTACTCATTTATAACGTTTCAGTTTAATGATAAATTTGACGTCACAAATTATGAGGTTTTAAGTTTATATTCACCATACGTAAATGTTATATGTAAATTTTCAGTCTAAATATACTTTGAATTAAATTTCACCATATGTTAGCCATATCTAGATTGTTTTTTTATAATAATTGATTTTGAATTTATAATTATAATTATATGAATGCATTTATTGTAACTATATTTTCAAAAAGTGTTCCATGTTTCTTAAATTAACGCATTTTTAAATATTATTATTATATTCACAAAAAGTATTATTATTATTATTATTATTATTATTATTATTATTATTATTATTATTATTATTATTATTATTATAGAAAATGTTTAATCATTTATGATTTAAAAAAAAGCTTAAAACTTAAAACAGCCCCTAAATTTATGAAGTTTGAACAAAGTATTCCCTAAATTTTTTTTATATCAAAGTAACCCATGGAAGTGATAAGATTGATCAAAATGATCCCTGAACTTTTTATAATAATTTATTAAATTCAGGGAGTAATTTGACCCCAACGATCAAGGGTCAATTTGATCAAACTTGTTAAATTTAAAATTAAATTGACCTAAAAAAATTTAAGGATGAAATTGACTAAACTTGTCAGGTCCATAAATCATTTTATGTTTTAAACGAAAAAAAAGGTTAAAAATTGACTTGATAAAAGATGCACCCAATTGTACCAAAAAAGAATGCAGCCAATTTAGAGGGAAAACTGACTCTAGTTGAAGTTGAATTGACCCGCACCATTTCCCCGTAATTGGATTGTCCATTCGCATGGTCAGCCTCACACTCACCCCACCAGGACTTGTTCCAAGATTTTGATCTCTAATAAGTGCAAAAGTTATAAAAAAAACCCTACATAATTTCGATTTTTAATGAGACACTCAAAGTGAATTTTGAGTTTCTTTACTCTTTAATAAAATTTTATTTGTTGAACAAAAAAAATTGATTTTTATTCAAATACGGAAATTCCCGTTTTAAAATGTTAAATATCATAGTAAATTTTTATTCACACCTTTGTTAATTTGATCATTTTATTTTGTTATATTAAATTTGATTTTTAATCTTAAAGAATTCGAATCAATATTTTTCGTAACAAAATTATTAGCTAAAATGTTAAAATTTTAATAGTATTAACATGAGAGTATAGTCCATGTGTACTTTATGTTATTTTTTTTATAAAACTAAATTATTTAATAACATAATATATAAGATAAATAGTGTCACATCAGCATGGAGTATAAATAGGATGATTTATTTTTTTTCTTTTAATTAGGATTAAAAATGTTTTCAATGAGACACGTAATGTAAATATATGAATTGTATAATTTCTCTCTTAAGTAAAATCTTATTTGCCAAGAAAAAAAAATTGAAGTACAAATAGATTATTGTAAGGATTGTCACATTAACACCTTTAAAACTCTAAGGTCTTAGTCAATGTTTCTTTAAAAAAGGATTAAGAGTCAAATTTGACTAAAAAATAAGAATCAAATTGATGAAATTAATAAACACTAAAAAGATTAAATTTAACATTTTTTACATAAAAAATTATCGAATCGAGTTTCTATTATTTCATATATTGATAATAATTTTCTTTTTGCTGAGTTTAAAATTAAAATTAAAATATACATATTTATAGTATTTATTTTACTACCAATACATAAAATAATAACCCTGCAATAATTGATCTAAAACTATTTTTGCTGTTTCCTTTGTTGGTTTTTGCTTTTTGTTAATTATGTTAATTAGGTCATTTTTATTAGATGGGAAAAGAGAAAGCAACCAATGAAATAACATTATAAAAGCAATACTATTACTATATTCTAGTTACAAACTATCCTTCATTTTTATTTATTTATTTTAAATGTTATGGCAGGTCCCTTTTCTTTTTGAAAAAGTTTAAAAACATACTTTATTTATTATTTCATATTGTTTTATAAAGTAGTTTACTCTTTATTAAATCACACACATACATATATATATTGAATTGAAATTTATTATTTAATTTAGGGAGAGATAAAACTTAATTTCTTAATTTCAGTTGAGGATTCGAATCACCATATTAATAATGTGATGCGTGAGTGTATGAGTATTTGAATTTGTATACAAAAATATATTTCTCATATTAAATGATAAACAAACTAAAACATGTAACTACATTACAAAATTTTTTTTGAACATAAACATTTGTGAGATAATTTAGGTTAAGACTTGCAATGATATATTTTAAATATGAAAGATTATATTTATTAAATTATTCAAATTAGTAAAGTGTAAAATTTAAAATTAAAATTATAATTATACTAAACCAATCGGTAGAGTGATATATTTATAACAAAATTTTAATTGAATTACTAATTTTTTAACAAATACCAAAATATTATTTTTAAGAGAAATGTGACTCGTCAAACCTATAAAAAAATATATTTAAAAGAAACAAATGATGAGGTGGATCGGCGAAAATTGCTGCTTTCACCGGACGACAGACTAGTGAATAATAGGAAAGAGAAGCGTACACGTAAAATGTGGCACTAAAGGGCAAGACATGCAGACCAACCATATGTAAATTGTAATACAATACAAGTGTCCGAGTAAAATGCCACTGTCTCTTTCTTAGACCTCCACAATACAACATATATTGTTGGTCCGATTGAACCGATAACCTTATATTGTTGGTCCGATTGAACTGATAACCTTATATTGTTGGTCCGATTGAACCGATAACCTTATAGTGTTTTGAGTAAAAGGTTGAAAAAAGAGAAAGGCATTAAAGTAAACAATATCTCCAAATTATAAGAAAAAGGATAATAAAAGTAATGGAGAGGTTGGTGGTAGTCACGTGGATAGCACACTCCTCTTGGTTTATTTAATAATATTATGATCTGATTCCCACTTTCTTTTCTCCACGACTCAGTGAGCTCTCCTTCAGCAATCCATTAATTTAGGGTCCCTCTGAGTGGGGTTTAAGATATTATTTTCATAATTATAACGTATAAGCTCAAATATAGGATTTATTTTTTTCCTCTGCACGCTAAACTTATTTTTTAAAAAGCTATATGAATTCGTCCCTGGTCATGTTCAATCTTTTAAAAATAAAATCTGTATATAATATAAATTACTAATATATTAAAATAATAAACATGGGATATTACTCCTATCTTTATTATTAACATGTATATATTATTTAAAAGAATTAAATTTGAATTCAACAATTGTCCCACTGAAAAAACGGATGATGTTCATCTTAGGAAATATATGTTCAAATTACTTTGTTTATAAGTTGTATGTGCATTGTTAAAGGGTTAAAGATATGTATGAACATATATTACCTTGTAATCACCTTTAGACCATTAAAAAATTACTCCCTCCGTCCCAGTAAAAGTGTCACATGTTGACATTTTTCTGGTCAAATTTTTTCAACTTTGACTATAATTTATTTAAATATTTTAATTAATTAAAAATTATAAAAAAAATATATTTAAAAACTAGTTGATTCAAGGTTTTTAAAATATATTTTTTCATATTTTTATCATTAATAATTTTAAATTATAAGAGGTCAAAGTTGAAAAAGTTTGACCCAAAAAGAGTCAACATGTGACAGTTTTAGTGTATCGTGATAGGTGCTTTGGTTGGTTTTTTTAATTCTATGGTCATGAGCTTAATCTTTCTACATAGAGCTTTTTTGAATGGAATTGGACTTTGAAAAGGAAGACGTTTCCAAACAGTACTTTAAAAAAAATGAAAAAAGAAGTTTCAAACACTACATGTTTAGTATGTATTTTTCAACAATTATTTAAATAAATTCGAGAGTTATTTGGTATATTGACGATGGATTTTATATTTATAAGTGATTTGAATCTATCGTCATATGTTTTTATTATATTTTGTTTTGAGTTATTTAAAATTAAAATTGAGTTACAAGTACGATTGGAAAAAAAAATAATTGTAAAATTTTCTCAAACAAAAATGAAGTGTCAAATTTAATACTAAGTTAAAATATACTGGCTATTGTTTTCAATTTGATGAATCTAGATATATTGTGGAGTTCGAGACACTTTTTTGGTGAAGAGAACACTGAATTTCTGGAGTTCAAAAAGGATTAATTGAAAATTTTGGATCCGATGGTTGTTGTTGATGGTGATGAGCGACAATCATTGAAGTGGTGGGTGGCAATTGATCGAGGGAAACTTAGTTAAAGTTCAGGAGTCAAATTGATATTTTATCTAAAATTTATGAATAAAATTAAATATAAATTAATTTTACTAATATGTCACGTTAGCATACTAACAAGAGTTAACTGACTTAATAACCAAAATGTTATAAATAGATAATATAAGTAATTAAAATATCTTTTAAAAATTAATGACCAAAATTAAACAACTCAAAAATAAAATGAATCAACTATGTAATTTACTACTTTAAATTATTTCAAAACAGAATTTTTTTAATAAAGTGGTCTCTCACACCAAGACGTATCTAGGTAGCATCCTAAACTTTAAAACATCAAACATTTAAGGAAAGCTTAAGTGCAATATACATTTTCTGAAAACATAATTTTATATGATTTATCTTTTTTTCTATAAATATCGTTTCTTTTTACGTGTTTTAAAATATATACAAATATATGTAGTTAAAAGTTATCCGTTCACATCTCTTAGGTTATGAGTTGAAGTAAATTTCCCCAAAAGAAAGAAAAAAATTTAAAAGCACAGGAAGAAAACAGAAATAGAAATGGATAACCGAAGAAATAGAAAGATTTGAAACGCTTAGTACATTGTTTTTGTCCGGTTCAAAAGTCATGCTTTATTCATGAGTTTGTGTTCCGGTGTAACTGCATCCCTTGAATAACAATTTCTTCCGGGACACGTTGTTTGTCTCTTTATTTTCTTACAAGACAAACAACATCAACATTTAAATTACGGTCCTGAATTCACATTTTAAATCATTTTCTAAATATAACAAATACTACTGTTTAAGTTCAAGTTGTTTTATAGAATTGTTATAATCTCTTCTATTTTCCTTTGTCTTTTTCAAACAATTTGAAGCTAAACAGAAGCAACATCCCATGTAGAAGTTGGCAGCAAAGTGTAGAAACAATCACCTATGCGGCGAGTCACTGAGTCAAAAGCTTCCATTTTTTGGTTAAAAAACCAACTCGGTAGGTTATATATTGCAAGAATGTAAGCTTAATATTATATAATCTCACAGGAGAATTCTTTGTTTCTTTGATATTAAATGTGTCAATTATACACTTGATCTTTTGACAGACGACAAAATTTTTTAGGCAACTCAAATTTACTAGGAAAACTTTGTTCATTAGTGGTTATTGTACCCCACATTTTCATCCCCAACAGTGAACGTCTGCCTCAATAAATACCCTGGTAGAGGGGCGTGTGTCCTCCATGCTTCGCCATATCTTTACTTCTCTAATTTCCCTTTTGCATTTCCCGAATTAACAATTCTCTTGCCTTTCTCATGGAGACCACCACCAATGGAACATCTTTCTGTAACCAGAAGTTCAACATCCCTGCTGTGAGCGATGTCGAGCAACAACAGGCTAGCATGGAACTCGAACCGACCGACGACGACTTCAACTACTCGAAACGATCGCAATGGTTACGAGCCGCCGTGCTAGGCGCCAACGACGGGCTCGTCTCCACCGCATCGCTAATGATGGGTGTTGGAGCAGTGAAGCAAGACATTAAAGCCATGATATTAACCGGTTTTGCTGGTCTAGTTGCAGGGGCTTGTAGCATGGCCATAGGTGAGTTTGTGTCGGTGTATTCGCAGTTGGATATAGAGTTGGCCCAGATGAAAAGAGACCGGCAACGGGATGAAAATAGAGCAACGTCAGACGAAGAAGAAGAAGAAGAAAAGGGAAAACAAGGTGAAAAGGAGTCATTACCGAACCCTTTACAAGCATCGGCAGCTTCGGCCCTTGCGTTTTCGGTCGGTGCAATGGTTCCGTTGCTGGCCGCATCGTTCATTAAGGAGTATAAGGTGAGGGTTGGTGTAGTAGTCGGTGCAGTGAGCTTGGCTTTGGTGGTGTTCGGATGGTTGGGAGCCGTGCTAGGGAAAGCACCGAGGGTGAGGTCTGCGGCTCGGGTCTTGGTTGGAGGGTGGGTAGCCATGGCTATAACCTTTGGGCTAACCAAGTTGATCGGATCAAGCGGCCTCTGAAAGTCTCCGAACTTCCTTTTTCACCTTAGCCGTTTCGTATAATCTGAGTCCTGGAACTGTAACCATGTTGTTTTTGTCTGATATTATATATTTTCTGCTCTTTTCCTGGACGCACTACTTGTATACGTCGCGCTGTAAGAAAATATACATGAATATATCTGTTTATGCAATATATATTAATTTCTTTGGTATTAAAAACTGTTTCAAACGACCTTTCTTTAGTACAATATCAATAAAATTGTAGTAGTTTACAAGTTTGTTAAAGACTGAACCAAAATGTTATTAACATCATCGGCATGTGGATATTTAGTAGATGGTGGAGTGGATGAATGAAAGAAAAAGGAAATTGGCAAGAGACATGGTGGTAGTAAAAAAGGGGAAGACGTACGGGTGCTTTATTTGGGTGGATTCTCACACACCATACGAAACCATTCCTAAAAGAAGAGCTTATCCATGGGGTCTTGTATGTTTTAGTGGATAAATTATTTTATACACTCGGATCATCACGTCATTCATAGTCTTTATCCATTAAAAATCAGTCAACTAATCATTTTTTATGTCATTAATCCATCCATAATCAACTTTAATGTAACCGCTCACTCCGTATTTATATGATATAAAAAAGTGAATATTCATCTTTAAAAAACGACATGAAAAAATTATTATGTGGCTGATTTTTAGTGGACCATAAATAATGTGGTGGGCCGAAATCATATATAATAATTTTTGGTTTTAGTGGTAGTGGAGTAAAAAAGCCTATAGTTTTGGTTTTCCTTTCCTCAAAAACCAAAGTTGCAACTTGAATTTGGGAAATAAAGAAGAGCTTATCAATGGGGCCTTGTATGCTTTAATAATTTTGATGAGTTACGTGACAGTTGCAATAAAAGAATATGGTGGCTCTATCAGGAATACCGATTCGAGTGGCCAAATCATTGAGGATGCATGCCACAAGTACTGTATATTCACAGCAAGAACAAATATGTTCAGACAACAGTTTCGGAGTTCCCCCAACTGGGTTTGTCGCAAACTTACTAATATGCTGTGGTTTTGTGCTGAAAAGCTAGGGGCTGGTTTTTATTTTTTTGGTTGCCCTCTTGTTTTCTTAACTAATCTGGACCGATCCACGTCGCACACATAATTATGATGGGTGAGTCTCTTAGTGGGCATTTTCTACATATACAATTACTCGAACTTAAGACATACTTAAACGATATCACGCTACTTAACATTTGGATCAACATGTTAGTCTATTAGTTAATTGGATCTCTTGGGCCATGTACGTGTTGGGTTTCCGCATACATATGAGGGTTGATATAACAAGTATGAAGTCCGAAGTTTCAGTCCACTAGAGTAAATGTTATATTAAGATTTTTGCATCCGCTTTTTATTTCAGTCAAATTGTTGAGTTAGATACAAGTATGAGATTTGTTATACAGAGGGCTTCTGTCCAAAACTATATTTTGGATAATTTTGATCTAACTATTAGTATCTAATTTATTAATTGACTAATTTAGATTAAATATGAGAACAACCCTATTAACTACTGGATTTAGTCCCTCGTCCCATCAGAATATTTTGGAAACTTTTAATGTGGTAGGATAATTTATTTTTGTTCATACTTGTAAACTTCAAGATATAGATTATGTAGACTTCACTTTCGTACATCACCGATGTAAAGCAATCTTTTGGGATTTGTGGCCCTCTTTTATTAATGAGTTAGCAGAACAATCTGCCGACCACAGAGTTAGACTTTCAAAAATTATGTTACTTGATGATGCAGGTTTCGTATGATACCATGCTCTATTGCAAGCTGCCTTGGGAGTGAGACAGGTTTTCTATTTATGTACTCCATGGTATTCGAAATAAATTTGTGCAATTTTTAATAAACCATTCAATTAAAAAAAATCAAACAGTGTAACACAAAATTTATATGCTTAGAAATATAATAATTTAAATTATATAAATAAATATTAAAAATTAAAACAATAAATTTGAAATCAAATTTTTTTTGACCAAAGAGAACTTGTATTACCAAAAAAGATTACATGAACAAAAGTTCCGGGGGAAAATATCACGGGTCCACAACATCTGACCCAACTGATTTTTTGTAAATTTGGCTAGCCAATCGGCTGCCTGGTTACACATCCTAGGAGCAAATTCGAAGCAACAAAACAAGAAAGATTGTGCAGTCCTCTTGATGTCGTCCTCAATCGCTGAAGTCTCCCAGTTAGCGGTAGATTCTGAGTTTATTCTTTGGATTATAGCTCGGTTATCCGCTTCAACAAAGATATTGTTGTAGCCATATTTTATCGCCATCCTGAGCCCCATCCTGATGGCAAGGGCTTCCGCCACTGAAACACTCGGGGCAAAACAAGGTGCAGAGAACCCAATAAGGAGGGATCCTGAGCTATCCCGAACAATTGCTGCTAGGGAGCCCTTTTCGGTGAGTCTATCGAAAGCCGCGTCACAATTCACTTTTACCATACCTTGTGGCGGTGGAACCCATCTCGGTGCTTCCTTCTCATTTCTTGGTTTCTCTAGCTCTTTTATACTTGTAGCTTGGGAATACTCCGTGAAATGGCGATCTGCTCTTAACCACACTTCCCAAGGAGAGTCTTTTATCCCTTCGAAAACCAACGTATTCCTGGATTTCCAAATAGACCAGAGCAGGAAGGCGATGTGCTCACATCCGTCCCCGAACTGTGTTGAGGCCCTGAGCTCATTTATCTTGAACCACCACTTAGGGAAACCTGAAAAACCTCTATCCGAAGGAGAGTAGCTGAAACTAGAGGCTTTCCAAATTGCTTGAGCGAACGGACATAGAAATAAGATATGTTCCACTGATTCCCCCAAGCATCCACATCGGGGGCACAGGTCAGGTTCTCTTAGCAGGCCATGCAGCCGGCCTTTCAAGGCACTCTTTGACGGCACAATGTTGTGGCATAAACGCCAAAGAAAGAACTGGATTTTGGAGGAGACTCTCAGCTTCCAAATAGAATTCCATAATTCCTTCTTTGTCTTGGGATCGTCGCTTGGTGAATGAGTGGCCGATGACATCGATTTTTCCTCCAGAAACCGGTACCCTGATTTAGCCGTGTATTCTCCATTCTTATTTCCGGCCCAAATGTAGGAATCATGTATTTCACGACCACCAATCGGCACTTTCAGGATCGCCTCAGCCTCCTCCGGAGAAAAGAGATTGTAAACCTTCTGTTCATTCCACGTTCTTTGATCTGCGCTTATCAGGGAGCTGACCGAGAGTGCTGAGACTGGTACTGGGTTATCAGTTGAGGGTTTTTAGTTCGGGAGCTGAGGTACCCAATTGTCAAACCATGTAGAAATACTCCTACCATTGCCGACCCTCTATAGTGCTCCATTCTTTATAATTTTAATCCCCTCACGAATCCCTGACCATGCCCAAGATGGGTTTGAGCATTTTGGGATGTCAAAGATATTGCCATTGGGGAAGTAGATCCTCCGAAGAACTTTAGAAAGGAAGGAGTCAGGTTCTTTAATCAACTTCCATGTAAGTTTGGTGATGAGGGCTTTGTTGAACATTCGCAGGTCACGGAATCCCATTCCTTCTTTATCCTTTGGTCCGCAGAGATCTTTCCAGTTTATCCAATGAATACTTCTCTCCTTTTCAGCACAGTTGTTCCACCAGAACTTAGCAATCATTGAGCTGATCTCGTCACAGAAAGTAACCGGAAGGAGGAAGCATTGCATAACATAGGTAGGGATGGCTTGAGCCACTGCTTTGATGAGGGCTTCTTTCCCTGCGCTGGTTAAGAATCTTGCTTTCCACCCCTTCAGCCGGTTCTGAGCTCGTTCTTTAATATAGGCCAGAGCTTCTTTCTTGCTCCTACCCCAAAAAGATGGAAGCCCAAGGTATCTTGCATCTTCTTCCATTAACCGGAAACTCAGCACATTTGTAAGGTGGTCCTTTTTCTGGTTGCTCAAATTTGGGGAGAAAAAAAACTAACGATTTTTTAGCGCTTACCGTCTGACCTGTAGCCGATTGGAACACCCGGAGGATATGTAAAATGCCTTCACAGTTCTCAACATTGGCATCTGAGAAGACAAGACAATCGTCCGCAAATAAGAGATGGCTAAGAATTGGGCACCTTCGTTTTATCCTGAGTCCCTAGAATCTCTGCTCACTACTCTCCTTTTCAATGATCTACGATAAGGTGCTAGAAATGAGCGTAAAGAGAAAAGGTGATAATGGATCTCCCTATCTCAAGCCCCTCCCCGCTTTGAACACACCCGTGAGCTCACCATTCAGTACAAGTGAGAAAGAAACTATAGTGATACAAGTCATGACCCTGTTGATCCACCACTCACAGAAACCCATATTCTCCATAACAAAATGTAGGAGATCCCAGTCAACTTTATCGTAAGCTTTCTCCAAATCAATCTTAAGGGCCATTTTACCTGTTTTTCCTTTCCTTGTTTGCTTTATAGCATGGAAAGCTTCATTGGCCAGAATGATGTTATCATGAATTGATCTTCCTTTTACGAACGTAGATTGGTAATGTGGGATGATCTCGGGGAGAATAGGCTTTAATCTAGATGCCAGAATTTCGGTTATAACCTTCATTGAGAAATTACATAAACTGATAGGTCTTAGCTGTGACACTTTAGTGGGGTTCGGCTTTTTCAGGATGAGCACAATATTAGTTTTGTTGAGTTCCGGATCCAGCTCTCCATATCTGAAGAAATTTGACACCATACCGATCAGGTCAATTTTCACAGTGTCCCAGAAGCTCTGGTAGAAACATCTAGGAAAACTATCGGGCCCCGGAGCTTTTGTCGCTCCCATCTCAAAAACCGCCTTTTTAATCTCCTCTTCCTCCACTTCCTTGCTAAGGGCATCATTCATGGTTTGAGTAATCAAGCTGGGAATATAGTCTCGGAGGTGGCAAGAGTTAACCGAAGGATCCCGCTTGAAGATTTTCTTAAAGTGTTAAAGAAGATAATCATCAATTTCCATCGTATCCTCCAGCCAATCCCCATCGTCTTTTTTAATCTTGACAATAGAGTTAGTTCTCCGATGCTGAAGGGTGGTAGCATGAAAGAACTTTGTGTTTTTATCTCCCTATTTGAGCCAGTTGACTCTAGAGCGCTGATGCCAGTATCTCTCCTCGCTCTTCCATTCTTCGTCGATCTATTTTTTGAGCCCCTTATATTCTTCCAACTCCGCATCGGTGAGTTTTCTGCCTTGGAGCTGTGAAATTCTAGACATCAGTCTCTGTTTTTTCTCATGTTTTGCTTTCATTTTCTGTTTGTTCCACTTGACGAGGGTTGATCTGATACTTCGAATCTTTCTTCTGAATCTGGAACTCATTCTTTCTCTCGGAGAGATATTTCATCCTTTTGATATAGTTTGAGAGCATTCTTCATCCAACATCCACTTAGTCTCGAACTTGAACTCCTTCTTATGTGCCTTGGGGAGCCCTGCTATGAACAGAACTATAGGGGCATGATCAGAAGCAATGGCCACCTCCATTATACCTAGCGCTTTTGGGAAATTTAGGCTCCATTCCGCAGAGCATAAAATGCGGTCAAGCTTTTCAAGAATGGAGTGCTTCTCGCTTCTCTAGTTGAACCAGGTAAATTTTCCTCCTTTGATGGGCATTTCTACTAAGCAAGAGGTGTTGACAAACTCCTCATACCATATAGAGTCATTGGAATTTATCGGGTTCCAACCTTCTTTTTCCTCTTGTCTTGGCACTACATTAGAATCACCCATTTGTCCTGACCGGGCTCTCTGAATGTTTAGAGTCCTTCCCAAAATTCCTTCCGATCTTCGCGATACGGGGACCATATATGAAGGTGTTGAACCAAGATTCACCATCCTGTAACGAAATTTCTGTATCAATGTAGCTTCTGTCAAAACGCAGAATATTTATGTTTGTTTTCGCTAACCACCAAAGCGCTAGGCCTTCCGCTATCCCCTGTGGATCAACATAGAACGCATGCTCCATTTTCATTTTCATTCTGATCTTCTCCAAGTAAGTTTTTTTTTTGTTTCGTTTCGCTTAGGAAGACGATTGTCGATTTGATTTTGAAAATTGAATCCTGGAGCGCCCTAACAGTTTCTTTTGTTCCCAGGCCTCGCACGTTCCAAGCAAGAACTGCCATGGAAAAATTCCTTCGCCTCCCCACTCCACGAATCACTGTCCGAAGAAGACCACCTGAGTGACCTGTCAAAAGGGCCAAGCAAAAATATCCGAGCGGCAATGCCACTCCCACAAACACAGAAGTACGAGTCCTTTCTAAAAGCCAGCCAAACAAACCAAAAAAACATAATGGGGGAGTTCACCAGAAGAGGGGAACAAATACGGGAGGAGAATAGGATTAAGCAACCAGAATCGGGGAGAGGTTGTGGGGGAGAAAGGGTGCGAGCAACAAGAAGCGGGGAGTAAAAGGCAGGTATGGGTGAGTAAGGAAGCCGGAACTTGTGGAAGTAGCTTGTGTGTGTCGTCGCTGTTAACCCCGTGTAAGCTCCGGTTACCAGCAATAGCTTCAGGGCGGACGTCAACTTCTACAAATGCCAGCAGCGAATCCGAGCCCTCTAAAACATTTTCGCCTTACTTTCTTCTAAAAGCCGGCGATCAGAACCAGAAGAACAAGACTCCGACGTCAAAATTCAAAAGACCAAGAAGCTTCAGAGAGACTTTAGAGGTAGCTTCGGTAGGGCCGAAATTCTGGTGATCGCTGATACACGGGAAAATGGAGACGAAACCAGAGAGAACCGGTAGAGAAGGAAGCCACTTGAAGCAAGACGCTAACCACCCAAAAAAATCAGAAAACCACCGCAGCTCAATTGAGCAAACCACCAGACACCACCGTCCTCTAGTACTCATTTCGGTTTGGGTCATTTTGGGTCTATCTATAATCGGTTTAGATTCGGTTTGGATCAGTTCGTTTCAGATTCAGGTCTAATTCGGGTCTGTGTTGAGTCGGATTCGGTTCGGGTATTGGATCGGGTCAAAATCGGATCGGTTGTTTTCGGGTCGGGTCAATATCGGATCGGTTGCTTTCGGTTCGGGTCAAAATCGGGTCGTTCGGGTCGGGTCGATTTCGGGTCGGGTCAACATTTAAATTTTTGGGTTAATTTGATTTGAGTTGTGTTAAAGGTTTGAGGTTTAGTATTTATGGTTTAGTTTAGAGTTATTGATGTATGAGATTAATTCTGATTCAACTTGTTAATCTATGCATTTGAATTTGATTAAATATTTAAATCAAAGCTTCATGTATCCATATCAAATTTTTTGTATAAATTATATTAAATCAAATTTTATTATATGTAATAATAATAATAATAATAATAATTTCTAAAATGAATTAATTTATTAAACTTAGGATCTAATTGAGCTAACTAAAATCTAAAAGCATAAATCACTGACATAATTAAATAATTTTAGAACTAAATGTGAAATTTCAATTAAATTAATCTAAATTGAAACTCAATTAAATTTAAAAAATAGAAGAAAAAAGAGAAAGACAATTGGTAAAAATAAAGAGGGAAAAGACAAAAATTTGGAGAGAAATAAGCCACCAATTTTTTAAGCTAGATTGAAAAAAAAAAAGAAAAAGACAATTGGAAAAAATAGAGAGAGAAAAGACAAAATTTTGGAGGGAAATAAACCACCAATTTTTTAAGCTAGAGATTAATTACTTTTTAGGTCATGTTGCATTTAAAATGTTACATTTTAGTCAACTTTAAGCTTTAGTTTAATTTAATTTAGTCACAAGTATCCCCACGGTTTAGACTTCGGATATAGAAATCTCCTCCCCGTAGTGATATTTAGTGATGCAATTCAAGGTTGCCCCTATGAATTGGTCTATTATGTATCCATTCCTTTTAATGCAATCTTTTGACATTTTTTTCTTTGTAAATGTAAGATTAAATATTGGGAGAGAAAATAGCACATTGAAACTCTAAATTTAAAAATTAGTTTATTTAATTATTATTGAAACGTAAAATAACATAAAATGTTATTATACCACAACATTGACAAGAGGAACAGTCTCTTCCATGATATAGTATAAAAAGATAATAAAACATACTTCTTTTTATTATTTATTATATTGTTAAAAATAGATATTCGGGTTAAAATTGGGTTAAAATCGGGTCGATATTCGATTCAGCTTTCGGTTCGGGTCCATTTCAGTTCAACAAAAAATTTCGGTTCGGTTCGGTTTATTTTGGATTTCGGATCATCATGTTCGAGTCAAAATTAGTTTTCGATTCGGGTAATTCGGTTCGGGTCTCGGGTCAAGTTTGCATGGTCTAATTATAATGGGGGTAATTAGAAACATGAATCCCATCTAGATTCTAAAATAAGTCTGGGTTTAAAATTAAAATAATCGAGAATCAAATTTTCAGGTATCCGTCTAACTAGAATATTGCAGCCCTGATCCGTAAACTCCTAATGTTTAACGGACCAATATCCGATCCAATTTTTATTTAAAATAATCAATTTTTTCTATAAATAAGCGGATTGAATATTTTTATCACCCCTAACCTTAAGAAATTGTATCATAAAATTATCTTATTTCATTAATTTTTTCCATATTATTTTTTATTTAGTGAATCTTCACTCATATTTAATGCAAATAAAATTTAAAAAATATTTTACCATGTGACGATTCACTAAGTAAAAAGATGACATGAAAAAATTAATAAAATGTGTAATTTTTATTAGTTGGAAAATAAATGACGTGACGGTATGAGCGTAGGTAGAGGTGGCAATCGGGTCATTCGGTTCGGGTTGTTTCGGTTCGGATCATTTCGGGTCTATCTAGAATCGGTTTAGATTCAGTTCGGGTCGGTTCGGTTCGGGTCTAATTCGGGTCTGTGATGAGTCGGATTCGGTTCGGGTATTGGATCGGGTCAAAATCGGATCGGTTGTTTTCGGGTCGGGTCAATATCGGATCGGTCGCTTTCGGTTCGGGTCAAAATCGGGTTGTTCGGGTCGCTTTCGGTTCGGGTTAAAATCGAGTCAATTTCGGCTTGGGTCAACATTTAAATTTTCGGGTCAATTTGATTTGAGTTGGGTTAAAGGTTTGAGGTTTAGTATTTATGGTTTAGTTTAGAGTTATTGGTGTATGAGATTAATTCTGATTCAACTTGTCAATCTATGCATTTGAATTTGATTAAATATTTAAATCAAAGCTTCATGTATCCATATAATTTTTTTTTGTATAATTATATTGAATAAAAGTTTATAATAATAATAATAATAATAATAATAATAATAATAATAATAATAATGTCTGAAATGAATTAATTTATTAAACTTAGGATCTAATTGAAATAACTAAAATCTAAAAGCATAAATCACAGACATGATTAAAATAATTTTAAAACTAAATGTGAAATTTCAATTAAATTAATCTAAATTGAAACTCAATTAAATCAAGAAAAAATAGAAAGACAATTGGTAAAAATAAAGAGAGAAAAAACAAAATTTTGGAGGGAAATAAGCCACCAATTTTTTAAGCAAGATTGAAAAAAGAAAAGAAAAAGACAATTGGAAAAAATAGAGAGAGAAAAGACAAAATTTTGGAGGAAATAAGCCACCAATTTTTTAAGCTAGAGATTAATTACTTTTTAGGTCATGTTGCATTTAAAATGTTACATTTTAGTCGACTTTAAGTTTTAGTTTAATTTAATTTAGTCACAAGTATTCCCACGGTTTAGACTTCGGATATAGAAATCTCCTCCCCGTAGTGATATTTAGTCTCTAAAAATTTACTTTTAGTTGAAATTGACTAATCTTTTTAATTTAGTCTATTAATTTAATATATTGATATTTTCGTTCATTTTAATTTCAAAGATTTAATTTTTAGCCAAAATTGACCCCTATTTATTTATATGGTATAATTACAAAATTGATCATTGGACTCTCAAATTTCTCCACTTCCAAATTGTCAATTTAGTCTACAATTTCAATTTTATGCTATATTTTATGATGAAATTATAAAATTGGTCACCAAGATCTCAAATTTCTATACTTCATTTTATTATTTATTATATTGTTAACAATAGATATTCGGGTTAAAATCGGGTCGATATTCGGTTCAGCTTTCAGTTCAGCTTTCGGTTCGAGTAGCATTCGGTTCGGGTCTATTCGGTTCGGGTCTATTTCGGTTCGGGTCCATTTCGGTTCAACAAAAAATTCTGGTTTGGTTCGGTTCGGGTTTCGGGTCAACTTCGAATCATCATGTTCGGGTCAAAATCGAGTTTCGGTTCGGGTCTCGGGTCAAGTTTGTCAGGTCTAAGCGTAGGGCATAATTTCTTCCTAACCTCAACTATATCATAGTTCACTATCTGAGAAATTATTTTATGGATCCGGCTCACCACGTCACCATAGTCCCCATCCATTAAAAATCAGTCAACTAATCAGCTTTTTTCATGTCACTAATACATTCATAATCAATTTTTACATAACTATCCACTACTTATTTACATGGCATAAAAGGTGAAGATTCATCTTTCAAAGAAAATAACATAAAAAAATAAATTATATAATTATTTTTTAATGGACAATACCATAAATAACATGATAAACCGGTACAATATAATAATTTTTCTTACTATCTAATTCCCAAAAGTTTAACAGTATCTTGTATGTATTACCAAATTTAGATTCATTTACCGCATCATGTACTGCGTGGGAACGATTTTATAGCTAACGTTCATGAATTTGATTGTTTGGTTTCAATGCAAGTACGATATAAAGATACAGTAGCCTAACCCAAAATTTTGAAAAAATTATAGTTTAAACTCTTAAAAATTAAAAAAATTAATATGCCCCCACAAAACTTTAAAATTTTATATTAAGCTTCAAAATTTGTGAACATTATTAATTAAATTCCTCCTATAATTTTTAAAAGTTCTTATTAAACTTCTCAAAGTTTTAAAAATTTTAGTTAGACCCCAAAACTTTGTTTGAAAAAAAATTAAATTTAAACCTTCAAAAATTTTGAATTAAACCTCTAATTTTTTTCAGTTTTAAATTTACCCCCAAACTCTACTACCAAATTCCGCCATGTAAAGATGATGTTGTATTTCGTTTCATTTAGTACAGGGACTGCGTCCAAGTTTTCTCGAATTAAATTATACAAACACAATTAAATAAAGTGAACAAATGAGGGGTGTACTTTGTAGTCGTTGAAATCAATTTGTCTTTGGTTTATGTCATACACGCTTATAATTTAAATCTTCAGAAAAAAGGCAAAAGAAACGAAACAATTCGGTGCATGTTCCGTCATGTACATGAAATTGTTATATGTAATTATAATCTTACCAATGAAGGGGCCAAAAGAGGGAAAATTGTATACATATAAGTTTAAAATCTTTCTAAATATTTAATCCAATACTTGTGAATTTGAAACAGTTAACTAGATTTGCATAAAATGTTATAATAATAGGCAAATCATAAAATCTTGGTTAGCCGACAAAAAGCTTTTTATCATATAGGAGAATTAAACAAAATAGCTAACTAATCCGCAATAACCTGGATTGCCGGGATTTCCCTCATTCATCAACCTAACCATCACCTTCCACAAACTTACACATTCTCTTTTATTAGAAAAAAAAAATTGAAGAAAATAATTTTTTCTATCAATTGAATAAAAAATATCGTCATTCTAATATGATTGTCGATAGACTAATTTAAAGTTCAAATCGTTTGCCCATTCTCCATGTCCATGTCCATGTCTATATGCCCCTACCCTAAAAAATTAAGTTTATAATTAAAATTTAGAGTTAGCGTTTAGAGAATTAAGATTAAAAAAATTAGTGTCTAATACGATTGTCGATAGACTAACATAAAATTAGTGTTTTTTTAAGAAAAGTTAAAATTAAGAATCAAATCTATCTAGAAAAATAATGATAAATTTTCTTTTAAAAATAAAGGTTTAAATGATATCGTAAGCCTGTGAACTTGCACCTACTTGTCTCTAGGAATAAAATACAATCTGCATCATAATATCGTAATCAAAATGTTTGCAAATTAGTGTATAATTATTTGGCGGATCTTTTTTCCATTTGTCCTTAATATAAAAATGAAAAGGATAAATAAAGAAAAGACAAGAGACAATGAAATGGAAGACAACCACACAGGAGGAGTCCGAAGAGAAAATAACACATGTGGGGGTGTAGAGTTGGTGAACTTAATTTGTTTTTAGGTTTAAATATACATTTATACTCGAATTATACACTTTCTCCTAAGTTGGTACTTAAAGAATTTTTACTCTCAAGTTGGTACATGAATTAAACATATTCTCCCAAATTAGTACTTAAATTTTTTTACTCACAAGTTGGTACTTGAACTAGGCACTTTCTCCCAAGTTGATACCAAACTTATACATTCTATCAATTTGGTCCTAATTCAAAATAATTCAATAAATTTAACCCTTTATATTTATAAATATTATCAATTTACTCTTTGTTATGTTCTTAAATTGTTTGTTTTCTCCTGTAAATGTTTATATCATTTTCCTAGTATAAAAAAATTTAAGAGTAACTTGATGTTATTTTATGGTAGAATGCAGTTATCTCATTGTTGTTTTGATCTGTTAGGCTTGTTTAATTTGAAAGTATCATAAAAAATGACTAAATTGATGGTATTTTTAAATACACATGGTTAAATTTATTGAATTATTTCGAATTAGGACTAAATTGATAGAATGTATAAGTTTTGAGACTAGTATGTTAATAAAAGTATTAGAATAGTTGATGAAATTAAAGTTTGGGTATCAAAATGGGAGGAAAAATTCTTTAGGTGCCAACTTGGAAAAAATATTTAGCTCAAGTACCAGTTTGGGAGTAAAAATTCTTTAAGTACTAACATGAGAGAAAATGTATAATTCAAATACCAAATGTATATTTAAGCCTTGTTTTTATTTAAATACATTTGCTTCTCAGCTAAAAGGAAATAGTTGAAAAATGGTTAGTAATTTTCCATGACACTGATTAGCGTTACTATCACGATCACAAGTTTGTAATCAACTAACATCCGTGTAATTATTTATTTATATTTAAAAGTAAAGAGACCTCGATTTAAGTAGTATAGTCTATAATTAATGTATGTAATCTTTTTAAAATATAAAATTGAATTAAGATATCACTTTCTTTATAATTGAATCATAATGTTAAAAAAAAGTTTTAACTTTGTAGTGCATTAGCCATCAGACTCATACTTTAAACTTCATAAAAATCATGCTAAAAATTTTTTTTAAAAAAATCAAATTATGAGAGATAAATTTACAGAGAACCCAAAAAATTTACCTATATATAATATTTATATGCAAAAAATGTAATTATTTATATTTCAAAAAGTCAGATTTCATATGAGTATGGTGAATAATACTCTCCCGTATTGACTTGTCAAGCAATAATACAGTAATACAACATAGAATTGATGATAATTACAATTTAGTTACACCATGAATTTTTTCGGTCAAAGGAGACCCATCCCACTTAGGGTCCTAGGGATGGCCATTTGATTCAGACCCAACGAGTTTCGACCCAACCTGATCATATAAAGTTGAGATTTTTTTATTATAAAAGAAATAGATTCGAGTCGGGTTCAAGTCTAGTTTTTTTTGGATGAAGTTGGGTCGGGTTTGAGTTTAAGGTGAAAAATATTTTATCCAACCCCTACTAAAATAATTGTTTAATTTTATTCTAAATATTTAAGTATAATTGCTACAATGCCCCTCTCTTTATATATATTTTCAATTATCTTCCTATTTTGTCTAATAAAAATAGAATAATTATTATAGTGCTCCATCTATATTTTTTATTTTATTTTCAATTAGCTCCCTATCTTATCAAATAACAATGAAATTTGATACTTTATTATTTATGCCTAGTTGAGTTGAGTTTGAATTTTTACTCTAAAATTTGGGTCAGATTCGAGTCGGATAGAGCATCATAAAATACCAGATCGGGACGGGTTTAAGTGAATCTGTTAAATTTTCGGGTGGGGTGCGGATCCACTAAAATTTCTACCATAGACATCCCTAATCCCACCTATTGATTAAGATTCCGGACTTGTTTAATTATGTGGATCCCACCGTATCAGATTATATTATATAATACAAGAAATAATATAAATATGAAATAAATACGTACATGTAGTTTTAAAAAAATAGTCAATAACATCTAAAGTCATTAGGCTATTAGTAAAATTACCTTTTCATCACTTGGTTTTGAAAAATTATGTCTATTATTGGATTTCAATCACTACATCATTAATTTCTAATAGAGTGGTGATGTGGTTGTTTAATAATTTGCTTAACGATTAACATTATAACAAATCCCTTGTGAATAATTAAACAAAACCCTCATATATTTCACAACATTATTAATAAGTTACTTAGATCAAATCTCCAATCTTCTCACCTTGTTTTCTTTCGAATCAAACACCATTAAAAAATAAATATTATCTTATTTATACAATATAATTGAAAACTCCCTTGTAAATTGAAAAAACTCGAACAAATAACACTTCAAACAATTTTCAACAATTGCGTACGTTAATTATACAAAGTCAATAAATATGGGTAGATGACTGTCACATATTTCATTTTTTTCTTCTTTTTACTATTGTGTAGAAATTTATGATGTTATATTCGCGATATATTTTCGGGAATAAATAAAAATATTCTGTTAAGCAAGCACAATGACTAAATTTTTATTTTTATTACGGATGAACCCATAATCATTTGCACAAAGGTTGGAAAAGAAGAAGACATAAATGTAGGAAACATATTATAATAAAGCAGAAAGGAATACGTGAGCCACTGAATAATACATGAAAACGATGAACCCTCTTTTCTCATATTGAGTTCACTTCACTCTACAATATTATTTTCATTCCTTTTCTTCTCTTCAAATGCGGAGACCAGGCTACCTTTCCCTCACTCTTCTGTTCTCCTGCAACATGGTTTTTTTTTTGTTATTGAACTCATTAAAATCATAAAAAAAGAGTGAAATAATGCTCCTTGAAGAGATGCAAAAATAAATGTAGGTTACCTTTTCGTGCGGTCAAACCAGTTGCTTAGTAGTGGTGAGGTGGTGGTGGTGATGAGTAGACATAGTAAACCGGAGGAGGAGGGGGAGGAGACTTGTATTTATAGACCGGAGGTGGTGGTGGGGGAGACTTGTACTTGTATGTCTTCTTAGGAGGAGGTGGGGGTGGAGACTTGTACTTGTACGGATGCCTTGGTGGTGGAGGAGACTTGTACTTGTACGGATGCCTTGGTGGTGGAGGAGACTTATACTTGTACACTGGTGGTGGTGGGGGCGGAGACTTGTACTTATAAGGGTGCTTGGGCGGTGACGGTGGAGGTGGAGACTTGTGCTTGTGAGGGTGCTTGTGTGGTGATGGTGGTGGTGGAGGATAATGCACTGGCGAAGGAGGTGGTGGTGGAGGAGGAGACCTATACTCATAAGGTGGTGGAAGATAATGTACTGGTGGTGGAGGTGGAGACTTATAAACATGAGTTGGTGGTGGGGGAGGAGGAGACTTATACTTGTAAGACTCCTTGGGTGGCGGTGGAGACTTGTAGGGATGCTTGGGTGGTGATGGTGGAGACTTGTGGGGGTGCTTGGGAGGTGGTGGAGGAGATTTATACTTGTAAGGGGGATGATGATGATGATGATGATGCACTGGTGGAGGAGGAGACTTGTAAGCCTCTTTGGGTGGTGGTGGAGACTTGTATTTGTGCTTATGTGGTGGTGGTGGGGATTTGTACTCATAAGAAGGCGGAGGAGGAGGAGGCGGAGGTGACTTGTAGTAGTAGGGTGGTGGAGGAGGAGGAGGCGGAGGCGACTTGTAGTAGTAGGGTGGTGGAGGAGGAGGGGGAGACAAATAAGGGTAATTTGCGGTGGTTTCAGAAGGCAAGCTGAGAGACAAGAGGAGCAGGAGCATAGTGAGAAAGAGGGATGAACCCATTCCTCCCATATTTGACTACAAACACTGGGTTTGGAACTTTGGGTTATGCTCTTAGCCAACCTCACCACTGCCTTTATATAGATGTTGTTTTTACACAATGTAATGTAATCATGGTAAATCCCACTTTAAACTTGCTTTATTTTAACAAATGCCATTAATAAAACAAATATATTTAAGTTGTAAGTCGTTCAAGTTTGAACGGCCTTTCAATTTCATCCATGTTAACGGAGACTTTCCTTCTCACTAAGCACAGAATAAAGTAATACAATACCTCATATTCTTTGTCGTTAATATTGCTATAAGAATAAAATTAGTTTGTATATTTTTCGTATCTTTTAATAAAGTTTGTATATTTTTCGTGTCTTTTATATATTACACTATTGATTTTATGTTATGTGTATTAATATTTTTTTTTCATTATTTTTATTTTTGGTTTGAATTAAAGTGTTCATCGTTGATAGAAGTGACTAATTCCTTCATCGCGAGTGCACTCGTTAAAAGGCAAACCGTTGGCCATGAAATATAATACATTCTCATGGGTAGGGATTAAACTCCTGACCTCATAGTTAAGGTCTTAAAATAATGTGATTTTTCACTATCTTATTGATAATACATGTAACAAAATTATTAGAAGGGCATAAAAAAACACAGAAAAAAGAACTGATTCAATTCTTACCATAATTCTTCTTTTCTATTTCAAGTTTCATATTCCCTTCATGTTCAATAGCCCCGACTAATTTTCTTTTTGCTGTACAATCTCCATATCTTTCTACTAAATTATTTTTTTCTGAATAATTTAGATGTGACAAGTTAATATATGTTCACATGTATAGCTTTTTTGTTATATTTTTCATTTTTAATAAAACATATGTACCTTTGTACATAAAATTGTTCAAATTTAAATTTTTGAGAAAGAGAATTATCCTCTTTTTACTAATAATACTTTGTGGGTTCGTGATATATGTTTTTTAAATATAGACACTCGTTAATAGTTTATTTAATTGGAGAAGGAGCAGAACTTGAACCCTGAAAAAAATAATGATGTTACTTAATCACTAAACTAAAACCACCAAAAGTCGATGATTTAGATGCTTAAAACCTGTATTAACCTTCAATATATATATATAAATATTGTACTGAAATATACAGTTCAATAATTATACATTGAATTTATTCATCCATCTTTGGAACTAAAACCCATGCTAAACATGCAATATAACTTGAGTTACTATATTTTACGTAGCCTAGGGCCTAGGCCTAGCTAGGAAACCAAAACAGAACCTTAAGAATATTGACCTTCTAACCCTGCCTGCCTTTTTACAATGTTGAAAACCCTACTTTTACAAGTCATTAATAATTACTACTCTTTTTTTGGTGGGTGATTCTATGTGAAAGATATCAAACAATTCCCCCAAATCTATATAAAGCAGAGGACACTTTCTTGCACATTAGATGTGGATGGTGGCCATGTTTTCTTCTTCTCATACTTTTCTCACCAAACAAACAGGAGTGGTGTTCAACTCATACTTTTACTCTTCGCCTCTCTATTTCTGGGATGGAGTTTCAATCAATGTCTAGCTTTGGGAAGTGGTATAAAAGTAAATGATTTTATATTATATTATATTATAAAGTTTTATGCCCCGAGGAATGCTGGAAAATGAGTGAGGGGGACAAGTATTAGTATATAATATGGGGTTGAAGTTTCTTTCTTTTTCACAGGGCAGGCTTCCTAAACGAGAAAAAGAAGGTACTCGAAAGGAATTGAGCTTTGCTGTCCCGCATGGGCTTTGGCTTCGGCTTTGGAGATATGAAGTTAGGCGGCCGGACTACTTTCCTTCTCCAACAACAAAAACAAATGTAATTATGTATAAATACATACTATAGTTTGATAATGGCCTATTGCTCCGTTGTTGTATTATCATGGTTGATGGCAAAAGGATATCACAACTTTGGAATAAAGAAAACGATTCAAGATATTAAAACTATAATCCTAGAGTTATTTATGCTTCAATTCAATCGCAAATTCATATTATATCTAATACTTAATGGTTCAATATTCTTCATTATTCTAATTATCTAATTGGTTCACGACCAATCAAGTTATTTTAACAACTTTTGTTTAGCTAAACTATGAAGAAACAAAATGATTAAATAACTAATTCTTTAGATTTTATTGGTCCATATAAGGATAAACATTGGCCACAAGTATAAAAGATTTATAAGAGTTAGACGTTTTATATAAAATATGTTTTTACTTTGCTTTTCCTCGTATTACTCCAAATTAGAGAATTAAAAATTCAACCTTTTAATCTAACATCAATCCACACTTAGGGTTAGGATCGGAGCAGGGGATTAAAAGTGTTAAATGAGATCAGATTTGAGGTGAGCACAAATACATATATAGGATCGTTTTACGCTATATATGTATAAAAGTAATTGAGTTTTATATAGAAGAGGAACAAAACGGCTCGCCTCGTTGCAAGCTCTAATTCTACAGGCCCAAGGGTCAACGATACTTCAACCAATTTGTAGCATCGAAAACTGAGCCTTATTGGAGTCCAAGAGGCATACACAGAGAACAAAACATTCACAAGCAAGCATTGCATCCAAGCATCTGAAGCAAAAACCACATATTCCTCTACAATAAAATGCTTCTATGCTCTATACTCTATACCACAAAAAGGAACCTTTTAGTTTTATATCAAAGTTATTGTAAAACACAGCTTCCGGAATGTGCAAGCAATTCAACAATTTCTTGATCCTACATCTCCTAAAGTTCTGTGCATCTCTGGTGCCAACAGTTAGCTGGATTCGGCAATTTCGGTTGCAAATACTGAAATATCCTATTTAATTAACGTGTACATTCCTCAAAATCCAGCCATTTATAGAAAAGATGTGAGCCATTAAAAAATTGGTTTAAAGATGACTTGCATAAAGCCTAGTTGTCTCCAGAAAGTGACATTCACCTCCTTCCACGAGCTCCAGGACCAGACCTTGGGCCTGGGTTCCGAGAAAACTGGAGTCTCAAGTAGTTAGAATCAGGATCCTGTTCATCAATTTTATAACCTGCACAATTCAACAATAAACTCAACTTGGGAATTTGAGAAAGAATGCACCTGTCAGACAATGTGATAGACTCAACTTATGGCATATTATGTTCAAACTTCTATTTTCAATTTCATGTTTCACTCTGTTGCATTCATTGGGGAGGGGGGAGGGGGAGTTGTGCATGTATATTTTCTGCTTGCAAAAGGCTCACACCCTTTCATAATCATTCACGTGTGTAAAAAATTTAAAGAACACACGGGCACAAACTGACAGAAACTAGAAAATTAGCATAGCATAAAAGAGCTAGCTTTGTCATTATTCTTCTTCCTCTTTTTCTTTTTGATTTCGATGGATGGGGGAAATTCAAACTCTACTCATTGAGGAGGGGATACCGGATACATACATTTACTGCACGAGACAAATGCTCCAGGGTACCAATATCATTTAAAGTGTTAATTATTGTTTCCTATCAGTTTTTAATAGAACAAACCATGTATCATTTTCCACCGATGAGCTGCTTCTATGACTGTCAAAATTAAAAGAAAATATCACCTTGCAAGGCACTCATTGCAGTTGCTGCACAGGCTGGACTTGAAAAATCAACAAAACAAAGGATAAGGGGATCTCCACCACGCTGCATTGCCAATGCATCAGGTTTTAGCATTCAATGAAACAGTCATGAGAATTTCACATGCAAGAAAACACAGAGTCATGCTACAGGAGACAAATTAAGTGTTAGACGATGGCTAGTCCACTCACATGTCGAAATTCTTTGCTCACTAGTCGTACTTCTTT
The DNA here is from genome assembly GCA_958450335.1 of Hibiscus tridactylites. Classification (NCBI taxonomy): domain Eukaryota; kingdom Viridiplantae; phylum Streptophyta; class Magnoliopsida; order Malvales; family Malvaceae; genus Hibiscus; species Hibiscus tridactylites. The sequence continues at coordinate 77,378,618 of OY288280.1, forward strand.
ATATCCCACAAAAGGGCGAAAGATATCTAAAGCCTCGATCAAGGAATGTGAACCGATAGTCGGAAACAAGGTAATGAAGCTAAAATACGGTACCACAAGACATATCAACATATATTATCAAGCATTACATCATTCAATAGGATACGGGCTACTTCCCTCCTAGTGCTGTCAGAAGGCAGTCCCTCAACATATAGTGTATTGGAAGCATCTGGAGGTAGCGGTACTGTATCCCGACCTAGCATCGACATTGCATGCACTGGAAGTTGATTACCATAACCTACATTTCGACCATTTGGTACCAGATCTGGAGCAGCAGATCCAGGATGACCCATCATAGGAGGATCAGCCATTGGACGACCAGGCATTGAACCAACAACGGGATTTTCCAAGCCACCCAATGCACTTGCTTCTCCATAAGGAAAAGAAGAAAGTTGCTAAAAAAGCAATTTAATAAATGCTTCAGAAAACAAAAATTGAGATGCTGGGTGAGGAAAAAATAAGCACATGTAAAGGTTCAAGATGGTACCGCACTCTGCAGATAGCGATCAAATGCCGACCCAATTGCTTTTGTATCCTTCACAGGGTGATGTCCACCCTGATCAGCATCTCTAGCCAAATAATTATGCATCTCATGAGCTGGATGTAGCCCAGAAGGTGGACCATATGTGAAGTTGAAAATAGAAAATATAGGTGAAACTCTTTTTCTTAAAGCAGATAAAAAATTTCACAGGAGATGCGGGAAGTGAAACAAGCATAATTCTTATTCATCACGAAAGAAACGGAAAGACAAAGACAACATTCCACAAAATAAATGGCTAAATGAAAATCTGAACAAAATTGGTAACTAGCTACAATGGAAAAAATTTACAAAGAAGTTAGTCAAACAAAGGTCAATTTGAAACTTTCTTCTAGAAGAAAAAAGAACAAGCTTGTAAAGGCCTAAGAAATGTTAAAGGACACTGCAACTTAGGTTTTCAAGTTTCAAGGATACTCCATTCCTCATCTAACAACCAATTGCTACCTTAAAACTAAGATTCTGCAATGAACATTGAACTCATTACATCGAAAAAGAGCATCTAAAATTTCTTTAGCATTCGTTTTCGTTGTAGAAAATAAAAATCAACTTGCACGGGTGCTCAGCAAATAATATATCTAATTAAGCAAAATAAAAACCTAACATTAAACCCGATGCTTAATTTTCCAACAAAATTTTGGGGGGAAAATTCCACCAATTTAATAGATTTTTGTTTCATATTTTCTAAACTAATAAGTAATATCCAAAGCATCCAAGCTAAAACAAAAATTGAAGGAGAAGTATCTTTGCAAAAACAGACAAAGATAAAGGCAACGCAAAGGATTTAAAACGACAAAGAAAAGGTATTACCGTATTCAGTACGAGGTCGCTTAAGCGTCCCACTGGAAGACAGCATCGGAGGAGTTGGCTGTTGCCGATTCCAGTAACCGTCCGCCATTCACTATTTTCTTAATCTTTGATCTGCAAAAACAATAATTTGATATTCTTCATTTCCTTATAGAAAGAAGAAGATAAAAGGAATTTAATTGAGAGACAACAAAGACCTTTGGCCTGGGATTGAGGAAACCCTAGCCTGCTAATCTGCTTTTCTTCCCTTTGTTTTATTTTCGTTTGGGGTTTTTCTCTCCCTTTTTTTCCGACACGAAGCACAAAACTGATTTCCCACTGAGTTTCTCGAACGAGTAACGAGTCATGACTCGGAAAAGTATGTACGGTACTGTGAATGAATTTTAGAATGTTTATGTGTAAAGTACAAAAATTGCCACTAAATTATTTTTAAAAATATATAGGGTAAATTATATCGTTGACCATCATACTTTGGTTAACGTATTAAAATGACCACCTTAAAAAAAATCGATTTAATTGACCACCCAAACTATTAAAATTGGATCAATGTGACCACCAGCCGTTAATGGGCTAACGGAAGTTGACGTGACAGTTAAAAAATTAAAGATATAATCACACATTTGATTCTTATTATTTACACACTCTTTCAATTTAGTCCTGATTTTAACTGATTAAAGGAAGAAAACAAAATTAATTACAAATGCAATTTGGGGATCAAACTTGAGTTTCCCAACCACAAAGAGTGTTGGCTTACTAGCACACCCAATGCCATATTGTGATATAATTCTTACAATATACTATATGTAAATGAATATCAAAAACTGAAAATCTCTATCATCATCAACAGCAATATTTTCCTTCCATAATTGTAAATCCTGGTTCCATTACCGAATGTCATCATACCTGACTTCCACTAAGAAGAACTTGACTTTGGTTCGAGTAAATACATTTGCTTAAATAATTTGCTGCTGTGGTTTCATCCCCAAGCAAGTTCACCACTTGTGATATTGTTTGTTGATAATTTCTAACTTGGCCGCTGAAACTGATCCGAGCTCCCTGTATAGTACAAGTTTGCAGAAAAAAAAGTTTTAGTTTCCAACAATGGTGCTGATGATGATCGAAGTTACAGAGTTTTGCTTTGATTTCTCGGTAATGAAATCGATGCCTTTATTAAATTCTTTCAATAAGGTGTTGACACGTGTCACCACCTAATTAATTTATTTTATTAGTTTAAAATTAGAACTAAATTAAAAGAATGTATAAATAATAAGGACCAAATGTGTGATTATACCTTTAATTTTTTAACTGCCACGTCACCTTCCGTTAGCCCATTAACGGATGATGGTCACATTGATCCAATTTTAATAGTTTGGGTGGTCAATTAAGTCGATTTTTTTAAGGTGATCATTTTAATATGTTAACCAAAGTATGGTGGTCAACGGTATAGTTTACCCAAATATATAATGTTATTAAACTTTCAAAAGTTACATAATGAATATTAAATTTTAATTTTTGTTATAAAATAGTCATTGAACTACCATTAACTGAGTGATGTAACAGTTACATAAATTTAAATAATAGAACATCTAATCCTCTATATTAGCACATTTAATTAATTTATTCTCAATTTAACACTCATTATTGATGTCTAAATTGATTAAATGTGTAGATATTAAGAATTAAATATGTTATTATATAAATTTTCGTAATTGCCATGTCTCCCAATTAATGACAATTAACGATTTATTGATATTTTGTAACAAAAATTGAAGTTTAATGTCCATTATATAACTTTTAAAAGTTTGATATTTATTTTTTATTTTTAAGAATATTTTAATAATCATTTATGTACTTTACCCTTATTTTTTACATTTAGATTTCTTTCACGGCTTTTTGTTAATTTGTTTACATTTATCAAATAAAATAAGAAGTCGGACTGACTATTAATTCAATTGAACATTATTGTTATTATAATATCATAATGTAGGTTGGAGTACATTTGATCCTTCGATTTGAGGATAGGTCAAGCTCATAAACATTAGTTTCCGAATTTCAATAATAAGAATATTTTGCCTTTTTAATATTAGGATATCATATTAAATTGTAACCACTAATCGATATAATTGTTACATTTTAGAGTTAAATTAATCGATGATTAAGATTAAACAATTGCGGTTAATCGAATCGTTAGAAATAATGATTAATGGTTAAACTATAGGCTACCTGTTATCAAATTATATATATAATTATATATATTACCATCAAAAGAAGAAGTGAATATGTGAAAAAAATTATAATATATTACAACTTACAAGTAACTTGTAACCAAACTGCTAATAATGGTCAACTATTAGCAATTAATCATTGAAAAACAATTAGATTACAATTAACAAAATTTAATAACCGCTAAGACGGTTAACTACTAAACGAATTCAAACGAGTCCATATGTTTTAGTTTTAGAATCTTTCATGTTCATATATTTAAATACATTACTGATTGAGTTTAATTCAATTTAAATTTACATTATTGCTAGTACAATATAAATACGATGGAACATATTTAAGCATTTAGTATGTTATTTTCGAGTTTTAATCAAATTTAAATTTGAATTTGTTTGTGTTTAAACATTCCAATTAATGAGGAATCTCATACCCATTTGAAATTAGATTATACACACGCATACATCCATAAATCCACGGATAAGGCGTAGTATACTGGATTATATGAATATTAAAAACTGAATTCAGCAATACCACGGAGGGTAGTTCTGCGGTACGACAGCCTAATATGCGGCTAATATACGGCGTTACCGGAAACATCATTAAGAAATACCGGAAACATCATAAAATATACCGGAAACATGATAAAATATACCGGAAACATAGATTTCGAAAGTATCGATACTTTCGAAATCAACATATCCAAAAGTATGGATACTTTCGAAAGTATCCATACTTTCGAAATCAACATATCCAAAAGTATCGATACTTTCGAAATCCATGTTTTCGGTATATCTTATCATGTTTCCGGTATATCTTATGATGTTTCCGGTATTTCTTAATGATGTTTCCGGTAACGCCGTATATTAGCCGCATATTAGGCTGCCGCATGGTAGAAAAATCCTACCACGGAAGTAGAGAGTGAGAGAATGAGAATTGTAAATTTATTCCCCCTTCACTTCATCATTACATCCAAGCATCTGAAGCAAGAAACACATATTCCTCCATTTCAACACTAATAAAATGCTTCCATGCTCTATACCACAAAAAGGAATCTCTTAGTTTTATATCAAAGTTATTGTACAACACTGCTTCCTGAATGTGCAAGCAATTCGGCAATTCCAAGTACTCAAATATCCTATTTAATTAACGTGTACACCCCTCAAAATCCAGCCATATATAGAAATATGTGAGCCATTAAAAAAATGGTTTAAACATGATTTGCATACAGCCTAGTTCTCTCCAGAAAGTGACATTTACCTCCTTCCGCGACCTCCAGGACCAGACCTTGGGCCTGGGTTCCGAGAAAACTGGAGTCTCAAGTAGTTAGAATCAGGATCCTGTTCATCAATTTTATAACCTGCACAATTCAACAATAAACTCAACTTGGGAATTTGAGAAAGAATGCACCTGTCAGACAATCTGATGGACTCAACTTATGGCATATTATGTTCAAACTTCTATTTTCAATTTAATATTTCACTCTGTTGCATTCATTGGGGGGGGGGGGGGGGGGGGAGGGGGAGTTGTGCATGTATATTTTCTGCTTGCAAAAGGCTCACACCCTTTCATAATAATTCATGTGTGTCAAAAAACACACATGCACAAACTGACAGAAACTAGAAACCAAGGCATCGAAGAAAATTAGCATAGCATAAATGAGCTAGCTTTGTCATTATTCTTCTTCCTTTTTTTTCTTTTTGATTTCCATGGATGGGAAATTCAAACTCTACTCTTTGAGGAGGGGATACCGGATACATACACTTACTGCATGAGACAAATGCTCCAGGGTACCAATATCATTTAAAGTGTTAATTATTGTTTCCTATCAGTTTTTAATAGAACAAACCATGTATCATTTTCCACCGATGAGCTGCTTCTATGACTGTCAAAATTAAAAGAAAATATCACCTTGCAAGGCACTCATTGCAGTTGCTGCACAGGCTGGACTTGAAAAATCAACAAAACAAAGGATAAGGGGATCTCCACCACGCTGCATTGCCAATGCATCAGGTTTTAACATTTAATGGAACAGTCATGAGAATTTCACATGCAAGAAAACACAGAGTCATGCTACAGGAGACAAATTAAGTGTTAGACAATGGCTAGTCCACTCACATGTCGAAATTCTTTGCTCACTAGTCGTACTTCTTTATATCCCACAAAAGGGCGAAAGATATCTAAAGCTTCGATCAAGGAATGTGAACCAATAGTCGGAGGTAATAGAGCTAAAATATGGTACCATAAGACATATATCTTATCAAGCATTACATCATTCAATAGGATACGGGCTACTTCCCTCCTTGTGCTGTCAGAAGGTAGTCCCTCAACATATAGAGTATTGGAAGCATCTGGAGGTAGCGGAACAGTATCCCGGCCTAGCATCGACATTGCATCCACAGGAAGTTGATTACCATAACCTACATTTCGACCATTTGGTACCAGATGTGGAGCAGCAGATCCAGGACGACCCATCACAGGAGGATCAACCATTGGTCGACCAGGCATTGAACCAACAACGGGATTTCCCAACCCACCCAATGCACTTGCTTCTCCAGAAGGAAAAGAAGAAAGTTGCTAAAAAAGCAATTTAATAAATGCTTCAGCAAACAAAAATTGAGATGCGGGGTGAGGCAAAAATAAGCACATGTAAAGGTTCAAGATGGTACCGCACTCTGCAGATAGCGATCAAATGCCGACCCAATTGTTTTTGTATCCTTCACAGGGTGATGTGCACCCCGATCAGCATCTCTAGCCAAATAATTATGCATCTCATGAGCTGGATGTAGCCCAGAAGGTGGGCCATCTGTGAAGTTGAAAATAGAAAATATAGGTGAAACTTTTTTCTTAAAGCAGATAAAAATTTTCACAGGAGATGCGGGAAGTGAAACAAGCATAATTCTTATTCATCACGAAAGAAACGGAAAGACAAAGACATCATTCCGCAAAATAAATGGCTAAATGCCAATCTGAACAAAATTGGTAACTAGCTACATTTACAAAGAAGTTAGTCAAACAAAGGTCAATTTGAAACTTTCTTCTAGAAGAAAAAAGAACAAGCTTGTAAAGGCCTAAAAGAAATGTTAAAGGACCCTGTAACTTAGGTTTTCAAGTTTCAAGGATACTCCATCCCTCATCTAACAACCAATTGCTACCTTAAAACTAAGATTCTGCAATGAACGTTGAACTGATTACTTCGAAATAGAGCATCTAAAATTTTTTTAGCATTCATTTTCGTTGTAGAAAAAAAAATAAACTTGCAAGCGTGCTCAACAAATAATGTATCTAATTAAGCAAAATATAACCTAACATTAAACCCAATGCTTAATTTTCCAACAAAAAAATTGAACAAAATTCCACCAATTTAATCGATTTTCTCTATGTTCTCTAAACTAATATCCAAAGCATCCAAGCTAAAACAAAAATTGAGGAAAAGCATCTTTGCAAAAACAGACAAAGGTAAAGGCAACGCAAAGGATTTAAAACGACAAAGAAAAGGTATTACCGTATTCAGTACGAGGTCGTTTAAGCGTCCCACTGGAAGAAAGCATCGGAGGAGTTGGCTGTGGCCGATTCCAGTAACCGTCCGCCATTCACTATTTTCTTAATTTTGATCTGCAAAAACAATAATTTAATATTCTTAATTTTCTTATAGAAAGAAGATAATAAAAGGAATTTAATTGAGATTTGAGAGACAACTGAGACCTTTGGCCTGGGATTGAGGAAACCCTAGCCTGCTAATCTGCTTTTCTTCCCTTTGTTTTATTTTCGATTGGGGTTTTTCTCTCCCTTTTTACTGACACGAAGCACAAAACTGATTTCCCGCTGAGTTTCTCGAACGAGTAACGAGTCCATGACTCGGAAGAGTATGTAGATGAGTTATATATATGTTTTACATTTAAATTTCTTTTACAACTTTTTGTTAATATTTTTACATTTATCAAATAAAATAGGAAGGTCGGACAGACTATTAATTCAATTTAACATTGTTATTACAATATCATAATGTGGTTTGAGTACATTTGATCTTTTGATTTGAGGATGGATCAAGTTCGAGTTGGGATATGCATATTAAACTGTAATCGTTAATTGTAACCATTAATTGATATAAACGTTACGCTTTACAGATTAATTAATTGAATCGTAAAGGTAAGTCAAACGATTTTAGTCAACTGAATCATTAGAAACGATGGTTAATGGTTAACTTATAGTTAAATTATTTATCCATATATTTTGTTCACAAGATTAATTATGTTCATCTCGAGGCCCTATTATAATATAATATTTATCGGGAAGTTAATTTTATTATTCTCGAAATAAACAATTAATATGTGAAAAAATTATAATATGTTATAGGTTAATTAATAACTAGTAACCTAACCGTTAAGAAACGGTTAGATTACAATTAGTAAAATCTAATAACGGCTATAACGATTAACAGACCGTTTAGACTAAACGAATTCAAAAGCGTCCATATATTTTAGATTTAAGCTTTTTCATGTTCAAATATTTATTTAAGTTACTGGTTGAATTTAATTCATTTGATATTGTTACCGGTACGACATGCATGAGTATATGAGATAGAACATGTTTAAGCATTTAGTATGTTGTTTTCGAGTTTTAATCAAATTTAAATTTGATTTTTTTTTTGTGTGTTTAAACATTCGAATCTCATTCCACTTGACCATCGGCATTCGAAATTAGATTATATACACACAAACATCCATATATCGATGGATAAGGCGTAGTATACCATTACATATGGATTATATCTTATGAACAGAATATTAAAAACTGAATTCAGCAGGGCCACGGAAGTAGAAAGTGAGAAACTGAGAAAGAGACTTGTACATTTATTTCCCCTTCACTTCAGCACCATACAGTGCCTTAATTTCTTCAACATCATCATAGCTGCCGAGAAATATCGGAGACCTCTCGTGTATCTTTTCCGGTATCAAGTCCAGTGCCTGCAAAAACAAATCAGATTAACATGAGCATACAGCAGTATGAGTATCATTAAGTGACTGTAGTAAGTTTCACCAGTCATTAGATCAGATTGATAACAAAATGGTTTAATATAATTACCCGTTGCTTGCCGGTGAATGCCTGACCTCCAGCTTGTTCCATCAAGAACGACATCGGAAAGACCTCGTAGAGAACACTGTTTTACACAAATTGCTCTAAATCAGTAAAAAACTAAGCCTCCTTGTAAGTGAAAATTACGTCTCTGATCTGCATTACGTACCGCAGCTTCCCATTGGGGCTCTTCTTATCTGCAGGGTACAAAAAGATGCCTCCATAGAGGAGTGTGCGATGGACATCGGCTACCATGCTGTTATCACAATGCGATGATCATGTAATCAATGTTCAGATCGAAGGGAACAAATCCAGGACATTGAATGATACTCGGAATCAGTGTTCCGACACAACGGTTGGAGATAAACCAGACATGGTAACAACATAATCAATCGTACCTTCCAATGTATCTAAGAGACTTTGGAGATGAACCATCTTTAGGAAACTTGCATTTTTCCACATACCTGAAGTTCAGAAAATAAAATGAGGCAAATCCATTGGAAAACAAGTAAAAAAACAATGCACTTGTAAGTTGTAAACATACTTGGCTGTTGGACCATCCCAGTTTTTAGCATTCCCTTCATTAACTGAATAAATCTTTCCTTTCTTTGGAATCTGTCAAATTAGAGTCATATAACATCATATTTGGTGGATGACAATGATTGGATGAGAATCCATTAATTGCGAAAATCTGGCTCGGTTCGAATCATATTTGTTAATCACATGATTAATCCAATATTCACATAAAAAAATGTACCTTGATGGCTGGGTGAGTTAGTATGAACTCTCCAAGAGATGGATCAAGGGTGAATCCATTAACTCCTTCTCCAGTGCTCAACACAAGCTGTAAAATCATTACATTTAAGTATGGACTGCGAGGCCATAATACTGCAGAAAGTAGCCAAAAAATTACAACGTCCTTCCACAAAATCACTTGCATTGAAAAGCTTACAACGCAGAACATACTCGTGTCAGACACGAACTCAAACCTCAAGTCCGAGTAACATAGGTGAAAAGTACTCAAAACAAAGGAAATGAAAGGGAAAGTTCACGAGGAAGACAAAAGGATATAAAGACGAGTAAACGGTGTACCGTGCAAGAGCTTCCATACATGCAATAGCCAGCTGCCAACATATGCTTCCCAGGTTGCAGCACATCATCTAAAGTTGGTTCATGGTCATCTTTCACCATGTATATCCCAAAAATCTGGCAAAAGAAACATGTTCAGTTGAACCCTGCAATATGGAGTTATCTTACAACAATAATTACTTGTTGCAACATATTTGGTGCAGTAACTAATGAAACAAAATCTGACATGGCAATTTTGGATGTGAAGAGACATACTGTTCCTATGGAAACTCCACAATCAATGTTGGAGGAACCATCCAATGGATCAAACACAACACAGTACCTAAGTTGTTTAAGACAAGTTCACATCAAATGTTCAAAAAAGACAAATCTAACATCAACACAATATTCATTGGAAACAGAGAAGAGCTGAAAACACACTTTCCACGCTTGGATGGCGCCACGAAGGTTGCCTCTTCATCTTCTTCGGAGACAAGGATGCACTGGTACAATATCCAAATATGTTAGAAAATTATAACATCACCAATATGATGTATACAACAAAAGCCATTCAGCCACTCACTGTTCTGCCACTGCTTACTAAAGCCTTGACAAAGACTTCATTTGAAAGCACATCCAACTTCTTTTGCTCTTCACCCTTTTATTAAAAAAAAGACAACTCCACTCAGTATGAAATATTAAGACAAGACGAGTATAAGAAGAATGATTGGTTTTGGAAGTACAGCTACTTGCCTGGACATTAGTCTCCCCAGCAAGTCCAATGAGTTTGGCTAGACCAGCCTGCAGCAAGCAAGCAACAAGCATCAAACAGATATTTACAATAATGAATTAATGCATAGTTGATTTGAGAGTAAAAGAAATATATGAGAGTAAGACCTTGTTAACAGCAGTGCAGACGAACTTGCAACCAAGAACAATGTGGTTAAGCAAGATGGTGAAATCTCCACGTGACTCGGGATACTTGGACTGCTCGTTCAGCACGTAACGTGTTATGGTCATGAGGTCAGTCCTATAGGCATCCGCTTCATGGTCCATCTCGCCCAAAATCTCAAAACAAAAAGGTGGGGGATTTGCTTCTTTCGATGTGGGAGGGAAGGATAAAGATTGTTTGGGGGCAGAGGGGGGTTATGTTATGTTATCCGCTGGGAATGGAACCTTTGGGGGGGACACGTGGAAGGAGGAGAGCAAGGGTGTGAGGGAGTGGTCTTCACTGGAGATAAAGAGCTGACGGATTTCGTCGTTTTTCTCGTCATTCAGGATTTAGACGGTTATGTGGTTCTTCTTCTTTTGTCTGTGTTTTCAGTGATGTGGACGAGGTACTGGACTTCCAGGAAATTTAATTTATATAATAATCAATCTTTTTTTGAAGTGCCGGCTTTCAGATTTGCTATTTGGTGCTTCAAAATTCCTGTATTTAGTTCTTTGGCACGGGTGTTTGACTAATTGTTCTTTTATCATTGTTACAAAGATGAAGTTTGTAATCTTTGCTTTATTGATACATAAATGAATGAAACTTTCTGAAGAACCTTAGGAAGCTAAGGTTCTTATTTATACAAGGTTACACAGAGAAGAAACAAACTAACTAACCTCCTAACTAACATCTAACCAATTCTACTAACATGTACATATTCCAATAGCCCCCCCTCAAGATGGACTGGGATGAACATCGATCAGACCCATCTTGAGCACAAAATCAGAAAAGGAAAGAAAATGTAAAGCTTTGGTGAAGATGTCAGCAAGCTGGCCTTTAGATCGAATGTGAAACAATTTAAGAAACCCAGAATTCAACTTCTCTCGTACAAAATGGCAATCGACTTCGATATGCTTCGTTCGCTCATGAAAAACTTGATTCGATGCGAGATGAAGTGCATCCTGATTATCACAGTAAAGAAAAACTGGTGATGTATCAATATGGAAGGAAGAAAGAAGTGCAGCCAACCAAACAAGTTCACAAGTGGCGGAGGCCATGGCCCTATATTCTGCCTCGCATGAAGATCGACTCACAATATGTTGTTTCTTCGATTTCCATGAAACAAGGTTGGTGCCAAGATATGTACAAAAACCAGTGATAGAACGTCTCGTGTCCGGACATGCACTGTAATCGAAATCCACAAAACAGCTAAGTTGAAGATTAGCTTTGGAGTTAAAAAAGAGACCTAAACCAGGAGCCTTCTTTATATAAGAAAGAAGATGATGTGCTGCATGAAGATGAGGAAGACGTGGAGTGGAGACAAACTGACTCAACTGATGAACAACATAGGTGATGTTGGGATGAGTATGCGTGAGATAGAGAAGATGCCCAATCAACCTTCGATAAACTTGAGGATCAGACAATAACTTTCCATCATTCATGCTGAGCTTATGATTTGCAACAATCGGTAAATCAGCAGGTTTCTTACCAAGAAAACTAGTTTCTTCAAGCAACTGTAAAGCATAGTGACGCTGACATAAGGATATGTCATCAGGTTGACGAGAAATTTCGAGGCCAAGGAAATATTTCAGAGGCCCCAACTCCTTGAGCTTGAAATGATCTTTGAGAAAGTTTTGAACAGCTAGCAACGACTCCAAATGTTTACCAGCAAGTACCACATCGTCAACATAAACAAGCAGGGCAACTAAATCATCACCAGAACCTTTAATGAAAAGGGAATGTTCAGATGGAGACTGAACAAAACCAAATTTTAGAACCACAACATGAAAGGTTTGAAACCACTGTCAAGAGGCATGTTTCAGTCCATAAATCGACTTCTGAAGCTTGCACACCGAGTCAGCTCCCTGCACATTGGTCTTGTATCCAAGAGGGAGCTTCATATACACTTCCTCATCAAGGGTGCCGTTGAGAAAGGCGTTACTGACATCCAATTGTAAAAGATGCCAATCATGAACAACAGCTAAAGAGAGCAAGATCTTGAAATATGTCATTTTGGCCACGAGAGAGAATGTGTTAGTGTAATCGATTCCCTCAACTTGAGTGAAACCCTTAGCCACCAACCTTGCTTTGTAACGATCAATTGTTCCATCTGAATTGTGCTTAATCCGGTACACCCACATGCAGTCAATCGGTTGCTTGCATGGAGGAAGAGAAACAACAGTCCATGTATTAAGGTTTTCTATAGCACGTAACTCATCCTGCATTGCAGCACGCCATTCAGGAAACCTAACAGCTTGGTGATAAAATGATGGCTCGGTTGTAGAAGACAGATTTGCAAGAAAAGCCGTATGAGAAGGAGAAACTGAGGATGACACAATCTGATTTTCAATGGGATATGAACACGATGAAGAAGCAACATTACAATAATACTGATGCAAATATGAGGGCTTCTTGGCAACCCTGGTGGATCTGCGTGGCTCAGGTTCAATGGATGGACCATGCACGACTAAGGAATCATCGAGAGAAACAGACTCAACTGTTGACACATGATCATTGATCAAGTCAGCAACATGCTCATCAGTAGGCTTAATGTCCAGTTCATCAATAGGGCCAACATCAGGTTCAACAGTTGGTGCAACAACTTCAGTTGGTAATTCATGAATTGGCTCGAGAACCGGGTCCATGACAGTTTCAATGACCGGTTCAGTAGGCACATCTATCCCAATAGCTGGTTTATTACCCTGCATCTTTGAAGGAATTTGAAACACATCGAATTGAGTTGATTGATCATGTGTAGGAAAGAAGAACCACGAGGCAAACAAATATCAGGAAAAAAATCTATAAAAACCTCAGAATCATGAACATTATGAAAGGGAAAAATTCCTTCATGAAAAATCACATCACGAGAAACCACAATAGATCGACTCTTGATGATATAAACCTTATACCCCTTTCATGCCATGAGCATATCCAACAAACACACCACGTAAAGCTCTCTCACTAAACTTACCTCGATGAGCTTTTAATGTAGAAACGAAACAAAGGCTTCCAAACACTCGAAGAAATACATAGCCAGGAATATGGCTATGCAACATTTCATAAGGAGACTTGGCAGCTAACAAAGGAGAGGGTAACCTATTGATCAAATACATAGCAGTTAACAAACAATCACCCCAAAAATTTTCTGGAACTCGTGATTGGAAGAATAAAGCTCGAGCAACTGCCAATAGGTGCTGATGTTTATGTTCAACAACAACATTCTGTTGAGGAGTCTCCACACAGGAAAACTGATGCACAATACCAAGGGAAGCAAATAAGTCAGTGAAACGTAATTCCAAAGCATTATCCGATCGAAACACCTTTAAATCATATACATACTGCCTCTTGACCATATTAATGAAAGAAGGAACAATCGAAGTAGCATCAGATTTGTGTTGCAATAGGAAAGTCCAGGTACATCTGGAGAAATCATCGACCAAAGTCAAGAAAAATCTCTGTTTGTTATATGTTGGAGTCTTAAAAGGACCCCAAATGTCACAATGCACTAAAGCAAAAGGAGAAGTAGCTCGAGAAACAGAAGAATGAAAAGGCAAATGATGTTGTTTAGCAAGAGGACATATGAAACAAGAAGATTCAATCTTATTCATAGAAGGGATAACATCCTTCATCAAATGTAATACATTCGTGCTTGGATGACCTAATCTGTCATGCCAAGAAGCTACAAAAATGGAATTCATACAAGGAACATTATCTTGAACACAACTAGAGTTCACATCTGGCAATCGTAGCAAATACAGGCCTTGAAAAAGCTCACCCCTCCCAACCACTTGCTGAAGATCCTGAATCACACAATCAGAATGACAAAACAAAACACGAAAATCAGAATCTTTGGTCAGGGCACTGACTACCAATAAGTTGAAACTGAATTCTGAAACAAAAAGAACCGATTCAAGGACCAAGCTAGGAGATAATCGATCAGTCCCAGCAAAACCAACTGAAATAAGAGACTTATCAGGAAGAAGAATATTCTCTCCTTCAATAGGTGTTAGAGATTCAAATAAATTCTTTTCATAACAAATGTGACGCGAAGCACCAGAATCAATGACCCAAGGAGGCTTAGAATCAGAAAAACTTAGACTATTAATGTAAGCTAGAATCTTGCCTTGCATCGTGAGGTTAATTGAAGTAAAAGGAACATCTGGATTCGAAGCAGCTTACAATTGATTTTTTAACATGGCAATCAATTGTTGAGGAGTCAACGAATCACCAGAAACACCAGGTAAAGAATCCGAGTCTTTAACAGCATTCGAATGAGCAACATTCTGAAAAGAAGATTTGGACCTTGCACCATAGCTAGGAGGAAATCCATGAAGCCTGTAACACTTATCTTTAGTATGCCCCATCATATTGCAATGACTGCATTGAGGACGATTCTTCTTGGCTATAGTCTTGACATCAAAAGTAGTTTCAATTGGTCTAGTTGTCAAGATCGAACGTTAATTCTCTTCTTGCACAACCCATGAAAAAACTTTAGAAAGAAAGGGGAAAGGATCAACTAGCAAAATTTGACCCCGGATATGAGAAAAAGACTCATTAAGACCCATTAAAAACTGTATGGTCTGCTTCTTTTGAGAATCATCCACCATTTTACGAACGCCTCCACAAGTGCAAGTAGAACAAGAACAAATGAATCTTGCTGACATCAACTCATCCCAGAGAACTTTGAGTTAAGTATAGTAAATAGTGACTGAGGAAGAACCTTGAACAAGTTCACTGATATTCTTCTTGAGATGAAACAATCGAGGACCATTCATTTGCTGGAAACGATCTTCAAGATCTTTCCAAATCTCAGCTGCAGTCGAATGATATAAGAGACTAGCAGCAATCTCATTAGAAACAACATTAAGGAGCCACGAGTTGACAAGATTGTTGGCCCTCGTCCATGCATTATACTTTTTGACAGGAAGCAATGGTGGAGCTGAAATAGAGCCATCAACAAAGCCTAATTTGTTCTTGGCCGAGAGAGTCATCATCATGGAACGTTTCCAACTGTTGTAATTATCATTTGTCAAATGTTACAAAACAAGAACCATCCCTGGATTGTTAGACTGATGCAGGTAATACGGATTGCCTCCATCGTCAAACTGGTCATTGAGATTCACCATGATCAAGCTGAAGAAGATGAAGAAACGAGAGAAGAAAAGAAAAGAAACAAAAAGCTTGAAAAACGCAAGAAGCGTTAGATTTCAACTGATACCATGTTACAAAGATGAAGTTTGTAATCTTTGCTTTATTGATACATAAATTGTTGAGTTGTGTGGAGCTCGATTCGATCAACCAATTATGCTCACCAAGTGGTGGAGAGGTGGATTTTTGGATGGAAGGGTTGTGGAAGCTAGAATATAAAAAGACACAATGATTTATAGTGGTTCGGCCTTCTAACAAGCACCTACATCCACTACCTTAGCTTCCCACTAAGGATTTCACAATCAATCCACTAATTGATTCGTCCCCTTTTCTAGGATTAGGAGGAAACCCTTACAACCGATCAAGCTTCTACCCAAAGCCTTGATCAAAACCCTCTTTACAAAGAGAAACAAGAAAGCAAACTTAGACCCTCTAATAGGTGTTTGTTTGCACAATGAAGCACTCACCCAAAACCTAAAACACTTGAGCAAATTTGACAATTTAGGCTCACTAGTGTTTGTCTATACAAGAATTGACAATTTAGATACAAAGACAATCTTTGATCATTTGTTGTTTGACAATATGAGCATTAGCCTTCTCTTGATGCTTGGAGGTCCCTTTTATACTCCCAATTGAGTTTATATCCGTTTAGGACCGTTGGGGTTGAAATAGAGTCGTTGGAGCCTTTAATTCCCTCCATAAATGCAGTCTGCAGCTCCCCGTTTCGAAACGCTCGAAGCCGTTTCGAAACATCCTCAATATAGAAAGAGCCGTTGCAGTCTGTCAGGGTACCCGTTTCGGAACACCCCCTTGCCGTTTCGGAACGCGTATCGGAACGCTATAAGCCTGTATCGAAACGACCTGCATTTAAAAGTTAGTTGGGAAAGAGCCGTTGGGGTTTATGACTGTTGTGGTCAGTGCCACGTGGGCGTATCGAAACGGCCTAGCCTGTTTCGAAACGCTGGTCCCGTTTCGATACGTGTATCGAAACGTTTTGGCCACTGGAGGCACCTGTTTCGAAACGCCCTAAGGTGTTTCGAAACACTTGGTCAGTTTTGTTAAAATTGGCCTTTGAAAACATGAAAAACCTTTATGAAAAATTCCTTAAATATTATTTCAAGTTGTTTGGACTTTGGAAATGTTTTAAATACTTTTTAAATCAATCCAAAACATTTTTCAATTATTATATCAAAACATTAGTTCTACAATCTCCCCCTTTTTGATATAATAAAACCACGTGAAAAATTGTTTGGAATTCTCCCCCTTTAACTTATAAAATGTGAATAAGAGAATAAAATTTTAATTCACATAAGGCTCCCTCTTATTCATTTTGAAAATTCAATTTTTCAAACCATCCATTTCTCCCCCTTTTTGTTATATCAAAAAGATTTAAAACATTAAGTTCAAAAATAACAATAGAGGTAAAAAAAATTGACAAAAGTAAGAATTTGGTTTTAAAATGGCTCCCCCTTACTCAAGGCATCATTGAAATGTTAGTCCAACATATATGATCATCTAGTTGAATTAAATAAAAATAAGACTAATAAAATCAAAACAACTAGAAATTTTACCAACACTTGAACCCAAGGGAGGATGTGAAGCCTTCCTTCTTCAAGTGTTCTTTCTTGTGTGTATGGAGCTTCCCCTCAATGTTTGACTTGTTGAACATCTCCATCACACCTACAATAGACAATCAAGTAACTTTTGGTATCCAAATTGCTTTGGATCCATAAACGTTAGTTGCACAAAATTTAGTCCCCTTTGGAATCCATTTTTCAATTTCATCCCTTTTAGTTGAAGTATTAAGTCCTTTTGGAACCCAAACACTTCTAAAACATTTTCCTTTAATAAATCTAGGGGCACTAGATTGTCTAACATAAAAATTTGATTTTCCAAAATTGTTTTTCTTTTCAAGCTCATTGGAAATCAAATCCTTTTCTTCTTGAACTTTTTGAAGCAATTTTTGTAAATCAAAACATTTTAATTCAAACTCTTCAAGTTTTGCTTCAAGTTCAAGTTTGGTTTTAGAAAGCAAATCATTTTGAATTTTTAACTTTGAAACCAATTTATTGTTTTTCAAAATGTGGCTTTTAAAATCTAAAACCAATTCATCATAGGCATCTTGTAATTCATCAAAAGTGTAAGAACATGAAGTAGATGAATTAGAAGTTACCCTTGAATCTTCTTCGATGGCCATAAGGCAAAGGTTGGCTTGTTCATCATCGGTGGAGTCCTCATCACTCCAAGTAGCCACATGTGCCTTTTTCTTATGGCTTGAAGTGCTTGCCCTCTCCTTTCTCTTGGGTTCTCGTTCAAGCTCTCTCAAAGCTTTCTTCATGAACGGGGCACACTTCTTGAAGAGATGAACTATCTCTTCATCTTCATCCTCCTCTTCACTTGTGTATACATGATGGCAAGTGGAGGATTTGAGAGCCATGGCACTAGCATTGATGCCAAGCCCTTTGATTTTCTTCTCTCCCATAGCTCTAATTTCTTCCCTCTTCTTCTCATCCTCTTTATTCTTCTTCATGATTTGATGAGTAAGGAGTGACCCCATGAGTTCATCAAGCTTCAAAGTCTTCAAATTTTTGGCTTCGATGATGGCGGTCCTCTTTGAGTCCCAAGACTCGGGAAGTGAGTAGATGAGCTTTCGAACAAGCTTTTCTTCCAGGATGGCTTCTCCAAAACCTTTAAGACCGTTGGTGATGGTGGAGAACCTATCAAACATCTTCTCGATGTTCTCTTCCGGATCCATTTTGAAGCTCTCATACTCCAAGGTTAGGACCCCAATCTTGGTCTCCTTGACTTCATTTGTCCCCTCGTATGTGACTTCAAGCTTGTCCCATACCTCCTTGGCACTCTCACAAGAAGACATCTTCTCATAGATGGATGGACCAAATGCACAAAATAGAATGTGCAAAGCTTTGCAATTTAGCTCCATCTTCTTGCGATCGTCGGCACTCCACTCCGCTTTACTTCTTTTAGGCACGAACGGACCATCTTCAACTACATCCCATAGCTTGTAATCTTTTGATTTGATGAAGAACTTCATCTTTGTCTTCCAATGGGCATAGTGGTCTCCGTCGAAGAAAGGCGGTTTGTCGATGGATTGCGCCATTTGAGCCGGTTGATGAAATAGTGATCGAGCTTGCCGGATCTTCTCAATAGGATGTTAATCCTCACCGATTGAGCCAAGCTCTGATACCAATTGTTGAGTTGTGTGGAGCTCGATTCGATCAACCAATTATGCTCACCAAGTGGTGGAGAGGTGGATTTTTGGGTGGAAGGGTTGTGGAAGCTAGAATATAAAAAGACACAATGATTTATAGTGGTTCGGCCTTCTAACAAGCACCTACATCCACTACCTTAGCTTCCCACTAAGGATTTCACAATCAATCCACTAATTGATTCGTCCCCTTTTCTAGGATTAGGAGGAAACCCTTACAACCGACCAAGCTTCTACCCAAAGCCTTGATCAAAACCCTCTTTACAAAGAGAAACAAGAAAGCAAACTTAGACCCTCTAATAGGTGTTTGTTTGCACAATGAAGCACTCACCCAAAACCTAAAACACTTGAGCAAATTTGACAATTTAGGCTCACTAGTGTTTGTCTATACAAGAATTGACAATTTAGATACAAAGACAATCTTTGATCATTTGTTGTTTGATCATTTGTTGTTTGACAATATGAGCATTAGCCTTCTCTTGATGCTTGGAGGTCCCTTTTATACTCCCAATTAAGTTTATAGCCGTTTAGGACCGTTGGGGTTGAAATAGAGTCGTTGGAGCCTTTAATTCCCTCCATAAATGCAGTCTGCAGCTCCCCGTTTCGAAACGCTCGAAGCCGTTTCGAAACATCCTCAATATAGAAAGAGCCGTTGCAGTCTGTCAGGGTACCCGTTTCGGAACACCCCCTTGCCATTTCGGAACGCGTATCGGAACGCTATAAGCCCGTATCGAAACGACATGAATTTAAAAGTTAGTTGGGAAAGAGCCGTTGGGGTTTATGACCGTTGTGGTCAGTGCCACGTGGGCGTATCGAAACGTCCTAGCCTGTTTCGAAACGCTGGCCCCGTTTCGATACGTGTATCGAAACGTTTTGGCCACTGGAGGCACCTGTTTCGAAACGCCCTAAGGTGTTTCGAAACACTTGGTCAGTTTTGTTAAAATTGGCCTTTGAAAACATGAAAAACCTTTATGAAAAATTCCTTAAATATTATTTCAAATTGTTTGGACTTTGGAAATGTTTTAAATACTTTTTAAATCAGTCCAAAACATTTTTCAATTATTATATCAAAACATTAGTTCTACATAAATGAATGAAACTTTCTGAAGAACCTTAGGAAGCTAAGGTTCTTATTTATACAAGGTTACACAGAGAAGAAACAAACTAACTAACCTCCTAACTAACATCTAACCAATTCTACTAACATGTACATATTCCAATAATCATCTTATATTGACTTCACGTCCAATGACAGGACCAGGCCCGGCTCATAGCAGGAGCAGGCTGAGCGCATGCTCAGGGCCCCCACTTTCACCGGGCCTCATAAAGTGGCATAAAATTTACTGTCTTTTGTTTTGCTTAAACTGTTTAAATTAAATGTGTTTATTTTAGACCATTTGAAATTATATGGGGCCCACTTTGTTTAACTACTCCATCACTCATGCTCTTACCATTTTTACTTTCTACGGCTCCTACCATTATATGGTAAAGAATCAATTCAAACGGTATGATATTGAACATGGAAAAATTTTAATTCAATTACTCTTGAAAAAATAAATAAACGGAAATATAATTTATGCTTAAAAAAATTTAAATTTCAAAACATTTTATTTGTATTTAATCTCTATTAATTGAATATTAAAAAAAATATTATAAATAATTGTCTCACACTAGAATTAGTATAAAAAAGGAAAAAGTTTAAACTTGTTATTACGATTAATTAATGAAATTTTAAATTAATAGTTAAAATAGATGAAATATATTTTTATTTTATAGAGATTTATTTTTGAGTTTTCGCTCAGGGTCCCGAAAATATTCAAGACGGCCCTGGACAGGACTAATAATTTTTTATGAATTATTGTGATTTATTAAGATAGATTGATATTAATATAAAAATGTTTTTATTATTATTCTATTTTTAATATTAATAAGAGATGAAAGTCCAACTCAAGATTAAGTTTAGGCTACTCCATATCAACACAAAATTGTTCGGGTTTAATTATATCAATTCATACAAATGATAGCAGTCCATAGCGAGAACCAGAGGTTGTAGGCTTGTGAAGCTTGCTTTGTTGCTTGTAGCCGAGAAGGCTCGACTAGGGGCTAGGAGCGTAAATGAGACGAGTCAAGTTTAAATATTGTTAAGTTTGACTCAACTCAATTGGTTTAAAAGTTCGCGAGCTCAAAATTATTAATTTTGAATTGAATTTGAATTCAAAAGCTCGAATTCAATGTAAATGCATAAATTCAAGACAAATTCTTAAATTTATTTTTGGCTCCAATAATTCTTCTAAATGCTTGCAAATATATTTCACATAAATGATAATAACAACATGCATGGATGGTCATGGGTTCAGAAGAGTATGACTCCAATAATCCCTAAACTTATGCATTGATGGTCATGGGAGCATGTCCCAATAATTGGGTCTGTTGGACATCTTGAATAAAAAGAGAAGAAAAGAAGAGTGCGGTAACCAAGTGGGTTCCACTGGTTCACGTTTAAAGCTGCATGCATGGGAACTGGAAAGCACAGCCTCCCCCACCCCGATCAGTGAACACAGAATACACAAAGATGATGAAAAATGTCTGCAATTTATCATGCCAACAAAAATCTTATGTACCTTTTGTCTGCCCTTACTCATGCCCTACTGATTTTATTAGTCCACGTGTAAAGCTATATTCTATATTTTCCGTCCTTTAACGCCGTGTTCTTTTCCCTCCTTCTCAAGCATAAGTTATTTCAGTCCAACTTTAAAAATCATATT
Source organism: Hibiscus tridactylites (assembly GCA_958450335.1). NCBI lineage: Eukaryota > Viridiplantae > Streptophyta > Magnoliopsida > Malvales > Malvaceae > Hibiscus > Hibiscus tridactylites. The sequence continues at coordinate 77,400,433 of OY288280.1, forward strand.
GATTTATGAAAAAAAAATGTATATGAATTCTCAAGCATAGGTGCTTAACATCTTTTCCTTTCCCTAAGTTGTGAGTTCTAGATTTATTAGGAGCAACTTTCTTAGGAATGACACCCGAGTGAAATATACTTTTATCACGGACCCGTCCCAATATAATAAAAATACAAAATTGACTCTGACCGACACCAAAATTTTAGTAAAAAAACCCAATTAAACCCGCCCACCCAAAAAAGAAATAAAAATTAAATATAAAATATAATAAATATAAATATATATTTATAAATAAGTCGGTCGAGCAGGACATGGAATTTTCACCCTAAAACAGACCCGTCCCGACTCAAATATTTTAAAAATTCGACTCGATCTAACCTTAAACTCAAAAATTCAAAAGAAAATTCTAATCCAACCGGATCGAGCCAGAACTAGCCAGATTCAAGTTTTTTTTACCATCCCTAAAAATAAAATTTCCCCTTCTATACCCCAGCTAAAGCATGACATAAAAGAAAAGAAGTGAAAAGGATAAACCACGTTTGTGCCGGCCTTTTTCTTATTTTGATTTATTTTTATATTACAAAGGCTGCCACTTGCCATTTTAAAACATATAAATTTGGAATCTGCATAAAAAAAATTACAGTACGATAAGAATTATTATTTATTTATACATAATTTTAATTATTTAATAATGTACAAAGATATAACAGATAAAGCGAATCTAATTTTTTTTAGAATAAACATCATCTTGTTTTTTATTAAGATCAATTATTGGATTTAGTACAAAAATAATAACTTAAGTATTATTCTATTAAAGTTTCACTATGTTTAATCTATTTCGACTAATAGTGATTTGTAGTGGTGAGCATAATTACCCGATCCGGTTGACCCGGCCCACTTACCCGAAGCAAATTAGGCGGGTAATTTTATAAAAAAAAATACCCGATCGGGCCGGGTACCCGAACCGGTAATTTTTCCAGGACACGAGCCGAAAATTTTTCCTTACCGGGTACCCGACCCGACTCGATAAATTTTAATATATATATATTTTAAATTATATTTTTATTTTAAGTTTATTAATATTTTTACTCTAAAACGAAGTTTAAATCCTTAAATTATTTCTATGTTTGTATTATATACTTTGAATTTTAAGTTTAATAATTTTAAAAAAAATATTTTTGTATTTAACATGTTATTTTTTTAAAATGTTAAGATTAAAAAAATAAAAAATATGAATCGAGTACTTGAATACTCAAATGTGATGGGCCGGGACACGGGCCGAACAATTTGCTAAAATTCTACGAATTTTTACAAAGTAGTCGTTAATTTACTAATTTTTTCATTCAAGTCCCAATATACTCATTTTAGTCCTTATATCATTCGGCAATTTGTCTTTAAAACCCTTCAATTTTAAGATTTTTACAAAATAGTCACTATCTTCCTAATTTTTCCATTCAAGTCCCAATATACTATTGTTAGTCCCTATATAGTCGTTTTTTTCTTTCAAAAAGCATTTTATAGAAAATTCTAATTTGAAATATCAAATTAATTAAACAATACATTATTCAAAGTTAGAAATTAAAAAAAAAACAAAATTCAAGAACGTACCTCCCTTCATAAATTTTAAAAAAATTCAAACATCAACTTAAAATTTTGCCATACTTACTATACTTCTTCAAATCTCCATTTTTTTACTCAATCTCTTCACAAATTTTCTTCTCTTCAACCACCTATTTAACACAATAATTTGAAATATCAAATATTCAAACAATTTTAAAATTTTAAAAAAATTTAACAATATAAGATTCAAAATATTTAACTAAAAATTAATAAAAATTCGCAACTACAAAAAAATATTCATAAATTACAAATAAAACTACTTAAAATAATTTTCTAAAATAAAATACATATATTTTACTTACACAATATCCTCTAAATCTTCTTCTTCTTCTTTAATCTATCTTTTCCAAAATTTCACCACAAAATATATCAACCTTCAACCCTTATTTAACCCCAACTAATTTAAATTTCAACCACACAACCCACCTACCATTTATCCAATCAAAATTAAAAAAAAATACTACTCGAAGCATGCATGCATGCCACCTTACGTGAAGGCTGCCACCCTGCAGGGGCAGGCCTGCACCCCCACTCGGTCACTATTCAAAGACGGGGGAGGACAGTCCGCCTTGCTACAGTGCGAAGTGCCCCCTAGCATGCCACGTGGCACACATCACTGTTCAAAGTCAGACGGTAAACTCTTGGCCTTTGGGTGATTTTTTATCATTTTTGGGTAAATCGCTGTTGAAAATCGGATGAAAATTCGTTGGATTTATGATCTTAACAGTAATTCACAATATTATGGGAAATATTTTCATTGGAACCCTATTTTTAGAATTAAAAAAATTTTAACACAATATTGTTAGAAATTCTCCTATTTTGACAAAAATAAAAGAGTAGTTATTTAATGCACAACCAGTAAAAATTACTTTTTTCTACAAACCTACTTCTAAAGCTGCCATGTATTCTTTTAGAGTCTCTAAACTTTTTTTTTTCTTTCAAAAAACTTATTCTACTTCTACCTAAAGGGGAAGAGGAAAATCTAGGTGAAGGCAACGCTCTTGAGAGGTCTTGAACCAGGGGCTGAAACCTAAGGAGAAAATGGTGGAACAGGTAAGCGTGCTCTAACCACTAGACCATCCTCGCATGCTCTAGAGTCTCTAAACCTTAAACTTAACTACAAACACTAAAACCATCATTCTAAACATTAAATCCTAATATCTGAACATTAAAAATAAAAAATTAAATACATAATGTTTTATTAAAAACTAATTCAGACACCTAAGTAAAAAAATAAGGGAAAACTACACCAGTGACCACCGAAGATATTGGGGATACCTATTTGAACCACCGAACTAAAAAAACGTCAATCACACCACCAAACTTATTAAATCAACCTATTTTGACCACCGTCGTTAAAAAATTAACGGAGGGGTGATGGAAGTGCCACGTGGCAGTTAACAGGACTTTTTTAAAATTACATGTTTAGTCCCTGTTATTTACTTATTAAATCAATTTGATCCTAAATTTATTTTAATTAAATAAAAATTAATCAACCAATCAAATTATGACACGTGTCATCACCCAATTCGATTAATTTAATTTATTTTGTTTAATATTTAATATATTTTTTCCTCCAATAAGGTGGTGACACGTGGCATTATGGTGGTTCGAACTTGGGACCAATGGGATAACACCCCAAGCTTTAACCATTGAACCAAGTTGCTCTTAGTGCTATAGTTTGCACCTTTTCACTATTGAACCAAAAATATATGAATCGAGGAAAAGGAAACACCAAGAATGATTGGAATACCTGGCAAATTTCTATCTGCTTCATCAACTCCTGGTTTTTATTTTGGAGATCATCCACCATGGATGCTTTGGCCAATGCAACCTGGACAGTCCTTTCTGCTTCAAGTAAAGCTGCTTCTTTTGATTTAGTTAGACGGTCAAGGGCTTTGTTATCATCTTGAAGCTTTACAATCTGCAAAAAATGAAAGACTAATTGGTAAGAAAATAATCAATCACATGTAAGTTTAAAAGGCGTTTTATATTTTCTTTGTGAGACAGAATCAACAGTTCAAACGACATATGAAATACCTCTTGCCGAGCAAGCTTCAGCTCAGCCTCCAAGGGTGCAAGAATTGCCTCAATTGGAGGCCTATCATCATTCTTTTGAGCAGCATGAACCCTCCGCAAAGTCGCCTCAGCTGCAAACTGAGCAGCCATGGATGCCTTCTTTTCTTCATTTATTTTCTTGATTTCAAGGTTCTACAAAAACATGTTTATGCACTAAATTTCTTTCTGAACACAATGACATAAAAAATAATAAGGGTTGAGAAGGATTTGAAACCAATACCTTGCTTTCAAGAAGAGATTCTGTCAATTTAAATTTCTCTGCCATTTTCATGAGCTCGTCACTGAGCTATGGTACAAGAGAAGAATAAAAACAGTAAGTTCCATCTCAATCACAAAACATGTTACAAGAATTTCGAGTTAGATGATCACATAAAACCACATTTCAAATCAGTCCGACACTGCAAACAGTTGTTTCGGAACAAGACTAGAATCGCTCGTAATAAGCAGAAATAGTAAGAATAAATGGAAATCTTGGAAAAATATAAATATGCCCATGTTTGACACCTACAACTGAACCGAGTCCAAGTAACATACATTGTGCATAATGTATTTTACCAAGTTATATCCTAAATAAAAGACTAGGAAACCAACTTCCCAACCATCAGTAAAAACATAATTTGGTATCAACAATGAAGACGGAAAATGACATTCCAATCATTCTTAGTGCTATAGTTTGCACCTTTTACTAAACTATAAGATATGTATATAAAAGGTGCAAACTATATCATTAAGAGTAGTTTGGTTCAATGGTTAAAGCTTGGGGTGTTATCCCCTTGGTTCCAAGTTCGAACCACTATAATGTCATCTTCATTTTCTTCTTTAAATTTCCTTTAACCAGGTGGTGACACGTGTCATAACTTGATTGGTTGATTAATTTTTTTTAATTAAAATAAAATTAGGATCAAATTGATTTAATAAGTAAATAACATGGACTAAACATGTAATTTTAAAAAAGTCCTGTTAACTGCCACGTGGCACTTCCGTCGCCCCTCCGTTAATTTTTTAACGGCGGTGGTCAAAATAGGTTAATTTAATAAGTTTGGTGGTGTGATTGACGTTTTTTTTAGTTCGGTGGTTCAAATAGGTACTCCTAATATCTTCGGTGGTCACTGATGTAGTTTTCCCAAAAAAATAAATACTTTTAACAATTATTTTAAATTTAATAATAATAATAATCTTCTTCCAGTTCCAAGTACGTCAATTTATTAAAAACAAATATCCAAAACCAACTTTTACTGCCACCATACTTTATTTCCCTTAAATTTTGGCTTATTGTAAAAGAACATTTAATTATTACCGTTACATCAATTATTTAAAAGAAAAAGAAAAAGCTACTGAAAATAAAAAGAAGAGCATTGGAAATGTCTTCTCAAATCTTTTCAACCTCCCAGACGACTTCCTGCTTTTTGTTTTTCATATTTGACCATCTCCTGTTTTTTTTTTTTAAATAAATAAAACAAACAACAGTCGGAAAACTCCAGCTCCCCCTCTTCCACCTTCCCGTCCGGTTTCTCCGGTAACCTTCGTCTGCTCCGCCGGCAATTCCCTTCAGTCACTGCAGCAGAGTCGCCTTTATGACCTTTGAGTCGTCCCGCCATCAGTATAACTCAAGGACCGGCTAAGTGGTTGTCGATTGATTGAAGTGGTGAACGCTAAGGTTTTGGTATCGAAGGAGGAGAGTCACATAGATCTACTAAACTCTTCCTGGAATTGTTTCGTTTTCGTTTTGGGAAATGTGTAGGCTAAAGATGTTTGGATGTTGAGCGTAGGAGGGAAAGAGAAGAGGAGAGGAGAGGAGAGAAGTGAAAGCAGGAGGTGGTAACAGCTGATGATGAACGGAGCTCAAGAGAGCGATCGTAGAGGGAGGTGGCATTCTGGTTATTTCCTCACATGGAATGGCAGATCTTGTTAGCTACGGCAATGCCCAACGTGACATCGACCAGGTCTTTAAGAATTTTGTTTAGCTCTATTTACTTCTTCTCGATTTTGTTTCTTAACTCTGTTTTACTTTCAATTGTGTTCCCGTTTTTTTTTCTGATCAGAGGGTAAGAAATGAGGAGTAATTTTGTTCAAATTTCGGATTCTTTTGCTACTTTATTGAATGGCTACGCCTACGATAGTGTTTTGTTTGTTTTTCCAGATTTTAGTAGATTCTAGAAAGCTGGAAAAATACGACATTTTGTGCCTAATTTAGTAGAATCTCAGGAGTTGTGTTCGAGATTGTTGAAATTTACTTTCTTCATTTTGAGAAATTAAGGCGGAGAATGGTTGACAGTTTCGGTTAATGAACTTGGAAGAAGTTCGCATTTTCAGGCACATAATTACACTTTGACTTTAAAATATATCATCTGGCTGCTATTCCAAATGTTAATGCCCTGGCATCTGCTTGGCATTGTGTGAATACTATGCTGACAATTAACGAATGTATTACTCCATATAAGACCTATAAATAAGATGATATTACTAACATCTGAGATATAGACACTTAAATGTGCTGTGGGTTCGAAACACATTAGGAGCAAATCCCCCTCCCCCCCTAGGTAGAAATTGTTCAAAAAAAAGTGCCGTGCGATGATCAACAATCATTGATTTATGATTTAGGTGGCTTTGTGAGGTTTGGGTACTATAACTTAAATCATGTTATCATTATCATTGTTGTCTTTCTTGATGGTTATGTTGTTGATGTTTGAACAATTTTATGTATATATCCTGATATTGTTATCCTTTTACATACAATATTTCTTTTACCTGATGTAGGGATTAATAGCTTTGAAGAAGGGTGCTCAGCTTTTGAAATATGGTCGCAAGGGAAAGCCAAAGTTTTGTCCATTTAGACTTTCTAATGTAAGTTTGGTTCCATACATTGTATCCTTCTGTCTTGTTTTTGAGTTGCGAATTTGACTCTTTTATGCTTTGTTACAGTGTTAAGTTGAAATGTGGTCCAACATCGAAGGACATTAAAAAACCATGCATTAAAGTTCATTTTGTCTTGTTATGCAATGTTTAAAAAACAGGATAGGCACTTCATCGAAAAAAGAGGATAGGTTGGTGGTTGAACTCTTTGGACATATGGTTTCCAGTCCGACTGGTTCAACCAGCTGGACGGGATAGTTTAATTTTTTTTAGGTGAATTTGTATGTTGTATTGCAAACCTCAAGCAAAAGCTTGACAGTATCTAGCTAGTTTATTTTTTTAATGTTTGGACACTAATTTAATTTAAAACAAATATTAAACATAATTAATAATTACAAAGGAAATGCATTTGGCTAATAATATGGTCTTCAATATAAAACTAAAAAGGTAAAGCTTCAAATCTTAATAATTAAAATAAAGTTGCAAGAATCTTCAAAAATATATATCCGATATCTGACTGAGATTTACAAAAGTTAATTATGATTTTATGGTCTTGCCTTCTTTTTCTTGGTTTGATACTAGTCTTTTCCACTCTATTGGCTTGTCATTGTGAAAATCGAAACAGGTACACTTTGACTGGCTATCTGTTTTCGTACATGCTGTCTCTTATATGTGTAGTCAAGGATTGCGTTCAAATATTTATTCATATTATTTTAGGAAAGATATTAGTTTATTATTAGTAGGAGATTCTATTTATTAGTATTTTATATTCTTATAAGCATACGTCCTTAATTAGGATTGAATGCTTAATAAGTCTTTTATTCAAATAAGGCATGTAACTCTAGCTGGTTTGCATAATTTGAGTAGTAATTTTAAAAGCAAAACGTACGTGATTCAAGATTCTCTCTAACGAGTCTAAGCTATGGAATTCCCTTCAGAAGAACAAGGAAAGAGCCTTGTGAGGCTGGCGAATCGATCCATAACACTGTCCCTAACTTGATATGATTCTAGGACTCTTTTTAATTTACAAGTGACGATGTTTTACTTATTGCTTGGATTTGCACCTTTTTTCTTTTATTTCTAAATCCAAAAACAAAAACTTTGTTTAACATCAGCACCTAATAATTGTTTTCATTTGTCAAAATTGCAGGATGAAACATCTTTAATCTGGATTACGAGCAGCGGTGAAAGAAGTTTGAAGTTGGCTGCAGTCTCTAAAATTATTCCTGGACAAAGAACTGTGAGATCCTTATAGTTCTATTGTTACATACATAGTATATCATACTCTTAATTCTTTTTCTATCCCCCCCCCCCCCCCCGGAAAATCTAGTTTTCTTCATGCTATGCTAGCATTAATGTCTTCTGAGTTAAGCTAATTTTTCCTCTTTGCTGCTCTATCAGGCTGTTTTCCAGCGGTATCTCCGCCCCGAGAAGGACTATTTATCCTTTTCTCTTATATATGAAAACGGGAAAAAGTCACTTGATCTGGTTAGTGATAGAACTTTGACATTCTGCTTGTGTATAAACAATAAACTATCGTTTTGTCCTCTGTTTTAATTATTGATCTGGTTATTTATCCCCTTACTTGCATCTGTTTTAATTATTGTCCTCTTGGCTTCAAGATCTGCAAGGACAAATTTGAGGCAGAGGTGTGGATTGCAGGCCTCAAAGCATTAATATCTTCTGGTCAGGGTGGACGTTGCAAAATTGATGGTTGGAGTGATGGAAGCCTCTACCTTGATGTAATTCCATCTTCATTTGACTCCTTTTTACTAATTATTTTGTGGTTTTTATGTTGCATGAAGTGCCATACATATGATTCCAGTTTGTACATTTTCAAAATGTGTAAATATTTTGCCCGAGAATCATTCATTATTCATGAATCAGTTTCAGAACTATCTCCTAATCTCTTGCCGTATCAGAAGTATATAAAATTACTTGGTTGCTTGATGGATTTTGGCAGTTTAGTTAACTTTGTTGGTATTTAAGGCTTCATTGCCTTATTCTTTTAGTTGCGAAAATTCTTTCAGTCACAAGCATAAAAATTTATGCCTTTCTTAAGATACTCCATTGATTGTTTTACTTTTATAGCTATGGTTATAGATTTTGTTTGGCATAAATGCTCATTACCGATTGGTTTCAGGATGGCAGAGACCTGACATCAAATAGGGCAAGTGACAATTCTGTCAGCACTAGTCGAGATATTAGCTCCCCCAATATTTCTGTCAGTTTTAACCCAGATACTTCACCAAAGAGTTTACGGCCTGAGAATTCTTTTCAGTCTGAAAGGTCACATGTAGCATCTGACGGAACAAATATGCAAGTAAAAGGACCTGGTTCAGATGTTCTTCGTGTAAGTGTTTCTAGTGCTCCAAGTACTTCAAGTCACGGTTCTGCACCAGATGATTATGATGCTTTAGGGGATGTGTATATATGGGGTGAGGTTATCTGTGATAGTGTTGTGAAGGTTGTGGCTGATAAGAACACCGATTATTTGAGCACAAGAACAGATGTGCTTCTTCCAAGGCCTTTAGAGTCTAATGTAGTTTTAGATGTTCATCATGTAGCTTGTGGGGTCAAGCATGCTGCCCTAGTTACAAGGCAAGGTGAAGTTTTCACATGGGGTGAAGAATCTGGCGGACGACTTGGTCATGGTGTTGGGAAGGAGGTCATTCAACCTCATCTTGTAGAATCACTGGCTGTTACTAGTGTTGGTCTTGTTGCATGTGGAGAATTTCATACTTGTGCCATTACAATGGCTGGGGAACTTTATACATGGGGAGATGGAACTCACAATGCTGGGCTTCTTGGTCATGGTTCTGATGTCAGCCATTGGATACCAAAGAGAATTTCAGGTTCTCTTGAGGGACTTCAAGTTGCTTCAGTAACGTGTGGTCCGTGGCATACAGCCTTGATAACATCGACAGGACATCTGTTTACTTTCGGAGATGGAACATTTGGTGTCTTGGGCCACGGTGACAGAGAAAATGTTCCATATCCAAGAGAAGTAGAGTCTCTGTCAGGATTGAGAACAATTGCTGTGGCATGCGGTGTGTGGCATACTGCTGCCGTTGTTGAGGTTATTGTCACTCAATCTACTACTAGTGTTTCATCAGGAAAATTATTTACATGGGGGGATGGGGACAAAAATCGTCTTGGACATGGGGACAAGGAGCCCCGGCTAAAGCCCACATGTGTTCTAGCACTAATTGATTATAATTTTCACAAAGTTGCTTGCGGGCATAGCTTAACAGTTGGTTTGACAACATCAGGGAATATTTTTACAATGGGAAGTACTGTGTATGGTCAACTTGGAAATCACTTTGCTGACGGAAAGATACCATGCTTTGTAGAAGACAAGCTTTCAGGGGAATGTGTTGAAGAAATTGCCTGTGGTGCATATCATGTCGCAGCTCTAACTTCCAGGAATGAAGTCTATACATGGGGGAAAGGAGCTAATGGTAGGTTGGGCCATGGAGATGTTGAAGATAGAAAAACTCCTACTCTGGTTGAGGGTTTGAAGGATAGACATGTCAAGTATATTGCTTGTGGTTCAAATTATAGTGCTGCTATATGTCTCCATAAATGGGTATCTGGGGCCGAGGGATCTCAATGCTCAGCTTGTAAACAGGCTTTTGGATTCACCAGAAAAAGGCATAATTGCTACAACTGTGGACTTGTGCACTGTCATTCCTGCAGTTCAAGGAAAGCACTAAGAGCAGCTTTGGCCCCTAATCCTGGGAAACCTTATCGTGTCTGTGATTCCTGTTTTGCTAAAATGAACAAGGTTTTAGAATCTGGTAATAATAGGAGGAATTCCATACCTCGCCTTTCAGGTGAGAACAAGGACAGGTTGGATAAGGCTGAAATAAGATTATCCAAATCTGCTTCTCCTTCAAATATAGACCTGATTAAGCAGTTAGATATCAAAGCAGCCAAACAAGGGAAAAAAGCTGAAACATTCTCCTTGGTTCGCTCTACTCAAGCACCTTCTTTATTGCAATTGAAAGATGTTGCTTTGTCTACTGCTTTAGATTTGCGATGGACTGTTCCTAAACCAATTCTTACTCCATCTGGAGTGAGTTCCAGATCTGTTTCACCTTTCTCAAGGAAACCTAGCCCTCCACGTTCTGCTACCCCAATTCCAACAGCATCTGGACTTTCTTTCTCCAAAAATGTCATGGATAGTTTGAAAAAGACAAATGAACTCTTGAACCAAGAAGTGCTTAAATTGCATGGACAGGTAAGATTGCTGTTGCTGGTGCTTTCACTATGTATCTCTATCTGAGGCTATTCTGATATTCGGAAAGGGGATGGGCCTTAAGGTGACTGAGTCGATGAAATTCTGATGATTGTTCTAGGTTGAGACCCTGAGAAAGAGGTGCGAGTTCCAAGAATCAGAGCTTCAAAAATCAACGAAGAAAGCTCAGGAAGCTATGGCACTGTCTGCAGAGGAGTCTGCTAAATCCGAAGCTGCTAAGGAAGTTATAAAGTCATTAACAGCACAGGTTATTTTCAGCTTTATTTTGTTCCCTCTATTGTCTACTTGAAACTCTCTTCTTTCGAAATCTGTTTTCTTTAACGTGATATACCGTAGCGGTTTAGTTAACATTCTGAGCTATTGAAGATGATTGAATGACTCCTTTCATTGTCTTATATGTTAAAAAGTACTTTTATTTAACAACCCTAGCTTTTTCTTTGCCTTGTCAATATTCTCCTTGTAATTCTATAAAGAATTTATTTCTATTTTACTTCCCAGCTCAAGGAAATGGCTGAGAGGTTGCCACCTGGAGTTTATGACACTGAGAACATTAAACCAGCATACCTTCCAAACGGCTTGGAGCAAAATGGTGTTCACTATCCAGATGCAAATGGATTGGGACATTTTAGATCTGATTCAATTGGTGGCTCTTTCCTTGCTTCCCCCATTGCACTTGATTCTGCTGCAATCAATGGCCATTCAGATACCAGATTGCTGAAGGGTACTGCAGATTTGCAGGCAGGCAACGGTAGTGTGTCAGAGGCTGTTGATGGAAGAGAATCCGGATCTTTCAGAGAGAGCGAAAATGGTATGAAATGTAGAAATTCTGCATCGGTGGCTAATGGCAGTCAAGCTGAGGCCGACTGGATTGAACAGTATGAGCCCGGAGTCTACATAACCCTTGTAGCACTGCAGGATGGAACGAGGGATCTTAAACGTGTGCGGTTCAGGTACATTTTATATGTTCTTTTATATCTCACCATTTATTGTGCTTCATCTAAATGCACCAATAACAATATAAGGAGAAAAGAGAAGATGAACTCGAAAACCTACTGGATTTGTTTATTCGACACCAGAAATTGCCTAGGTTTTAGTTGTAGATTTTTCATTACCTTAGAGTAACATTATTTGGGAACCCTTAAAGGAAAGAAAGAAGAATCAAAAGCACCCATCAATCTGGGTCCGATTTTTGCATCCTTGTAGCTGGTGGATGCATGTTTTGCATAACAATTTGATCTTATAAATCTTAGAAGCTCAGCATATGTTCTTACATGCAGCCGGAGAAGATTCGGAGAGCACCAAGCAGAATCTTGGTGGTCTGAAAACCGTGAAAAGGTATATGAGAGGTACAATGTGCGTGGATCGGACAAAACATCGGTTTCTGGGCAAACTGCACGCAGATCAGAGGGAGGTCTCTCACCCAAGTAACAACCAAAGTAGGGAGGGAAGTTACATTCAACCCGTTTTGTGCAAAGGAGCAACAATCAAATCTGTAATCCTCTTTTATTTCTCGTTTTGTTTTTTATTCCCATTCTGTAATTTAGTTTCTTCCATTTGATTTGTGGGTATTTAACTTGTACTGTGATGTATATAAAATCATCAATTGCTAGTTCGCAGATAGTCCTGTGTTTTTAAGTAACAATTCCCGTAACACTTGAACGGAAAACATGCCTCGGTTATTATGTCAATATGTTTGGATCTAAAAATTCAAACGTGATTTTGGACCCTAAATATGATTCTGGGAAAAACAAGATAAAAGTAGCTTTTGCGTTTCATCGATATTTTCACTATATTTTTATACAATCGTGATTTAAAAAAAAAATTCTCAAACATAAATCAGGTTACTTTAAAATCAATTATACACAAAATCAATTTTATAAAATTACAATGATCTAAAATTAATTCTACTACCGCAAATTCAAACACACAACTCTGTTCAATTCCAGCTTTAGTTAACTTATGAAAGAATTAATATAAATTCTATTATTAAATTAAATATAAGTTTTGATATTTTCGTACATTTGTATTGTATTGTTAAATTAAAATGTAGGAAATTATAGAGAAAAAATGGCCAATTAATGATGTCAACAATCCATCATCCACGTTCAGTTAGGTTTGTAATTCTGGAATGGAAGAAAAAATTATGAACGAAGTGTCTGAAAACAACCGCATAATATCCAACAAAAGAAATGATCCAATCAAAAACCAAGAAACCAAACACAATTGTCAGAGTAGGACTAAGTACATCATATTTTGTCAGCTCACAACAAGACCATAAAATTTAGGGATAAGTACATTTTTAGTACTCTATCTATTCCCGTATTCATATTTTAGTCTTCCACTTATTTTTTCTGGCAAAATAATACCTATTGTTATGTTTTGTTTCCAAAATGGTACCTCGTCGTTAAAAATTAATGATATGCTGACTAGGAGAGAGAAAAGCACATGTGGCAACCCGTCACATCATTTTCTCTCTCATAGTCAGCATGCCACGTCAACCAAAATCATAAAAAAACTCATGTGACATGCTGATTAAGAAAGATGAAATAATGTGGCGGGTTGCCACCGTGCTTTTCTCTCTCCTAGTCAGCATGCCGCTATTTTTTTAACGACGGGGCACCATTTTAAAAACGAAACGTAACGTTGAATACCATTTTGCCATAAAAAATAAGTAGGATACTAAAATGGGAATATATGAATAGGTAGGGTACTAGAAATATAGTTATCCTTAAAATTTAATATCATATTCTACATCAAACTTTTTCTTAATTTTAAATAGTTCCATATTAATGATATGGATGATAATTCTTTCTGTGATCTATGTTATTGAGAAGAAACAAATATATTTTTGGAATTAAACAAATTTATTAAGAGGAAGGGTTGGTTTAAGTCAACCAAGCGACCGACAATGAAATAGTAGCTTAAAAATGTTGCTGAAATTTTGGCGGGCAGTTTGGGAAATGATTACAATACTTTGTATTGGCTTAGCATTTCTTTTGTCCAACCAAACCCTCTTTAATTTCCCCTCTTACACCCAAAGTATACTCCCTTAGGCCTTAACTACCTTTGACCTTGCCATGGCCAAAGTCACATGGCGGTTTATTTTTACAGTCTATTTTTTTTGGGTAAATTTTAAGTTATAATTTATTTTATTTACTTTTATGTCACAAAACGGTTCTTGTTTTAACAGTGAAGTCTGTAAAAGACTTTAAATTTGTTTTACTTGAAGATAATTGACCGAATTTTAACGACGACCATTTTAGTTTTTTTACTTTTTATTCTTGTGTTACATAACTTTAATTCCTTGCCTCGCCCTCGGAAGTCGGATCTTGCAATGTTCAATGGCTACACTTCTTTTGCTATACTCAATCGAGTCTCAGACTCAGTGTCGTTTCCTTTAAAATTTTACATAATAATTCTTTTTTCATCTTAATATCGAATTAGCGACATCATGTTTTAAGAATGTTACTGAAATCAAATGAGTTAAGTTATATTTCGAGCAATTCGATGTTTATTTAATTTGAATACAAATTGTAATTTAAAAAGGAAAAGGAAAAATACTTTATAAATATTGATGTTCGAAGTTTAAATTTATTGAATATTTTTTTAGATTACTAGCTAAATTAGAATACCTACATTTCAGTGATGAATGTGTCATTGAGTTTTGTTGTACTATTTTTCATATTGTACTTGAATATTTTTTTAACATATACCTTTCAACCAAGGAAAAAGAAACACCGGAAGTAAAATAGGGTTTTGGACATATACTAGACTAAGCGACTGTATAAAGCTTCAAGAATTTTTTTTTAAGTGAATTGAATTAAATGTTTATTGGAGAAAACATAAAATTTTACTTTAATAAATTATAAGAAAAAATAAAAAATAACTATAAAGAGGCCTTATAATATATTTGTTAGTAAGATAATTTTTTTTAAAAAAACCTTATATATCTTTTGAATTATAAATAAAAAAAATCTTATTTTAATAAATTGTACAAAATCCCATAAATATTTAAACTATCCCTGAGTCAAATAAAACTAATATATTTTGAATATAGTGGAAGAAAAACATCAAACAATTGTGCGAAATTTTCAAACGTTGTCATTTCTCTTTTTTTCCCCTATACATAAACCATTTTATTATAAGAACTAAAGTCTAATAGGCTTAAATAAATAAATATTTTACATTATCCGGAAACTTTTTAAATGGAGAACGCTACCAATCAATTGGACCACGATTGAAGTCAAACCCGTTCTTTTTCCATGGTGTATTTTACCCAAAATTATATTAAATTGATAAAATTTAAGAAAAAAAAACTAATTTGTATTATATATATTGTCAATAAACCTAATGACTTCACGTTATTAAAAATAAAATCATTTTGTAAAGATTTTTTAATTTTTTTATAAGATGATATCATATCATTTGACTTTAAGTCCATTAAATATAAATTCAACGAGTATAAAAATAAAAAAATATAAAATCATAGAGGTAGAAAGATGGATAATTCTTTTTAGATATTGCCATTGATTTCGTTTTAGATCTATACCACTTTTTTTATTTTTTAATTTATGGCATTTTGAACAATGTAAGATAAAATCGACATACACATGTATTGATTTTATTATTATGATGTTTAAGTAAAAATTTACAGAAGTCGATACGCACTTACATCGACATTTACTTTCACTGTAAAAAAGACCATAAATTCAAAAAAAAAATGGTATGTGCAATATTTCTGGATTTTTTCCTAGCTGCAATATTTCAACAATTACCACTTACCAGGTAGAAAGATGGATATCATTATGACGTCATGTCTACGAGACTTATGAGCGTTTGCAGTTTGCACGTATCTATGGTTTGGTTGAACTCAGCTGCCTCAACTTCCCTCTGTCCTTTCTATTCTTTTCAATCTTTTCGGTGTAAAGAAAGCTTAGGTTGAAGATCATAAAAGATATGTATCATACATATTCAGATTTTAATAAACATGATTATTATTTTCTTAATATTAACTACGGAAATTGTTTGAATTTGAACCAACAAACAAACAAAAATGTGTTCATACGAAGTAAACACCAGCAGGGATATATCTTTAAAATAAGGAAGAAAAGAGTAGTACCCTCCAGTAAATATATTAATTTAACTCCATCTTCATCTTCATCTTCATCAACATTTCCATGCCCTTGCTGTGTGAAACTTTGGAAGCCAAAAAAAATATAACTGGTTGCCTCTTTGTTGGTTGATCTTCATGGAAATGGCTTTGAGCTTTGTAACCCTATGTCATTGTGGTTCCTTGACGGAGCTGAGGGCGGGATCGGGATTGTTTTCGGCAACGCACCGAAGAAGCTACGTGGTGAGTTCCGATGAGACGACTTCGGGTTCGTGTGGAACAAATGAGAATATCTTGATGCAGAAGTTGAACCCTGGACCGCTGCTTCACTAAGCAAGAAGATGAAGAAGCATAGAACCAGAACCCGAAGCTTTCTGTGTCCCATTGAACCGGTTTAAGGGAGGAAATCCCAGAAAGACAGACAGGAGTGGTTGTTAAACTGAATGGTTGTTCATTGCCTGGAACAAACTGCAAAAGATTATGCCCCCTATAATTATATTATATAAATCAAAGAGGTTTGGTACGTAGGTGACTGTTTGGGGATGGCTTGTGTAACAAGAATATGATATCAAGTTGTAAATACAAATAAATGATGTTAGGGTTTAACCGTTTAAGGAATTAAAGGTAAATATGTATTTTTTAGGATATAAGATTTAGAGTTTAGGACGTAAAAATTAGAGTTAAAGTTTAAAATTTATTTTTTAATGTATGACCTAAAAAAGGCATGTTTAATTAGTAGCAGAAAAATTGTGTAACTATTGGAGATGTATTATTAATTTTCTTTAGTTTAGGTCTTTATTTTTTTTATAAGGACTTTATTTATCTTTTTAATTTAAGTTTTAATTAATTATTTTTAAACTCTTTTATGATGACATGTGTCATTTAAAAAAAATTAAAGTCAAAGGACTAAGTTTTTTTTACATAAAATTCGTTTTTAGTTAAACACGAATTTAACTTACGGGTACCAAATGGCAAATGATGATATTTTTCTAAATAATTTCAAATAGGGTATTTTTCCAAAAATTTTTCTCAAAAGAAAATATTTAACCAATTTAACTATATTTTCTGACCTTTTTTCCTTCATTCTTTTTCCCCTTTTCCCTTGTGCATTTTCAATCCATCAATCCACGCACCCACCATTTCTTAATTCCTTCATTTTCTTTAAATTATCAGTACTCATCATCATTAAACTATATAATCTATAATTTTTTGCTCTAATATTTAAATGTAAACAATAGATGAGTCAAAAAAAAAAGTTTTCCCTTATATCTAAAAAATTACTCAATTTCAATATTTAGATGTAAACAATGAAAGACTAACATGCTTCGGAAGCAGTAAGCACCACCATGTAATGGTGGATGACAAAGATCAAATTAAAAAAAATCAAAAGACTTTGGCTTTAGGAACATCAATGTGCATTTCAGCGAAACAAACACTAAATTTTCTTGTTTAAGAAAAAAAAAGAGAGGGGAAAGGAGATTGAATTTTTTTGTTGGACACCCTCATTGTTGTAGCTTTAATTAGATTCCTTTTTCCTCACACAGCGGTGCATCGTTTTTTTATAGAGATTTTCAGGTAATAATATTAATTTCAGGGGCATTGGACACATTAAATATTAAAAAAGTACAAACATTGCATTGAAAATTTTACACAGTACGATAGTATTTGTGCCATTAACTTTTTTCAAGATTATACATTTATAGTATAGCAGAACATACATTTATAGTAGAGCGGAACATAATATAGAACAAAACACGTCAACAATAGAACGAGGATGACTTGACACCATCCATCCAACCTCACTCCACTATTATTCATATCCGACCAAAAATTTAATCAATTAAATTTTAAACTTGTATTGAAAGAGTAAAAATATTGGTGAAAAATGTTAAGACATTAAATGAAGTTATGGAACTCTACGAAATAATCTAGAACACTTTAGAATGTTCTAGAATACCATGGAAGGCATTGAAAGATTTTAAAACATTCTAGAAGGGTTTAGAGTAGGGGTACTTATCGAACGAGTCGATCTCGAGTTGAGTAGTGCTCAACTCGTGCTCGTTAAAAATTTCGTTGCTCGACTCGACTCGTTACTTGTTAAGCTCGATAAAATTTTGCTCGACTCGTGCTCGTTAAAAAATCTCGTTGCTCGATTCAACTCGTTGCTCGTTAAGCTCGCCAAAGTTCTTGCCTTGTTTTCTTTAATTTAGAGCTTAATATTAACATAGGAATTCAGGGGAAAACATGAGGTATGAGGGGATAAATAAACGAACATGTCATAACCGAGTTAGAGATGAAGTCGAAATTCGAGTGTGAGACTCTTTTTAATTTTTCAACAATCTTCGATGAACAACAAAGGAGAAAATACCTTAAGAATTTCGAGATTTTAACTTTCAATCGTTTTTTATATGGGAAGTGGAAACCGAAGACTTTTCTCTTTTTCTATTTTTATACATAATGTAATAATAAAAGAAAAAAAAATAAAGACTTTAATAAAAAAAGAAAGACTTATCTTTATAATTTAATTATTATTAATATAAATTAATTTTTTTAATTCTCGAGAATACCAAATGTTTTGGAAATTTGAAGCCAAAATTTTATGGGTAAATTATCTAGCTATTCACTGAATTTTTCTAGAGTTTTTGACTAGCATTTAAACTTCTTGTAACATAATTTTTTAAGGTGGCCACTAAAAAATCATAAAAATATTTATAAAAAATAACGAGCTGCTCATGAACTTATCGAGTCGTGTTAGACCTTGCTCAACTTGACTCGCTAAGATCTTGAGTCGAGCTCGATTTCGAGTCGAGTCAACTCGAGTCGAGCGATAACCGAGTTTTGACCGAGTCGAGCTCGAGTTGTTTGCGAGCTGTTCAACTCGATAATCACCCCTAATCTAAAGCATGCCGAAAGGATCCAAAACATTCTAAAAGGTCTTGGAATATGATGGATGATTATGGAATGTTCTAGAAGGTTATTAGAAAAATCCTCCAAGAGCAGTCTATTCTAGGATGGTCTAGAAAGTTTTAGGAATTGTAAAATATTTATAAGTTTGTATAGATTTATCTAGAAACTAAATATAAACCGCAAGATCAGATTGATCTTCACTGTCCATTAAAAAGTGAAAGACTATAAATGGATGGCATTGACAAGGCAATCCGAGAAAGCTAAGAATCCTAATATCTTGTCAAATAGGCAAAAAAAGGTAGAGTTCACAAATAATAACTAAACTTTAGTCCATTATTCAATTTGGTAACCAATCTTCTAATTGCTTCATTGTTACCCTTAAATTTTATGTTTTGCTTCAATTCTACCACTCGTCCGTTAACAGTCATTAACAATCGTTAAAATATTTGGCATAATAACATATTTGGTCCCCACGTTTACATATTCAAATAATTTAATCTTAATTTAAAAAATAATAATAAAATTACCTCTCACTATCCACACATTGTTTCAATTTGGCCCTAACCACTAAACCTTTAAACTCAAAACCCTAAAACACTAAACAATGAACAAAATACTTTAAACTCTAACCCTAAACCCTTAAATATAATAATTAACACTAAACATTTAAAGTCAAAAACTTAAATACCTAATAAATATATGATTTTTAGCGAGGGGTTGATGACATATGTTCTAGACAATGGCCTTATGACATTCCTCACCTATTCTTGGAATTTGAAACTAAAAGAGGTTGTTGTAATCGTTAACCTTCAAGTTGGTATAAGGCAAATGTTGTATTTTTTTGTTGATGCTTGCCTTGGTTATAGATGGATGATGATTTTTTCCCAGTCTTTTATATTCTGATGGGCTTTTTTTTAGCATTCTCGGTACCTAAATACTTATTCAATGATGAAATTTGTCGTCCTCTGAAGTTCGGCTCATTATAGGGAAGCAAACTGAAAACTAAAGAAATTGTATGTTTCAATTTTTTGAAACATACTCCTTTTTTTGAGATTGTTGGTGGGGCTACTCAAGTTATTCCCCTCGCCTCCATTTCTCTTGACCATACTAGGTTTTAAAACCACCACAAGACTGTGACCAACAAGGGCTAAATTTGGATGTCTCATGTTTAAAGTCTACATAGGAGGCTTGCGGCAATTATAGCAAAAAGTAATTTGATAGTTTTTCTATGGACTCCCGTTTTTGGGATACATAATATCAATCTATGGTTTTATCTTTACTGAGGAGAATTGGCATCAGCGTTTTCTTGTATCGGCAGTTGCCCTATAATAATTATTATATTTAAGAGTTTAGGGTTATGGTTTTGACTTTAAATGTTCAGTGTTAAATTATTATATTCAAAGGTTTATGGTTAGGGTTTAGGGTTTTTTGTTTAGTGTTTTGAGTTTAAAGGTTTAGTGTTTGGGTCTAAATTGAAACAATGTGTAGATAGTGAGGGTTAAATTTATTATTATTTTTTAAATTAAGACTAAATCATTTGAATGTATAAACGTGGAGGACCAAATGTGTTATTACGCCAAATATTTTAACGGTTGTTAATGATTGTTAACAGATGAGTGGTAGAATTGAAGCAAAACATAAAGTTTAATGATAACATTGAAGCAATTAAAAGTTTAGTTACCAAATTGAATAATAAACCAAAGTTTAGTTACTATATGTGAACTTTACCAAAAAAAAACATAAAAGAGCATCAAAATATAAATAGAAACATATTAGAAAAAGAAATCAATAATAAGAAAAATCTCAACAGAAACAAAAACTATTAGAGAAATATTAAAAAAAATATCCTCACCTGATAACGACCGTCAATTTTTACATCCCTGTTGACTTTACCGACACCTCTCACACCTCAGTTTTCTTCTCCCCATGTACTCTATCGTATATTTCCAACTGATTTCCAATAACTTATGATCACAACAACATGTTTAGCGTATGCACCAAAACATTAGTAGGTCTATCGTATATTTCCTGAAAAAATGAAGTTAAACATATTAAACAAAAGTATAAATTCAATAATAAATTTAAAATTTCGTACGTCTTTTAAAAATTTAAAATTCGGTGTCAAATCAACGATCACTCTTACATAATAAATTTTAAGAACTTCTTGGATTCTATTTCTTTCATGTTCGTGGATTGTTCCGTAATCGTCAATTTTGAACCTTAATATGTTGAAATATGAATAGTCACTATCTCACATTGAGTGGAAAAATACCAAGACAAATGTATTTATAGTGACCATTTTCCCCTTTTTTGTTGAGTAATAGAGAACAAGGGGCAATATCGTGTGCCGCCACCGTTCGTGGGTGTGTTTGTCATTAGAATGAAAATTGCTAAAAAAATTGGGCTCCTTGGGGTAAAAAATTATAAATAAGAAGGAAAAAGGTGTTGAAATTTTTATTAGAAAAACATTTTGTAAATTTTGACCAGATAAGCTAGAAGACATGCATTTAGACTCTTGTTTTCCATGTCTCCCTACATAAAAAAGAACAAAGCAAATCGGTATTGATAGATATGAGCACTGCATATAACTAATAAAGAAGCAATGAATAAGAAGAATGCATCTTACATATTGAAATAAGGAACATATACAACATAGAGATCCAGGTCATACTCAACACCAAAAACCTACAAGAGAAAAAAAATTAATTCGATACACAATAAATCAAAATAAGGATATAATGAATGACATCTTTATCCCACTTCATAGCTGCTTTAAGTGAATACATGGCATGTGCAGTCTTGGGTAGGGATATAAAAACAAATAATCGGATGGGTTTCAGGTCGGGTACTGTCAGGTCGGGTAAAATCGGGTACATGTCATTTCAGGTCATTTTTCTGTTTTGACTCGACTCGGGTCGGGTGCGGGTCCATTTCAGGTCGGGTTCATTTCAGGTCGGGTCAAAACGGGTCGGGTCCGAAACATATAATTGACAGGTTAATTCGGGTTTGGATACACTTCAGGTTGAGTCCATTTTCAGGTCGGGTTCATTTCAGGTCGGTTGCATTTCAGGTCGGGTGCATTTCAGGTCGGGTAGTTTCAGGTCGGGTAATTCAGGTCGGGGTATTTTCAAGATTGAAATTTGTATTGAGTTTGAGTTCGGTACAACCGTATAAGTAGTCGATAGACTTTAGGTTGACCTTCGTCAATCGTCATTGATTTGGAGTTAATTATTTAAAGTCATATCAAATTAAAATTCTAAAACATTGAATTAATTAAAAAATAATGAAAAGGGTCAATTTGAACTGAAAATGGGTCAATTTGGATTAAAAATAAAGTTTCACGGATTATAATGAACAAAAATATCAAATTAAAATTATAAAACATTAGACAAATTTAAAAGAAAACAATGAAAAGGGGTCAATTTGGAATAAAAATAAAATTTTGGGGACTGTAATGAACAAAAATATCAAATTAAAAGTATAAAAATTAGAGTAATTAAAAAACAATATGTAGATGTCAATTTAGAATAAAAATAAAGTTCTAGGGTCTAGAATGAACAAAATTTCAAATTAAAATTATAAAACATGATGAATTAATATATATATATAGGGGTCAATATGGAATTAAAATAAAGTTAAGGGACTAGAATGAATAAAATATCAAATTAAAATAATAAAACATTGGACAAATTAAAAAAATAAATGTGGGTCAATTTGGAATAAAAATAAAGTTTTAGGGTCTAGAAGATGAAAATATCAAATTAAAATTATAAAACATTTGACGAATTAAAAAAAAACAATGAATATGGGTCAATTTGGAATTGAAATAAAGTTAAAGGAACTAGAATGAACAAAGAATTGAAATAAAGTTAAAGGGACTAGAATGAACAAAGTACAAATTAAAATTATAAAACATCAGACGAAATAAAAAAGGGAAAACTACTCTAGTGACCGCCGAAGTAATTGGGGATACCTATTTGAACCACCGAACTATAAAAAACGTCAATCACACCACCAAACTTATTAAATCAACCTATTTTGATCACCGTCGTTAAAAAGTTAACGGAGGGGTGACGGAAGTGCCACGTGGCAGTTAACAGGACATTTACATGTTTAGTCCCTGTTATTTACTTATTAAATCAATTTGATCTTAATTTTATTTTAATTAAATAAAAATTAATCAACCAATCAAATGATGACACATGTCATCACCCAATTGGATTAATTTAATTTATTTTGTTTAATATTTAATATATTTTTTCCTCCAATCAGGTGGTGACACGTGTCACCACCGGGTTAAAGGAAATTTAAAGAAGAAAACAAAGAGGGCGTTATGGTGGTTCAAACCTAGGACCAAGGGGATAAATCCCCAAGCTTTAACCATTGAACCAAACAACTCTTAGTGCTATTATTTGCACCTTTATATACATATCTTATAGTGTAGTAAAAGTTAGGGAAAAAAAAAGAGAACAAGAGGGCATTATGGTGTTTTTAACCTAAGACTAAGGTTTAGTGGGTTAATCCCCAAGCTTTTACCATTGAGCCAAACTTCTTTTAGTGATATTATTTGCACCTTTTATATACATATCTAATATCTTATAGTGCAGTAAAAGTTAGAGAAAAAGTAGTAAAAATGGTTGAAATACGACTCGAACATAGATTACTTGGGATGTGTATAATCACACAAACATCCGATTTAATTTAAATCTGAAAACTATTAAATATTATATTTAAAAGAAAAGAAGTTCGATTTAAATTATTCGAATATTTGTCATTTTTTCATATTTAAATCGAATATCTAAAAATAAATTTGATTTAAAATATTCGAATATTTTTTTTTCGTAATTTTTCTCTTTCATATTTAAATATTCGAATATTTTTTCTTTTTCATATTTAAATATTCGAATATTTTTCTTTTTCGTAATTTATGTTCGAATCGTATTTAAATAGAATATTTTTTAAAATCGAATATTTAATAGTTTTCAGATTTAAATTAAATCGGATGTTTGTGTGATTATACACATCCCAAGTAATCTATGTTCGAGTCGTATTTCAACCATTTTTACTTCTTTTTTCCCTAACTTTTACTGCACTATAAGATATGTATATAAAAGATGCAAATAATTTCACTAAGAGTAGTTTGGCTTCAGGAAGCAAGCAACAACTGCTGCGGATCCTGGAACGAAATGATAATTCAAAATAGGCTTTTCTTTTGTACTCGAATTCAAATCATTGGCCGGGGTAAAAGCTTGGGGGATTAAACTCTTAATCCCAGGTTCAAACCACCATAATGCCCTCTTGTTTTCTTCTTTTTCCCCTAACTTTTACTACACTATAAGATATGTCTATCAAAGGTGCAAATAATAGCACTAAGAGCAGTTTGGTTCAATGGTAAAAGCTTGGAGATTTAACCCTTTGGTCCCAAGTTTGAACCACCACAATGCACTCTTTGTTTTCTTCTTTAAATTTCATTTAACCAGGTGGTGATGTCACCACCTGATTGGAGAAAAAAATATATTAAATATTAAACTTGATTAATTTTTATTTAATTAAAATAAAATTTGGATCAAATTGATTTAATAAGTAAATAACAGGGACTAAACATGTAATTTTAAAAATGTCCTGTTAACTGCCACGTGTCACTTCCGTCACCCCTCCGTTAACTTTTTAACAGCGGTGGTCAAAATAGGTTGATTTAATAAGTTTGGTGGTGTGATTGACGTTTTTTATAGTTCGGTGGTTCAAATAGGTATCCCCAATTACTTCGGTGGTCACTAGAGTAGTTTTCCCTAAAAAAACAATAAATAAGGGTCAATTTAGAATTAAACTAAAGTTTAGGGGACTAGAATGAACAAAATATCAAATTAAAATTATAAAACATCAGACTAATTAAAAAATAAAAAGTGGTCAATTTGAAATACAAATACAGTTTAGGAACTAAAATGAGCAAAATGTCAAAGTAAAATTATATATTATTGGACTAATTAAAAAAACAATTAGCATATAGGGGTCAATTTGGAATAGAAATGAAATTTTAAGGGCTATAATGAACAGAAATATTAAATTAAAATTATAAAACATTGGACGATTCATGGTTTAAAGTTTAAAGGGTTTATGTTTTAGGGAAAATTTATTAATGGTTTAGGGTTCATACATTGATAGATACATACATACTTGTATACATCAGGGTTTAGGGTTTATGGTGTAGGGTTTAGGGAAATTCATCAAGGGTTCAGGGTTCATACATAGATAAGTACATACATACATACATACTTACACACATTAGGGTGTAGTGTTTAGGGTTTATGATTTTTAGGGTTTAAGGTTTCCGGTTAAGAGAAAATTCATTAAGGGTTTAGGGTTCATACATTGATAGGTACATACATACATCTTACATATATTTTAGTCTCAATATTAGGCACTAGAATGAACAAAAATATCATCAAATGATTTATATCTAAATTATTGGAGTAAATTACAAAAATTAATAAGGGTAACTTTCTGTGGAAAATAAAATTTTAAGGGATAAAATGAATAAAAATATCACCGTATTAAAAATGAATAAAATTTATATCTATATATATATATATACACACGGATACTTTGGCGTGAACGGGAAACTGCAGTTTGCCTCATGCAGAAATACATCGATAAAGGATCTGAATTGCAAATCAGGTCTGTTATTTCACTTGATCACCTCAAGAACTATATTTATATTGAAGCAGACAAGGAAGCCCATGTGAGAGAGGTATGCGATATTTGCTTCTTTTGCTTTTAGCTTTAGATGTAAAGGTATTCTGTTGACCAATTTTGAGCTGCTTCAGGCTATCAAAGGTCGAGGAAGAGAATGTCCACATCAGACCAGAAATGAAAGGCCTTGTAAGAATTCAGTCAATGTTGGTATTCTTCAAGTCTTTGATCACTGGCATGCACTTAATTTTTTAAGTCTATCACACTGTTGCTGTCTGGTTGCAGTATTCTCCCATTCCTAGACGTGAAGATGTGTGTTATTCGGCAGTCGCCGGCCATGTATGAATGAACTGAATAGATGCATTATGAATGAACTGAATAGATGCAAGGCTCTTGATGGTTATGAATGAACTGAATAGATGCAAGGCTCTTGATGGTTGTGCATATGGTACCATGTGTGCAGCCCCCCTCACAGTGGCAAAGGTCAATAAATTACCATATTCGGTCACCCAACCCAAGAAAGTGAACAAGTTTCTGCAAACATTAAAAGCAGTGGCACCAACTTTAGAAACTAGATATGTTGACATTGCATTCAAAACCTGGTGTTTGTGAAACTAAGCTCCATATGGCACTGTAATCTTCAACTTCAAATCATAAGTTTCTAGAATGTTTTATAATCTTCCGTCATATTTCAGAACCTTCTAGAATATTTCAAAGCCTTAAAAATGTTTTGGAGCCTTCCAAAATCTTCTATGGTATTCATACAACTTTTAAAGTGTTCTAGATTCTCTTGTGTAGTTTTAAAATTTTCTTTTAATGTTTTAATGTTTTAGAGTTCTCTAGCAACATTTCTACTCTTCTAAGGCAAGTCTAAATTTAAGTGGTGAATTTTTTTGTTTCGTGATAACAGTAAGTTTTAACTTTTAATTACCCATTTATTGAAATCTCGCTAGAATAAAACCATCCTCTTCAAACAAAGTAAAACAAAACACATCAAATACTAGGTATGACACTATAAATAAAGAACAATGACACCAAAAGTGCAAATTCCAACATGACAGCCCAATTCATAAATTAACAAAATCCATATACCTTTCTCATACTGCCTTACCTTAAAAATATATATACAAATTAAGGAAATCTTAAAAGAAAACAAGCAGGGATTTCACATCTCTTCCTAATGGAACCTTGAAAATGTGAACATTCCTTGAACTATGTGCAATAAATTAACTTGAATATCCCAAAGCTTAAAAGTGCCCTTCCATTTACAAATTTCACAAAAGAAACCTACTGTAAATATCTCTAGATAGCAAGTAATCGAAGAAAACATATAATTAGAGAATAAAACTCATAATTCTTGCCCCTGGAACCAAGAGAAAACCCTTGAGACTCAGTTCTTGCAGCTCGGACAACCTTGAAAATGGCGGTTGCTACTAGCAGAGCAGTGACAGTAACCACAGCAGGTGTACATTTACTTTCAGCCCCGCGCACGTTAGCATATATCAGGACTTCACCATTGGTGACAACGTTGTCGTTCACGGGGTTGAAAGTAAACGTACGCCTGCTGTAGTTACCGTCACTGCTCCGCCAGCAGCAACCGCCATTTTAAGCTAAACCGATCTGAATACGATAAACTTGGCAAACAAGTTAACCATTTGAATACAACAGACTAAGACTAAAACCGTTAAATTTTGGGATTAGCTTCTAATGAAGACCCATCATATATGGGCTCCAATCCAAAAGCCCTAATACCTTATAAAAAAAATTAAATAGAATCTACATATAATAATATTTAAATCATAATAAATATACAAAAAACTCGTATTTATAAATAAAGCGAGACTCAAATTCAAGATCTTAAAATTCATCTAAAATAGATTATATATATTACATATTTTTTATTTAACTGAGTTGATATGGCTTTATTCGTACATGGTAACACCGAATAAAATAAAAGTATTAATAATATAAATTATATGCTCCAAAGAAACAAAGAAGTGTTTGGGAAAAAATCAAATAAATGTTGTCAGCATTTTAACACCATAATTAAACATCCTGTTTCCTAACCCCACTACTTCATGATTATATATACATAAAAGAAGATTAATAAAATTGATTAGTTTACATCATCAAGTGGGTTATTTTTTAGTTGTAATTAATGCAACTACTCATGTCTCGATGTTATCTAAACTATTGGGGATGCTCTCAGAGGATCTTATTACATATTTACATTCACACTGAATTTTTGTGATAATTTTCAAGTTTGGAAAATGTTAAGTGTCATTTATATACTTCTACTTGCACCCTCAAACTTTTTAAATAATTATTTTAGTTTTTATTTTTTTTTATCTCTTCTAACTTTAAAGTTTTCTTTTTCCTGTTTGTCTCAATAATTTTGTCACTTGTTCATTATGCACATAGTTTTAGAAAATCAATTTTTTTCATAAGTCATGTTATAAATATTAATATTTGTTAATTTTTTTAAATTAACATTTAATGAGACAATTTTACAATTCTTATTTAGGAAAGGGAAGAAAATTTTGCTTATTAAACCTACAACTTAAGGGAAGAGAGAACGTCAACTCAAAACTTTTAACTACCTACTCTAAAGATTGTTAATTTTAATGAGACAATTTAAAAATATAAAAGTAACCAAAATAATAAAAATCTAGAGTTTTTTTCCCGTAAAATTGAACCAAGTGACATAAAAAGCAACAAGACTTATTACGTTAATGTAAGCTATTTTATTTATTTATTTATTTCCATCTTTTAGAGTTGCTAATGATTTTTATAGATTTTAAAGTTTTAATAATTTAAATATATGTATTTATATATTTTTTTAAATTTTTAAACAATTTTATTATCTTTAAATATTGTTTTCAATTTTTTTTATTCTTTTACACAACCAGACAAAATATTTAATGTTGACATTAGTAAAAACACAAAATAACTGGCATTTTGTTAATAGATTTGTTATTTTTTTTTGTCAAAGTGATTTAATTTAGAAAAGATACAAGTTTGGGGGATTAAAATTGGAAAACTAAAATAACTTTTTTTTAATTTTTTTTAAGGGCTAAGAATATCATTAGAGGTTTATTTCTTTATTTTACTCTAAAACTTAAATGTTAACTTCAAGTTAAAATATTTTATATATTATGGGAATCATCCAAGCTCGAATCTTGGTTAAACTTTAATTTAACTTTTTTGTTCAATCAATTTCAGTGAATTCTTTTAGTTAAGACAGATTAATTTTGAGAGCGAGATAAAATGTATAAATGAAATATTAAAATAATTAATATGGTCGTATAATTACAATCTTAAAATTTTATTACAAATCATGAATAAAAAACTGATAATTAAAATATATTTGAACCAAAACTATAGTTGAGGACTCTATAGAAAACTTATATTTTAGGCTCTTATACTTAACATATTGCATGTGTTTGAGCCTATATAGTTGCATTTAGGATTAATTTGCATGTAATTATAGAATTTATACTTGAACTGAATGTTTATATATATTGATGATATTAATGAGAAAAACAGTGCGTTTTAGTGGTGCTTGTGCAAGAAACAATGTAGTAGAAGCAGTGGAGCGTCAGGAGCATTAGAGTTGCACTCTCTCGATGAAGGACTTGATGCTACAACATCACTACGGAGCTGGAGATGAATCTTTGACCCTTTAACGACTCATTTACGCGTGATCTCGTCTTTTTTGTGGGCTTATTGAATGACGCAGAAAGCTAGATCGTCATTAAAGAATCACTGAATTTTAGGGTTTTCAACCTAGCTTTGCCGCATCTATATAAAGACAACATGGGCAACAATAAAAGGGAGCTTGATCGAAGAAAAATAGCCCTTTGTCTTCAGCAATTAAAGAACCACCACTGTTGAAGATCAAGAGGAGTCTCCAAGCAACGGAAGCTATCTTGAGGAATTTAGAGCACTGTAGCATCGGTTTGAGGGCACGAAGAAGAACACCTAAAACACTTGATTTTTTTCTCTCTTTTGCTTTACAAACTGCCATGGCGTACACTTTTATTATTATGTATGTTATTTGCTCAGACATAAGCCTTTTTGTTGGGTTTATTGTTTAAGATACTTTGCTTTATTATTCGATGCTATAATATTCGTTTCTTATCTATTATGTTCATTGAATATAGTGCTTAATCTTGTAAGATCTATCGAGAGAGGACATTGATTATTGAATTGTGACTTAATATCGAGAGAGTTAAGTTACACCACGTGAACAATGGAGCTTAAGTTTAGGATTTCAACGATTAATAAAGTGAACATAAATAAATAATAAGTTGTTAGGGTTAACGCAAACATGTATTGCCACAACATCCTGTTATCAACTTCTAGCTAGACATAATTTAGGAGTTTATTAAAAAACTTTGTCGAATAAATAAAGAATTGTCTCACCGCTATAGCATTCGAATAGTAATTAGCATTGTACTTAGCAATAAACTGAGCATTCATCCTCATTAGAATCGTTGCTACAACATCTGTTTGCCATTTGATAATCGCTTCCTCTTTACTTTTCTTTGCTATTGCATTTAGGATTTATCATCACATCTTCACCTACGTGCAATTATTTTGAATTTATCATTTTAATTTATGTGGGTTTGACACTCTACTTATCACTTTATTACTTGAGCGACGAATATACTTATTCTGAATAGCGCATTTAATATACACGCATCAATAGTAACTCTGAATATAATATACACATGGAAAGACTTGAACTAAAATAAATTTGGACTAAAAGCTAACATATAATATTTATGCATATGACATTTGAACTTATACACACAATCACACATTCAATTTCACTAATACAATCAAGGTCATATGGACAAATTACTAAAAAGTTTGAAAAATGATTTTTGTTAATTATGTTTAAAGATAAGATTTAGGCGGAGTAAAAACGCACACCAATGAAAGAGATTTTGAGGTCGAGAAGGGAAAGGGAGTCAGCTAAACGGACTGGGGTATCACAAAATTAGGTAAGTGAAAATAATTAAAAGCTTAATAACATTATCGCAAATATTCCATTTCGATTTGCATGATGTAAGACGAAATTAAATTAAAGATTCAAACATATCCAGTCTCTGTAATGTTAATTTACAGGGACTAAATGCATTTTTAAATAAATAAAAAACCAAGCAGAGTAAATAAAGCTAGAAAGAGATTCCCAGCCAGCCAAGTATATAATAATCGAGTTAATTGCTTCCCCAAAGGAAATTATAAAAAGACAAAAAAAAAATCAAATAAATATATTTTATAAAATAAAAATTGACAAATAAATGAATAAATATGATGCGAAATCCGAGTTAAATAATTTTTTATGCTTAGCGGTAGAGAAGGGGTCTTCATAAATTTTTAAAAAATTGAGGTTTGAATTTTACGGTGAATAAATATGGATGTTGAATTTTTTTTATTAAGTAAACAAGTAATATATTTTTATGTTTAGATTCATACACATACTAGATGAGTTAATATAAATATTTTTAGACATTAGGTTAATAAGTGAATTTTAGTACAGATATTGAATTTTGTCAAGTTGTATACTAACTTTATATTTTTATTATAATAATTAATTCTGATTTATATTATTCAAATAAATATTTGTTTTATTTTTAAAATCTGTGTATATATAATTTCAAATTCAATGTGAGCTTGTAAAAAAAAATTAAACGTGCTTTAAAGAGTTACAAGATCAAGTCCAGTTATTAAAAGAAAAATCAACACCTAAAAGATAAATTATATGCTAAGCATTGATTAAAAAAAAGTGAAGAATATACATCAGATTAGCCATAGTTCCTACTTGTTGGGGTGGTTTTGGATTAGGAGATAAAGTATTATTGGAACATTATTATAATTGTGTAAGAGTTTCTTTTATACACTAATAACTGTAATTTGTATGTATATTTTAAATTTGAGAATTTGTAATCTGTTTTACTCTCTGAACATTTTCCAGAACGCCCAAGTTGATGATAAATATATTCCCATCCTATTTATATAAAACAAGGTCCCACAACAGTTCCATGCGGTCATGGATGAGATCAAAGCTCGGGCAAAGCTAATACTTTGAGATCTTAAACAGTAAGATGATAGCTCATAGATAACTTCAAGGTCAAATACAAAGTCACTGTCAATGGCTTACCCACACAACAAATTTTTATTATTTTAACAACCAATAATTAACATTAAAAACAACACAATGGGGTTTCAGCCTTCAGGTTAGAGATATGTTTGTTCATGCCAGCATGTTCTTTACCTAGTAAAATAATGAGCTTTGAGTTATATATAAGGCTGGACTTAGGCCTAGAATCAACCATCAACCACCAACAATATTATGAAATGAAGAGAAAAAGGGAAATGGAAACGAAATCAGAGATAAGGTCCGCCATTGAAGAACTCTCCTTGCTAACCAAAGCTCAGCCTGATGTTAATCTTGACCTTGCTCATATACCGACCAAGCCTTTTCTTCATGTCTGCACTTTGGTTCTTCAAGTTCTCGGTCAGTTTTTTTATTTTGCTCTTTATCTTTCTCCAAACATGTGGATTTCATGATGTAAACTGAACTTCCTTTTTCCTACAATTTTTCAGACAAGATAGGCCCGACTATGGCTGTCCTTAGACACGACATTCATCAAAATATCCAGGTTAAAAGTAAAACCACTGCTGTATAGTTGAAGAAAGAACTTGATTTTCTTCTTAGCTGAGAATAACACCCTTGTCATGTTTGAACAAATCTTGCACTTCATTTGTCTTTATTTTTGTCATTTCTCCAGTTTTGTCCATGTCAGGACATGTTTTATTTTAGCCATTGATGGAACTCTGTCTGTCTCCTCTCCATTTCTTAGAGATTGGAGATTCTTTGTGAATCGGATCCTACAAAGTATTCGAATTTGATTGAGATGTTGAAAAAGGAAGAGAGTGAAGGCAATGCAAGAAAGGGTAGCAGTTGCAGTAAAGCCTTTCTCTGGCTTACCAGGTAAGCAGAATATATACTAAAATGTCCCACAGAATATTATCGAATTTATTTCTTTATATATATATATATATATATATATATATATATATATATATATAGAGAGAGAGAGAGAGAGAGAGAGAGAGAGAGAGAGAGAGAGCACCATGCATCGTGCCATTACCACGAATTTAGTCCTAGCTAGTGGAAATCTGATATATCAAAGTTCATTGAAAACTTGGGTCTATACGAAGTTATGATTTGTCTTTTACTACAAGAACAGAGGCAAGCTCTTTTGCAAATTATCAAGTTTAGAGAAGCTTCTGTCTGATATGTTTTTGTCCCCATCAATGCTTTTAGCAAATGTTAGTAAATAGATTGTTCATGCCATTATCAAATTTCTTGACATGCATCATTACAAGCACTGTAGAAGACAACTAGATATAGTTTTTGCCTGTTTTGCTCTGATTCGAGTGTGTGTCAAATCGAAACACAAGTACTTCAAGCAGAATGAAAAACCAAACCAGCCTTTTGTCACTGGGTCTAAACTTGTTTCCCTTTCAGATCCATGGATTTTACGGTAGCTTTGTTACAAAGATTGGCGAAGGAACCTGGGCAGAACATGGAACAAGCAGTTCAAGAATCCTATAATGTTACTTTGAAACCTAGGCATGGATGGATTTCGTCGGCTGCTTTTAAGGTACTTAGGCCTCAGATTTTACTGCCTATGAGTCTCTAATGTTAATGATTTAGCAGTGCCTTGTTTTAACCTAATGGCCTCAACGATCCGAGGGCTTAGCCGGTTGTTGGTTCATGTAATCATCGACCGGATTTGGTAGGTTTGGGCTCAAATTTCATCACTTGCAATTTCTTTCACTTTTTGGGGGATTACGGCCTCGTTTTCATTAGATGACAGGATCTGAGGCTGAAATTCTAGCTTAGGCATAATATTCAAGGACTGCCTAGAACTCTATTTCATTTACACATTTTATGTAAGTCATCAATTGACATGTTCTTTTAAGTAATGTTTGAACATTGTCTTTTAACTTAACATGAAGTAATAGATTCGAAGTTTACAGGTGGCTCTAAAACTGGTGCCGGATAACAAGACATTCATCAGCCTCCTCATGACAAAAGATCAAAACCACGACAGCCTTAAAGAGGATATGCAGACATTGATTTCATTACTTGTGCCTTTACTAGAACAGATCCACTCTATCCTGGTGAGGATTATCTGTCGATGGTCATAAACGTATCACCCGGCTTCTAGTTCATCGTTTTAATGCTTTATTCTCTTAATATATGCAGAGGTTTTATCGATTGGACAGGTTAAAGTCTAGCTGAGGAATACTTTTTCCCGGCAACAAGAGCCATATGGAGTTTGGTTCCTCTTTCTGGACGTATACATCTGTACATAGCCTTGTAAATTGTTGGCAAAATCTGCTTTGACAGCTACTTTTGTTTTCTAACGTATCTAGACATGTAATATACGGAGGATTATCTGATATAGAAATGATGTATAATTTGGGGGGAAAACCAAGTCTTGAGTCGGTCTCATTAAGCATATTTGTTGCCAACAAAGGAAAGAAAGAAACAATTTCTAAACTCTTGCAGCCAACTATTAACAAAGATATACATTTTTGATATTTTGATGAAGTAGAGAGTTATTATATTTTTAAAGCAAATGTGGAGATTCTAACTCATAAAGATGAAATAACATTAGCATCTTTTGCCACTCAGTTAATTAGTGGATTTCATGTACATCTTCAACTTTTACCTATATGTACATAAAATAAATAAATAATTCAACAATAATCTAAAATAAAATATAACGACAAAAATATCACTCAACACTATTACTAAAATTCTATTTAATGTAAATGAATATACTTCATTGTTTGTCTTCTCCGAATTCATGTTGATACAACGCTTACACTCTATCTTTAACTTGTTTTGAAGGAGTTAAATTTAGATCCATCATCTACGTTAAATTTTTTTAAGATTGCATACATTTAAAACAAATTAATGGCTCATAACTTCTACTGAATTCAAGCAGAAATTTTTTCAAATTTTTTGTCTAATCTATAATCCAAATTCATAAGACCTTGTAGTATTTCGCTCATAACTTTTAAACCGTAAGTCAGAATTTAGATTACTTTATACCGTTGTAAAGTTTATTCAATTACCTATTCAACCATATATGACTCATATTTATATCTTATCTAGATAAAAGCAGTTTATTCGATTGAGTCAGTCAATTTTACAGATTCGAATCTGTCATGTTCTCATTTTAGTTCACTTTTTGGGATTAATTCACCTAAGACCTTTACTAATTCAATTTAGTCCTTTAAAACCTTAAATCTCCTATTTATCCCCTGTTTTTACAAAATAAGATTGGTCCCTGAAAAGTTCATTTAAGTACATAATTTATCCTTTATTCCAAAACAGTCCAGTTTTAGTTATCTTGACAATTAGTCACTTCAACAATTCCATTGACTCAAAACTTTGATTTTGAATAAAACTTCACCACCTTTCAAAAAAAATTCATGTAATTCAATTTAGCCAACATTAACTTCAACTTTCCCTCAACTTTTAACAAATTTTCCAGCATTTAAATAAGTTCAATTAAACCTTAAAACTTCTAATTATTCAAAAACAGCCCCTAAACTATTTTCCATGACAACTTATGTGGCTAATTTTATGTAACTTAATCTCTCTCAATTCTTAGGATATTTTCACTTGTCCAAGACTTAAATTAAACATTCCCACATGATTCTTACTAAGTAATTACTCACAAATTTTATTTTTCCTATTGATTTCATTCACCAACTTCATAATTTATACATATAAACCACTTGACTAGTCTCCAAGTATATCAATCTAAAGTTTACCCAAATCCAGCATAGTACCCATACTTTATTCTTTATTTTAACACAACCACACACTATTTTAAACTTCAACTAAACTTAGACAACAACTAATAATATAGATAAAAAATCAATAATCCAACTTAACAAAATAACATGGTTATTTAAGTGATTTAAGTAACTTTTCAACTTACCTTGTCTCCTAATCAACTTTTCCCTCAATTTTCTTGATCAAATAAGCTTGAAGTTGGCTTATTTTTAGCAAACCTTTCAAAATTTTCTCCCTCACTCTTTTTTCTTATATTAAATCGTGATCCATTAGAATTTACATTTAGAAAGATCAAACATTATCCACAAGCTTACTACCACTATTATGTTAATGTATGAAAAGAGCATGGTCATGCCATGCCAAGCAGCAATTGACTAGTATGGCAGTTCCACAATCACAAGCAAGTAAATATAACCATTAACATATGATCAGTCTCTTAAAGGTTAAGGCAAAACTATTGCATACATCATAGAACAACTATTGCATCTATGAAAAAACTCGAATGATGATCTCCTAGAAAATATATTATTCTCATTGATTGATATAAATGAATATGACTAAAAAATGTACATAACTTTTAGATGTAGGAACATGCAGAAGCATAAAGTTAACACTAAAAATGTACAAACAATTTAACATTTACAAAAATACTTCTATGAGAATATGTTGGTTACATCCATATTCACTCCACACCACTCCACTTCTTTTATTAATGATTTTTTAATTTAATATTATAAAAATATATATTATAACTTTTTCATGCATATAATTTTAGTATATATAATTTTTTGTATATATAATATACATATAGATAGATGGATAAAGTATATGTATACATTATATTCATGCATATTTATATATGCTTTTAGTATACATATCTAGTATATATACTAAGAGTATAAAAAGGATACCTAGAATACCTTAAGGAATAAAATAGTAATTTTAAGAACTGGGGAAAAGTTGAGGAAACAAAGCATCTACCCAAACCACCCCACACACAACTTGCCTCCACAATTCAAGACGGACGGTGTGAAATCCCTGGGGTTTATCAGGTGTTTTCATTTTTAATGAAAAGGATGATAATTTTATCAACACAAAAGGATTGACAAAAAAGAATAAGAGGTATTACTATAGCAATCATTTCGACGAACAATCAAATACTTACACTTTTCTACAAAGCTAACACAAATAAATCAAGATAATTTTAAAACTTTCAAAAGCATTCACAATCAATCAAAAAAGCGCATACATTGAGTATAACACACTATTGCCAACGCGTATCAAGTTTTATTTTTATTATTATTATTATTATCATTACAACCTTCGGTGCATGAAAATCACTTAAAAAATGCACCATGGAACTTGTTTGACAGAAACAAAAAATGATCGAGGGTGAATAGAATTACACTACTCATTTATACGCTAACATCATAGATTTCTACAAGGTATTGGTGTTTTGACCCGAGTCGCATTGTTCAAATTAACTAAATTTTTCTTTATTGGAATGTAAATTTTAAGGTTGAAATTAAAATTCATTCAATTTCACACATGGATAAACAAGCAATACAAAATACATTTTTTTATAAAAAATCATGCTTAAAAAGTGTTCTATTATTAAACCTTGTACATTTTAATTACACTTAAGAGTCAAGTACCAAATTCAAATTATCTAATTCTCAAACACCCATCAAATTTAGTAACTTAACTTGAGCATCTAAAAAACTTTCAAACACTACAAATTAGGTCCTAAACCTTATTATTTATTTTATAACTCCGTGAGCATAACTTTGTTATTTACCTAAACATTTAGTCTTATTCTATCTTAACTTAACAACCAACTAATCATTCAAACATATAACAATGATAACCAAAATTAACCAACAACCACAAGGATTATAATGCCTTTACAAATAACAATCACTACTTAAAGAACTTATACACACATGTAATCAATATAGAGGAGACTAAATGCACTATGCATAACTAACAGACATGTGCCGCCTACTAGGAATAATTGCAAGAAGTTGTTGTACATACTTGTCGAAATGTTGCCTATCCATTAATTTATGGCCAAACATCATCTCAATTAATTCAATTCGCTCAATGAAATTAAAACTATAAACCTCAACTTTTTTTTTATAAATTTTTCAGCATTTAAATAAGTTTAATTAAACCTTAAAATTTCTAATTATTCAAAAACAATCCCTAAAGTATTTTCCATGATAACTTATGTGACTAATTTCATGTCACTTAATCTCTCAATCGGATATCGAGGGAAATTAAAATTAGGGTTTGATTGGGATCTAATTTGGGAAATAGGGTTTAATTAGTTAAAATTAATTGGGGATTAGGGTTCCTAATTGGAATTTGAAATTGTGAATATTAAAATTAAGGTTTGATTGGGATTTGATTTGGGAATTAGGGTTCAATTGGTAGAAATTAATTGGTGATTAGGGTTCCTAATTAAAATTTGAAATTGGAAGAAATTAAAATTAGGGTTTGATTGGGATCTAATTAGGAATTAGGGTTTAATTGGGGATTAAGTTTTTAATTACAATTAGAAATTGGGAGAAAATTAAAATAACTTGATCATGACGGAAGTCGGCACTGGAGATGGGCTCGACGGCGGACGGGGACGGCAACAAGAAGCACAGCGACAAAACACAGCAAACAGCGACGAAACACGCTGCAGATCATGACAGACGTGCAAACGGCAAACAGTCAAAAATTTGCCGACAGACGCGCTAACGGCATCGGTAACGGTGCTGACGGCGAGGGGTTGAGGTGGCGCCGGCTGGAAATAAGATGATGAGTTAAATTTGTTAGGTTTAGATTTAGGAGAGTTGGGTTTTTTTAATCGAATCTATTAAAAAATTATAAAACTGATTTTTATTTTGTTAAGAGATTGATTTTGTTAGAGTTTAGTAAAATTGGGCATATTTGATTCTAACCTATTAAAAATATATAAGAGATAATTTTAATTATAATTTTAGTCTTTTAAATTTTTAAGATTTAAAAAAAATAATGGTGTTCATCGTTAGTGGTGTTCATCAATGTTCGTCGCCCATTATAAAATTTTCCAATGAGATAAGAATAACCTCTATGTATAGTTGAGTCCCCCATAAATCTAACAGTGATAAATAATTTATGTGGACGATTAAGATCGAAGTTCACCTACCACAATGGTAAAAACTAAAGAATATTCCCTAAAATACAATCTTTTTATAGAGACAAATTATATGTTCACATGTGTGTTTGCATAGGTCAAAATATGTGAATCTTCTAGAACACTCTATGGATCGGGTTAAATCTAATAGCTTTTTTAAGCCCAAACTCGAACATGAATTCACAATTCGTTAAAATGAAATGGAATTAATGGAATGTTCTTATATAAAAATAAGACAATTTAAAAACCATTGGATATTTCTATTGGATTATAGAGCTGTATTAAAAAAGCTATAAACTAGGAGTTAGTTAAATTAGTTAAACTAGAAGGAAAAAAAAATATACAAGCAATAATGGTGTGTATATAGTAACATCATAATTTTCACCTGTTCATAAAAGTGATGTCTATACATTTACCAAAACCAGCAAAATTTTGCAATTTTAGTCAGGGTCTTGTTCTATACATTTTTCTCAAGTTAAAAAGAGTATGGAGGTCATGTTACCCTCACCTCTTTCTCTAGAAAGGTATAATCATACAAACCAAGCATTTAAAGAAGGGCAAGTGAGAAAAGGAAAATCTAACAAGACTCGAATTTGCATGTACATGCAAAGCGTCTTTGATATTGTCCGGTAAAAAGCGATGTTGAAAGTACCTTTTGGTAACTCCAATTGCAATGAACAGCTGCAGATACTAATTATCTAGCAGTTCTATTCCAGGCTTGGATATGATGATGTTTCTTGCTAGTGGACGCTAAACCACTGTCGCTAACACTGCCTTCAACAACATTATCGTGAGCTTCAGAAAATTCCCTATTCCATGAATTTAAGGGGACAAGATAACTGTCATCCTTGGAGTTCCTCCGCCGCTCCTCTTCGTGGCGTTTCACATTTTCTGATATCTGATGGAAGGTCTTATTTATTTTAGCAATTCCCCTTTCGACTGGTTCAACCACGTGTGACACTGTATACTTCATGTCATCAACAATCTAGAAATATGATAGAAGGTTCACAAAGTCAACTCAAGAAAAGAACTTTCACCTCAAGGAAAATAAAACAAGGGGGAAATAGCATCCAGCAAGAAAAGCAGAACTTCAAGTCTTACAATTTCGCCACTTCCCAAGACCACATCACGAACACTTTGGGGAAAGTTTAAACGCTTTTCTCTTTCATAATGTCTATCCATGCGCATCCTAGTAGTTCTTTCACAATCTTGGACCTCCTCAGGATCTGGTGCTGTTCCCAGAGAAGCATAGTCGGTCATAACAGCTACATTACGGACACATCTTTCTCCACGCTTGTAAGGTACCGCCGGAAAGACATAAAGATGCACAACAGCGGCAACACCCATCTATTTTGCAAACATTACTTTAATCCTCCCACAAGAATATCACTTTACATGTTGGAAATAAATTTGGCAAAAGAAACAAAAACAGTATTTTTAGCAAATTAGAATATAACTACACATTGTCAAGAAAACCTTATGACATAACTCATCCATAGTTTGAGGACTTATCTGAAACACCCTACCTCAAACAAGTATCTAAATGCTAATCGTACCAAGTTTTAATTTGATCAAGGTAGCATATTAATACGCTATGTTACTCAAAATCAGGACTGTAAACCATGGATCCAAAAGTGTTTAACTATCTCTAGCCTCTCTTATATTTAGAGCGTCAAAAGACCCTATCTCCGCGCCTACTTGGATGTGTTAGAAATGCAAGCAACATAGTTTAGTAGAGGTTTAAGTCTTGAGAACAGTCGCTTCATGTAAAAATGCCTAATGTAGGACTGGACAAATAACAGTTTACCAGGACATAAAAATGAACGAGACAAGGGGAAATCATCAACAACATATTATCTTGTGGAGACGAACAACAGAAAACTTGTCAAGACCTAAACATCATTGCTTCCTCAGCTACACAGATACTAGACTAGTACATTTTGAACAACCAATCTGTTACCAACAAAGGAAAGAGAGAAAAAAAATTCTAAACTCTTGCAGCCAACTATTAACAAAGATATATTGTTCAAAAACATACCTCAATACAGATAATGTAGTCTTGTATACCGGTTTTCAGTTCCTGAGCCAGTGCACCCTTAAAAGCTCCAATGGAAAAAAGAAATGCAATGGCAACACCTTGCCACCATGTCAGGAATACAATTGACTTGAATGTCAAAAACTTGGCCAAAGGTCTAATTGGTTCCAACTTGTCTTTAGTAACAGCATAGAACTGTAAAAGACAATATAGGGCCCATGTCTGACTGAAATTAAGAACAACAGCCAAGTATGGATAACTGCCAAAGAAATGGAGTCTTAAGGTTAGAATGTGATGATAGACACCTCAAAAACTACTAAAATGGCATGTCTTGAAATCCTTAGCCATCCCTGATAATTATTTATGTGCAATAAAATTTTCAGATTCTTGAAAAGTGGAAGCATATATCTCACCCATATCTCCATTCAAACTTTCCTTCTCCGTAAACTCCAAAGGATTGCAAAATCATTGCCAGTAATGCACAGATCATCTTCAGTATCATCTGAAAGATGCACTGATAAGCACAGGAAGGCTGTAAAATTTCGAAAGGAAGTAGATGATCTAATGAAAGCTTCTTAGAAATTTAAACACATACATACTGAACAATTCCAATCTTTACAGCATGATAGAACTTCGGACCTAGATACCAATCCTTCATGAACCAATTTAATGGAAAAGGATGTTCCACAACTCCATATGAATACGCATCTTCTAATAGAGGGGTGCTGGCAGTGAATACTTTCTGACTTTCCATGAATTGAATTGTACGTTCCTCCCCACCTACAGACACCATCTTTTTCAGATCAAATCAAATTTAGGTAAAAATAAAAAACAAACATTATTATATTGTTTCGCTGGCTGAAAATGGTACTGGTAGGAAAAGTAAATGGAAGAAAAAGAAGGATGTAACATGCAAGAACCTTGTCCCCATCAGGACACCCCAATGATATCACTAACAGCCCACATCAAGGTTACAACACTTCTTAATGTCCCGTCATAAAAAAACCATTGTAAGAATCCAAGCAGTGTTGCTTGCTTGTAACTATATGTCTCTAAGCACGCATCCAGACAGGTGTATATTACAAAGAAAAGCTCTATACATGAGAGCAAATTATTCAGACATAAGAATTCTTCAAGTCAGATCACCTAACTAGTACCCATAATAGTACTTACAAGTTACAAGATGAAATCATCAAGCTACCTAGTTTCAACCACTTAGTATTACAAATAGGCAACTTTCTGGGCAGTAGATTTCATTTTATAATGTGGTTAACTAGATGAGCCACAGCAGTAAATACTGTAGGATAAGCTAGAAGAGGCAGAGTCAAATATTTCTCGCTAACAAATAAAACAAATGCTAAACCTCAAATAGCCTACATAAGAATGCAACAACTTCAAATAATCATGTCAAAGATTTCCATATCTGACTTATGATAAAAACCTCTTAAATGCAGTGGCCACCAAATTCAACGTTTGTTTTCACTAAAAGAGGATCTCCTAGGCCTTTAATTGAAAATAAAAACGACTTGGAACCATATCCGTGTAACTAAGAAATTTCCAATTTAAATCACTATTGACGAACCCACTGAACAAACATCGAGGCAAATACTAACTCTTCAGATATGCAGTCCTTACACATTTCTTTGCACAGTTTATTGATGGTGAAAGAAGTGAAAACAAACAAAGGAAAACAGAAAAGGAAAAAAAAAGAATGAAAAAACATGTCTACTCAAAAAGGAAATTAAAAAGAGACAGAGAAATTGAAGATCTTAAAGGTACTTTATGAGAATGTAATCGATTAATTTATTGTAAATAACAATCAAGAAATAACAACAGTTAGTTGTTGATCAATGCACAAGGAAACAGCCGATCATCTTAGCATACCTAAACAAGCTATCAAATATCTCTCAAAGCAATACAACGCAAAAGCTTCATAACAGTCCCGAATGACTTCACAATTGAAAGCAGCATCTGAGTTCAACAGTGATAAAAACTGCACCCAAAAATATATCCAGAACACAGTTCATAGAAAATTACAAATATTTGCAATGATAACTGCAATTTACTTATTTCTTTTTATTTTTTTCTTCTTTTTTTGGGTGGGGGGGGGGGATCTACAGGGATTGAAGCCATTTTTATAATTAAAGGTGTATAATACCACCAAGTACTGCTGCTTCAATGGACAAAATTTTAAAGCTAACAAAAAAGTAAGTTGTAAAGGTAGAATTGTATATGAATTAAATCAAAAAATTACTACATAATTACCAAGCAAGCATCTGGCCTGCTCTAATGTTAGATTGCAATGAAGTCAAAAGCCTTAGAAACAGACGTTTCTCCACTTTTAGAAACCGTGAAAATTATTCATTAGTCAAGTTAATAACATAAGATATCCACTTCCCGGCCTCACTGCACTATTCCAATGACTAAGCAGAAAAGATAATGACAACCAACATGCTGCACATCATATACTGACAATTTGCCCCTCCAAAGATAATAAAAATTCAAATTATCGCATACATCTACCAAAATTGCAATTAGTTCATGATATCTTCAACATCACCAAATATTAGTAATATGGTAAGCAAGTAAATTATGCTCCAGTCTGATATGGGTAATGACACTATCCAATAAATTGCTGCGATTGCACATGAACTATGTACTTCAGTTAAATTGTATCACTGATGCACACTTTTCTATTTTTTTTTCTTTTTTGGGTGATGAACAAGGATCTGCTAAACAGGATGTGCATTGAATAATTCATTGGATACTTTTTACGAAAGTAACAAAATGTATATTTCCAATAATGATAGAAAACCGTAAAAAAAAAGTGAAGCCCAAAAGGATAGAGATGAGGGAAGAAAAATTATAGTTAATATACTCATACCGATTCCAATGCATAAACAGGAACCATCAGAATGAGTCCTATTAAAAATTTCTGCTCCTGAAGTTAAGAAGAAAAGTCACACGATAAAAACATACAACATAAAGATAACAGTAACATAAAACCAAAAGAAAATGAAAAGATACAGAAAAGGAAAGGAAGATGATAGCAAACCTCTGGTTGATTATAAGAAGCTAAATGCTCAAAGATGAGGTACATAGAGAGGACAAGAGCAACAAAGACAAATATGCTAGCACTGAAGACTGGCCAGCTGAATCCTACAGCTTCTTCGGCACCCAAGTTTGACAACGACATTTTATCTGACCTACTTGATGATTCAACTAGGGTGAGAAGAAAAAGTGAAGAATAGAAGGCACCTCTCCATCCCATGGAATCGTAACACACAAGAATGTTATTCAACGGTCCAAGAGGCCAATGCCTGCCGGTCACAATTTTAACTTGCTGAGGAATCTACAACTCAAGAATATATTCACCACTCCTTGTTTTTCGAGCGCTCAATGTTTGTTTCCCTTCTGTTAACTGTGAGAAACAAATGCTATAAAACTCCAAATTTACAAAGAAAATCCCCTTACTTTGTTGACAAGAAAATGCCCAAATTGAGAACAAAATAATCATACCA
Source organism: Hibiscus tridactylites (assembly GCA_958450335.1). Classification (NCBI taxonomy): domain Eukaryota; kingdom Viridiplantae; phylum Streptophyta; class Magnoliopsida; order Malvales; family Malvaceae; genus Hibiscus; species Hibiscus tridactylites. The sequence continues at coordinate 77,444,561 of OY288280.1, forward strand.
CACTACAATTCCACTATCCTTCACCGCACATTTCCTTTGTATGGTCTTAACATCACTTCCAAAATAAAAAGAACCTGTAGAGAGCATAGATACTCTAAAATCAACAAGAAATACCAGAAGAACCAGCACCATATGGCTAATAACAACCAAAAAGTGAAGAGAAAATAGCATTCAGTTGAAAAGAAGCATCACGTAAATGCAATTCCAAAGTTTCAATAATACAAAGGAAAAGCATTAGAGATTGAATACTGAACTAAGGTACCTATAAAAGAGGCAATAAAGTACACACCTACACACAAAAAATTAGCTTAGTCAAATTACAAGAAGCACTGTTTGATGAAAATTCCAGTTTGAACATACGGAAAATAAGTTACAACCCATCTTAACTTCAAAAAATCAACTGAATGGGTGAAAAGCACAAACAGTTTAGCTCAGGAGTGTCTCTACGAGAATAATATAATCTGCCCACTTTCAATTACTATAAGCTGATGCTAAAAACAGTTATTGCAATTCAGATATCCAGCATGAAAACCCGAAGAACCAATATTCTTTCCAGACCCTTTTACCTTTGAGTTGTTCACTCATCTACCAATCTTCTTAGCAATCCAAAGGTTATTACATTATCAACTAGAACTTGCTAAAGCGTACAAATATGTTAATTAGCAATACATATATTCAAAAAGAGCAAGGAGAACCCAGCATCAAATTCATTTAGAGGACCTAAACCAACATAGAGAGACTGAATATTCAGAGGTACATTGCTTAGCTAGAAAGGTTCCTGTACTAAAAGGCAAGCATTTGTTTTCTATATGCCCCAGTTTATCAACGTTCAAGAAAGGCATCGTATGTTCAATTAAATTTACCAAATTTGCATTAATTCCTCAAATTAAATGATCTCGGGGCTACCAATGCAAAGCAAAGAATTGTAATTGACTCGCCTTTCGCTGAAACAACGATCAATCAGAACATCATTTTCTTGAGTTTTCCCGGCAAACAAACAAGAAAATTACCTATCCCAAACTACAATCGAATAAGAAAGCAGTTAGCAATTGACTGAATTGAACAAAAGAGAAGGAAAACAAGGTGCAATAGTGAGAGAAGATACTGGAATGTCGATCACACTGAAGGAAAATAAATCCTAAAGTTACTAAAACCACTTGATAAGAAAATAAATTAAAAAGAACATGGATATTGCAGAAAACGAGGGAGTTATTATAACCTTTTAAAAGAAAAGAATGGGAGTAAAGGCTCAAACCTGCTACTGTCGAAATTTCCCCGCTATAATCAGAGATTTTCAATTCTGATAAATGGAATTAATAATGGAGAAATGAATGAAAATAATAGTGTTTGGATGAAAGGAAAACGAATACCGATTGTTTGCTTAAGGCGGTTGGGGGGAAATCTTTTTTCTTTATAAAGCTAAAAAGGAAAATGTGACAAGGTTTTTCTAAGATAATTCCTATACGAAGGAAGAACTTGAGCCCCTTTGTTTACGATCCACGTGGCTTTGATCATAGGAAGTAGGGGCTGAGGTGCAAGATCCAAGTGAGGCTGTGACGGTGGGAGTTTGTAACGGGCCGTCGTTTGAGAGGAGATAATGCCACGTCAGCAATTGAGTGGTAGTTCGTTGACTAAAAGATTGACGTGTTTACTACAACGACTGTTTGTTGGCAATGGGAGCCGACCAACTTTTTCGGATTTATTGCGCCCAGTCAATTGCTTAATCACTTGGCTAACCGATAAATGAGTCCAACGCCGGAGAAATTATATTATAGATCAGATCATTTATATTCTCAATTAATAAAAATATTTATTTTATTAATTTTTTTTTCTTTTTATCAAGTCAATTTATAATTAGTAAAAATTGTTTTTTAATTTAATTTACTATCTTAAATATTTGTACAAAAGTGGATGATGTTCACCTTAAAAGATTTGGGTTCAATCGCTATGTCGATAAAATGTGTGTGCATTATCAAAAAATTAAGAACGTATATAAACATATATCATCTTATAATCATTTTTAGACTATTCAAAATAAAAACTAATCGACTTATTGGTGATATATGTATTATTATTTTGAATCGTTATTTATTTATATTAATAATATAATCGCACTTGGCATGTCCTAAAATTTAAATCGATAATGTATTTATATCATGTTAATGAAAAATGTTATATCACACATAGTGTGTATATATAATGAAATAATAAAATCTCTGAATTAGTATCATGGATTAATTGTATATCAATTCAGTTGAAAATTTATTAAAAGTTGTTCGTTTAAAGTGATGATATTGTCTTTTCATATTACATATAATATTTAAATAAAATAACTAAAAATACTAATATCCAAATATAAAATTAATAAATATATATATAAATACTCCTACAATTCTACATATAAATATTTATTTTATTTAACCATTTTAAGACAGAATTGGCAGAATATTAGAAATCAAACCAAAAATTTAATTTATAAGGTGTGTTGGGGTGAAATTTGGGATCTACGACAAATATTACAGTACATGTAAGTAGGCAGCGGGAGAAGGCAAAAAAAATTCAAACCCTCCATTATATTGTGCGGAAGAAAAAAAATGTTAGTAAATTATTTTTTAAGATAATATTTATTTATTTTATTTATTACTTTATTTTTTATTGTTGTTAAATTTGCCCTCTGTTTTATTATTGAAATACTCTATTTTTTATTTTGTAGGAATGTTGATTATGTTGAAGGAAGGATTGTAGAAAAAACTTGGGTTTCATCAGTTTGTCATTACCAAGTAATTTTTTATTTAAGATTTGGTCATATATTTTAATTATGCTTATAAAATATGAAAAAATTAATAGAAATAGACATGAGAGAACGAATACTAAACATATGATATTTGTATAAAGTTTATGGAAAAGTGATTATTTGGATTGGGTTTTGATTGAGAAAGAAAAAAAAATAATGTTAGACTCAGATAATTTCTCAGGTTTCAAATTCTGGGTATTGAAATTGGAACCGAAGATAAGAAGTAGTGCATGAATATTCGAATTTGAAGGGTTTATTTTGAGTTTGAGTATTTGATAATTTTAAGGGTTTACTTGGACATGATAGAAGTAGAAAAGCTTATTTAAATAAAATGACAAAAATTAAGGGTTTAGCCATTTCTTGAGTTAATTACCAAGTAATTTTTACTATTTATTTATTTTGACTTTATTATTGTTATAAATATGTAAGTTTTATTTATTAGCGAAAACTTTTGGTTGTGTAGGTAATCTAACTTTTTTGGAGGAAGGATTGTAGAAAAAACTCGGGTTTGATCTTAGTTAATTGCCTATATTTTTCTTCTTTCTCAATTGAGAAGTTTATTTTGTTTTATTAATTTGTAGACATACTTATTTTAGAATATTAAAATAATTATATAAATAATATTTTTATATAATATAATATTAGTAAAAATGTTCTGAATAGTTATTTTGCAAATTAGTTTGAAATATGTCATCTGAACAAGTTTTGTTGCAACTTGATTATGTTCACATCTCCTCTCATCTTGTAAGTAAATTTATAATTTATTTTGATGAATTAATAATGACATTCATTTATAAATCTTGATCATTTTATTTTAATAAACGAACTCCAGGACAATCATAGCTTTCGCCCTCGACGAACGAAGTTAAAGGCACCATCCCATCGCATAGTTATTTACTTACAGATTGCCAGCTTTTATAACGTCACATTTCTTCATAGATATAAGTTGGTCCATGCGTTGATTGAATGATGGAAATTAAAAATGCACACATTTCATTTTTTTACTGAAGAATGCACGATTACTCTGTAAGATGTAGCTATACAACTCGGTCTCCCAATAAATGGAAATGCAGTCGTGGGACATGGTAGCTACGATGTAATTCAGTTGTGCCATCAGTTTCTCGAGAAAATACCTTATGGATCAAATTTTAGAGGGTCAAGTATTAAATTATCATGGTTGGAGAACGAATTCAATATAATCGAGTACTCTACTGAGGAAGAAGAACAGCTTGCCGCACGTGCATATATTCTGCATACCATTGGAGGGATATTAATACCAAATAAATATGGTAATTATGTTAGCACACAATATCTATCATTTTTTGGCAAATTTTCAAGATACCAGGTAATATAGCTGAGGATTTGCTGTATTGGCGTTCTTGTACAATGAAATGTGCAAGGCGACAATTGTTAAAGAAAACATCAAGAGCTCAGATGTCGGTGGAAGTCTTACTTTGTTGCAGTCTTGGGCATGGTATAGACTACCTTATTTGACACCGATTATCAAAGCACCTATTAAATTTCCACTTGCAGTATTATGGTTAAAATTGTTTGTGAATATGGTATTGATAAATAATTTATACAAAATTTCTTAAAAATATTTAATTTTTATGTAGATGGGGGCATGACTTGAAAAACGTGGGGGTGGTGCACAACAATATTGTACATGTACGAATGATGATCGAATCAGAAGGAAAAGATCAGGAATCTTAATTTTTTAAAATTTTATTATTGTTCTTTTTAATTTAAATATATATATATATATTTCTACAATTCATTTGGACGTCGTACGAAGGTCAAGCAGTAATGTATTGCGTACCTTCAGATGTGTGGGAATGTTCGCCATTTTGGGGTTCGGTGGTACCGTTGATTTATTTTTCTATTGTTGAATTCCAGTGTGCTGATAGGGTTTTACGACAATTCAACATTTTCCAGCCCATTCCTAAGCCTCTGATTGATATTGAGCATATACATTGTCGAGCTTCGACTAATGATGATCTAGTCTATGCCATTGGTCTTTGGGATACTAGATTTGATTGGTTACCAGAAGACGATACTCCAATTGAAGAAAATGATTTTAATTGTAGTCCAGAGTACGAGGAGTGGTTTAATAATAATAGAAAATCATTCTTAAAAGCCCACGAAAGTAGTCAAAATGGCGTGCAGAGTAGAGGTGTTCATACCAATATGTACGGCAAACATCCGAACCTTATCAAAGCTCGGAACAACCACCAAGCAATACAACAATAAGTTGTCCTACGGATTGGCCTATATGGGAGTCAGCCAAACATCCAAGGAGACTTGAAGTGGGATCATCCCACTCTAGTGATCCTTGGGAACAAGCAATTCATAGACATAACATTGAGTAGGGGTGGGCAAAAATACTCGACCCGAAAATTTGATGACCCAAACCTAAAATGTCGGGTAATTCTCGGGAAAAAAAATTACCCGACCCGACAAATTTATCGGGACACGGACCGAAAGTTTCTCCTTACCGGGTACCCGACCTGACCTGATAAAAATTAATATATATTTTTTATATTTAAAATTATATTTTTATTTTATGTTTCTTAATATTTTCACTCTAAAATTAAGTTTAAATCCCCACATTTTTTCTATGTTTGTATTATATTCTTTTAAGTTTTAAGTTTAATTTTTAAAAAATATTTTTGTGTTTAACATGTGGTTTTTTTAATTTTAAAATAAAAAAATAAAAAAAATAAGAACCGGGTACCCGATTTTCTGGGTACCCGAAAACCAGGTACCCGACAATGCCCACCCCTAACACTGAGGTTGGTGGTAGCACATCATCCTATCCAGGACATGGTGATAATTTTTACAGACCACAGTTTGAGCATCTTCAATCATCCACTGCTGGGTAGGGCATTACTGTTGATAGAATGACATCTTAGTTGGAGACTACGACTATTTCCAGTCCATTATTTTCACAAGATATATATTCTACACCGCCTTCAATGCAAATGATGGATGATGAGCGTAATCAGGATGAGCAGACTCCGATAACTCGCGTGCAAGAAGAATGGTACAAGCTCCTCGATCATACGATCAAACATCATCGCTTCATCGACAGTTTTTACCAAGGAGGAAGAGGAGATAATTTAATGTTTGTATTAACTACTTGGTCATTTCTTTGTTCAACTTGGAGTTTATTTTAATTTAAGTACTTTGTCATTTTCTTTTGTTCAACTTGGAGTTTATTTTAATTTAATTATTTGGTCATTTCTTTGTTCAACTTGGAGTTTATTTTAATTTAACCACATACATAGATTGATTGATATAAAAATATTCAATTACAAAATTAAGTTTGACGATCCGGCACCATAGTTGGAAAAATTTGATATGTTCGGACACTTGTTTCTTTTGTGATCTGGTCTCCTGCAAAGTGTACAATGGGTAACTTGAGTTCCCCTCGTGATCATCTGGATCATCCATATTCGTATGAATACGAGTGGAACCTGATCGACCCTTCAGCTTTATACGAAGCTCTGAATTTGGTAATCATTTTTCGTATATATGCTCTGTCGACCAATAATCTTGGTTCAGGATTGTCTTGAACCGGTTTCTGTATATACGTACCATAGTTTGTAGGCTATAACACTCATATGCAAATATGTACGGGTCCACACGAATATGCAAACATACGTCGTGTGCGCGAGAACGGGGTATCTAAATGCTTGAAATTCACCACAATCACACCATTTCTAATTAAGGTCGACAGTAAACATTTTTTTGCTCACCTCGGACCATAGAATTGACATAAAATTCAGAACCATATGGGTCAAACGTTCTGACTTGCATAATGGTGGCTTCCGCTTGAAGAGTGGTCATTCTATCCTGTAGGGTTTTAGACCAATTTTGTCCACTTTCAATCTGGGGGTTAACTTCCTGCCCTTTTTCGGACCACACCTTACCCAATCTGAAGTAAGTTTCCCACACAATATTTACAATTGGAAGATGGCGTGTTCCTTTAAGCACGAAGTTTATAGCCTCGACAAGGTTAGTTGTCATATGGCCATAACATCAACCTTCATCGTAGGCTTGTGACCATCTATCTATAGGGATGTCATTTGTAAAATTATACACATTAACACCAAACCGCCTCAACCTTGCTTCGAATTTCTTTTGAACAGGTTCATACCCTAAAAATTTTCAATTTAATTAAAAAATAAAACATCAACTCAATAATAAAAAAATATAAATAAAGAATAATAAATTACCCGCGCTTAATATCTCTTTTCGGATTTGATTGTGTCTGAATTGCGTTTTCGCATTTGTTGCAATACGTCGTACACAATATGTTGGATATGCATACGGCGACTGCCATAAACTATCATCTCTGTTAATTACTGATAGGAGTGTAGTCTCTCTATCAGAAATCATAAACACCTCATCTTCTTTTACGACATGGTTACACAAATGCTTCAAAAAAATTCACATCCAGCTGCGTCTTCCTTTTCGACTATGGCAAAGTCAACGTGAAATATATTGTTGTTTCCATATTGTGCAACAGTCATGAGTAATATATGACCGTACTTCCCATACAACCAAGTGCCATCTACTGAATCATGCGCTTGCAAGATGAGAACCTTTTAATGCACGCATTGAACGCCCAAAACAACTTACTAAATATCATTTTACCAGGAATAATTTGGCCTTGCAAGTTCAATATCGCTTTTGTTTCGTATTCTACAATGATTCCTAGGACGAATTGTTGCATTGCTCTTAACAGAGCTGGTAGCTCATTATATGATTTATTCCAATCCTCATAAACTTGCGTCATTGCCTTTTGCTTCGCCATCCAAGTCTTGTAGTAAGATGGTATATATCCAAATTGATTCTGGATGGATACTACACAGACTGCAATCAAAATACTTGGATCTTGTTCAACCAATAACTTGATGTAAGCACATATTATATCGGAGTCTAAATTAATGTAGTCCTGTGATAGTGCAATATTTGAACAGGTGTGTTGGTCAATGAACCGTGTCACCTCCCACATCCCCGACCTCTTCAGGTATGAAATTCTTATCTTTCAAGGACATTTGCTCTTATAATTAATACACAATGCATGCCATGTATGTGTATCAGACTTCTTAACACAAAATCGAAAATGTCGTTTGACATTGTACTCCTTAACTGCCAACTGGACAACTTCTTTTATTTTGAATTGCGCCTTGATCATTAATTCCCCATTGTTGAAAGATGATGATGAAGAACCAAAAACGCGAAATAAATATTCTGGGTCTCGCATTGCAGCGTAATCCATCTCATACATCTTGAGGTTCATAAGCTGAATAAATGGATTCTGGTTGCTCGAGCTCAGGTGTAACATAACCCCAAACAGAGTGATCATTTCCCAACCCAAGTCTGGCCACGGTTACGGCCCAAACATCATCTTCAACATGCAAACCGTTACCCTCACTTGCATCTGTCATAACAGCCTCAACACCATCACGATCGAGCAAATGAACGTCATCATCTTCCGTAATAGGCACTACATTTTCGTTGTCCTCACTAAAATCATCAAAATTTTTGCCCCACCGACCAACTAGCATTTCAGACTCATAATCTATTGTTGAGCTCAATATATCTACATATTAAAAAACAATCAAAATACATGACAATTTAAATTTAAAAATAAAGTAAATATTCAAAAGCAATAAAAATACATGACAAATTAGATTTAAAAACTTGTTATATCTACAAATTAAAAAAACAATCAAAATACATGAAATTTTAAATTTAAAAACTTATAATACATATTAAAATCTCAAGTCTAAAGCAATCAAAATACATGAAATTTTAAATTTAAAAACTTGTTATATAGGCAAGTAAGACCAAACCCGAATATTTTCTTCAAAATTCTCCCTTCAACAAAACAAGATTTTGTACACGAAGAAAAAATATTCAGATAATAAAATTTATTTATTTATAAAAATAACAAAGACATACTAGATAAAACGAAAGTTACTTGATATTTGAGAAGTCGAGCAAAATGTACCACCAAATCTAAATATTTCTCGAAAATTTTAATTGAATCCTTCTCTTCTCTTCAATAGAATAGAATTTTTTACAAAAATATAAAATTATATCAATAATAAAATATATATACAAAATTTCAAAAAAATGTAAATAAAAAAAACAAAACTAAATAATTAAATATATATTCACAGAATTTTAAAGAAATAAACGACTAACCTTCTTTTTCTTTTCACCACCAAAAGCTGCACTTTTCTTTGATTTTGCCCCAATCCTTAATCTCTGGTTAGTTCTACGGTAAGACGGTTAATATACGGCTAATATACAACATAACCGGTTAGAAAGGTGACCGATAAACATAACATATTCGGTAAAATTAACTATTTTATTGATAAGAGTATCAACATATTCGGTAAAATTACCTATTTTGTTGATAAGAGTATCAATATATTCGGTAGAATTACCTATTTTGTTGATAAGAGTATCAACATATTCGGTAAAATTACATATTTTGTTGATACTTCGAAAGTATCCATACTTTTTTTAAAAGTATCGATACTTTTCTAAAAAGCAATGTAACCGGTTGCAATGTGGCTCGAAAGTATCGATACTTTTAAAAAAGTATCAACAAAAAGTATCGATACTTTAATACTACCGAATATGTTGATACTCTTATCAACAAAATAAGTATGGATAGTTTTAAAAAAGTATAGATACTTTCGAAGGCCCCATCAACTTAAACTTTAATGACAAAATAGGTAAGCGCTACCGAATATATTGATATTTGGATCAATAAAATAGGTAATTTTATCGATTTTGTTATCTTTTTTTAAAAAATATAGATACTTTTGAAGGCCCTATCAGCTTAAATTTTAATAACAAAATAGGTAAGCGCTACCGAATATATTGATATTCGGATCAATAAAATAGGTAATTTTACCGATTACCATTTTTTTTCATTTTTTTTTTCATGTTTTTTACCGGATACATCATTTCATATCAATATATCCGGTAGCGCTTTACCAGATACATTATATATCTTATAATGTTTCCAATAACACCGTTTCTTAATCGTATATTAGGCGGCCGCATACTAGAAAAGTCCATCTCCCAAAAAATCATCCTTTGCAATATCCCCATTGGCCACGTTCAATATATATGGGCAGAAAGGGACCTTGTGGTCGCCTTCTGCAGACGCCGAACCCAATAAAATTAATCATGTAAAGCTGCACGCCGACACTGCATTATTGTGCAATAATGCACACCAACACCTGCACGACATGACCGCTACATGGCGCATGAGGATACAAGTTCGTCTTCTGCAGACGCCGAACCACCTCAAATTTTAATATGGTTGCCTTCTCCAACAGGCGAACTTGAGGAATTCTGGCATTCAACCCTGCCATTCAACCTGCCACCTAAAAAAGTTAAAAAATATTATTATATTCTGTTCACCGTCTGCAAAAGGCGAACTATGGCATGCATTGTAAAATTTACCGTAGATCCTAAATTTCACCCCAACACACCCTATAAACCAAAATTTTAGTTTGATTTTTAATATTCTGCCAATTCTGCTTATTTTTAAGAACACACGTTAATTTTAAATAAGCATTAGTAAATGCCTCATTTACATCTTGCACCGTTCAAATATCATTAGTAATCTTTCTAAAAAAATCATTAGTAATCACCTCATTTACCCATCTTCTTAAAATAAAATATTTTTTTATATTCATTAATTTTTAACTTTTTGTATGCTAATAATTTAACAATTTTGAGGCTTTGTGCATATAATGTTTTTATAGGCTTTCTCTAACGTGTCAATAATGAAAAGAATAAAAATGTTTATTTTTAGAATAATTTTTATTTAAATTATTAAACCGATAAACAACAGAAGCTAGTGATTTATACCAGAAAGTATATTAGTAAATGTTTAATTTAAACATTGTATTGGACCAATCGAGTATTGTTTGATTAATATTATCATTGGTATAATATAAGAGAACGTGAAATCAAACATGTTTAAGCACTTAATATTATTTTACTTGTGGGTGAGATTTACCATGTTCTTTCAAAAAAATTATATCTTCTTTTTATAAAAAAAAATTATATCTGTTGATATTCCCATGGTAGTAACTCCTAAGCTTAGTAAATTCGATGGTACGAATGATGCTGATGAACAGCTTTACAGAAGTATTATTGGAGCACTTCTTTACATTTGCACACTTGGCCCGACATATCTTATGTTGTTCATAGGGTTGCTCAGTTCATACAAGGCCCCAAAGACACGCATTGGGCAACTGTCAAAATGATTCTTCGATATTTAAAAGGGCACAAAAAATTATGGATTATAGTCAGGGACAGAGCCAGGATTGAACCATGAGGGGGGGCAAGTTAACTAACTTCGAAATAAATAGGGTTCTAAAAAATAATTAAATCATAAAAAGTAAGGGAATTAATGTTTAATTTCACTAACTTTAAAATTGAAGGGTTTAAAAGTGATTAAACCATAAAAAATGAGGGGTCATGGCTTAATTTTATAAATTTTAAGTTAAAGAGTCTTAAAAATAATAAACCAAATTTTTTTGGGAGGGATCAACAACTGAAGCTGAATATCGCAGCTTAGCAGATGCGGCCCCAAAGTTGATTTGGATTGTTGTTGTATTAAAAGACATGTGACTTGATATTCTTGATCCACCGATAATATGGTGTGACAACACAAGTACCGTAGCTTTAGCTGCGAACCCTGTTTTACATGCTAAAACTAAGCACGTGAAGTTAGATCTTCACTTTGTTCGAGAGAAAGTAATTAAACAACAACTTTAGATGAACTATGTACCAGCTCATCATCAAGTAGCCGACATCATAACAAAGCCTATGTCGGTGGCTAGGTTTCAAGAGTTACGACAAAGGCTTTGCGTGTTGCCAGTTTCTTCATTTCTCAACCAAGAAGGCATACAAAATAAAGTGAATATTAGAGATTGTTGAAGTTTATTACAATGTAACCAACAACCCGTTGAAGTCTAACTGACTGAGCTATTTTTTGTATCAGTTAATTGGGTTTTCTTTTGGACTATATTATAAAATCGAGAAGTGATGGCCTTAGATTTCAAGTTAATTGAAATTGGGTCTACACTGAAAACTCTCATTTTCATTTGTATCATTTGAGCTTAGGGTTTCTTATTCACTGTGATTAGTTGGATTAGTTGCAATATATAGACTCAAATTTAATTATTTTTATTTATTGTGTGTGCCTTGACAAATAATTAAAAAAGTATGAACAACATTCATAGTATGAAATTAATTATCATCTATTTTTATATATTTAAATTATTAATTGAGTTGGTGTCACCAATTAATTGATGATTAACTTAATTAAAGAAAACATAAAATATCATTTTATTTAAAAAATAATTAACATCATTATTCACTATAAGAGAATTATTGTCTTTGTATATTTAGCTAATCTTTAAATAAAATAACTTTAAGAAGATACCTTAACATTTTGAGCTCGTATCTTAAAAGTTCATATACAATTTTCTTACAATTTTATCAGTGACTTGAATAAGTTTTTTTTTTATATTATAATTATTTATATATACAATGTTTTCCTTCACCCACATTATGGTGTGAACACTTTAGTTTAAGTTATTTTTTTTTATCAAAGCTAAAGTGATTACAAGTAGTATCTGTTCTAAATATACTCTCAACCATTTGACAATAAACACTCAATCACCCTGCTGCAGCTGCTGGTGCTCGAACCCGTGACCTCTAGGAACAACAACCGTTCCCTTAACCACTGAGTCAAGTTGGTTCGTGCTAGTTTAACTTATTATTGGTTTGTTTTCTACCACTCTAGTCTTATTTTAGGCCTTATTTGACAACTATTATATAATTAATTATTTTATTCGATATTTGATAGTGAATTACATTATTTTATTAGATTAGTTGAATGCTTCATTAATTGTATAAATTTTTTTGGGTAAAATAATTTAAAATCCATATTCTATCATACATAAATATTATAAATTTAATTGTTCAAATTTAATAATAAATTTATAAAATAAATAATTATTTTTTATATTCCAAATAAGTAGGGAATTAATTTTAGTTTGATTTTAAAATTTAATTGCAGTTTAAGTTAAAAATGTGTTTTGTTAAAATTATATTGAAATTTTAATTTAGATAAGTGGCTAACTATCTTAGTGATTCCCATGAGAACATGAGTTCAAATTTCTTTCCTTTTGGTTTAGAGTCAAATCCTACAAAAAAAAAAGTAGATAAGTAGTTTAGTAACCAAAATAAAAAAGAAATAATAACTTGGTGACTGCAAATGTAATTTACTAGTATGTGGTTTAATACTCGTTAGAATTAAAACTTTCCTTGCCTATAAATATAGAGTTTATACTTAAAAAATAGACTTAAGTATAAATACGGTACTTGAATTAAACGCATTCTCTCAAGTTAGTACTTGAAGAAGTTTTGCTCCTAAATTGGTACTCGAACTTTTTTACCATCCATGGTTCTAGTACTTTTGCTTTACACAGTTAGTCATTTGATAATATGGCATTATGGACAAATAGAGACATGCCATGTGGTATCAATTTTGTTGGCCGACTCACCTTTTATTTCCTATGTAGCATTTATTTTAATGGCATGTAATTAACAAAATTAAATAATTTAATTAAACAAATTAAATGCCTTGCTTGATTCCTAACCTAATCAAAAACACTAAATTATGTTAAAAAAGTTACATTGTTGAATCTATGACATGTATATTTGTACTTTATTTGTTTTTATTAATTATGTTATTTATTTTAGATATATAGTTGTTATATGTAATTATTCACATGTTATATATCTAGAATTTGTGGGAGGTTCTGCGGTACGTCGCCTAATATGCGGCTAATATACGGCGTAACCGGCTAGAAAGGTCACCGGTTAAAGATAATGTTTCCGGTAAAAGTTACCGATTATGTTGATCCGAATATCAATATATTCGGTAGCACCGAATTTGTTGTTAATTTGGAGCTGATGGGGACTCGAACATTTGGACTATAACAAAACCGGTAAAATTACCGGTTTTGTTGATCCGAATTTCAATATATTCGGTAGCGCCTAATTTGTTGTTTATTTCGAAAGTATCCATACTTTTTTAATCATTATCGATACTTTTTGAACACCAATGTAACCGCGGTTGGAAAAAAATGTCGAAAATATCGATATTTTTTTTAAGAGCGTGCGCAAAAGAATCGGTACAATAAAAAAATTCTACATAACCGGTTACATTATTAATTCATATAATCTAACCGGTAAATCTTACCAGATATATTGTTTGGTTTCGATACGTTTTTTAAGAACGTGTGCAAAAGAATCGGTACAATAGAAAATATGAAAACATTACCGATTACATTATTAATTCATATAATGTAACCGGTAAATCTTTACCGGATTTATTATTTGGTGTCAAAAGAATTGACACAATTCAAAAACGTATCGAAATTTTGGGGAATTGTATCGATTATATATATCATAATGATATATCGATTAAAAGTATCTACTCTCCCACTCGCCTTTGTATTGCTTGCATTTACAGAAAACCTAAGAGAGGGGAGTATTTGAAATCGACCCGAGTTTGGTTGCTGCGAAATACAAGGTAGGCGTTCTTGGAGTCGTGTTGTATCAGAATCGAAAGGAAAGGTTTTGGGTTTGGGGACTTTGAAGTAAAAGGTATGTTGTCGAAACCCTAATTTTTTGGTAATGTAGTATTGGGTAGTTGGGGATAATGTTTTGGGTTTAGTGATGTTGAAGTAAAATCGGAATTCGGATCGATATAGGTCGAAATTGTGTAATTATATTTAGGAAAAAATATCGGTACTTTATTCTGAGAACTTATCGGTAGAAATTAATAATGTCGGTAGAAATTATATATCGATACTTTTGTCAGAAAACTGAAGCGAGATGGGTTCTAAGGATCATGAAGATGTTGTTCAAGATGAGACTGAAATGATTCAAATGGAGGCGGAGAGAGTAGATAGGGAGGAAAATCCGAAGCAACCAAAGGGTGGATTTCTGTACTTCTAGTAAGTAGAAATTGTGAAATAATTAATCTGTAAATAGTAATTGGATGAAAGTATTTAAGAACATTTAAACTTTCCTATCATGACAGTATTGAAGAATGTCAGAGGATGAGGGATTGTGGGACTTACACTGTCGGTTCGGTATGTAAATTGAAATTATAGTGAATTTATTGGAGGTTGAATATTTTGATTGTTTATGGTTTATGCATAATTTGCAGGTGAGAGACGTGGTGGTGAATAAATGGAACACGATGAGTGAAACTGAGAAGCAACCATTCAACATGTTGTTCATAAATGCTAGAGAAAATTATGAGGCCAAGAAGAAGAAGAAGAAGGTATTCATTATAGTTGTAAATATTTTGATAAATGATGTATAAAAACTCTGACATTATATGTATATTATTTACATAGGAAGTGTCGACTAGGTGTAGCATAAAACGAGTGCACCACATAGTAGAGGAGTTGAAAGCGAAGGATAAAGCAAATCTGTTGGAAGAAATGGGGTTTGAATCTCTTATTTGGATTCAGGACTGACCAATTCAGAGGGAATTGTGTCGGTTGTTGATGGGAGATTTTGATTTGCAGAAGTGTGATGTGCGATACGGAGAATATTCATTTCATTTTAGTGTCCGAATTGTTGAAGCCGTATTGGGGCTACAAAATAAAGGTCAGAGTGTGGATGAAGTTATAAAGAGGGAGGATTGGAAATTACTTGTGCAGAAGTATGGCCTAACGTCTAATGTGTCATTTGCTACACTTGAGGACGAAATAAAAAGCGACAAGTATGAAGGGGATGATCTGAAGGCCTAGGTACTATTGTACATTGTCGGAGTATTCCTTTGTCCAACGGGTGATTCATCCCCGAGCAAGGATAGTATGAAGTTATTGTGCGACTCTGGGTTTAGAGGTGAATTAAATTAGGCGTCATATGTGTATGACAAATTAATTGATGCAATCAAGACTTTTCAAAAGACCAAAAACCCCTCATACCTCAAAGGATGCATAGCTGTCTTAGAGGTAAACGAGTTGAATATTAGTATTGGTTTAGAAAACTTTGTAAGTAGTTATTATAGAAAATGATAAAGTTTATAGAAAATACAGGTTGCATTGTATGATTTTGGTCAGATTCTTCTTGTGTGCCGACATTCCAAAAAACTGGAGTGGCACGCATCACTGCCTGGGGCAAGGAAGAAGTTGTTCGAGTTATGACAAAGTTAAAGTTGAAATTACCGAAAAAGAAGGTAAGGGTAATTTCAGTATTTATAGATTACTAAGGACTTAAAAAAGAAAGATGTTCTAATAATGTAGTTTATTTGTGAAGGTAGAATATAAGGTGAAAGTGAATGAAGGGGGAAGTAAAATTGACATATTGATTACTGAGTTAGCGGAGGTTAAAAAAGTCGTTTCTAATTGTTTGCAAAGACAATCCAGAATCAAATAGGCTATTGAGAGCTTAAAGGGGGAAGTAGGGGAAAAGTTTAATGGTGTTGTTAAAGAAGTGGTGGAATTGAGGGGTGAGTTAAAAGGGGTGATTGAAACGGTGGAAAACAAATTAGATGAGGGGATACATTTAAGTCCTGAAATAAACAAAAAGAGGAGTTATGTTGAGGCAAAATATGATGAACTTATAAAAAATGATGAAGAAAATGTAGAATAGAAGAATTGAGTAAGAGGGTGGAGGAAAATATAAGTGAGGTCCACCATGAAGAAACGAGCACACCGGATCATGCAATACATGTAGAGCTCGATTCAGGGTGTCCTGCACCGAAGAAGCAGAAGACTAAAAAGGTAAAATGAATAATACAAATGACATCCATTTTGATTATTGTGTTAAGGCTAATATCTATTGATATATTGTAGGTTACAAAGGTCAAAATACCAAGTGGAATTGATGACATGGAGGCTGCGATGTGTGATTATGTATGGAATAATGGATTGTTAGAACCATCGTAAGTTATATATATTGCTTTGCGAGTGATATTTAAATAAACGTGGGAAAAAATTAATACAAAAAATTGCTTCTATAGAGATATTATCCTAGATTACGGGCTCGAACACGGCACAGTAGGCGACCTTGGATGCTTAAAACTCGGGGAATGACTAATAAGTCCGATTATTAATTTGAAAGGCTGGTTGTTGGGTTACGATTCGATGAGGAAAAGTTCAGCGAAGCGGAAGATTTGCTATCTACCATCCGAATTTGTGGTAAGTTACACTTTTACACATTTTCGTGTCCAATTTGTTCATGGCTGGTCAATTAATGGAGATTGTTTTTTAAAATGCAGACCGGGTTGATAATGGACGGTCAAAATGCGCCGAATCTTATAAGCTTCTATTCTAGAACATTGATGGACCATAATAAATTCACCGATTGTGACATGGTAAGATATTTTTGCGTACATGTTGTTAAGTATTTAAATAATAACAATAAATGTTCTAATATCTTGTGTGACAATTGTTGTAGATCTTCATGCCAATAAACGATTCGAATAATCATTGGTGTCTCTTGGTGTTGGATATGGTTGATCGTGTAGCATCGTTTCTTGATAGTCTACATAGTCTACATAGAACTCCTCAACCTCAACGTCAAGCTTCAGGCCAATGGAGTGGTCTGAGTAATGATGCTGCTATTGTCCCCCCCCCCCCCCCCGCCTTCAAGCAACCAGGAAGCTCATCACCAAATACTCTGGCCACCCATGGTGATGATTATGAACACACAACATCATAGAGATGGAGATGGGAAGGTAGTTATATAACTTCTGAATTATGTTTTCATTAATATTATAATACTTAACTTCTTATTTCTTTAATTTTTTGCTTTAGTGGATTGGTATGAGAAACCAAGACCTTCTCGACTATTTCAGTTCCTATGGTGCTGTTGCCAAGGCTCGCCATTCATACGGTCCAGAAGGCCATCGTGGGATGAGCCTTCTGATTTTTGAGAGCACGGCAAGAGGTTATCTAGATGCTCAACGTCTGCATAACCAGTTTGCTGCCCAAGGTTTCGTGTTAGATGCTTGGCAACGTCATGCTCCATCCCCTCCATCCACCCAGCGCCAACTATATGGTTACATGGCTGAAAAAGAAGACATACACATCTTCAACCGCCATCTCCAAGGTTTTCTCTATCATTTTCTTCTATTATTAATGACAAGATACACTTCTGCTCATACTTATGCAAAAAAAATTTGTTCATTAGGCAATCAAAAGGTCAAGTTTGAGATGCGACCATATGCACAGATGGTTGGACAGCAAGCTGGTGCTGGAACAAGTTCCATGGGTGGCAGGGGGACTTGAAAGGAGGAGGCTTGAAGGGACAATGAATTTAGAAGAAAGAAAAGATTGATGGTCTAACATAAATATTAGAAGATCAATCTTTTGTTGGTTCTCAATTTTTTTCTTTCCGTTGCCATCTCATTTTGTAATCTTTTCCTTGCTATCTGATGCACTAGTATTTTCTTCATTCTAATTCATATAAACGATTTAATAGAAGTATCCATAATTTTTATAAAGTATCCATACTTTTTCGAAAGTATCCCTACCTCTCATAGAAGTATCCAAACATTTAATATAAGTATCCATATGTTTCATTTAAGTATCCATACTATCGACCCACAATTGAACCAGTTCCAATGTTTTTATTAAAATATCGATAATATTGTATAAGGTATCGATTCTTATTGGCTACCTATTACGTTATCCTAGTACAACATATATTGATAAAAAGTATCGATAAACTTTTCAAAAGTATGGATACTTTCGAAATCAACATATCCGGTACCGCTTTACCGAATACATTATATACCTTATAACAAATTAGACGCTACCGGTTTTGTTATGTCTGACCGTTTACTTAAATTTGCCGGTTACCATTATTTTTTTTCATTTTTTTAGTGTTTTTTACCGGATACATCATTTCATATCAACATATCCAGTACCGCTTTACCGGTTACATTATATACCTTATCATGTTTTCGGTAACGCCGTATATTAGCCGCATATTAGCCGGCCGCATGGTAGAAAACTCCAGAATTTGTGGTACATGTTGTATCTAGTCAGTGTCAAAAAAATTTAGTTTAAAGGTTATATCATGTTTTAACTTGAAGAAGAAGGTAAGAGAAGTTACACCCTCTTGTCAAGTGTATTACAAGTTACAAGTAATGATGTAATTCAACATTCTCTTATTTTCAAGAGTTTAGTTTGTTTGGAGACTTTTTATTTGTTATATTCAGTTGTTTTAACTTGACAATGGTTTGACTATATTGAACTATTATGAGAACATACAACAAAACAGTAAAATGCTATAGCATAAGTCAAATACTTCGCAGTTTAAGATAATATTATAGTGGTTTATAAATCTTAAAAGTTTAAATAAAAT
Source organism: Hibiscus tridactylites (assembly GCA_958450335.1). Lineage (NCBI taxonomy): Eukaryota > Viridiplantae > Streptophyta > Magnoliopsida > Malvales > Malvaceae > Hibiscus > Hibiscus tridactylites. The sequence continues at coordinate 77,463,810 of OY288280.1, forward strand.
TAACCTATTTTAATCTGAAATAAAATAATAAAAGCTTGTAAACGATGAATAACAACAAAATAATTTTTAATATTTGATCTGGTGTAAGCAAAAAAAAATTAACAAAATGATTTATAAACACCAACAAAAAAAGTCTTGCATCCACTTAAATGCAATCAAATCTTCACTTCTTTGATGTTGGGATGATGGTTTGAACTTCACCTTCTTAGTGTTTTAATTTTTTTGATTGGCAGCAATCACAGTACTATTGTTTGTCTCCTTTCTTTTCTTGTTGCATTTATTTGGTATATTAACCCCAGTTTCTCCTCTAAATTTTGGCTGCAATAACAATGAACAAATAAAATTAATATTTATTATAAGACTCGTGCATTTAAACACAATGATATAACTTACATTTATTATTAACACTGCTAAAATAATCATGTATTCAAATACACTAATACAACTTACATTTAGTATCTATATTCCAGTCTTCTCATATGTATATATCCCTAACCCATTCACTATTTGTTGTCCTCTTCTACTAAATCTCGTAAATATTTGATGTGTGGAAGGAGTTAGATGTATCGAAAGAATAAGTGAATATTTTTTATTTATTGTTGGTGTTGTTGCAACATGTGGGGCTGGATAAGATGAAGTTATTAGCCTTGAAGAAGACTTATATACAGTAAATAATCTTTGGTCCTACGATAAATTATAATCGTTAACATGAAAATTATATATAAACATCATTATATGATTAGATTTTAGTTATATTTTGACAAAAACAAATTTATAACTTGATGTAATAAAGATAGATTAAAAGTTAATTGATGTAATTGTGCTTGAGAAATTGTTGCATGTATTTGAGTAACTACATGAGTTGCTGCTTCATTGGATGTTTATGGTACTGTTTGTAATATTGCTTGCGTGATTTCTTCAGTGGCCGCTTGTGTTATTAGATCTGTTGCAATAGAAGGTGTTGTTGTTGATGATTTTATACCCTAACAATATCAAAAAATAGTTACAAAGCTACTAACACTAAAATAAAATTTAAATTTCAAAATAAAACAAAATTTATGTTGGTTGTATTTGGACATTTTCTAAAATTATGTCCAAGTTTAAAATACTTATGACACCTCATCTTTCTTCCACTTCTAGATAATTTTGTCCTACACCTTGTTTCAACTTTCTCCTTTTACTCTATTTTTTAAGGCCTTTCAAGCATTTTTTTGGTAGTGAGATTGATAGGTACCATATTTGTTTTCACCAAAACAAATTTCACTAAAAACAGCAGGCAAACATGACTATATAATATTTGGTACACTTTTTTATACCATTTGTAAACATAATCATGAACATCGTCATTTTCCCATAATATGGTTGTAATGGCATGTACACAAGGTATGCTAGTGAGGTCCTAAGTCCTACAACTACATGACCATTGTTCAAATTTTATCACAAGAACATCACCAAAATAAACTACTTCGAACCTTTATGCCCCATTTCATCTAACATGACAATAAGCAATCATTTCCTTATTTTGTTTCAACTTTACACATATTTTAAATTTAGTGGTTTCAAAAGAAGTGGGACGTTCAACCATCCCTCAATACAGTAAAGCCTATATAAAACCTCCAAAATTTAAGGGTTTCAAAAAGAGTGAGACGTTCAACCATCAACTCAATATTTGCAATTGAATCTGCATGCCTTAAAGCGTGTGCATAATTAAAAAGTCTAGTAAACTCATACAAGACTCGTCCATTAATTTCTTCCAATGCCCATCTTCTAGCCCTCTACTCAGTTCAACCTTCATTTCTCTCTTACCGAACTTTTGCATATCAATCAACTTAAGTTTAGGAAGTACCATCAACTTACTTAAGAAATGCTTTCCAACGTATTTGTAATTTAATGTTGTATTCTTAAAAGTTATTGAACACTCATAAGATTCTTTAAAAGTTTTTATCTTATACAAACCAGTATATATACGAAAAGGACATCATCCTTGCTTACATCAAGCTCTAGTCCTCTCTTATTCATTCTTTTTGTATACTATATCAAACCTATTTACTATAGCATACTTTGCCAAGGCTTCCTTAAACTCTTCTGGCCCATGAAACACCATACCAAGCTAAAATTTGAGAATCAAAATACACATAATGTATTTTTCAACAAACAAATTCAGCCTCTAAATCACTATCACAACTTCCTAAATCTAAAGAATCAATATAATATGTTTCTCCACCAAACTCATCAGATTTTTTTATTTTCTTTTCTTTTTGTATTTTCATTTACTTTTTTCTTCCTTTGAATATTTTGATCTTAAAAAATTATCGCATCCTCAGCATGTAACTCCTCTAGTGCTGAATTTTTTTTTTTTTTTGCTTTAGCCAAAATGCCTTTTATCTCTTCTCCTCAGAAGCTAGATGAAGTTTCTGAGTTAGTGGACACCCACTCTTCAACTCTTGTTGACTCACTTATATTTTCTTTATATTTCTCAGTTGGACTACTTGACCTATCCAAACCCAACATATACCTCATTAGATACCCATCAATATATGTTTTTTCATTAGTTATTCTAATTTCAACGTTTTCATTTCGTATAACATCTTTAAAACTAGGCAGCAACAATAGGTATGTCTACAACATGCTCAACATATGTATGTAGTGACCCTAAAATTTTTTAAATGATTTATCATAGCAATAACTGAAGAATTATCATATCATTAATACACATACCATAAAAGCTAATGATATGAAATTAGAATATCATGTGTATAAATTAACATGTATACTATAAAGCGACATAAAGCAATAACAACACATGTTTACAAACATATTAAAACTTTTCAAGATTGTTTTTATCCCAATCTAAATATTAAATGAGTATTTTTTTTTAATTAAATCATGATTTGTCAACTAAAAGAAAAAAAATTTAATGTATACATTTATTATTCTCCGACATTTGCCAACTTGAATATATTAGTGATACTAAAAACAAAATAAGAAAAGAATCAAAGAATTGTAAACTTACACACCACTTGGGACCTGGGAGAGACTAATATTAATAAATATAAGAGAGATTATAGAAAGACTTTATATTAAAATCTAAGAATAAAAAGTGGCAACAACACATGTTTCAACCAATAATAATAATAATAATAATAATAATAATAATAAAATAACAAAATAAACACTAAGATCAACAACACATCATTTGTTATTTGGCACATGCATGTATACAAGTATACAACTACATTAATATCATATAAAATATTCATCAATATAAAAAGACTTAAATATAACATGCAAATTTTCATTATGTATATGTCAGCACATACATTAATCACATTTTTTTTTCCAAACGAATCACAATTCTTTAGAATTCGAGAAAAATCCCTTTATATGTTAGAACTCATAAAAAATACTTAAAATTCAAGATCAAAACCCCTAAAGATATATTAAATAAATTCAAGGCTGAAAAAAAATACTGGAAATATAACTCAAAGCAATCTAATTATTAACTAATTGTTAAAATGTATTAAAAAAACCCACATGTATATTTCAAGTTTAGCAACAAGATACCTAAATATATATTGCAAGTTAGCACTATAAACGGATACACATATTGTTCAACAAAATAAACATAGTAGTTATCTTTATAAACATATATAGAAGAAAAGATGCTTTGATTTAAAATTTAAGATTAATTAAAAAGCTTTAAAATTTTATCTTATTCTTTAGATGTATGTTTCAGTAACTTTAAAATTTAACATTTGATGTCTGAATCAATGACATATTGATGCAATTTGAGTTTTTACCTGTAAAAAAAAATTGTCTTAAAAAAACAATGATAAAATTTTTTCTAATTAAGTATTTTGATTAGGTTAAATCACACTGGCCTTTAATTTGTTTAATTAAATTATTTGATTTTATTAATTGACATGTCATTAAAATAGATGCCACATAAGAAATAAAAGGTGAGCCAGTCAACAAAATTTAATGCCATATGGCACGTCTCTATTTGTCCATGATGCCATATCATCAAATGACTAACGGTGTTAAGTAAAAATACTTAAATCATGGATGGTAAAATAGTTCGGGTATCAATTTAAGAATATTTTTTTTTCAGGTACTAACTTAAAAAATACGTCTAATTGGAGTACCATATTTATATTTAAGCCAAAAAAATATTATAAAAAACCCTACATTAAAATTACAATACAAATTTTTCTTTATCTTTCATCCCCCATTTTTCTTTTACCGTCTGCGCGTGTCAAAATTTTGTATAGTTTCTGGCTTTCTGAGATTTTTTTTGAGCAAATTTTAATTTGATAGCATCATTATTAGTCGTTACAACGTACACAGTAACTTTTGGGAAAATTCAGTCATTCTATTGGGGATGTAAGATGTTGATTGAATTCTAAAATTCATAAGCTTCCCCATCTTTATCTAGGTCCCATTCTCCCATCTCCAAAAAAATCAAAAGTTTATCATCATCCTAAAATTAAAACTTTGGAGCCTCGATCAGTTTCCGCGATGGCCAGACGGAGAGACGAGGAATATGATGACCAGGAGTACGAGGACGAGGACGAATTATTGGACGATGAGGATTACCACGAGGACGAAGATTCAGGGGGAGGCCGTGGCGGTTCAAGTAAGAAGCGGCGGAGATCCGATTTCATCGATGACGTGGCGGAGGGGGACGATGAGGAAGATGAAGACGATGAGGATGAGTTTTATGGAGGTGGCGGGAAAAAGCATAGCAAGGCTCCTCGTGTTGGCTCTCAGTTTTTTGATCTTGAAGCTCAAGTCGATAGCGACGAGGAAGAGGAAGAGGACGAGGGAGAGGACGGTAATTTCTATTGCCTTCTTTTGATCTTTGAAATTGGCAATGAAGCGGTCAACATTGATGATTAATGTATTCTGATCGAGCATATATTGGGATAAATTAATTTAATTTTCAGAATTTAGTTTCAAATTTCAAAGTTTAAACATAAGTTTAATATAGTCTTTTTGGAAGTTAGAATTGAATTCCCTTTTAATACAAAATCGCTTTTAACATGATTCTGGTGCTAGCATCCGCTAAGGCTTCCATACTTGTGGACTAAAAGTAGTTTCTTTTTCATGTTTGTTTTGCTGAAAGATGCCATTGCTTTTGCAATCCAGTCATTTTACTGGGAATGTCGATTGAATGCCGGCAGTTGTAAAATATTTTCAAGTTTATATTGTTATTTAATAATGATGCAGAATTAGTTTCTGATCTTCTAGTGGTTCTGAAAGTCACTAAAGGTGTAAATTTTAGAGTGATATATTTGAATGGTTGAACCTTCTCTCTTTGTGAATTTCTCATTGGATCCATTTTGTGACATTTCTTGAAATGCATGTTCACCTACTGTATTTGCCTAAATAGTAAATAGTGGGATTCCTTTTAGTTGTCTGTATGTCGTTCTGACATCTATACAATTACCAGACTGTTATTTGGACACTGTTGTGGTCGGGGAAATTAACATCAGTGAGCCTTATTATTTTTTTATCACAAACTTTTGTGTGATGAATCCCTTTTTTCCCATTACATAGAATCACAATCATTTGTAGGCACTAGAGAAGAATTCATTTCTGCACGGTTCTTGATTGACATTAGTGTTACTCTTCTGTTGCATTTGTACCTGTTTTGAGACTTTGCACCCAATACTCCGCAAATTCGAAGAATACCTCTTAAGATTTAACATGCTGCTTGAGAATTCTTTGGTTTCACCTAAAATCCGTTGGTTTTAATAAACGCTTGCAGTAGCAATAACTTGTATAGAAGCAATGTGTGCAAGCCATTAACGTGAATAGTGTGGGTTGTATACTTTTTTTCTTCTCCACATTTTCAGTGTTTGCCCAAAACGATAATGCTTTCAGTTATCCTGCATGTTTCTCTGATTCAAAATAAAAATAAAATTGTCGTTTAGCTGAAGAAGAATACATAATCAGCAGCACAATCACGTGATTTGGTAAATTAGTGGAATGGATCAATGTCATATCTTAGTATGGTGGGTTCTGTAGAACCTTCTATTCGTGCCTGGTTTTCACCTTGATTCTCTTTATGCTGCTGATATGCGAATGTGATGTCTGGAAATGCAGACTTCATAGTTGAGACTGGAGGTGATCTACCAGATGAAGATGTTGGTAGGAGGATGCACCGTCGCCCATTACCACTCCGGGAGGATGAAGAAGAAGATGTTGAAGCTCTTGAGCGAAGCATTCAGGCTAGGTATGCAAGATCAAGTCACACAGAATATGATGAGGAGACAACTGACGTGGAACAGCAAGCGCTTTTGCCATCAGTAAGAGATCCAAAGCTGTGGATGGTGAAATGTCCGGTATGATGATGATTTCCTCTGCAGCTTAAGTTTTGGAACTTTGTTATTGGGCAGAAATGGTTAATACTGGTATATTTGTTGTGGTGTTCAACTAAGATCCTGTTTATACATCCTAGATTGGTCGTGAACGGGAAACCGCAGTTTGCCTCATGCAGAAATACATCGATAAAGGATCTGAATTGCAAATCAAGTCTGTTATTTCCCTTGATCACCTCAAAAACTATATTTATATTGAAGCAGACAAGGAAGCCCATGTGAGAGAGGTATGTGATTTTTGCTTCTTTTGCTTTATCTTTTGATGAATGTTTTAGCTTTAGATGTAAATGTATTCTGTTGACCAATTTTGAGCTGCTTCAGGCTATCAAAGGTCTGCGTCCTATATTTGGAGCAAAGATTATGCTTGTTCCAATAAGAGAAATGACTGATGTTTTATCTGTGGAAAGCAAAGCGATTGACCTTTCCAGAGATACCTGGGTCAGAATATAGATTGGGACATACAAGGGTGATCTTGCTCAAGTATGATTTTTGTCCTTTGCCACTCATCAATATTCTCTTTAAATATTTTTTGTCTGACCATGTAATTTCTATTTCGTAGGTAGTTGATGTGGATAACGTGCGACAGAGAGTCACTGTGAAATTGATCCCTAGGATTGACTTACAGGCTCTTGCTAATAAATTGGTATGGAATTGATTGCATTTGTTTTAGGTGTTTATCTCCTGGATTGTGCATTGAAAGCCTTACAATCAAACAGTGTTTTAATCTTCCAATGCAGGCATCAGAATTTAGCTGTATCTATGATTGTAACGGCTATGAAAAAATTAAACATATTTACATGAACTATTTGTCTTTTTCTTGTTCTGTCATCATTGATCTATGTTTCTACTACTTCATGCAGGAAGGAAGGGAAGTCCCAAAGAAGAAAGCTTTTGTCCCTCCTCCTCGTTTTATGAATGTTGAGACTCTTGGAGTTATCCTAGAGGTGCTTCAGGTATGCCTTCCATCGTTTTGATCACATTATTTTCTTTTTGCTTCTATGTATATACATATATTTCCCTTGTGTTATGTTCTCCAGCACTGAAAAAATAAATAATTTTGATTTTCTTCGTGAAATACTCTTGCATTTTAATTCAGTGTTACTAACATGTATGACTCTCTTAAAATTTGTCCCCAAATTGAATCCATTTTTTAATCGACAACTAAGCATTCATATTAATAAACTTTTAGGGGGGTTTCTGCCTTCTGGGACATGCTAGAGCTTATAGCATTAATGGTCTGGGTATTATTGGGTTTGACACGTTCATGTATTCAGGTCTTTTCATGTTGTTTTTCATTTTGTATATTAATTATTTTTATCTTATATTTGTATAATGTCTCAATTCAATTTTTATTTTGCATGATTTTCCATATTGATTCTTTTTTTTAAAAGAAAAACTGTTTGCTCATATGTGTCCCTGGTTGTGTTGTGTCTAAATCCATCCCATATTTTGCACAATTATTCATGATGTTTCAATTTAGTGAAATTATGTGTTTGTATTTCAAATTTATACTCTTTTAAAATGTATTCATTTTTATACACATTTAACACGTTTGTGTATTTATTTCATATTTATGATATTTTAAAGTCAAAACTGTGTGGAGCATAGTTCTGGCATATTCTAGTGTTGTATAGAGATTACCCCCATGCATCATGATTGGACCAAGTTCTTGTTGGAACCTCATCTATAATGAAGCATACACGACTCTAATAGGAGTGTCTGAAAAATAATTGATGGTCCCTTAATACAGGATGGGTCGTGTAAGGTGGCCCTCGGATCACATGGCAACGGGGATACCATAATTGTGATGCCCAGTGAGATGGAGATAGTACCACCGAGGAAATCAGACAAGATCAAAATCATGGGTGGCTCACTTCGAGGTGTTACTGGTAAGTTGATTGGTGTGGACGGAACGGATGGCATTGTAAGGATAGATGACAGTCTTGATGTCAAGATCTTAGACTTGGTTATACTAGCCAAACTGCCCTAATCAAAATGCCAGAAGAAAAGGGAAAAAATGTATATACGATTATCATTGAGCTAATTTTTGTGAGGAATTGTTAATATCATAATAGCTCTCCCAATTTCTTCCTGCATGACCACATTGTCAAAACTTGTTTGTTGGCACGAATGATTTGATTCTCAAATACAGCAAAGTTGGCGTTAAAATTTCAGATCAATATATGTATATTTTCCAGGGAATTTGTTGATCGAGAGAGATGTTAGATGCACAGGCAGTTCCATTATAAATCTTAAACCAATGAACCAACTTACAATTTCCCATAATTCATGCACCAAAAGCACACTCTATCAAGATATCAGACTGACCAATCAGATGAAGAATGAAGTCCATGAATCAAACTCTCCTTCTGGAGACGCCCTTATTCCCTTGTTACCTTTTGGAGATGAGCAAATTCTGAAACTTTAATAAACTTACAACCCTATCACACTGTTTCTGTCTGGTTGCAGTATTCTCCCATTCCTAAACAGGAAGATGTGTGTTATTCGGCAGTCGCTGGCCATGTACGAATGAACTGAATAGATGCAAGGCTCTTGATGGTTGTGCATATGGTACCATATGTGCAGCCCCCCTCACAGTGGCAAAGGTCAATAAATTCCCATATTCGGTCACCCAACCTCCAACCTATCCAAAAACAAAAAACAGACCCAAGAAAGTGAATAAGGTTTTGCAAACATTCAAAGCAGTGGCACCAACTTTAGAAACTAGATATGTTGATATTGCATTAAAAACCTGGTGTTTGTGAAACCAAGCTCCATATGGGACTGTAATCTTCAACTTCAAATCATGAGCTAGTTCACGAACCAGTGTTCTCGAGCCGAGCAGTGGCACAACCGAGTCTTGATCCCCGCTGCAATCATTAGTTTTGACCAGTTACAGCATCTATGCTACAAGCCAAATATGGTAAGTGATTATTTCTGGGGTCTTACCTGAATATCCAAACAGGAATGCCATTTTGGATAATTCTTTTGAGAATAGGAAGGATGTTTATGGTACCATCAGTGTCACTGTATCTTAATTGACTGTTCAGTGCAGAAAAAACAGTCATCACAGAGTCAACAAGGTTTGTATAAAAATCAAAATATAAAGCATTTCAGTGTCACTGATTTAAGATACCACAGTCCATAAGATTAATAAGATTCTTTTAAGGGCGTGGCTTAGTTTATTTTACAAAGAACTAATGTACATACTACATAGTTAAGACAAGGTGGATCTGCTCACCCGCTGCACATGCTCCAAGGATAAGGTAATTTGGTGCGATTGGCATGAAGTGCCATCTGAACCTCAGGGAGGTTAAAGTAGAAGCGCCTTTCCAAGCTCATACACACGTCAACGCCAACACTTATCTTAGTGGCCTGCATATATCAGGAAAATGAATCAATGGAAATGAAAAATCTGGTTTAATTTAGTTGGTCCATGCAACTCTACTTAGGAAATTACAGCCTTGTTTTGTACCAAAAGGAAGGAAAGGAAAAGTATACCATTTTCCGCAATCGCAATTCTTGTTCTACGATAGATGGATAACAAACATCTAGGATAACATCATAATTGTTTATGTAATCACCAACAATGCCATTTGCTTCACTTATGGCCTTGTTGCAGGACTGGGATACATTATGAGGACTGTCAAAGGTATAGTCATCGAAATCACATTCATTCATGATGCTAAGGCCGACTTCATCAGAAATCATCCCATGCGACCAGAAGAATTCATATATTGCCGGAACATCCCGGTCAAGTCTAAGAAGCGGATTCCCGATCTAAATCAGAAGAAATCAAATAAAAACGTTAAAACGATCACAAGAAGAACCATAAGATCCTGACATCAGGTTCCGTTCTGTTTCTATCAAAGAACATAGGGGCATGCAAGTTTTCTTACGGCAACTCCTTTGATGTTAAACTTAAAACCAGTTGAATGTGCATTATGATCCAGTAGAACTTCAGCCAACTGTGGTATGTAATGTCCTGTACGACAACATGTATACCATGTAATGAAACTGTAAAACAACACTACTCAGACTTACTACCATGTCTGACATATAATATTCTATTTTGATATTGTAAAGGAGTTGGAAATGACATAAAATTCTGATATTGGATGATTAATTAGCTAGAAACTTACCAGCATAACTTTCTCCAGTAAGAAACAGTTCTCTGGACTTGAGTTCTGGGAACTTCTCATACCATTTCATCATGAAAATATGCATATCGTTGGCTGACAAGAACAAGAGATTGAGTTCAGATCAATTTCCCCCCCCCCCCCCCCCCCCCCCCCAAACTGATAATTTCAATATCTATTAGTGAATTTTGTTGCTGGAATCATATCCTAAAATCAGTTGAAGAAATTAAAATACCAGTGGAAGCATCCCCACGAATTAAATCCGAAGAGGTATTTGAGTAAGACCATCCTACACCAACAGGGGACTCAACAAACAGGAGATTTGATGCTATTAAGATAAGAAAAATGAAGAAAGTGAGGAAAAAAATGTAAGAATAACAATCAAATAGTGAAATTCATTTCATTTAAAATGCAATGAACTTGTTTTATACCTCTATTCCATGACATTGAATTTATTCGAAGGCTTCGACCATCACCTCTCGGATAAAATGGACCCAGTTCAGTAAAAGCACCCCCACCAATGGAGGAACACCCTGGCCCTGAAATGGAATTTGAAACATGAATAAATTCATAACGCTGAAGGTTTGTAAGCGTCAAACATGAATGAAAAAGAAGCAGTAAGGAGGCTCTATCACCCTGCATTAGAACACTGCGAATACGAGTATATATATGTTTGGAATATCATATTCTTATACCATGTCTGAATATGCATCGAATATAGGTATCAAATATTGGTATTTTAGGGGGGAAATGAAGAAATTTGGGTAACATAGGTATTATACAGTCACAATTATATGCAGTTGGTTTCTATTGGAAGGCAATATCAAAGCTTACTCTTTTTTTATAATGCCAAACATTGGTAAAGGAACCAAAGTACAAGAAGTGGGAGAAGAAGAAAATGAATCTTCAAAAGGTAAATAGAGCAACAATAAAGTCACCTACAGCAAAAGAAATAGTGTGAAAGAGCAAAGAATGAAAGTAGTGATGGATCAAAACAGACAAGAATGCAACATATTTCACAGTAAAACTCATAATTTAGTGGAGAAAGCAACAAAAGTTTTGAAAAGAATGAGCAAAATAAGCAAGCAAACCTCCATTGAGCCAGAGGGTGAGGGGCTTGTTGTCAGGGTCTTTATCAGCTTCAACGAAGTAATAAAACAAGCTCCTCCCAGCATTTACATCCACATCAACATACCCAGCATACTGCTTAAACCCAACCGGCGGCTGACCGGGCAATTTCACCACCAGATCCTCCGCCGGATACCCTTCCACTCCCACCACCACCACAAATGCAATGCTCAACAAAATCCCACCAAACTCATTCCACCCACCCATCTCAAAATACCCTTTTTTTCTTCCTTCACACATATGAATTACATTTACACCTCAGAGCAGTATATATAGTCAGAAAACCCCCAAAAAAAGAAGTAAAAAAATGAATAAAGTGAGGACAAAGGAAGCAGACAATATATTTACAATGATGATAATGATAACGCAAGCAATATCTTTATCCTATATACTTACAATATAGTAACATATAATTCAGTTGTATATACTTACAAGTAGCACGTGAAATCTGGGTTTGCTTTAACAAAAAGGTACCTTAGCCTATTATATATAGATTTAATAAATGAAGAGAGATCTGAATTGTGCTCAATATAGGAACTTGCTATAAAGAGATTTATAGAGGTTTGAAATTCAATTGAGGAAGAAGCTTCAGAGTTACAGTTGTTGCCAAGCTGTGTTACCGTTTACTACCTACCCGTTTTCACTACAGGAAAGAAAAGGCTAATTACCTTGGAGACTATTAAACTATTGACTTGATTATATTTTGACCATTAAGCTATGAATGTTGTCAATTAGGTCACTAAACGATTGCAACGGTTTCAATCATGCCAATTGATGTGAAAGTTAAGTAATTTTTTATAATTACAAAAGTGGTCCCGTTAAAAAGGAGTATAGTGTTTATCCTAAGAGATTCTAATTCAAATCGTTTTATTTACAAGATATGTATATTATCAAAAGGTTAAAAATATGTATGAACCGATAGCACCTTATAATCATCTTAGGATTAAAAATAAATTCAAATGTTCATTTAGAGAGCAGAAAGTTTAATGTACAAATTACAGCCGCATTGTTGTACTTATATACCATGTTCTTTTTAATGTAAATTATATAATCATTAATATTTAATTTCTTATTTGATTACTTTGTATTGAGAAACTATTTAGGTTTAATGTGAGGCAACTATTTTAACTCAGTTGTTTCATTCATAACGTTAAAAATTAAATTATTAATTTTTTTTAAAAAATATAACATCTTATTTTACTAGATCAACTAATTGTTAGTTATAGACAATACTTTTCGATCATATAACGTTTAATCAATTTGTTAATTAATTTTGTAATCAAATGTTATAAATAAACAATTATAATTAACGTATAGATAAAAGATGCGACTTTTACTCGAAAAGTAAAATAAAAATGCGAATTGGCATCTTCTGGGGAGTTCTAGGGAACAACCTTTAAATACAGGCTAAAGAACGGATGACCTGTTTACCGGGTAAAAAGTGGTACACAAATTGTTACATGAAGCGGTACACAAATTGGTACAATATTGTAATAAAAAAATGTATATACAGTTTTATTACATGATGCACTGTTTACCGGTACACAAATTGTTACATGATGCTGTACACAAATTAATACACTTTTGTAATAGAAGAATGTATATACCCTTTTATAACACATGCACGAATTTTTAGAATGGATTATGTACGTGTAAGGAAATGTGTACATACAGAATTTCTTACCCGAAAAGCATATTTTGATACAATAGAGGTATGGAACTGTGTATATACATATATTACTACCAAATATACAGAAATTTGTACAAATTTGTAAGAGGGAAAGGTATATACATTTTCTTGTACACGGTTTGACGAAGGTTGAAAATGGACTTGTACTTGTAGGGAAATGTGTACATACAGAAATTCTTACCCGATAAACATAATATTTTACAAGTTTTGTTAAGATTTGTGTATATACTCTTAATAGGACGAATTGTACAGGAATTGGAACAAATTTGTAAGACGAAACGGTATATACCTTATATATTACAAATGTGTAAGATGGAACAAATGGGTCATTAGTTGTAGGAAATGTGTACATACACAATTTCTTACCCGTAAAGCATATTTTCTTACAAGTTATGTAAGGAGTTGTGAATATACACGTAATAGTACCCAATGTACACAAAATAATAGAAATTGGTTTGAGGAAATGTTATATACCTTATTTATTACAAATTGGGTAGAACTGTGTACGTATACTTTTTTTACTACACAAAATTTCCCAGGGTCGTCGAAATGTCCAATTTGTTTGTAAGGAAATGAGTACATACAGGTATTCATACCCAAAAACATACTTTCGTAGAATTTATGATAATGGCATCGAAACCAGGTAAAGGTGGGTTCGGTTCTGGTTTTGCATCGAAATCTCGTATATAGGGTTTCGGTGCTGGTTAAGCGCGAAAATATTTGAAGGTCTTTAACCTTATGAGTGAAAATTACTTGGTTTGGTATGAAAGATGAAGAAATATTATGACAGAAATAAAATTCATTCCAATCCAAACAACGTTCAAATACATTAGATATTAAAAAAAAGAAACATAATAAATCCTCCCCTCCTCAGTCCTCATTCCTGCCCCGAGAAACGACCTGCATGCCTGCTGCCACCCATGGCACTGGAACCAGCCTATGGTTGGTGCTGACCAACCATCTCTGAATAAGATCGGATCTCATATCTGACCCTATTGTTGCCTAATGAACAAAACATGTATGCATTAGTATGAGAAGAAGTGAATCTTGTAGAAAAGAAGAAACTGATGATAGAGACAACCTTGAGAGTGGTGGCAGTTGAAGTTGTCTATGTCCTCTTTCGTATGCATGAAACCATAAAGTTGGCGCGCTGTTCCTGGAGCATAGAAGATGCCTTGACATTGTTCCCAAGCTTTTCTATCGAAACCTTGGGCAACAAACTTGTTATGCAGATCCTGAGCGTCGAGATAACCTCTTGCCGTGCTCTGAAAAATCAAAAGGCTCATCCCACGATGGTCGTCGGGTCCGTATGAATGGCGAGGCTTGGCAATAGTATCATAGGAACTGAAAGAGCCCCGCAGCTCTTGGTTTCCCATGCCAATCCACTGAAGCATAAAATGCAAGAGATTAGAAGTGAAGCATTTGTAATAATATTGAAAACATATTTCAAATTTGTTAAATAACTACCTTCCCAGCATCATCCTTTTCCAGCCTTGTGTTAATTATCATGACCATGGACGGCCAGAGTATTTGGTGATCATGAACCTCGTTGTTTGCAGGCAGGGGGCAGGCAGTATTAGCAGCAGTGGGATCATCTCTCAAAGCAGACCATTGGCCAAAAGCTTGACCCTGAGGAATAGAAGAAGTGCCCCTTGTAAGCAATTCCTCATCCAAGAGGTTAGCAAAATGGCGATGAAGCTTGAGCTTTGGTCCACCTTTCGTTCTGGCATGTGACAGTAGGGACTGAATGCCAATAAACTTCTGAGAGGCACTAGGACCTCCTTGGCAGGCTGGACATAACCATTTTGTAGCAGGTTCAGTGATGCTCACCATTGTAGCAATGGCCTGGAAAAAGCTCCTGAACCATTTGCTTCGTCGGAGAGTTTCATTGCTCGGTTGTTCATCGTCGTCAGAATTGAAATATAAGTCATCATCAGAATTTGAGTCAGACTCAAATTCTAATTTTCTCTTCAAGAAAAGGTGAGGAATGTTTTTGGAAGATCTGCTTGAACTCATCTTAAAGGAAAGAAGTTTAAAGTATTTGGTTAGGAAGAGAATATAAAGAAAGAAGGGTTCAGATGAGTATAGGGAATTGTTGATGTTGTAAAGAGTATAGAGAAGAGTTGTATATTTATAGGGAAATTCAGTTGGGAGGGAAAGTGAAAAAGTGAAAAGGCTGAATCGTTTTGCTTGGTTTCGAAAAAGTAATTGGTTCTATGGAGGGGGTACTTACTTTGAGCAGGCACGATGTGTGTATGTTCATTGCACTGGGTACATGAACATGAACCCCTTCATTAATTAGAAGACAGAAATCTGAAAAGGCTGAATCGTTATGCTTGGTTTCGAAACTAGCTGTAAACACGATGAGGAAGAAGAAACGGTTCATGTGATTATAGTGAAAAGACAGAACAATGAAAAAGCAAGATTCCTTTTAACAGGTTCGAAACCATCGGAAGGGGTTTCAAAACTATATACAGTTATTAGTAGCAAAATGTACACAGATTGGTACAAGATTCCAAAAGAAATCGGTATATACATGACTTTATTACACACTTTCACGAATTTTCAAGTTGGGTCATTTAATTGTTAGGAAATGTGTACATACATAAATTATTAACCAAATGCAAAGTACATCATCTTGAGGGGCATCGAAACCACCACAATGGGGTTTCGGTGCCTGTTTGAAGTGCAGAAAAAGTTACTACCTTGTTCGTAGAAGCCAGCTATAAAGTTCTGCGATTATACATAAAATATTAGCCCTTTCATGTAATTGTTTAGGTTTAAAAATGCCTCACGAGATGTCTGTTCATTGAAGAAGGTGATGAAAGCAACTGAAAAAGCCTGACTCGTTCTGGGGGTATCGAAACCAGCATTATTTTTGGGTAACACGCAATGGTACAAGTGATGACAGTGAAAAGACAGAACACTGAAAAGGCAGATTCCTTTTAATGGTTTCGAAACCAAGTAATGGGGTTTCGGTACTGTATACACATAGTACTTGTAAGAATTGTACAGAAATGCGTATTCGCTGTACATGATGTATACGTGGTATCCAACTTAAACCAAACATTGTCACACAACATTCTTCATTCAATGGCTGACTTTATTCATGTTCCGAGTTCGAATTCCTACTCTTATTCCTTTGCCACTAACCTTTGCAGTAGCTATAGCTGTTGTCTTGCCCTACAAGTTAACACAAACAATATCAACAACAATACTCTCAATCCTTAACATCTAGAAAAGTTGATCAAATGAACTTATTATACCTTTTTATTGTTTTCGGTACAACAACGGCTTCTTCATTCAACCACTCGACTTCGTCCTCCATCATTGGGTCCTCCTCAATATGAACTCCTTTGTTCGGATCAGAAACTTTGACTTGCCCTTTGTCAACCACTTCTTCTCCTTCTTTAACATGAACAACAATTTCTCCATCAGATTTTCTCAACGACTTCTGCAATTCTATCATGTTAGCATTTAAACTCTTACATTCCTCCTTCAATTCCCTTATACTTTCTTCGATTTCTTTTTCCTTCTCCAGACGGGCTTGCAGACTATCTTTTATTCCACCCAACTCTACCAATACAGTCTGCAGCATATCCATAACAACATGATTTGTTCCATTCTTTTGATCCCCTTCTTCCTCTTCCACTTTCTCATCATCATACCCAAGTACCTGCAAACATCATCAGTAAATCATTTCATATAACCACAACATCCTATATAATACCAGGTTGGTTTAACCCACTTACCTTGGGTCTTTTTGGATGGCTTTCTTCCTTCAGGCTATTTACAATATTCTTTACTGCCTTCTTGTTGCCCCATGCATGTATGCGACTGCGACCTTGAGAGGCAGCAACTATTCTGCTCGCGACTCCACTCCAAAAATCAAATAACCTCACCTACATTTATTATTCATCAAAACATTATAATCTACCTCAATAAACTCAATCCCATGAAACAAATGCTACGTTCGAACAAAACATAATTTTAAACATATATTACCTCTAATATCGCGATGCATCCGGTCATGTATGCCAAACCACCACGAACTTTCCAATTCTCTACTCCATCAAGTAACTTGTTGTATGCATATTTGCACCAATTGAGATTTCCCTTCAACCCCTCTAGGCACAACAACCGTAAATGTTTCGATGAAGGCATATTGTTCGCATTAGGACTTATAAAAACACCAACAATGAAAAGCAGAACGCGAGCTTTCAACTCGTCTCCCTCAAATTTACCGCTAACTATGTCCTCCTCAAGTTCATTCACCTTGGCATCCCTCTTTATTCCGTAATTCGATGCCATTTCTTTTGCATTAACATTTCTCGTTCCAATTTCAACTTCGACTCCTTCATTCTTCAAACCCAAAACAGCCTCCACATCTTCCACCAAAACTGGAATTTTATGTCCATCAAATTCCATGATCGACCTCTGGACATCAAAATTCTCTACTAAAGTGCGACATAGGTCGCGATGAATAGCTCTCGATTTTATTTCCAGTAAAGGACAAACCCTAACTCATGTACCACACCCTCAATATTCATCTTCCTCATCTCTTCAAACACCTCTAACAGCTTAATGAGGCTACATCTTGAAGACTTCTCCTACAACATTTCATAAATACATTATTTACTTCACTATTACACAAATATACCTAATGTTAGAACAATTTCATCTCTTTCTTCATAAATAATTTCAAAAATTCACTTACCTTTTTCTCTTTCTCTTCCTCAGGTACTACAATATCCTTCACATTGGAGGCTTTCCATTCAGCTAGAGCCTGCTTCTGCTCCTCGAATATTTTTTTATAAGGCTCCTTTTCATTTTCACTCATCTGCCTCCACCTCAAACCCAATGCTTTTCTTTCTTGTATCACTCTCACAATTAGTCCAATACAAATATCATGTACAATTAACAAATCATTACACAACATACTTACATTGTTGTTCATTGTCTTCTCCCCCTCCAAACGTTTACATTCTGCTTTACTGTAAAACATAAATTCTATGTTAGCTTATGCAACTCATATTTAATAAATTTTACAGTTCTATATTGTTGTACATAGCTTAGGTGCCTCTGCATCCCCTTTATGAGACTTCTTATGTTTCATTGTCTGCAACGTGTACCTAAAATAATCAAAGATTGAAACCAGTTTTTTACATACTACTTCAAAACAACTATTTGATCTTAAGAAACAATCATACCTTCAAACACATTTCAATACTATAGCTGTAGAAAATATGCAAACCAGTTTTTAAACCAAATACAAGAACCATCTCAGCCAACATTCATAACCAATACATGCATTTCAACTAAATGATTCTTACAAATCCAATCTCCTCGACAATATTTCTTTCTTAAAGAATTCAAAACTTCTTCTTTGGTTATCTTTTTTAACTACTGTTAAACACTTCTTCAAACTACTGTTATCTTTTTTTCCCAAAAACCCTTAATAGAACACTAACCAAAAACACCGAAAATTCCTTCCAATCCAATCTCCTATACAAAATTGATAATATTTTACAAAGAAATCCACATTCGCACGATTTATACAAAAACCTTCACCATTCGCTGAAATAGAAAAAAAAACCCGAAAAAACGAAGCAAGAAGCAAGAACTTACCTAAAAATCGTGCTCAAACCCAACCTCCTCGACAAATTTCCTTCAGATTTTCTTCTTTGGTTGATGCAAAAACCAGCTCGTCGTTTTGTTTTTCTTTTGGGTTCGATGCCCTAAAATTTTGTTTTTCTTTTCCCGCTCGTCATTTTTTACTCAACTTATACCATCGTTAAAAGGGTTACCGGTTCACCGGGTAACCTTATCCCCCGTTTTTTTTTTCAATCCAACGACCTATATTAAACCGGCTCCATCTAATAGTGTTTTTTTTGTTTGTATTTAACCTGTTTTTAAGCCGTCTGTTTTTAGAAAAGCCTGCGTCCTCTAAACTCAAGTGCGGATAAAAAAGATTCCCATAAAATTCTTGCAGTCAATAAGTCAAAAAAAGTCTCTATTTTCGGCTGAACTTCTGCCTGCTCCATGCAATGCAAATTGCGTTAAATTTTGTTTCCACTCGCCGTTGTTGGGAGTGTAAATCACGGATCACTGATTGAGTATATAAGTGTAAATGAACAGAGCGTACGACGAATTGTTCGTATAATATTTGTTTATGTTCGTTTATTAAGTTAAATAAACGAGTATAAACAAAATTTTATGTTCGTTTAATAAACGAACAAACATGAACTTAAGTGTGTTCGGTTCGTTTATGTTCATGAACATGCTCGTTTACAAGCTCGTTTATAAGATGAAAATGCTTGTGGATATATCTAAATACTACTTTTTTGTTGTTACTAAGGATGTTATATAAGTTCAAATTGAAATGTAAATTTTGTTTTGTTGCTTTTGTTTTATTTATTTATTTATTGTTAATTTAATTAATTTTTTAAACATATAAATAAACATGTTCGCGAACGAATAAAAGAAGTGAACACTTAAATAAACATGTTCACGAACATTTAAACGAACACATTCATGATCACTTAAACGAAACGTTCGCGAACACTAAACAAACGAACATGAACACCTTCAAAAACAAATAAACGAACACGGACACGATATTAAAAATTTAAAAAAACACGAACTAAACATGAACACCTTCAAAAATAAATTAACGAATATAAACATAATCTTATTCGTTCAACTTCAGTTCATTTACACCCCTATTTTAAAATTTGAGATGAACCTTTCCAGGGAGCTTTGCATTTGTTTTCTTGGTAAACTAATCAAATGGTAACTGAAGTTTGAACAAATTTTTTCATTCACTACTGAAGTATATAACATTACAAAATAATCACTATCATTATCGAAAAGTAATAAAATGGTCACTCAATCATTAAAGTTTGATACATGGGTAACAACAATTTACATGGCAAGATGTGGCTCACAAGTCACAACATGCAATTTACATGATATTTTTTAAGGGTAAACTACTGTGCAGGTCCCTTATGTTTAACGAGTGTACAGAGTTAGTCACCACTTTTGAAAAGTGCATATTAGTAGTCCTCTACGTTTTCGATGTGTAAATACTTGGTCACTCCGACGTTAACTCCGTTAGTCCCCTAACGGAATGCTGATGTGGCGAAAGGATAAATTACTGCAATAGCCATTAAAATTTATCTCATGTACATTTTTCTCCTCAATTTAAAAAAGTAAACATTATAGTCACTAATAAAACTGTTTCTTTATAATTTCACCCTTAAATTTTTAAAAATTCATTTTTCAATCCTAAAACTTTACAATCAATTAACACAATAATATTATAAATGCTTAGATGAAAAATAGGTGCCCAAAGTATACCCTTTGAAACTTAGGTGCCCAAATTGCTCCTATTTAATAACTCAAACTTAAAAATTTAGTCCACTAACTACTAAAAAATTCGAGTTATTGGAATTTCTATTTTATAATTCAAACTTTATTTTGAATTTTCGAGTCGAGTTTATGAAATTATGAGTCGAGTATTTTCACATCAAACCAAAAAATTTAAGTTTTTCGAGTCAAGTCGAGTTATTGGAATTTCTATTTTATAATTCAAACTTTATTTTGAATTTTTGAGTCGAGTTTATGAAATTATGAGTCGAGTATTTTCACATCAAACCAAAAAATTTAATTTTTTCGAGTCAAGTCGAGTTATTGGAATTTCTATTTTATAATTCAAACTTTATTTGAATTTTTGAGTCGAGTTTATGAAATTATGAGTCGAGTATTTTCACATCAAACCTAAAAATTTAATTTTTTCGAATCAAGTCGAGTGTTGCACTTCCCTACATATAATTTTTAATTTTAATCCGTGTTTGTCCCAAGGTCCGGGCTCCTAAAAAATTTAATTTTTTAATTTTTAATTTATTCTCACAGAAGTGGACCCAAAAGCATAGTTAAATCCGAAAATACCCTACGATTATATGATATAAATTTAATTTAAAATTCTTGTTAAAATGTATTGCAAAATATAATATGATATGAAATATAATTTTAGTTTATAAGTACGAAGAATTATATGGTTACGCTCTATAAGGACAAGGCCTCCTTGCGTCCTGTGTCTGCATGATCAGGCTGTAATATTACTTTCTTTTAGAGTAAAATATAATTTTTACTAATCAAGTCGAGTGTTGCACTTCCCTAAAAATTTAATTTTTTCGAATCAAGTCGAGTATTTTCACACCAGATCCGGGCTCCTGACGTGGCGGCGAGCAAAACTCCTAAGGTTCCAAGTCCAACCGACGTCGGTTGAGCCTCTATCGGAGCTACGTAAGTTCCGACGACGACGACGACGGCCGAAGTTTTTCTTGGGACAAACACGGATTAAAATTAAAAATTATATGTAGGGAAGTGCAACACTCGACTTGATTCGAAAAAAATTAAATTTTTAGGTTTGATGTGAAAATACTCGACTCATAATTTCATAAACTCGACTCAAAAATTCAAAATAAAGTTTGAATTATAAAATAGAAATTCCAATAACTCGACTTGACTCGAAAAAATTAAATTTTTTGGTTTGATGTGAAAATACTCGACTTATAATTTCATAAACTCGACTCAAAAATTCAAAATAAAGTTTGAATTATAAAATAGAAATTCCAATAACTCGACTTGACTCGAAAAAATTAAATTTTTTGGTTTGATGTGAAAATACTCGACTCATAATTTCATAAACTCGACTCAAAAATTCAAAATAAAGTTTGAATTATAAAATAGAAATTCCAATAACTCGACTTGACTCGAAAAAATTAAATTTTTTGGTTTGATGTGAAAATACTCGACTCATAATTTCATAAACTCGACTCAAAAATTCAAAATAAAGTTTGAATTATAAAATAGAAATTCCAATAACTCGACTTGACTCGAAAAAATTAAATTTTTTGGTTTGATGTGAAAATACTCAACTCATAATTTCATAAACTCGACTCAAAAATTTAAAATAAAGTTTGAATTATAAAATAAAAATTCCAATAACTCGAATTTTTTAGTAGTTAGTGGACTAAATTTTTAAGTTTGAGTTATTAAATAGGAGCAATTTGGGCACCTAAGTTTCAAAGGGTATACTTTGGGCACCTATTTTTCATCTAAGCATTTATAATATTATTGTGTTAATTGATTGTAAAGTTTTAGGATTGAAAAATGAATTTTTAAAAATTTAAGGGTGAAATTATAAAGAAACAGTTTTATTAGTGACTATAATGTTTACTTTTTTAAATTGAGGAGAAAAAATGTACATGAGATAAATTTTAATGGCTATTGCAGTAATTTATCCTTTCGCCACATCAGCAATCCGTTAGGGGGCTAACGGAGTTAACGTCGGAGTGACCAAGTATTTACACATCGAAAACGTAGAGGACTACTAATATGCACTTTTCAAAAGTGGTGACTAACTCTATACACTCGTTAAACATAAGGGACCTGCACAGTAGTTTACCCTGAATTATAATATTCCACAATAAAATAATAACATGTCAGTTACTCGTGGTGGTGTAACGTCATGCTATGTAAGATTGTCGTTCCCAAGTAATGAATGTTATTGGCTGAATGATTTTTTGTTACTTTCTTATAACATTAGTGATGATGTTGCAAGTGAAAAATATGGATGTTACTGGTTAGGTGATTATTTTGCTATTTCTCGAAAATATTAGTATGATTGGGGACCATTATCATTTTACAAAAAGACATGTATGATAAAATGTATAACTTCACCATATTTACATCCAATGTAGGAATAATATGTCTCCCCTATTTAGGAGTGACATAATTCTTTCACCATAGAAGTCACGACGAAAAGGAAAAGAAAGTGTTCGTCCTCAACTTTCATGTAATTTACATTTTTAAATTATTAAACTTAACTTTCAATTTTATGTATATCACAAACATTTAATTTAATCAAATTACGTTATTTTAATTTTTATTATATATAAATGAATTTAATTATTAATTGCAGTGAGCGTAGTTGTGGAGTATGGTTAGAATATGCTATATCCATCTCTGATTGGGAGAGTATTACGAGTCTTCTTGTGTTACTTTGGAATATTTGCAATCGCCCTAATACATTCTTTCATGAGAATCGTCTCCAACCTTTAGAGAAAGTGAAAGGATATTTGTTACAAAAATATTATCAAGTAATATTTACGAAAATGTTGATAGGTAGGGAATTTGAATGAATCATATATAAGGACCGGCATTGCATGAACAGAGATCCCTCAGGCCTCAACATTGATTTGCTTCAGCCATCAACATATTTCTCAATGCTAGCAGCCAAGGTAGACTTGGGCACTGCACCGATGATGCTCTCCTTCTTCTCCCCATTCTTGAAAAACAGCATGGTGGGGATGCTCCTGATCCCGAACTCTGTGGCAATGTCGGGGCTTTCGTCCGTGTTGAGCTTGTAACAAGCTATCTTTCCAGCATACTCTTTCGCTAATTCCGCGATCACCGGCTCGATCATGCGGCAGGGTCCGCACCATGGTGCCCAAAACTCCACCAGAACTGGAGTTTCACTCCCCACCACAAGCTCTCCCCAATTTGCTTCTGTCACAGCATCAACTGCAGAAGAAATAATGTTTGTGATCCATGTACATTGTCACTTTGGCATAGTGGATATATTTTTCACCTAATTGGAGATTAAAATCTCCAAGAAAGTCTTACATATCCGGTAGAAATTAAGTAACATCATACCTTGATCAACAGCTTTGCAGATGAGCCTGGATTTTTGGCACCTGCCATTGAATGAATGAGTAAAAGATGAAGAAAATGTGAGATTGGGTTTGTTCAACCCTCGAAATGTCGGCAAATGGATCTTCTCAACAGATGAAAAACGACAGTGGTAGCTTTGCACCACAGTAGCTCTGGTACTGCAAACTGAGCTCAACCCAAAACAGTTTTCCATGGCCATCTTTAGCTCAAGGATGATAAATGTTGAAGATATGGGACCTTACAGCCTACAGGGGTGTGTGTTTTCCCCTTGGGGTCGTTTTAGAAAATTTGTGGCTTAATGATTGTGAGGTGCAGGGAAGACTAGAAGAAATTGAAGTGGATAACATTTACTCCATTGTTGGTTGGCCACAAATCTCTCATCCATTAAGCATTTGCAAAACGTAGGCCTCATTGGTTGGCATTGTTGGCCCTTTGCTGGTTAGGGGCAGATTAAACCTTCACCTGTGAGCTTTTCATTGGGTTCTAAACTTCGAGAATGCGCACTCTTAAGGAGTGATCCATGTTCGAACTTTGAAAACGACATTGTTAAACTCCGAACATGGATCCTAAAACATTCATGAATCATTTAGAAACATTCATTTATCAAAAGTTCTAAATGTACAAGGTTCAAAAGAAATACATAGAAACATATAGTATTCAAGAAAATGATAAATAATCAGCAATCCCTAGTAGTCCCTGAGATTTTACGACAGCAAAAAAAAGAAGTGCAATCTGGAACCTACACAAAATTATAGTTACAATGCCAATACAAACTGAATCAAAAAGCCAGGTACAGGAAAACGGTAACATTAATCAGATAATTCTACCTCCATGCTGAAGCAACAATCAAGCTTTTGCCTTCCCAACCAAAATGAAGTGCACCTAAATCATCCTGCAGCATGTACCTGTCACAGTATTCCCTGATAAGCTTCCGAATCATATCGATCACATTTGGACTCATCGGACAAGAAGTGAAGCCAGCCATTGTCATCCTTGCTCTCCACTTTCCTGCAACCTCGTACCGCTCTATTCTTTCCTCTCCCTCACACGCAACAATGTTGACTATATCCCGTGCCAAGCACTGCCTTTCAACATTCATCCTGTCCTGACTCTCACGTGGTAGTGTAGCGTCCAGGGACTCGAAGACAGCGGAGTAATAACTATAGGCTTCCATAAACCTTGGGAAAAAGGGAGATGTGTTTGTGTTCACATCTTGCTCAACAACAGTAACAAGTTTCGGATTTAAGCTCTTAACCATCTGAAGAAGCTGGTCTCGCTGATTTATGGTAGACACACTCTCATCAGGCATGTGGTGGAGCTGAAATGCAAAATTCACTACAAGTGCTTCTCCGGGTCGGCAACCTAGCATAGATGGAGTAACAAGTGAAGTCCTAGAGGCAACAGCATGAAATTCGAATGACACTCCAAGTAATTCAGCTAGCTTCTCAAGTCTTAGTCCGATAATTTCAAGGCCTCCATTAAGTCGTTGAACTGACTCGGGATCATCAACCCCAGTTAACCTCAAGTGAGGTGGCTTACCAGGCAACTTAGAAATTGATTGAATTAGTGTAATATATTGGCTACCTTGATTTATATCGAAATCTACTATATGTACTCTCTTTTCATCTTTAAATGCCTCTATAATTGCACCATTTGCTGCCATAAAGCCGAATTTAAAACAAGGGCACACCTCAAAGAGGATTTGCATGGCTGCAAGCCTATCAGAAGAAGGGGGTTCTTTGCATTTTAAAGCTTTATAAAGATATTTTCCAGATGCAGCCACACGAGCAGCAAGGCCTTCAACCATGTATGCCGCGATTCTCTGAGGAGGATCTCCTTGAATCGACACAAGCTGACGAAGTTCATCTATTGTGGCTGAAGCTACTTCAATGTTGCCTTCTGCGAGTACAGCAGCACACTCGAAAAGCATTTGCTTAGGAGTTCTAGATGAAACATGTGATAGCTCTTGGTGGCCACTGATGCTACTGAGATTAGAATCCGAGGATGCTGACTCCTTAGGCGATTCATGAAGCGATTCTGTCCCGATAGGACCGGACCATTCACCATCTATTTCCATGTTCAGACCAGTGCCAAACATATCTTCTACACCAACATCATTATCAGCAAGCAGATCTCTCTCCAGTTCTTCAAGCATCAGTTTCATCTTATCTGTATCGGCATCTAATGTATCTGCACTTTGGACTTTCACGTAATTTGATAAAAGAAATCAACATAAGAAAACAGAAGAGTTCAATGATTTTTGAGCAGCTATGAAGAAAACTGTAGTACCTCTTAGCTGGTCAGAAGAGACATCCTGCGGGTGAAATGGACTTCCAGAAACCTCAGAACTAGATGGATGCGTCAGCTCTTCCAAAGGAGACTCATCAAAGTACTTTTCATAGCTCTCCCTGCTGTAAGAATCAGTAACGTATACAGGTTTATGCTTATCAGCGCCAAACATTTGAGTGGACAAGCCAGAACTGTCACTGCTACCCTGAACTGAATAGAGCTTTGTATTTCTACATGCCGTGATAGACGGTTCTGCTGATCTTATTAAAGACATGGTTTCGATTCTCGGAGTGGTCGTATTAAAAACTGAATCCTGAAGAAAAAATTGCAAGTACAATTTAAACAGTTGCTTATCTCATATTTCATAGTAGTAGGAAGAACCTAATATGCATACTGATGCAATACATAAACTAAAAGAATCCCTCTCTAAGTAAAACTGGCTATGAACAAGAGCAAAAAGCTGGGTTTCATTAAAATAACTTATGAGTAACATGAGATAAACTGCACGATCTAACTAATAACCGGCATCAAGGTAATACAGGTTAACAACAAACAAGTTGCCCCTATGTAATAATTGGTCATGTCATCTGTAATTTGTTGTATTAGATTTCAAATAACTAGGAGTTCTGAACTCCTTCATTGTTTAGTTCTTTCTGACAATCCACTTCTTGGAGTTCAACCCAGAAGATCACAAATGAGGATGGTGAAAGGTAAAGCAATATGAACTTGACAATGAAAATTCTGCATTCCGAGACCAGAAACATCATAACAACAATGGCGAGAAGCGAGATAACGGATTAATAGAACAATTTTGCCCATGATTTGGCAACATCATTAATGCATAAATAACAGAGAAAGGTAGATAATCTATGAAGCTGGAGACATAGCAATAGAACACTGTTGGGACAAATCATAAATCCCAAGAGGCACAGAACCCAAAAATGAAATTATCAAATTAGTTTCTTACAAGGACCAAATTTCAAGCTAACGTTATTACGTTAAGATAGGAAAAGCAGGCATCAAACAGGGTTATGAAAAACAAGCACATCAAGAGGTAACATAACATGGTTAATTTCAAGAAAAGTTACTGATTTGTATCATTTGAAGAATCGTCTAATAGTGAAAAAGAAAACCAATGAAGATGAAAAGTTTCCACTGTACCTGATACATGAGAAAGACATCAAGAGGAAGCAGCAAAGATCAATATTTCTACAATCAAATCCACCAATTCAGCAGATAAGATAACCCCATATAAAGATGACCCTCAGAATTGTGTTCCAAGGGAGAAGAAGAAAATTAAAGGCTTTGACCTTGTATTGAAGTGCTTGAATACCAATCCAAAAGCAAATATACCTCATTTATTATTATTCTTTAATCAAATATTAAAATTTAAAAAAAAAGGAAACTTTAGATTATGAGGTTAGGTATGAATGAGATAACAAACCCCACCAAAGAAGAAGAAACAAAACCAAACTTGGGAAACCGATTTTTTTAAAAGAAACATGACCCAGATAATGAAATGTATAATTAAATATAATGGTTGATTGCAAAAGGGTTTAAAGCTACAATGTACAAGAATTTGAACAGATCAATATTCCATGACTTCATATTCAATAACAAAATGAAAGAAAAATCAAATCTTCCGGAATCTAAAGTAAAAGCATGGAAAAAGAAGAAGAAAAATAGTGAGAAACTGACCTTGAACTCAAAAAGCTTCTCGTTTTTGGGTGTTCTTAGTTCTCACTTTCTATAAACAGAGAGACTTTCTGGGTTTCATCACAAGA
This sequence comes from Hibiscus tridactylites, assembly GCA_958450335.1. Lineage (NCBI taxonomy): Eukaryota > Viridiplantae > Streptophyta > Magnoliopsida > Malvales > Malvaceae > Hibiscus > Hibiscus tridactylites. The sequence continues at coordinate 77,491,963 of OY288280.1, forward strand.
CTTTTACCATCTCTTAAAATTTAAAGCAATTCTTCTCTTTTTCTTTGTTTTGCATATTCCCTTCTTTTATCTTAGTCTGCATGTTTATGCCAACTTGTCTGACTCATGTACCAGGGGCGTGGAGCTAAAGTTAGTGTTAAGTTCGACTCAGATCGTTAAGATTTCGAGTAGAATTCGAACTCGAGTCATTTTTAATGAGTATGAAAAGTTTGAGTTCAATTCAGCTGGTTAAGAATTTGAGTCGAGGTCGAGCTTGATTCGAGTCAAGTTAAACGATTTTTGATCGTATCAGACTCAAATAGCTCGCGATCAATCGCGTCTCATTTAAAGCCCTATTAGGGAACAAACTTTCATACATAAGTTGTGTAAACTCAAACTTGTTAATTGTAGGATTTAGGGTGTTAGTTTAGGGTTTAGAGGTTTAGGATTTATTTTTTTGGGTTTAGGTTTAGGAATTTAGATTTTTAAATTTTAAAATAAAAAAATAATATATTATATTTTTGAATAACTCACAAGTTTTTCGAGTCGGTTATCAAGTAGTTTGACTCGACTAATTAAAAACTCGTACCGAATCTAATTAAATTAAATTTTGATTGAATTAAACTTGAGCAGCTATTCTGTCTCTTCTCATTTACAATACTTAGTTTGAATAGCACCATCATTGGGACTTCTTTTCTATTCACTCAATCCTCACCGTTTATTCAATTGCAAAAAATCTACATAGGATTTATTCACGTATATAATTAAAATAACTTTTCTGTTCGTGCTCTTCGTTTAAGCAAAACCAACGTCAACAAAGGAATGGTGTAAAAGACCGTAATGTCACGGGGTCAGAGTCTTGGCGCAGGGACATCTACCCGTGCGGCAACCCAGGGCTATTACCAGCCAAGGGCTAAGCCTTTTCCATCTCCGATGCTCACTGGTTTCGTCCTCCCATGGACTCATCAGGGAAGCGGGGACAGCTCCCAACCAGTGTGGTGCCTACCAACGCGCCAGTCCGAGGACTAGACGGCTGTACGGCACGTACTACACCCTTAATGCTATCCCACACATCCTACATTAAGCACAACCAGCAAGCATCTCGCGCGGTCCCGCGTGTCACGACGAACGGTCCGTGACATTCTCCCCCACCCGATTCATGCACGCCCTCGTGCATGGGGAGAAAGCTCTTTCCCTCTTTTGATTTGCTCGGATCTAGTGTGCAATTCCCTGCCTGCTCGCCCTCTTCACTTGAGGCTACGGCACATTTGGCTACGAGTGCTTGGCGAACTTTCGCTATGGCTTCCTGCCTACCCGTCCTCATCTCATCTCTTTTTAGAGGACCCACTCGCGGACACCCCTTCACGGTTTGGAGTGCGAGCTACACACGCTCGTCCGGTTGACCCGCTTGCGAACACCCCTACAGTCGGAGTGCGAGCTACACGCGCTCGTCCACGGATTGACTCGCTTACGCAGCATTGGGGCGCTTGGCAAACTCACAGCTAGCACACAGTCTGGCTCGGATACCACTTTGTCACGGGGTCAGAGTCTTGGCGCAGGGACATCTACCCGTGCGGCAACCCAGGGCTATTACCAGCCAAGGGCTAAGCCTTTTCCATCCCCGATGCTCACTGGTTTCGTCCTCCCATGGACTCATCAGGGAAGCGGGGACAGCTCCCAACCAGTGTGGTGCCTACCAACGCGCCAGTCCGAGGACTAGACGGCTGTACGGCACGTACTACACCCTTAATGCTATCCCACACATCCTACATTAAGCACAACCAGCAAGCATCTCGCGCGGTCCCGCGTGTCACGACGAACGGTCCGTGACATTCTCCCCCACTCGATTCATGCACGCCCTCGTGCATGGGGAGAAAGCTCTTTCCCTCTTTTGATTGGCCTGGATCTAGTGTGCAATTCCCTGCCTGCTCGCCCTCTTCACTTGAGGCTACGGCACATTTGGCTACGAGTGCTTGGCGAACTTTCGCTATGGCTTCCTGCCTACCCGTCCTCATCTCATCTCTTTTTAGAGGACCCACTCGCGGACACCCCTTCACGGTTTGGAGTGCGAGCTACACACGCTCGTCCGGTTGACCCGCTTGCGAACACCCCTACAATCGGAGTGCGAGCTACACGCGCTCGTCCACGGATTGACTCGCTTACGCAGCATTGGGGCGCTTGGCAAACTCACAGCTAGCACACAGTCTGGCTCGGATACCACTTTGTCACGGGGTCAGAGTCTTGGCGCAGGGACATCTACCCGTGCGGCAACCCAGGGCTATTACCAGCCAAGGGCTAAGCCTTTTCCATCTCCGATGCTCACTGGTTTCGTCCTCCCATGGACTCATCAGGGAAGCGGGGACAGCTCCCAACCAGTGTGGTGCCTACCAGCGCGCCAGTCCGAGGACTAGACGGCTGTACGACACGTACTACACCCTTAATGCTATCCCACACATCCTACATTAAGCACAACCAGCAAGCATCTCGCGCGGTCCCGCGTGTCACGACGAACGGTCCGTGACAGTAAGCTCGTATTCTGAAAACGCGTGAATGGAGGTGGGGACTCCGACGGTGCCACCGCAATCCTATATGTCAGAGCTCCGATTATAGTATTAAATTAAGGTTACATTATAACATCATAATGATTTTTTTAATATATTAAAAAAAGCAATATTATGGTTTTTAGAAAACAAATTATTACTTCAGAAAAAACTAGTGTAAATCTTTTTATTTGAGAACAGAGTCGGCCTTGGAGCAGATCAAGCTGGTCGATCACTTAGGGCTTTATTTTTTTTAATAATTATTACCTTAAAATTATAATATATAAGAGCTTTAAAATTTAATTATAATATTAGAGAGGCTTTTATTTTGAGCCATAAATAACAAGTAAATAAAATAATAATTTTATTATAAAATTAAATAGATTTTTTTAAAAATTTTTACTACTTAAATAGTTATAGTTTAATTTTTCTTTTTCTAATAGTTAGTATTAGGGGTTCATTTTTTTCAATACTTGTTATTTGGGGCCCAAATTTTTTCAGTACTTGTTATTAGAGACTCAATTTCCCCCCAATATTTGTTATTGTGAGCTTACTCTTAATTTTTTTTAATATTTAATATTTTTGAGGCCAAATTTTTCTTGATATTTATTATTAGGACACACTCTTCAAATTCATTTTTTTCAATACTTCTTATTTGGGTCCATTTTTTCAATACTTGTTACTGGAGGTTCAATTTTCTCAATATTTTATTATTATGAGCTACTCTTAAAATTCATTTTTTCAATATTTGCTATTAAGGGACCAATTTTTTCAATACATGTTATTTGATGCTCAATTTTTCTTGATATTTTTTGCTTAGGGACCTACTCTTAAAATTCAATTTTTCAATATTTGTTATCCAAGCTCTATTTTTTTTTTCAATATTTGTTATTTAGGGTCTAATTTTTCAATGTTTGTTATTATAGATTCATTTTCCCCCAACATTTGTTATTAGAGGCATACTCTTAAAATTAAGAATTTTCAATATGTAACACCCAGGTTTAGGGGTCGGGTGAAAATAATATTTTAATATTATTTCGGGTCCGATTTTATAATTAAAATAATCTTTGGGCCTCGTAATTTCAAAACAAATGATTTTTGCATTGGGCTTATTTTAAATCAAGCCCAAAAGCCATGTATGTCATACTATTGATATTTTCTCTTTTCATTAAGGGTAAATGGGTCTTTTGGTTTTAAAACAAAATAACTAAAACACCCAAAATTGCATTCATCTTCTCCCTCTCTCAAACAAACCCACGACAAAATCCCTCCCCCTCCTTAGGTTACTATTCCATTCCATAGCTCACTCATTCCTGAAGATTTTTCAAAGGTAAGCTCGTTTTTGATCTGTCATCATCTTCCTTTTCAAGCCAATACCCTTGGTTTTCATTTTAGCCCATGTTTTTTAAGGTTGAGGTTTCGGATATTTTTATTAAAAATGGTACCTTTATTGTTCTTAGCAAAAGATTTTAATTGATTAATGTTAGATATGTTGTTTATGAAGCATAGGGTCCAACTTATATGATTTTTAAAGTGTTTCTAAATTTCTCGAATTTGGGTTTTGGGAAGTTTTTAAGTTGAGTTATGGGGGTGTTTTATGTGGAAATATGAGGGCTGATGGATAGACTATATGTAATGGTTATTTTGGAGGCTTTAGGGAGAAATTTAAGGGTTTGAATCATTAGTTTTAGGGTGTGCTTAGGGGCTGCTCGGGAATATGGATTTGGGTTTGATTTTAGTTGGAATTGGGTGTTTTGTGCTTGGTTTGTGATCTGGGTTAACTACATTGGAATGTGGACTGATTTGAGATTGTTTTAAATTGTGTTGGATTGATTAGAGGCAAAAAAATTGGTTGGTGAAGCTTCGGGGACAAATCCGGAGATTTCGGAGTCTTGAGCTTGATCTTCGGTCTTCACTTGGGTAACAACAGTGAGTAGATTTGTTAATCTTTGAATAATGCACGACATGGAACCTTTGGGGTTTGGGTGGGACCTTGAGGGTTCACCTAAACCCGAGTGTAAGCCTCTCTACTCCTATGTTTGTTGTGATAGGATGAATGATTATGTGATGTGATTATCATGTGCATTTTAAGTTGTTAATGTGTAGTCGAGTTGAAGTCGTGCCTCACGTGATGGTGGTCTAAACTACGGTGATGTGTAGTCCCACCGGTAGTGACTAGTAGGAAAGTACTTTGATGTGTAGTCTCATTGGAAATCTACTAGTCAAAACGGTGATGTGTAGTCCCACCGTGTGTGTATGTGGGTTGTGCTTGTGCAGACCATGTATTGTTGTTGAGATAGTCACTTCGTGCATCCATTGTTTTACTTGCATACGAAAAGTGTTTTGGAAAACTGCATGTTGTGGATTTGTAGAGCTTCTCTCACTAAGCTAGTTAGCTTATGCTCTCTTTTGTTTCCAACATGCAGATCGTTAGAGTTCGGGAGGCAAGCGGGCAAGGGGGAGCTTTTGGAGTTCTCAAGCTAGTTCAAGTATGGTTTGCGTTTTGTAATAATGCCTAGACAATGGGGTATAGAGTTGTAGGAGTTGGTGTCAAACTCCTTAGGTGATTTGTGTTAATTAAACATGTTAAATTATGGACGTGTTATGCTTTTGTTTCATGGATTGAGGATCATGCTTAACTTGTTGCTTGATTTTATGTGCCTATAAGTGTATGTTATTGGTCTATGTATGCTCTATGTTTGATTGGCTTGTGTATGAGGCCTTATAATTGCTAAGTATGCTCTTTTTGTGGAATTGCATGAAAGCTTCGTTCTATATGGCTTTTGGTTAGATTCAATGCCCCATATGCTTGTTTTGGTTGTGCATTAATGTATGTATGCTTGAATGAGTTTAGGGGAGTCCTAAAATGCATATAGAGTTGAGTCTTGTTTGTTTTTGCTGTTTTTTGGAGACTTGCAGTGCAGGGCGTATCGGTACGCCTAAGGGCCGTATCGATACGGTCTTGCCTGCAGGACTCAGTTTTAGCTGGGCATATCGATACAAGGGGGTGTATCGATACGGTCTTTGCTCACTGAAATTCAGTTGTAGCTGGGCGTATCGATACACGAGGGTGTATCGATACGGTTTTAGCTCACTGAAATTATGAGATTTTGGTGAGTTAAGGGCGTATCGGTACGGTGTTGAGGCGTAGCGGTACGGTTGTATCTCGTTGACCACGAGATGTTGACCGAGAAGGGCGTATCGATACGCTCAAGGGTTGTATCGATACGGTCTTCCCTGAGTTGACCTAGTCAAGGCGTATCGATACCCTTGGTTGGTGTATCGATACGACCTGCCCTGTAAATGTAAAATGAACAGTTTAATGCATGGTTTGAGGTTCGAATGTGTTTCTTTACCGATGTTTTTCGCTGACGTGATCACTTAAGAATTAACATGCCTTTAGACAAGATTAAAACGAAAAAAAAAATTTAGGGTTGCTAATCGAGGGGAAACCTTAATGGGTTTCGCTTCGGTTTTCCCCGTGTAGCCTACTCGGATCGGTCATCCGGCCAGACCGGGACTCGGAGGTTACACAATATTTGTTTAGGTCTTACTTTTAATATTCATTTTTAAAATATTTTTTATTAGAGACCTATTATTAAAATTTAATTTTTTTTCAAAATTTATTATTAAAGGCTTAATTTTTCAGTTCGCCTAAGACTTCTAAAATCTTGGCTCTGCTGAGGAGTCAAAGCCCAAAATTTTTTGTGCCTTTTATTTTTATTTTTTTACATTTAAAAAAGTTACGTGGTTTACCCATTGTGATTGATTTAATTAAAAACATGTATTATGTCCGAGGTTGATATTAGATTTTGATTTTAATATTGAAAAATTTTCCTTTTCTTTTTATAAAAATAAATGCCAACTATTTCATTTTCTAATATCGTATAGTTCACTATTAATGTATAGACATATGTTACATACCATGCTTGATTGATTAATTTAATTGAAAAATAAAATTGAACCTAATAATTATTTTAGTGAAAAAGCGGATGATATTCATCCTAAGAGATACGTGTTCAAACCACTTTGTTTACAAGATATATGACATTCAATATAGTCATCAAACTTTTACAACTTTCAGTACAATCACAAAACTTTTAATTTTATTTTATTATGATCACTACTGTTAACTGGCCGTAAAAAATTCCAACGTGTCCGTTAATTTTTTTTCTTGATCTCTCTCTATATATATTCCTTCTCCACCTATCCTGTAAAGCTTTCTAAGCAAAAAAAAATACTATTTCTTCTCTTTTTCTTCCATTTTGCTTTATTTTTTTGGAGCTTTACTTCACAAATCTTCCTAATTGCACCCTTGCTTTTACTATGATTGAAACATAGAAACGTAAAAAGATTAAATATGATAATCCGTGTATTCTTATCCTGGTTATTTTTATTTATGCGTTATAATATATTTGTATAAACTCTATGCAAGTAGTAGGTAAAAATTTTATGAAGTTGAGTGACACACGTCGTTTTTGCGTCAAAATAATTTTTTCTTCTCAAATAATAAATAAAGGAAATTAAGCGTAGTAAAAGAGAAGTAAGAGTCGATCCCACAGGGACTAAGAAAATTTCTTGATTTATGCTTGTTTAATCTCTGACCCAAGAGGTGAGTTGAATAATATTTAAGTAAAGGAGGGGATTTGTGGATAAAAGTAAGAAAATAAATAGATTATAAATGAGACTAAAAATAAATAGATTCAGTATAATGTAAGTCAGCCTTAGACTTTTGCTCTGACTCATTTTTCTCGGATTATTGAAAAAGGATTTTTTACTTCGGGATTTATGTCGGCTACTTGTCTACAAGGACCGATCCTTGTGACTATGCTTTGTAAACCGAATACCCAAGTTTCATCTTTGATATCGATTTTAGAAATTGATCTAATCAACACAATGTTGTAGATAAAAAAACGTTTAAGTTCGCAAAAAACCGACTTGGATTATGTTGTTTCAATAATAACTGATTCCGATCTCAGTTTCATCTTAGCAAACAATTTTACTAAGTGTGTTCCTAGGAAATCGAATGTGCTTCAATAACCTGATCCTTTCTGTAAAACCTATGTTTGATTTTGATATAATTAGATCTTTAAGGAACAATTTGTAAAACTTAAAATTGTTTTTATAAGTCCCTTAATAAGTTTCAAAACACCAACACTTTAAAACTGATTTGTAAAACTCAAACTCAAAATATTTTCTAAGTGTTCCAAGGCAAAACCATTGAAAATCGTTTAGGTGTATCGATACACTACCAAGCGTATCGATACCTTTTTACCAAACTTGGTTACTGTCGGAACACGTATCGAAACGGTAAACCCTCGTTTTGATACGCCCCTATGTTAAAATTCAAAGAGTTTGAATAGCGTACCGATACGGCTAACCCTCGTATCGATACGGGCTTTATGATTTTTAAATATTAAGTCGGTTTAAAAAATATGATCGTTGGTGTCAGTTGGTTGGTAACCAAACTTTAAAAGGTTGTTGACCTGTATCGATATGCCTAACCCCCGTACCGATACGATATCGACAGTGAGCTAAGTTGAGAAAAAGGTATCGAAACGACCCTTACCGTTTCGATACCCCGTACCGATACGCTTACGCGCGTATCGATACCCCTTATTTATTGCACACAACGACTTTTTCTTTTCTAAGACAGGTACCGATACACCTTCCCGCGTACCGATACGGGTAGCTGCAGAAGTGCATTTATGGTGGTAAGAGAGGGTTCCAATGGCTCCATTTATGTTCCCAACCACCCAAACGACTAGAAATCAATGAGGAGGTATAAAAGACACATCTAAAAGCATCAGCAACAACTATTGATCTTCAAGAAAACATCTATTCATCAAATCCAAGCAATTGTGCAAAAAATCCTTATTGTCTAGAAACCCTAATTGTAATTTTCATTCATATATTGTTCAATTGGGTTGAGTGCTTGTAATTGGGCTATCATTTGTATTGAGAGACACTTCATTAGCCAACAGATTTCTTTGTTCTCTTGTTGTGAGGATTAGGTTGAATTTTGGGTAGAAAATTCAACCGAAATTGTAAGGGTTGCCTCCTTAGCCTAGGAAAGGGGAAGAGCAATTAGTGGAATTGTTGCAAATCCTTAGTGAAACTAAGGTAGTGGATGTAGAGTTCATTTGGAACTTGAACCACTCTAAAATCCCTTGTCTATTATTTTTAATTTGCAATTTCCACCACAAAGTCTTTAAAAATCCAATTCACCCCATCTTGGTTTATATCGATCTTTCAATCCACTCAACAATTGGTATCAGAGCCTACCTCTTTGAGGATTAACAACCACAAGAGGAGTTCCTTGGAAGAGTGTGATCATCATATATCAAGAGATGGCTTCAACCTCCGGTTCGGGCATGTACGAGTCACAATCCACTACAAAGCCTCATTTCTTCAACGGTGATAACTATTATTTTTGGAAGAATAGAATGCGTCTCTTCATCAAGTCAAATGACTATCTAGTGTGGGATGTCATTGAGGATGGGCCATATATTCCATTGAAGCAAGATGGTGAAGGCAAGATGGTTTTGAAGAAGAAAGTGGAAATGAGTGAAGAGGAGAGGAAAAAGATTCAAGTCAATGATAAAGCTCTCCACATGCTATTTTGTTCTTTCGGTTCGGACATCTATTCAAAGGTCTCATCCATCGAAAGTGCCAAAGAAGTGTGGGACACTCTTGAGACTACTTATGAAGGCACCAACGATGTTAAAGAAACTAAGATTGGAATTCTCAATCTTAGTTATGAAAATTTCAAGATGGAGCCCGATGAGACGGTGTCAAAGATGTTTGATCGTTTCTCCACGATTGTCAATGGGCTAAAAGGCTTTGGAGAGATCATACCGGAAGACAAGCTTGTCCAGAAGCTACTCTATTCACTTCTCGAGTCTTGGGATGGGAAGAGAACCGCTATCATCGAAGCAAAGAATTTGAAAATTTTGAAGCTTGATGAGCTTGTGGGTTCTCTCCTTACTCATGAGATCATGAAGCAAGGAAGGGAGGATGAGAAAAAGAAAGAAGAGAAAAGGGTAGAGAAGCTTGAGGTTGAGAAGAAGAATAAGATGGGAATAGCTCTCAAGGCTAAAGCTTCACAACATGATGAGAGCTCATCTAGTGATGAGGATGAACTTGAAGAATTGGCTATGATAGCCAAACGATTATCACGTTTCATGAGGTCCAACCGGGGAAGAAAAATCCAAAGGAAGATGGACTTCAAAAGCAAGAACAAAGAAGAAGGAAGGGATCCTATCATTTGCTTTGAGTGCAAACAACCCGACCACATACGTTCGGAGTGTCCTCAACTCAATAAGAAGGGCTTTGAGAAGAAGAAGAAGCTCAAAGCCAAGCTTGCTACTTGGAGTGATAAGGAGTCATCGGAGGATGACGAACAAGAAGTGGCTAACCTTTGCCTCATGGCACTTGAGGAAGATTCCTCCATGGTAACCTCTAACTCATCTACTTTAGATTTTTCATATGAAGAATTAAATGATGCATATGATGAGTTACAAGAGGTATATGATGAATTAGTTGAGAAATATAAAGAGTCGATCATTAGGAATAAAAAGATTATTTTAGAACTAAATGAGAAAAATGACTCACTCACTCAAGCTAATTCAAAATTTGAGAAAAAGATATTAGGATTAAAAGATGAACTAAAATTCTTTCAAGATGAAAATGTTGATCTTAATAATCTTTTATCTCAATGCAATAGTGAACACCAAAAGGTGTTGGGTGAGCTAAATGAGCTCAAAAAGTCTTTGAAAAATGTTGGTAGTGTCAAGCATGAAATAGGTGAATCCTCTAGAACACACCAACCTAAGAAAAAGACTAACTACTACAAACAAGGTAGCTATCCTAGACATAGTAGAGCTAAAAGAATTAGAAGTGTATGGGCTCCTAAGGAACTTGTAAAATCTAATAATATTATTGCTATGTCATCTTGGATTCCTAAGGGAACCAAGGTTTTGGGAGCTAACACTCATGGACCCAAAATGATTTGGGTACCAAAAACAAAAGCTTAATATCTTTGTTTGTAGGGGGAGCATTGCTACAAGGCCAAAGCACAAAGTCAAAACTCATGGTACCTTGATAGTGGATGCTCGAGGCACATGACCGGAGACAAGAGTAGATTCATGGATCTAAAGCCAAAAAGTGGAGGAGTAGTGACATTTGGTGACAACTCCAAAGGCCACATTAAAGGTATTGGCTCCATAGGTAATCACTCTACTATTCTCATTGAAAATGTCTTATATGTCGATGGTCTTAAACACAATTTATTGAGCATAAGTCAATTGTGTGATAAAGGATTTAATGTTTTATTTGATAAAAATGGATGCAAAATTGTGGACATTAAATCTAATAATATTATGCTCATAGGTCATCGCATAGGAAACATATACATGGTGCATCTAGATGACATTCATACATCTCATGCATGCTTAGTTGCACAAAATGAAAATGATGCATGGTTGTGGCATAGGAAACTAGGACATGATAGCATAAGTGTTTTAGAAAAACTAGTCTCCCTTAATCTAGTTAGAGGTTTACCCAAAATAAAATTTTCAAATGATAAAATTTGTGATGCATGCTCAAAGGGTAAACAACATAGGTCTTCCTTTAAATCCATTAATGATGTTTCTACTAGTAGATGCTTACAATTAATCCACATGGATTTATTTGGGCCAATTAGGACTATGAGCTTGGGTGGTAAGTCTTATGCTTTTGTGCTTGTTGATGATTTTTCTAGATTTACTTGGGTTCTATTTTTAAGTACTAAAGATGAGGCTTTGGAAAAATTCATCACATTTTCAAAATTAACCCAAAATGATCTTGAACTTAGAATTTCACATATTAGAAGTGATCATGGAACTGAGTTTCAAATTTTGGGGTTTGAAGATTTTTTAAATGAAAATGGTATTAGCCATAATTTTTCGGCTCCTCGAACTCCTCAACAAAATGGGGTAGTTGAGAGGAAAAATAGAACTTTGCAAGAAATGGCTAGAACTATGCTTTGTGAAAACAATTTACCTAAATATTTTTGGGCGGAAGCCACAAACACTGCTTGCTATATTGTAAATCGAGTAATGATTAGGCCAATTTTAAAGAAAACACCTTATGAAATTTTAAAATCTAAAAAGCCTAACATTAGTTATTTTCACCCTTTTGGTTGCAAGTGTTTTGTTTTAAATAATGGAAAAGACAACTTAGGTAAATTTGATGCAAAAAGTGATGAAGCTATTTTTATAGGTTACTCTTTAACCTCAAAAGCCTATCGAGTATTTAACAAAAGAACTTTAGTAGTAGAAGAATCTATTCATGTTGTATTCGATGATAACCTCCTTCCTAGAAAGGATTCTTGTGATGATGATAATGTAGGAATCATAAATGCCTTTGATGGAGGTCAAACTTCAAAGGAGGATGAGATTCCAACAAAAGAAGAGGACACACAAGATCCACCTCTTGAAACCTTGAAGGACTTGGCTCTTGAGGAAAAGGAAGTGGGCTACCCAAGGGAGTTGAACTATGTCAAAGATGGTGAAATCTTGGGTGATCCATCCAAGGGGGTAACCACTCGTTCTTCTCTTAGATTAATGAATCATGTTGCATTTATCTCATGCATAGAGCCTAAAAATATTAAAGAAGCATTGAAAGATGTCTTTTGGATTATGGCTATGCAAGAAGAGTTAAATCAATTTGAGAGAAGTAATGTTTGGACATTAGTTGATAGGCCTAGTAATCAATCTACAATAGGAACTAAATGGGTCTTTAGGAACAAGCTAGATGAGAGTGGTAACATTGTAAGAAATAAAGCTAGACTTGTAGCACAAGGTTACACTCAAGAAGAGGGAATAGATTTTGATGAAACCTATGCACCCGTAGCTAGAATGGAAGCCATTAGGATGTTGCTTGCATATGCATGTTATCATAATTTCAAGCTTTTTCAAATGGATGTTAAAAGCGCATTTTTAAATGGTTTTATAAATGAAGAAGTGTATGTGGAACAACCACCGGGTTTTGAAGATTCAAAATTTCCAAATCATGTTTTCAAACTTACCAAAGCTCTTTATGGTTTAAAACAAGCTCCTAGAGCTTGGTATGAAAGACTTTCAAATTTTTTGATTGAAAAAAGATTTGAAAAAGGTAAGGTGGACACTACACTCTTTATAAAAATGTATAAAAATGACATCTTAGTAGTTCAAATTTATGTTGATGATATTATTTTTGGTTCTACTAATGAATGTCATTGTCAAGAGTTTGCTAAGTTAATGCAAGGTGAATTTGAGATGAGCATGATGTGGGAGCTCTCATTCTTTTTGGGACTCCAAATCAAGCAAAAGAAGGATGGCACCTTCATCAACCAAGCAAAATATATAAAGAATATGCTCAAGAAGTTTGGCTTGGAGAATGCAAAGCCTCAAGCCACTCCTATGAGCTCATCTACAAAGCTTGACAAAGATGAAGGAGGTAAGTGTGTTGACTCTAAGCTTTATCGTTCTATGATTAGATCTTTGCTTTACCTTACCGCAAGTAGACCAGATATCTTGTTTAGTGTTTGCTTGTGTGCTAGGTTTCAAGCCAGTCCTAGAGAGTCTCACCTTATAGCCATTAAGAGAATCTTTAGATACCTTAGAGATACTCCTTGTTTTGGTCTTTGGTATCCTAGAGACTCTACCTTCAACCTTTATGCTTACTCGGATGCGAATTATGGGGGTTGCAAAATCGATAGGAAGAGTACTTCGGGAACTTGTCAATTCTTAGGTAGTATGCTCATATCTTGGTTCTCTAAGAAACAAAATAGTGTAGCCTTATCTACCACCGAAGCCGAGTACATATCCTTAGGGAGTTGTTGTGCTCAAGTCCTTTGGATGAAGCAACAACTCTTAGATTATGGAATTAAAGTTGAGACCATATTCCTAAAATGTGACAACACTAGTGCAATATGTTTAACAAAAAATCTCATCCAACACTCTAGAACCAAACACATAGAAATAAGGCATCATTTCATTAGAGATCATGTCCTTAAGGAAGATGTGGTTATAGAGTATGTAGACACATTGAATCAATTAGCGGACATATTTACAAAACTCTTAGACAAAGAGCGTTTTTGGTCCCTTAGGAGAGAGTTAGGTCTAGCTAGCCTATCTTGACCTTTTAGGACCTCTTTTGTGCTAAAATATGCTTGATTTTGTGAAATGCCATGTTTATGTGTTTAGACTCCTAATTTCATCCATGCCTATAGTTAGGGGGAGTATGCTTCTGTTAAAATATGCTTTATAACTGCTCATTCATCATTTGCGTACCTTTAGGAGATGTTAAGTTCGAGCCTTTGGTTGTTCTTTGAACCAAATATGCATTTCTGGGCATACAGTATCGATACGGCTCTACGCGTATCGATACCTGTTCTTCATTCTGTTTCCCAAAATTTTCTTCGCTTCACGGGTATCGATACGATTAATCTCGTATCGATACGAGTCGTTTCGATACGGACCCCTCCGTTTCGATACGATTTTCCAACGGACATTTTTGCGGAAAAGACAATTTTATCCCCGTATCGATACACCCTCAGACGTATTGATACTCGACTGCGCTGATGGCATTAAATTTGGCTTTTAATGAGATTAACTTTTACCAAAATTCAAACTCTTCAAAACCTAAAAACCCTAGCCGATTTTGCCTATAAAAAGGCCCCTCCTCCTTCATATTTTTCACACCTCAACTCAAATCTAAAAGAGTTTTTGAATCAAGCAAGGCTTTGTGCTCTCTCTCTCATCTTTGTGCTAGTTTTTCTTAAATCTTCCAAGTTTCTATCAAGGTAATCTCCTTTTTTCTTTTTCATTTTTTTGTTTTGTTTTGTTATTTTGTCTCATCTTTTTATCAAAACCTTTGTTTTCTTCAAAAATTTTCTTGAAATTTTTCTCAAAATTTTTTACCTTGATTTTTACTCAAATTAAAGAAATCCTTTTTGCTTAATCTCTCTTTTAGATCATGGCACCAAAAGAACCATCGAGGAAGCGTACAAGGGTTAATCAAGCCGGTGAATCATCCACCCTTGGAGCGATTGCTCGTCCAAACTACTCAATCATCTATGAGCAATGTTTTGATGGCAATTCGAGTCTAACTCACTTTCGTCAATATGAGAACTATAAGATCCGTGCCGAAACGGTAATCTTCGTTCCTTTTCTCGACTTCGAGCGTTTTAAGTTTGAATATCTACCTTTATCTCGTCGATGGAACTTCATGGATTTCATCTCTATTCCCGGTGTTTTCTATCCCCTTTTGGTTTTGATTTTCTATGCTAATGTCAAATGTATTAGTCGTGATGGGGAAGTTGTTGCAATTAGCTCTTTCCTTATGGGGAAGAAAATTATTCTTGATGTCAAATCTATTTGTGAGGTTTTCAAACTAGAGGATGAAGACCTTGATAATGAGCATGCTTTGGGGCATGTTCTTCATGGATCCGTCACCGCCCTAAATGCTCAAGACCGGATCTTACGTTTGATGGTGTCTTGGTGGTTCCGTCCCTCCGGAGGAAAATATTCCACCATCCGTCAAGTGGATGATTTTTGGATTCGGTGCTTCCGTGAGAAAAGGCGACCAAATCTTGCTCGACTCATGTTCGCGGAGATCGTCTACCTCGTGCAAAATCGTAACACATCTCTCGTCACCTCCTTCACATATGGTACGGCTTTGAGTTATTTCTTTCTTAAAAAAGATATTGATTGCTCTTATGACTACCCAACTCCTCTCACCGATCCCATTGATGAGCGATCTCTTGCTCGGGCAAAATTTCATTATCTTAATGGTGAATGGGTACGTCTTGCCGAGTTACCACCGGAAGCCGCCGCCGTTTTTGAAGAGGCTCAAGCTCCTCAAGTCCCACAACCCAACATGGATGCTCTCATGACCTATCTCAATGAGCAATTTACCGGGTTGCGCACGGACATGAATACTCGTCTTACTTCCATGGAAACTACCTTTGATACAAGGATGACGGGTATGGAGAATCGCCTCACATCCCTTGAAAGCGGGCACAATTCTTTGAATATTTCCATTGCCGCTTTCCATGATGAGTGGCGTAATAGTATGCGGGCTAATGAGGCTATGGGAGATGATGATGAAGATGATGAAGACGAAGAAGACGATTCCTAGACGTTTCTTCTTGTTTGTCATGCACATCATTTAGGATTTTCTATTTTATGCACCTATGCTTTATGTTCTTAGGATTAAGTTTGTTTTAGGATTAAAACCTATGCTTTGATTTCTTTTTGCTTTTGTTTGGATTTCAAGTATGTTGCTATGATGAATAAAATTTATGTTGCTTATTATACCTTTGATTTCTTTATGCACTTAATTGTCTCAAAGATTTTTTTTGATATAACAAAAAGGGGGAGAAGAAACTAGCTCACACTTCAAATATTTTGATTTTAATTCAAAGGTTACCAAGCTTATATTAAAGGGGAGTTAACTTTGTAAAGTTTTTCAAAAATGTCAAAAATTTTAAGTTTTAGTTTTGTTATATCAAAAAGAGGGAGATTGTAAAACCTATGTTTGATTTTGATATAATTAGATATTTAAGGATCAATTTGTAAAACTTAAAATTGTTTTTATAAGTCCCTTAATAAGTTTCAAAACACCAACACTTTCAAACTGATTTGTAAAACTCAAACTCAAAATATTTTCTAAGTGTTCCAAGGCAAAACCATTGAAAATCGTTCAGGTGTATCGATACACTACCAAGCGTATCAATACCTTTTTGCCAAACTTGGTTACTGTCGGAACACGTATCGAAACGGTAAACCCTCATTTCGATACGCCCCTATGTTAAAATTCAAAGAGTTTGAATAGCGTACCGATACGGCTAACCCTCGTATCGATACGGGCTTTATGATTTTTAAATATTAAGTCGGTTTAAAAAATATGATCGTTGGTGTCAGTTGGTTGGTAACCAAACTTTAAAAGGTCGTTGACCCGTATCGATATGCCTAACCCCCGTACCGATACAGATATCGACAGTGAGCTAAGTTGAGAAAAAGGTATCGAAACGACCCTTACCGTTTCGATACCCCGTACCGATACGCTTACGCGCGTATCGATACCCCTTATTTATTGCACACAACGACTCTTTCTTTTCTGAGATAGGTACCGATACACCTTCCCGCGTACCGATACTGGTAGCTGCAGAAGTGCATTTATGGTGGTAAGAGAGGGTTCCAACGGCTCTATTTATGTTCCCAACCACCCAAACGGCTAGAAATCAATGAGGAGGTATAAAAGACACATCTAAAAGCATTAACAACTATTGATCTTCAAGAAAACATCTATTCATCAAATCCAAGCAATTGTGCAAAAATTCCTTATTGTCTAGAAACCCCAATTGTAACTTTCATTCATATCTTGTTCAATTGGGTTGAGTGCTTGTAATTGGGCTATCATTTGTATTGAGAGATACTTCATTAGCCAACAAATTTCTTTGTTCTGTTGTTGTGAGGATTGGGTTGAATTTTGGGTAGAAAATTCAACCGAAATTGTAAGGGTTGCCTCTTTAGCCTAGAAAAGGGGAAGAGCAATTAGTGGAATTGTTGCAAATCCTTAGTAAAGCTAAGGTAGTGGGTGTAGAGTTCATTTGGAACTTGAATCACTCTAAAATCCCTTTTTTATTATTTTTAATTTGCAATTTCCACCACAAAGTCTTTAAAAATCCAATTCACCCCCTCTTGGTTTATATCGATCTTTCAATCCACTCAACACTTTCTCCCACACATTTAATCAAAACAACATCCTAACCAACATTAATCTTTGGTTTTGAAATCGTTTTGATTTTAAAAACAAGCTCAGAAATCTAAGAGAGATACCTGAAATTGTTTTAACTACTTTTCAATCCTCACGTTAAAATTGAGTCATCGCTTTAGCCTTTGACTTGAAAGTAAATACAAATGATAATTATAGCTTTCTAAAAATCCTAAAAATATGCTGAAAATACAAATGATAATTGTTTGAATTTAAATCCTAAAAATAAGAAGATAATTCATAAAAAGATAAAAAGATAATTCCTAAAAACTTGAATTTTGAATTGCTCAGTCGTCCGTTCGCCTTCTAGAGTTGCTGACTGGACCTTTTGGAAGATGTTGATTGGAACTTCTAGATACTGCCGACGATCTGCCACGTCAGCCATTTCATGCCCACTAATCTAGTCATGATTCTAGAACAAAATGTGCAGTTTTTAGGCATTTTAAGCACATTTTTCAGAAGTCATTGTCCTGCACAGAAATCATATAAAAATGCCCAAATCAGCAACAATAATGAACAACCAAGGAGTATTTAAACACAAAACATAGCATAAAATAAACACTAGTCATTGGGAATTTTAACAAGCCTACTATTATGAAAATTTTAACTAAAGTCAATAAAAAATTTATGCATTCAAGTTTAACTCAATTAGATTTATTCAACTAATTTCGAAGGTTAAATTCAAATATGACAACGTTTTCTTTCAAGTTTCATCACCTAAAACAAGAACAAAACATGGAAGAAGAAGAAGAAGAAGAAGAAGAAGAAGAAGAAGAAGAAGAATCTGATTGAGGTTTCAACAGAGAAAGCTGAGAAAAAATGTAACGAGAACTCAATGATGATTACTAGTAATAAAACAAGGCAAATCGAGTGAGTCCTAGTTAGACTGGTTACACCTTTCTCTATTTTTTCTCTCTAGACTGTGCATCAAACATTTTGAGGGTTATATACTCATGGTATTTTCTTTTTTCCTTCTGTTCCATACATCATTCAATGGAATAATTCTATGGATTAGGTAAGAGAATCAAAGAGGTATTTTTAGGCTCACTACAAATGGAAAGAAACCCAACATGACAATATTCAACTACACGCTTTGTTCTCCTCTCCATTTCTCGCCCTAATTGTTCTCCTCTATGGCGCACTTTGTCGAATGCGTGGGAGATTGTTCGAGACAACATCTTCTGGTTGGTGGGTGATGGTAATGATGTTCATCTTTCGAACGATACTTGGGTGCCGACTTTGGGTCCGCTTCGACCTTGGTCTAGCTCAACTTTGGCTAATATTGACCATATGCATTTTGAAGATCTTCTTCATAACGATGGACAGTGGGATGTAGCAAGCTTATCAAATCTCTTAAGTCCCTTGGTTGTTCCCCATGTTATTGGTATATTGCCTCCAACCCTCGATGCCACTTGGGACATGTTGGTTTGGAAGAACACGCCAAGTGGGTCTTTTATCGTTACCTCAGCTTATGATTGTATGATGGAAACATCTTGGGAGGTTCTCGATCCCAAATGGTCCCGTATTTAGTCTATTTCTGTCATACAACGCATCCGAATGTTCCTTTGTCTTGTTCTCTGACAATGTCTCATGACCAATGTCGAGCGGGTGCGTCGCAGGCTATCCTCCGACCCCTCGTGTCCATGTTGTGGTTGTTGCATAGCTTTGAGACCATTCTTCATATTCTTCGCGATTTTCCCTTACTAGATGTTTATGGCAGTCGATTGTTCCTTAGACTTGCCATGTGGCTTTCTTTGCTTCTCCTTTAGAACAATGGGTTATTGAGAGCATCGACGCCTCGAGGGCCATCGGGTCTGGCTCTCCCCCTTTGATTTGTTTTTTCCCTTTCTTTCTTTGGAAGGTTTGAAAGCGAAGGAATGACTTCATTTTTAATGGCAAATGCCTTCCCTTATCCGACATCTATAAGATAGGTCTTGCATGAGCTTCCTACTTTGCATATACTATTCTCGACACGATGTCATTCACATAGCTTCTTGTTGACTTGCTCAAATGGAATGCACCACCACGGGATTGGTTGTGTCTTAATACTGATGTTGCGGTTTCTCTCCCTGATAGCTCAGGTTCGATAGAGGGTGTGTTCCGAGGGCCTTTAGGTGATTGGATTAAAGGTTACTGCAAGTCAATTGGTATTGTATCATCGCTACATGCAGAACTTTGAAATATTCTTGTTGGCCTTCAGGTGGCTTGGTCCATGGGTGTGGACCGCTTGCAGGTACAATATGATAACTTTGTTGCCATTCAGATGATGCTTGACCCTTTAGCAGTAACAAGTCCTTCGCACTTGGTTTGAGCTATTGCTTTGATACGGAACCACAATTGGACTCTAAATTCCATATGGGTGTCACGCGAGTAGAATATGGTTGCCAATTGTTTGTCGAAGCTTCCCTCTCCCCTGTTTTTTCAACTATTGATCCTAGATGATGTGCCAGAATTGGTTCAACCGCTTCTTGTCTTAGATCAGGATGGTCCTCTATATTGTCGTCATAGTCGGGTTGCTCAAGGCAATACTTGATCATTTTCTTCTTGTTTCTCTTTGTATGTTGAGTTATTCTTGTTGTTCCTGTAATGACACCTTGTGCACTCTTTTCCCTCTACCTAAGCTAGAGAGATTTTTTAATGATGCATATGATATCATTTCCCTTTTCTAATAAAAAAAAGCAAAAAAGGAAAAGAGAAATGCAATGAATCTTTTGATTAGGCAAATAGTTTTTGCTGGGATTTTTCCTTACAATAAAAAGGTAAGTAATAGCTTTTCAAAATGTGAGAGGAAGAGGGGAAAAAAGAAAAGAGATAAAGTTACGGATACGTCAATTTTTTAACGCTCAGTTGACGACAGTGTCTATAATGAAATAGAGTTAAAAGTTTAATGGCTGTAAAGAAAATTTTAAAAGTTCAGTGACCATATTAAAAGTGTTCTAAAAATTTAGAGACTACCAGTGTAATTTACCTTTTTTTACAAATTTTAATTTTATTTATAATCCTATCGAAGGAAAATGAGTTCGAGGGGAAGGAAGATAAATGCTCGTAGTAGGTCTATCTAAGAAAATATTAAGAAATAAAGATGGACAGTTTGTTAAACCGATCGAATGTAAAAGCTGTGAACAATCATCAGTAGTGGAAATTAGGCATTGAAAATGTTCCAATTGATTTATTTATTTTATTTTTTAAATTATCGAGTCCCGATCAGCTCTTTCACCATCTTATCCACGACAAACCCATTAGGCTAACAATTTCTTTTTAGGATGATGGGAATTTGACAATTCAATTGCCTAGCTTACAACTCACAAGGGGATAAGAATCAAATATTAATTAAACTTAATTTGAGATTAGTATTATTTGTATTAGTTGTTTAGCACCTTGGCATTTTCTTCTTTGAGAATGGAAAATCACAAACACTTTCCTTCGTCATATTAATTTGAAGGATTTCTTTTTGAAATACATATTAAAAGGATATTTAACAATTAATTGATGAGTCATTAAAAATATTTCTCATTAACCAAAGTCACTTTATTATAACTAATCTCATTTAATTAATCACCCGTGAGAAGCATCATGCTCATGAATAAAAAATGCCTTTCGTCCTGTAAATAATTCAAGGGCTTATAACTTTATATTATTCGAATTTTCTACTTTGATGATCTAATTATAAAATATCGTATTAATTCTTCATATCATGAAAATTTATTTAGTTTCTATAGCTTGATCACACACACAAAAAATAGAGACTAACGATGGATTGGTATGATAGTGTCGCGTATAGGTGGGAAAAATTCGATTCGATGCGAAAATACTTAATTTGTCTTGACTCAACTCGTAATTTTATAAACTCGATTTAACTCGAAAAAAATTATATAAAATTTAAGTTATAAAATAGAAATTCAAATAACTCAAAATTTCTAGTAATTAATGGACCAATTTTCATGTTCAAGTCAAACTTCTCAATTCTTCATAATATATATATATATATATATATATATTCACGAAAAATATGAAAAAAATATATATGTGTATTGTATATTATTATAAAAAATCATTTAAATTTTAACTATTTTTTTTTATCAGAATAGTGAACTTTCATTCCATAAACCGAAGAACATACAACAGGAGAAGACTAATCAAAGATGGTCAAAATAATTTCAGTCAAAGTTTGGTTAAAGATTTTTGAGGAATTCAATTATATATTAATTCAGTTCGAAAAAAAAGTTAAATATTAAGTTAACTGGAATTTAATATATGTTTACTTTTAAATCTAAAGCTCATCAATCACTCATAATAATTTAAACTCAATATTTATATTTTAAATCAAAAAAAAAACTAAAAAAATCTAATAAAAAGAAAACCATTTCCTTTTTCATGCTATTTTGAAGTAAAATTAAAATTATTTTAGTTTTATTATTTTTTGAACATTTCAATTTAAATAATAATTAAATTTTTTAAAAATACAATTAATTAAAAACCCAACAAATGGTTCCAGTAAAAAAGCGGTTGATGTTTATCTTGTTGAAAAATTATGATGAATTGAAAACTTTAAAACATATTTTTTATGGGTAAAGGTGAAAATTCAAATGATGAATTTATTGATTTATATTCATGAGACCTTTACAATAATATCTAATATGTTCAAAAATGGTTGAGTGATGAATGAAAAATTGATACTCAAAGTAGAGTATTTGTGAACTATGTAAAGAAAAAGAAAAACTTTTATCCCACATTAGTAGGGTAACAAACATGAGAAGTTTTTATACACACAAACCCACTTATTGGTTACTAAATGATATGGGTTAAGATTGTGCCTTATGAGCAAGCATAAAAGGTGCAAATTGAAGCTCGTCAATCTTATTACAAATTAATTTTTCTTTAAATATGAATTAAAAGAATATTATTTGATTAAATACGATATTAATAGCTTATTTCTAAATTTATTTGGACACAACATTAATGACCATAATATCAGGACAGAATATATTGTTTCCAATAATATTCTCTCGTGAAGCCTCTATAAATTGTGTGCAAATCTTCTAAATTTTACACAATAAAAACACATAGAATTTTTATTTGCTTTCACTATGTAATTTTCGAAATTAGTGTTTCCGGTAATAGAGAAAGACGAAGTTACGATTCGTTGATCACTGCAAACGTGCTACCGTCGTATTTATTGTGTTGTTGTTTCTTGAGGCTGAGAGATGGTTGCCCAAAGGTTCTCAAGCTCCATAAGAGCAAACAAATTTGTCTTTCTGAAAACTGTAATTTCATAGGCCTCAACAAATATATTTATCTGAACTGTGGTCCGTATACAAGTCAACAGTTTTTTTGTTATTTTTTTCGTCTTTTTGAATTTTAGATTATTACTTATATTCTGTTCGATTTAATAAATCAAATATTTCATTTTACTTACTATTTATTTCTTATAATCAGCTCTACACTATTAAAAAATACAATTAATTCGATTAATGCCTAATCAATACGATTAGTAACGAACCGTGGTTTGAACACCCTCGAAGAAAATCCAAGGTGTTACGTTCAACTTTTTGGCGGAAGAAAGAGTACTTAAATTGATATTATTGTAGGCCGAAAAATATTAAATAGCTTAAGTACTAACAAAGCCCAATGCTTTTTTAAATAACAATAATGGGCCTAAAAGCATGAAACTCAACTCACTTCTTAAAGTATAACAAAATTAAAATTATAACTAAAAAAAGAAAATATATGGTTAACTTATAATATTCAATGTAGTATCAGTGTATAGATATATAGACTAGTAAAACTAAATTATGTTATCTCATTTATTAAAAGATTTAATTAAGGAATTTGAAAAAAAAAACATAATTTTATGTGTATTTTAATGAGGTGCCAAGATGTGGTTCAATATTAATGTATAATTTTATACGTTAATAATGCATAAATACAATCCTATACTTAAAGCTTTAAAAGAGAAAAAATATAGCAATTTTTTTTTGGTTTACAAAAACAGCAACAAAGTTGTGGTAAATAAAAAATTAATCGAAATGACAGTGACATATCAAAGTGTTTAATGTCTCTTTGATTTACTTTATATTTGCTATATTATGAATTAAGATTGGATATGTACTTAATGAGAATAAGGTATAACTGTAAACATGATTTGTGTGCATATGAAAAGGGTAGGTAGGGTGTCAAATAACAGTATATTATATGTTAATAACCGTTCCAACTTCCCACTGTATACAAATTAAAAAATAATAATATAAAAACAATTACCCTCAAAAGTATACGAAGCCTAAGGTTGTTCCATCTGCCAAGCAACCGTTGGTCACCTCATTTTTTGCTGCACACCATTCCTCACCTTAAAGGCGGCTTGATTGCACAACCTTCACCTACTTTGATTTGGAATGCTAAATAGTAATCATATATGTATCTATATATAATTCGATCACCGATCTATTTTTAGGGATGACATTTGGATTTATTATATTGGATATTTAAGCATCATAAATTAAATTTATTTACTTTATATTCAAATGAAAAGAAAAAAAAAATACATGATGTTCATCTTAGGAGACACTTGTTTAAATCTCTTTCTTTATATGGTGTATTCGCATTATTAAAAGGTAAAGAATATTTATAAAAAAAAAGAGATTAGTGACCAACAACCAATTGGTATAGTGAAATGAGGCACTAGATCCCTTAAGCAAGGTCAAGGGTTCGAGTCTTAACATTATGAACGAAGAAAATTAGACTAAAAGAGTCGCTTCCATAATAAATTTTGATAGTACCCAATCTGATTAATCAGCCAATAGATTAAATATCAATGATTAAAGAAAAGAGAATAGTGAATTACTTTCTTTTCTTGTGAAATTGGTTTTGATTTGAGGTTTCATGGTTACAAGTGCAACAATATTGGCATGATCTTATGTTAAATTAGAATGATACCTAAATGGGCAAACCTTAATTTTTTACTCAAATTCTTATAATGTCCATCTTTTAATTTGATTTTCGAATTTAAGTATTCATGTTCATTTTTCTTTGGCTAAAGGGGTACTTTTGCCCCTGAGTTCGACCCAAAAATGCAATTTCGCCCCTCGTCGAAAAGTGCACTCAATGTGGCCCTCCAGTCCATGAAATCGATCAAATTGGCCCTTTGACTGACGTTGACCGTTACGGTGCTGACGTGTCAGTTAACAGTGATGAAGTGGCAGTCCATGATGCTGACGTGGTGGTCAACAATGCTGACGTGGCAGTACATGTGGGATGATGACGTGGCAGGAGGGGCTGAATTGATTATTTTAACCGAATTCAAGGGCATAATTGATTTTTTTCCTGAGTTTAAGGGCAAAATTAAAAGTTTGATAACTTATTTAATCTTTAAGCTAAAAAAATAAAAACTATTAATATTTAAATAATATTTAAATATTCATAAAATATTAAAAAAATAAAAACACCATAATGAATTAAATATAAGTAAAAACATTAAAGTTACAAATATAAAAAAATAAAAAAATATTTATAAACCATTAGAGAATCTTTCGATTGTTTCTCGTTATGCTACGCGTACTAATGTTTCTTGAACATATTTTCAATTGAGACATCCTTGTATTAAAGTATTAATAAAGCCAAAATTATCTTTCATTTCTGTACATCAAATATTAATGAGCATCAATTTGATGTAAAAAAGCGGGGGAAAAATTGAATTCTATTGTTACTCTAGTACAATGTTGATTCCACTAAAAAAAATCTCACGAATAGTAATACTCAAAATGACAAAGTCGAATTTTTTTCGATAAAAGTGTTTAATTTTTTAATAATTTATAATAAAAAAATTATTAAGTTTTTAGATTAAATTTTATCTTTTTTTAATTCATAATATATTTTAATTTTTTATATAATTTTTATTTTCAATAATTTTTAGAATATTTTATTTATTTTTATTAACTTTATAAATTTTTATAAAATAAATTGAAGAATATTTTGATATTCTGTAAGAGTCTTCATTTTTTTAATTATTATCACTTAATAAATTTATTTATCTAGTTTTAATATTTTAAAATTTTAATAATTTCATAAATTCTTATTTTTCAACTTAAATATTAAATAAGTTATCGAACTTTTAATTAAAATCAATTATGCCCCTAAACTCAGGAAAAAAATCAATTATGCCCTCGAATTCAGTTAAAATAATCAATTCAGCCCCTCCTGCCACGTCATCATCCCACGTGTACTGCCACGTCAGCATCGTTGACCGTCACTTTAACATCATGGATTGCCACGTCATCATCGTTAATTGCCACGTCAGCACTGTAACGGTCAACGTCGGTCAAAGGGTCAATTTGATCGATTTTATGAACTGGAGGGCCACATTGAGTGCACTTTTCGGCGAGGGGCGAAATTGCATTTTTGAGTCGAACTCAGGGGCAAAAGTACCCCTTTAGCCTTTTTCTTTCTTATTTTTAGATATAGGGGATAAGGCAAATTTTTGAGAAAGTTTCTAAAAACGAAGACTGACCCTTTCTAAAGAGAAGCATAAAGGTAGCTAAAATGTCATTATCACCCACCACCACTAATCTAATAATATTTGGACACTCAAAATTGAAAGAATGTAGATGTCATAATCTGCTTTTATACAATAAAAGGGAAATGAAACTCTCAATTATACCAAAGAAAAACCAACTAATTTGTACTTGAGCCTTTTTGAAAAAATCCAATTATTTTAGTCATTATATAATGGAGTTAGTTTTAATGAGGGAGGGGAACAAGAAAAAAATCAGTTCCAACTTTCAACAAAGAAATACTTATGGGTTACTTCACCCCTTGTGTTGGATAACACGTCACCGGCTATTCTATTCTATTTCTAATCTTATTGCCGCCTGTTGATAATTGATTGCTCCCGTTTTTAATTGTTTTGCCATCATGTTCATTGTTCAACATATGAAACCCTGGAATTACAATTAACTAAGAATTTAATAAACATAGAAGCATACAATAAGCAATTACATTTAGTTCGTTGGTCAAGTTGTTCATCTTTGTTCCCTCATATTTTTTTAAGTCATGAGTTCTAAACCTATTAAGATTTGTCAAAAAAGTACAATATATACCAGGGGCGGAACATAGGGGTTTGAGGGCGTGACTCGTGAGCCCATGTCAACCTTATTTCCCCAATGGTAATATAATACTTTTTTTAGATAAAAGATAAAATTAGTTCTATAACCATTCAATTTTTTTAAAATTTTATTATGCCCCTTAAAATTTTTGATCTCATTATGGTTCCCCTTTATAGATTTTTAGTTCTGCCCCTAATCTATATCATTTTGAAAGTTGAATCAACAATAATTTTATATAAAATACCAAAGTCTCATGAGTTGAATTTAAGAATAATTACATGAAATCCAAAGTATTAATTCTGATCCAAGGTAGGTATGGTTAAAGGAATAAAATGGGATAGTTTCTAGCATTTCTTTTCCCATAAGAAAACATTCCACCCATCCCCTTATATTTCAAAGTAGAAATTTAAAGAAAAAAGATTAAATGATGTTAGCATAAAGACCAACCAGCCACCAATACTGTAAGTATATAACAAAAAAATGGCATTATAATTGAGATTTGAGAGTGACACAAATGTATATAAGATTGGTGAAAGGCAGGGGTTAAAATTGAAATTAATTAATATTGCAGGGGTCAAAGTAGTTTGTTGAGGGATTTTAATTTGCTATGTCTTTTTATATCTATAAATGAAGAAGTTGGGTTTGGTAATGTCATGGTTGTGGATACAAGGACGTCTCAAGAAATTTTGGATATTTTTGGCTCTCTAAGTAACTGAATTACATCCTTTGCATTTACTGTTGGAAAGCTATTTCAAACCCTTCTATTTATAAACAAAGTAGGTCACTTCGATCCCGATTCGAAATATTTAATAAAATCAAGGCTTAAGGGTGTAAGAAGCCCTTGAACTTTTGAAAAATAATCAATTAAGCCCTTGAACTTTTTTTGCACCCAATTGAGCCCTTGAACAAAGAAATTGAATCAATTAAGCCCTTTGACCAATTTTGACCATTAAATCTTGACTCTTTTTTTCTTCAGATATTACCGGCACATGATACACTGCAGTTTTATCATGCCGCATTTACAAAAAAAAATCAAAAAGTATTTTTTATAAATTTTATAAGTTTTTTAGAATTTTTAGAACCTTTAAAGAATTTTTTAAATAAAATAAAAAATTCCAAAAATTGTCAAGTGGAAACATTGTGACATAGTGCACTACAACAATGGATCGAATAAAACTATTAAGATTTAATGGTCAAAGTTGGTCAAATGGCTTAATTGATTCAATTGATTGGTTTAAGGGCTTAATTGATTAAATTTTATGGTTCAAGGGCTTAATTGGGTGTAAAAAAAGTTTAAGGGCTTAATTAATTTTTTTTCAAAAGTTCAAGGGCTTCTTATACCCTTAAGCCTAAAATCAAAATTAATATAATTTAGTTTGATTGTTTCAAATAATCTGAATCTAAAATAAATCACTTTTAGAAAATACCTGAATATATATTATTTGTTTCTTTTAACAATATATTACTTGTTTTTTGAACTATGGGAGCTTCATTAACGAAGGAACATAATTTACACCAAACTTTTTCTTCCACGTGTTTATAAATTGGTTTAATGGTAAAAAAATCAGTAAAAAACAATTACGCCCCGTGAAAAATTAACATCCAATTGAACTCTTATACCTGAAAATCTGATCAACACCCTTGTTAACGTTAGTTATTATTTTTTGTTGATATAACTAACGGACCCCTACAATGATAACATATGTCATACACAATAGTTTAATTAGATAATTTCTTTAATGTTAAGGACTTAATTAGGTACACATTTCTCATGAAAACTTAATTGATCTTTTTATTTATTTATTTATTTTTACTGAGGGTCTATTTTACTGTTAACTAACCCTTGAAAATTTGATACAATTAGTTAGACTTGGTGAGATTTTAAATGTCACGAATAAATGAGAAACTCCATGCATATACATCATTTTGCAATCATTACCATTACAAGTCATTCCATGTTTAAAGTTGCTTTGAGTTTGAGATAGCCCCTCAAGCTGTCGAAGGGCGGGTTTTAGAAAATTCTCAGCACTTTTCGATATTTTTATTTATGTCTCCACACTAAAAATTAGGTTTAAGGTTAAGATTGTGGTTAGAATTTAAAAAATTTAAGGTAGAGTGTATTTTTTAGGGTTTTAGGCTTAGAATTTATAATTTAGGGTTAGAGCTTGAAATTTAACTTTTTAGTGTTTAAATATAAAAATAAAAACCGAAAAGAGACAGAGAATTTTTATCGGCAAAACCCATCACTGAACTGGCAAATCGTGCCATAATTTATGTACATGTGTTTGAAGTCAAGCACAAGGGTGGAACAAAATTTCCAAAATTGCAATACACTCCAAAAGCTCGGTTCTCGGGGTTTATTATACTGATTTGTACATGTAACCTGATCGACCAAACCCCGCCTACCCACCCAAAACTAATTCCTCGTAAACCAGTCGAGATAAATCATCATCATCATCCCCCATTCCATAGTCCCCCAAAAGGCTTCTACGACACCGTTTAGATGCATCGAGGGTATCGAAATTTCGAATATGGTTTCGGGTTTCTTTTAACTAATGACACAAGCATTAATCTTCTCTTTTGGGGGGTTTAAAACTTTAAATTACGTATGAATCCTGGCATGGACGACAGATTGAAGTAGCTTACACTATCGACGAATGCAAGCAATGGTTAATGGATAGAGTAGTTTAAGCACATTTTCAGATGCTTTAATTTATCGTGGTATAAAATCTCAATCAGTTAAGAAAAACCAACAAATATATATAATAAGCTAATTAATTAGTTTTCAACATAATGTTTCAACGTTTGTATTTGACTTGCTATCGGCATGGAAGTATGAAAAAAGGCAGACGGTTTACCCGTACTTTTCTCGATGCCGTCCTTGCACGGCATTTGCTTTAACCCTCAAGTAAGATTCAATTCCCTCATCATTATATATAAATCTTCTCCAACTGTTATATTTGCTGCCCATTTCTTCCTACTATTCCTCTGCATCCATTGCTTTCGCCACCTTTGCTGCACAAGATTTAAGTCGTATCGCGATTATCGTAATTATTGATGTAACGGATACTGTTATGATAATCGAAATAAATATCGGTACATGATTTAGACCATAAAATAATAATCTTGACGTAATGTTTATCGTGTGTTGATATATTAAATATATTTAATTATGCTTGGTTTGATCTGTTATTGCTATAACAAGAAAGACAAACGTGCAATGGCAGCCATTGTTGTTTGTGAAACGGGTGACTTTCTTGAACAAATTACATACTGTTTTTACCATCGGGGAAAAATAATATAATATAAGAAAACAAACCAAGAAGTTAGCTTCTTTTGTCTTATTACATGAAAATATTAAGGAATGTTGAACAAAATAACAGGTGTTTCATGTTTGGTCCCAGAATACGTATTGTTAGACACACCTGGACACGAAAGCATGGTTCCCCCTTTCTTTTTCTCCTTATAGAATCAACAAATTGGGTTTTAATGAATCTTTTAAGGTGTAAGTTTCAAAAGAAAAAAAAAACTAAGAATGAAATTTTTTTTGTGTGTTAATATTTATTGAAAATATAAATTTTACGTTTTATTCTATATTGTTTTATATGATATTTTTATCATTGTATTGTGTCATATTCATGCTTATTTTTTTAATAAAAAAGTTCATATCACAAAGTTCATGTTGTGCCGTAATCTAGAGTAGGGCGTTCATACATATTCTAGACAGAAAAGATACAATTACTTTGACAACTAGCTTAACATTGTTAAAAGACTTAAATTTGATGGTTTTGCAACTGAATGTGACTAATTTAAAGCTGCTATAGCATAGAGTGTAACCCTTTTTTGGAAATCAGAATTAATCATATCGGAACAAAAAAAAACTAAATCTTTAAAGGACGGGTATTTATGTATTGTGACAAAATTTTATGTACTATTGGTAAATTAAATGGTTACGCATCATTATAAACGAATTTAAAAATAAATAATTTTATAATTTTATAATAATATACCATAAGGTGTATAAACTTTATATTGTCAATAAATCAAATATTAACCCACTAATAAATCAATCTAACCCTAAATTAAGAATCATCGGACCGATTTAGATAATGCATGCATGTGCGTGCTTTAAAACGCTTGCTAATCATAACAATATCTTGTTCCAGATTCTGATATACGACAGCTTCCAATTTTACCAACTTTTTGCCACTGATTCCAACTGCAATATTATACATTAAAATGCTTCAAATCTGAAGCATGATGTGCCTAGGAGAGAAAACTTCCATAAATTCAACATTATTACATTTTTTTAAAGAAACTACAATTTTTAAATGCTTTTCCCCCTTAAATTTTTAATACTTATTATGTACTTTTAATGAGTCATTTTATTGCATGTAACTCATTAGTCATTAATGGATCTCTGTGTTCATAACATCACCGGTTAGCACTTAGCACAAGAAAAGTGTCCAAAATATCTTCAGTGTTCCTTTGTTATCAATTAATAAATTACATTGTGCTTAAATTTGAGTTTTTCTGAATGCAAACATTCTTGATAATTAGGGGTTTTGAATTTTTTTTTTGATGAAAGCTAGAGTGATTACAAGTAGTATCTGTTCTAAATATACTCTCAACCATTTGACAATGAACGCTCAATCACCCTGCTGCAGCTGCTGGTGCTCGAACCCGTGACCTCTAGGAACAACAACCGTTCCCTTAACCACTGAGGCAAGTTGGTTCGTGCAGGGGTTTTGAATCTTAACTAAGTTTGAAACTGATGTAATTCACAGCTTAAGTAATTAAAATTCTCTGCAAATTTTCATGTTAATAGGCTACTTATTATAAAAAAAGGTCAGTGTTGATTAATAATGTGAAGGGACATCCATGCACTATAAGCATGACAAAACACACTTGGAAAACGATATAAAAGTATATTAAAGGTGATAAATCATGATTATAAATCATGATCCCTTGTTAATGAATTTGCACCAGGAGAACTGTCCCTTTAATAAAAACTACTAGCTGCCCTAATCACCAGGTCTGATTTAACGTAATACCATGGCTTAAACTTGTAATAGAGAGAAAGAAGTAAGCAAATAATAAACAATATATATATAGTGTAAATGATATTTGGGAAAATGCTGATAATATAAAAGAGTGGTTCATGGGCCAATAGCATAACAGTTGAAAGAAAGGGCAAGTCAGTCAGTGGTTCTACAGATACATATAGGCTTAATGTGTCGTGTAAAACCAACAAAAGTGACTTCCCATCCACAACCCTAAACCAACCGCACTTTCTTGTTTCATTTTTCTCCCCTTTGCTCCTTTATATATCTTCTGTGGGGGCATCATTTTTGCTGTGCTTGATGACAACAATTGTGCAGCTCTGCTGATCTCCCCCTAGCTAGCTACTGATCACAAACATATCCATCTTAGTTATCCATGGAGAATTCGGGAGCTGCTTCAAGTGATGACGTCAGCAAGACTTGTCCTCGAGGACACTGGAGACCGGCTGAAGATGAAAAGCTCAGGCAGCTTGTTGAACAGCATGGTGCACAGAACTGGAACTTTATTGCAGAAAAGCTCCAAGGAAGATCAGGTGATTTAATTGATCATTACTGTTGGAATAGATATATAATAAATTTGGTTTAACTTTTCAATCTAATCTTTGGGGTATTGTTAAAAGTATGATGTTCAAAAGCATGCAAAGTGTTGATCATAAGCTGATTCAAAACTTAAGATTAAATCTGAAAACAGATGTTTCTTTCTCCATGATAGAGTTGGTGTGGTCATATCTAGGTTGTTGATTAGTATATTTTTGGATTTCATTATTCTTCACCTACTTGAGCAAACTTTTTAAATTAATAATAGCCTCTCAAGTTTTAATAGCACAGGAGATCCTTGTGATCTATTCATCTCTTGCCCTTTAACTTGAACATATGGCCTGATTTTTATGCATCTGTTTCTTTTTTCAGGAAAGAGCTGCAGATTGAGGTGGTTTAATCAACTTGACCCTACGATCAATAGAAGGCCATTTACAGAAGAAGAAGAAGAGAGGCTCCTTGCTGCTCATCATATCCATGGGAACAAATGGGCACTAATAGCTAGATTATTTCCTGGTAGAACCGATAATGCAGTGAAGAATCACTGGCATGTTATAATGGCTAGGAAACAAAGAGAACAATCCAAGCTATGCGGGAAGAGAAGTTTTCAAGATGCCTTTACCGACTCCAAGCTATGCTCTAACGGTTTTACTACTTCAAGGAAACTAGCAAGATGTCAAGAGGCATTCAGCTCGAGAATTGGGTTTGCAGAAAGTAGGGTTTTTGAGTTCCAAAACCAAGGTAAAGAGAGGATTTTCATTGTCCCATCCACATCAACTACTTCTTCACCATCTTGGAATTCAGCAATGGTGGCTTCAGACAATTCATCTTTGAGAGACGGAAAGAATCATTTTCTGCCTTCTGGTTCTACTTATGCCTCACCATATTATAGCAGCTTCAGAAATTCCACTGCATTTGGAATCCAAAACTACAGGAGGGTCGTTCCAAGTCCTCTCGGATACCTCAAACTCGGCGATGATTACGAAAGCAACAATGGTGCGATGATGAAGGAGTTGTTGAGCATAAACGAAAATGCACCCAAGTCTGCAAATGTTAGAGCCAGTAAATCCCAGCAGGAGCAAGAAGATGAACCAGACAAAATAAAGGATGTTCCTTTCATAGATTTTCTTGGTGTTGGTATTTCTTCTTGATCATCAAAACCCCCATCTTATACATAACAGTTCTAGCTTTGCTTTCCCAGTGCATGATTATGATCATATATGTTCATAATAAACATGCAAAAGTTTAGCAGAAAAGACAATGTTAGCTTTTTAGCAGATACAGAAAAAAAAAAAACACATTTTTCTTCAGTTTCCAATATTTTTTTAATAAGGTACATGGGCATGTTTTCAGACATTCTGAGTTTTAATTCGTAGAAGGCATACACTAGGCTAGCAAGAACCCAATTTTTTGTCCACTGCATTCAATTTAATGCATTAAAGTGCTAAAAACAGTAATCATTAGCATTTCTTTCCAAAATTGACATATATGAAGTCTTTCAAGGAAAAAAATTACAGTACATGGTATAGGTTTTCCTTAGAGTGGAAAGGTGGTGGTAGGTATATGTCAATAAATACATATGTAACTCCAGCTATATACTTATATAAAATTTCTAAATTCTAACCTGAACAGCTGGTTGCAGTTGCATCCTTAAATTAATGTAAACTGAAAAGGAAAATCATCAGCTTTTCAATATTGTTGTTAGAAGTAAAGCTTTCGTAGGGAAGTATCATGAGTAGCTGATGTAGAAGTAGAAGACCTTAGACAAGGGTCAAAAATCATTTCTGTTGGAAGTTCCTTTCAGTATATACCTGCACTGCTTTATTTAATGGACACCCTTTGGAGTTTGAGGCAATGGGTTGATGATAATAGCTAAAGAAAGGGGAACAGCACAAGCTATTATCATTGTATATTCTTTTGCATGTAGCTGGGGCCGATTGAGGGAGACATGCATGATGCATCAGCATCAACTAGCCAGCTATCAGAAATATGAAACTAGGTTCAAAATCTGGATAGTGAGTAATGTTCACCATAGAAAAATATTGATATATAGGCAGATCAGAAATAGAAAAATATTGAGTAAAGGTTTTCTTGTAGAATGGGATAACACTAGATGATGTTTCTGGGATAGATTTATAGTAAGTAGATTTGCAATTCTCAAACCTAAAGTGTCGATAGATTTATGGTAAAACTGTGTAAATCTACGTACATAAATTCATCCAGATTCTAGCACAGAGTAATCGATCTTGATGTTTTCTTTGTAGTCTACCTTGTAATTGACTTGTTGCCTGTTGGGGTTAATTTTCTTTTCTTTCAACTTGGATCGCTTCTGATATTACTTCAGAATACATACACTTCAGAATATATATATATATATATATATATATATATATATATATATATATATATATATATATGTTATTGGTGTCTGGTTCCTATTGACTGTCAAAGAAAAGAAAATATTACTTTGCTGGTGCAACAAAATCTTTCTTTACTAAAAAGAAGGCAAGTAAAAATCTCTGTACAAAACTTACAATTTATAAGCAAATATATTTTGAAGTTAGAGTTAGGGTAATTACAAGGAGGACGGAAATATGATTTTATATGTTAGGGGAGAATTTATAAAATTTTGGGGCAAAAATAGATTTTCAATAGAAAATAAATAGAAAATTTTTCTAAATCATATTCGAATTTCAAATTTTCAGGGATAAAAATCTTCTCACTCTTTTCGGTGCCTCTATATATGCCCCAACACTAAAAATACTAAAAAATTAAATTACAATCCTAAATCCTAAATCCTAAACCCTACACCTTATACCCTAAAAAATACATCATATACCTTAAATTCCCTAAACTCTAACCATAAACCCTAACCTTAAACCCTAAACTCTAAACCTAATTTTGAGTGTGGGGACATAAATAGGGACACCGAAAAGGAGCTGAGTATTTCCATCCAATTTTTAGGGGGTGACCACCCCCTCCAGCCCCCTTGGTCCATCCTTGATTACAATCATGAGTGGTTCTGGTCACATGCAATAGGTGCAACTACACAGATCCCAAAAAAGCGAGAACCCAAAATTAATTAAGGTAAATGCTTACAAGGAAAACAAAAAATTAGTTATGGGCTTCTAGTAAAATATATAGGGCTGTAAACGAACTGAACGTTTACCGAACCGTTCGGCGGGAAGTTCATATTTGTTCGTTTATTTATTAAACAAACGAACATGAACAAGATTTTTGTTCGTTTAATTAAATGAATGGACATGAAAAAAGGGCTTGTTTGTTCATTTATATTCGTGAACGTTCGGTAATTCGTTCGTTTATGTTCGTTTATGTCCGTTCATTTATGTTCGTTTATGTTCATTTAAATTTATTCACATATGTCTAGGGGTGTTTATTATTCGGTTAAACCGAACTAGCCGACTGAACCAAAACAAAATTAGTTAATCTATTAGATAATTTTAGGTTTCAGCTAATGATTAAGAGTTTTTGCAAATTTCAATTATCGATTAATTCGGTTCAAAATCGGTAATTAATTGAATTAATCAAACTAACCAAAAATATTAAATATTTAACAAATTATATATGTTCGTTTGTGTTCGTTTACCATTTAAACGAATGAACATGAACGAACACGAACAAACTACATTCCTTAATGAACGAACAAGGACAAGAAATTTTGTGTTCGTTTATGTTCGTGTTCGTTCATTTGTTCGGTTAAAGTTAAACGAACAAACATGAACACACCTTCGTTCGTGTTCGTTTGGTTCGTTTACAGGCTTAAAATTACATGAAAAAAATAAAATATTATTGTACTTCGAATATTTTGCGTCATGTTATCTCTATTTTTTTATTCAAAAGTTAATTTATCAAAAAAATCAACAGACGTTTTTTTTTTAAATTGAGTATCTTATTTTAATAAAATCGCACATGCTCCTAAATCTTTAAACAACCCATTATTACAAGCAATGTATTCGTACGGCTAGTAACAAAGAACATAATGAATTACACATGATTATTAATTAGTTCAATTAATCAACTAATGATGCTCTCAATCATTGGAGATGAACTGAAAATGAAAATCTGCTTGTTACAATAGTAACAATGCTAAACGAATTAAATTTGCTCAATAAAAGAACAAACATATTAATATAAAAAGCAACTTATTTGATGTTATAATTCTTAGATAATTGATATTATAAATAATTTTACTACTTAGATATGTATAATATAATTAGTTATAATGTAATGCATCATGTAAAAGTAACTATAAATGGTAGTATGTATTATTGATTTTATTCTGACATTAAAATATAGAAAATTAATCTAGAAAATTTTAATGATTATAATAAACAATTAATTTACTGATGTAGAAAAATAACATAAAACATCAAGTGAATTTATGGTAAAATAAAAAAAATATTCTTGTTAAAAAAAATCTCATTATCATGGATTTACTTTTTTTTTTCTGCCACTTTTTAATAAAGATTCGAAAGCAGTGATGAAGCAGCAGTTGGCCTTTGTTCTGTGATTATGAAAGTAATAAAAAATGAATGATGGTTTTTTTTTTGCTCGGTAAAATTTTAATTTTATTAAAATAACGCATTTCACCTGTATTTTAGACTTAATCGAAAGAAAATAGTATAATATATACGAGTAATTACAACACCAGAAAACAGAGCCAAAAGCACACAGAAAATAAACAAAATGAATGGATGCTCCTTCAACTTACTCATGTCTCCAATCGGGAATGGATTAATTAAAAGAATTGTGATTTTATGAGTCATCTTTTTCGCGATTTTAGTTTTAATTTGTTCAAAACAAGGCTTTAAAATTGATAAAATTGTCCGTAACATGCGATTGATTTCAGTTTCATAACCAAAAAAAACTAGAGAAAATATTTTTGTCCCTTTTTAATATTATATTAATATTTTCACTTTAAAAACTAAAATTAGAGTTAAAGTTTAAAAGATTAACAGTAGATAAATATATTTTTTAAGGTTATTGTCAGATGTTAGGTGTTTTTGTCGAGATTTCTTATCGCGTTGGGTGCACTATCGTAGGAACTAAGTTCGTATTAGTAAAATTTTAAACTTTGTTGAGCAACAAAAAGTATATCTATAGTTTAAAGTTTAAAATTTAGAGTTAAAACTTAAAATTTAATATTTTTATTGTTACAATATAATAAAGAACACTAAAAAATGAAATAATTTTTCCCTCAAATTTTTCGTTCAAGTTTAACTCGACAACTATTTTTTTAAAAAATTATCTAAAAGAACTATTTTTTAAAACGTTTCAATATCTTTGATTGATTCGTCTTTTTATAGATTTAGACGGTACACATATATATGGTATTTGGATTTTCTGTTTATCAAAAATTCAAAATACCCCTATTTCGTAAGTCTGTTTTATTTATTTAAATAATGCATTTGAATATAATTTGTATTAAATCCTATATATTATTGTATATAACATATTTAATTTGAAAATTTGAAAAAAAATGTACTTTTAAAACTTTTAAAATTATTCAATTCGGATATATATTTTTTGGCATTGGAAAAATTCTACAACGAGCGACGAACATTGATGAACATCACTAACGATGAACACCGATGAACACCATTATATTTTTAAAGATTTTAAAAATCTAAAGGACTAGAATTATAATTGAAATTATCTCTTAAAAAATAAAAATCAAATTTAATAGTTACTTTATAATATTTTTTAATATGTTAGAATCAAATATACCCAATTCTCCTAAGAGATTGATTTTGTTACGGTTTAAGAGAATTGGGTATATTTGATTCTAAACTATTAAAAAATATTATAAAGTAATTATTAAATTTGATTTTTATTTTTTAAGAGATAATTATAATTATAATTTTAGTCCTTTAGATTTTTAAATTTTTTTAAAAAAAATTAATGGTGTTCATCGGTAGTGGTATTCATCAATATTCGTCGCACATAGTAGTCTCATCCCTAAATTTGAATATTTAATGTATTCTAGTATTTGTCGAACAATATTATTCAAATCAATTTGGATAATAATACTAAGATCTAATTAGGGACTAAAATTAGACTCGAAATTTTTTATTTTGAATTATTTTAAACTTAAGTTAATGGGTCAATTTTTTTTATTCAAGTTTAGATTTTACGAATTCGAAAATTTAAAAAATATATTGTTTTGCAATTTCTTTGTTTTCATTGTTTAAAATGTTGGCGATTTTAGATTGAGACATGTCATTCATAATTGTAGGAGAACCATATTAAATTCGTGTAAAAACTTAGAACAATTCAATTCAAATTTTATAAATTTTACTCAACCAAATATATATTAGATTTAATGCCAATGATAGTGAATTCAATAAATTATATAGGTAATTGTTCTATGTACAAGCGTTTGTGTAAACAAAAGAAATTTCATTTAGGGTTTAAGAATTTAAATGCAGTAGTATTGAATTTAAGGGTTGTTGATAGAATTCTGGGTTTAAGGTTAAAATTTAAAAATTATAGGTTAAAACCTAAATCTAATCATATTACCCTAATCTTAAACTCTAACCTTAAACCCTAAATTATAACACTAAACTTTAAATTCTAATCATGAACCCTAATTCTAAACCCTATACTAAAAACTCTAAATTCTAAACCTAAACTAAAACTTTAAACCTAAAATTGATGTTTTTGTGACTCTTATGTTTTTTTTTTGTCAAAAACTATACCCGGGAATAAGTTAAATATCTGACCAAGATTCGAAGCATGATTGAAGGTACTGACCTTTATGCATCACCTCCATCATTGCTTGATGTTCTTAAAACCCAAGATGACAACCTTTGATGCAGGAAGAAGCCATGAGTTTGTGTTACGGGTGATATAAAATTATAAAATTTGGGGATTAAAATTTAAAAGTTTATATTTAAATGACTGAAATGAATTATTAATTTTCAGAAGAAAAAAAAAACTAAAAGTGCAAATTTTCCAGACACTAAAGCCCCAAACCCCCTGCCTGCCTCTGGTTTAGCTCCTGCTCTGAAGAATTTAAGCAATTGGTCTAGTGCAAATTCTATCTTTTCTTTGAAACACTCGATGCCATTTATTGTCATCATTCGCTTCTAATTTTTTTGAATATCAACGCCGAAAGTTGCTACTTGTTAATGCGGTTGTTGGCTGCAACTTTAATCAATGGTAATCTTGAATTCTCACCACCACTTTTAGCAATTCGCCAGTCCCAGTTTTGAAGCTGCATGCATATATAGCCATAAAACTTTTGCTTTCCCCACCTCGCTCACTCAAACAGCTATTTATTCGGCTCCGAAAGCCTTCATCATTCCTCGGAGATGGCGCAGGGAAGGGGCAGTGCATGTCAAGCCATCAAGTCCACAACCACATTGCTGCTGTGCTTACTGGTTTGCCTGGGAACCATTGATGCTGCAACTTACACTGTCGGAGGCTCCAATGGGTGGACTTTTAACACGGCTACTTGGCCTAAAGGGAAGCGGTTCAGGGCTGGCGACGTGCTCGGTAACGATAAATACCTAAAATGAAGGAAAATATTTCATAGTCTGTATCTGAAGTTATTCAAACTTGTACTTGATGTTGCAGTGTTCAACTATGATGCGACTATCCACAACGTGGTGGCAGTGAACAGAGGAGGCTACACCAGTTGTACCACGCCGGCCGGTGCAAAAGTATACATATCAGGGAAAGATCAGGTAAAATTGGCCAAGGGACTCAACTTTTTTATATGCAACACTGCCAGTCACTGTGAATCTGGAATGAAGATTGCCGTCAATGCAGTGTAATGCAGATTATAGCCTTATATATCTATTACCTTCCTAAGAATTGGTTAAAAAGTGTCATTTGTTACAAGTTTGAACAGGTGAATTGTTTGTGCTAAGTGTCATTTTGTTCGACGACGTGTGTGTTTAACATGTATTGGAACAACAAAAATAAATATAGAGTGTCATTTTGGTCCATTACTTGTCAATGTAGTCTCATTACCTTTCACAAGACTCCCTTGTGAATATCACGTATCAGAAAGTAATGGAAGAGAACCGAACCCCAAATAAACAAGCCAAAGTTATTAAGTTCATGCTGTTGAACAAGATGACAAATGTAGATTTCTCAACACGACCCTACTTACAGGAAATCTCAGTCGTCTTCTTTTTTTCCTTGGCCTATGCCGTCGGATGAGTACATTTACCTACAATGTCAACGGAGAAATCACCTTCAATGAGCTGTATGGGGAATACTGTTCAGCGTCCGATGTGCTTGAACCGCACAAGCACAGTGCACGGATGTTAAGTTCAAGCAGCCACTCATGACAAGGGTGTGCCTTCCGGAGCAGGTGTGAAGAGCCGGGAACGTATCACATAATGTCTGAACGGCTGGAGGAGTCAATGCAGTGCATTGGCTTATATTGAGACTTTTTAGACCTTCCTCATCATATCTATCCTTCATGGACTGCCACAACGAAGGCTTGTTCTTCACTCGGCTGTGCGCCAGTGAATACATTGCCCGGTCTGTGATATTACGACAATAGTACAGATCAAGTGACCTCAAATGGAGGCATTTATTTGCCAGAGCAATCACACTATCATCTGCAATAAGATTTTAAGAGGTCATCAGTCTTTCGTCTTCAAAACATGCCAGGGTTAACTTTCATTCTTGAAATTGAAAAATAATAAACATGTTTGGTTTTTAAATCAACAAATAACGACTCAATTCGATACTGTTTGAGATCATGAATATTCTTTTCCAAGACAAATTCTGTCAGATGTCTGTAAAACTTAAGGGTTTAGTTTCTAATTTGAGGGGGAAAAAAGAAAAAAAATTGTTTCCTATTCAACAAATCAAGTTACTTTGGAACATAGGTGCAACATTATGATATATATATATACACATAAAGGGATATAAATTTGGCTATAGAACTAGAACCAAAAAATATGTTGAATTTCAAGGTTAAAGCAATAAGTTATTCAACATTATGAAACGCAAACAAGCACTGAATCCAACAGATACCTGTTATGCGAACACAGCCACACAAGTCCACGCATTTGAGATCAGGGCACCCATAAGCTAGACTCATCACTCCTACATCACCAACATTATCACACCATCCCAGATTTAAAGATTGCAACATATTGCAGTTTCTTCCGATAGCCTGTGCATATAATTGATTATAGCAATTCACTTTAACCAGCAACAAATAACTAGTCAGGGTACTGTTCATACCTGCAATGCCCGGTCAGTTGCGGCTTTAACACAACCACAAAGATTTAATATTTTAAGTTTTCGGCAAAAGTTAGTCAAATATTCAAGAGCTTCATCACTGAAAGACGTGCAGCCACTGATATTAAGCTTCGTAAGGTTAGGACAACCATGGGCCAACGCATACAACGAGTGGTCACTAAGCTTGAAACTTTTGCTTAGGTCCAGCTCCTGTAGATCATGACAAAAGTTTGCAATAGTCTCGACAGCATTGTCTTCAAGCTGGGGATTCTCTTGACGCAGTATCAGAGTTTGCAGTTTGGTGAATTTAGGAGCAAGAGATAGAACCAAGTTGTCCATGTTCTTTTTGCACCTGATACAAGATTTCACACAATCCAGTTATAGCAAGTTGAATATCGAGGAACAAAGGCACATTGGACAAATGATCTGATACTTTTTTGAAGACGAGGGAAAAAAAGACATTAGAATATAAAAATACGAAATGGAACGCATGCCATTGCTAAAACAATATTAAGTGGAGAAAAATTGGTCATGTAGTTATCAGGTGGGGTGCAAAATACTGCCACAACCATGAATTACATTAATGGATATATTAGGACATTGATCAACCCAAGTTGGAGACAGGTTTCTGCTTATGAATCACATAGTTTATCCTATCCACTCCATTTCTGATAAAAACAATCGAACCCTTTCAATATTATAAAAAAAACATGGAATGACCAATTTATTATTCATAATATTGTAACCTTTATGAAGC
This sequence comes from Hibiscus tridactylites, assembly GCA_958450335.1. Classification (NCBI taxonomy): domain Eukaryota; kingdom Viridiplantae; phylum Streptophyta; class Magnoliopsida; order Malvales; family Malvaceae; genus Hibiscus; species Hibiscus tridactylites. The sequence continues at coordinate 77,533,964 of OY288280.1, forward strand.
TTCCATAAAATCAAAAGGCCTAGACAAATAAAGAACCAAAAGTACAATACTTCATGCTATGAAGGTTAAATTTGACCAGGATAGACCACTCTTGCGGTGCCACTGCTACAGCGTTCCAAATCACGCAAGTTTGCCGGTTTATCATAATTCAAACAGAAGTGAGACATAAAGAAACCAGTGCAAATAAAAAGGCCATGGATCAAAGCCAAACTGAAAATGGAAATTTATGAGATTAACTAGGCAATTTATTAGGAAGATTGAAAACCTCTTAAGGCACTAATAAACAGACAGAAGGCTGAAGCAATTGTTGGTTCATTTTGATGACTAACAGTGCGGATCAATTCAGTATACCGAGAACTTAAAGGGAGAATGGCTTAGGCCTCTTGTACCCATCAGTTGGAGACAGCAGCAAATAGCAATTAAGAAAATTCACAATTCCTCGAGTTGAGTTGATCTATACTAAAAGGTTTTACCGTAGAGCTAGAACTAAACAATCATAGACCAGGAAACGATTTGCTCTGTTCATTCAAATTTTCACAAACAACAAAAACTTGTATATCATCTAAAGTCTTCGCACTAAAAACGTTCAGGAAAAACAATGTGTTTGCTGGTGCCAGAATTCATCAGATATATCAAAAGAAAGTATTAATAGGGAAAAAGAGCATATACCATGAGAGACTGAGTTGTGTGAGGCCCAAGCAAATGGCATCCCTCCACCCACAACAAACACCGGAAGCAACAATAGCAGTCCGATCATCGACAAGAGCCACGATTCTCAACAGCAGTTCCATAGGAATATCTTTCCACTCAGTGATCACCGCTCCCTTCATCTTAACTTCCACACCACTAGTTCCAGCAGCAACCATAATCAGCTTCTCAAAGCAGGAGTTCAACTCTTCACTTCCCACCTTTGCTTTGGCAGTCATCTCACTCTTCTTCCCACCACCGCCTTAACAGAAACTTATATGTAAATGTTTTGAAAGAGATAATGATTCCCGTATTCCTATAACCAATAAGTGATACCCTGAATTCAGTGAACAAAGCCTGATACAACGACAGGTGTCTATATTAGATAAACTTCATGTGTCAAAACCTTAGAAAAACTGCAGAAATGTGACAGAGGACCATAAAAAAATTATAACTCTTTGGGTATTCTAAGGTGTCTTGGCCCAAACTAAAAACTTTACCTTTCTTTCTAGTTTTAAGTTTTAACTATCTGGGATATAACAAACCAGGTTGTTCATACGAAAAACAAAAAGGCACGCCTTTTGGTGTATAAGAAAGAAACCCATTTCAACAAATTGGATATCAGAGTGATGCTGATAGCCATAAAAGGAATTGTAGTAATGATCAGTGAAACGAAAAAGGCTATTAAAGCAATCATTTTCAATTGGTTGAACACAACATTTCTAGCGAAAAATAACAACTTTAGAAATTATGGGTTTTTTCCAGCTAAAGGATTGAAATTGAATCAGCTTCAGCTCAAATTTATGCAACACGAAGGAATGGATGAAACAAAAACTAAAAGAATAGACAATTCCCTGGGAAAAAAACTTAATTTTAAAGGAAAAGATAAAGAAAATGGAAGAATCAGATTATGATCATACCTTTGCTGGGTTTTCTTTGGTTCTCTGCTTTGTTTATGATCAATTCACTTGGGTATTGTTTTGGTCTATGGAAAATGGAAATATAAAGACGCAAGCAAAGACAAGTTATTTTTTTTTTTGACATATGCTTAGTCCTGATTAATTTAATATATAAGGTCTTAAACTTGAGACTTATTTAAATATCGTTAAATTACTTATTTTTGGACCAATCCGATAATAAAGACTCGAGTTATTAACTATTAAGACATGAGAGAGAGAAAGAGAGGGGAGAGAAATAAGGAAAGAGAGGGAGAAACGTACGGGAAGAGAATTAGGGACGTCTGAGGTGACACGTGTCATGATCTATCGGTGGTAACGTCATGGGACCCTGTATTTTTATGATGGAACTTCAAGTACATTATTATACTGGTAACGAAAGGAATCATCTCAAAAACTCCATTTTTTTCGAAAAAAATAAAATTAGAAAAAAAATTCTGGAAATTTTTGAGAGAGGGAGATTAATGTAGAAAATTCGTTGATGTTTTGTTTAAAACCGAAGCCGCTGCAGAGGCAGAAAGCAAATGAAAAGGAATCAGGTGTACTTTTTTTTTTATGTTGTTGTTATTATTTAGGGTATACTACACAGTCTGTCATCTAACTATTAAATATTTTCATTTTAGTCATCCAAATTTAAAACTTGTAAAATGATCATTATAGTTATATTCCATTTTTATTTTGGTCACTCAAATGTAAATTTCAGTGACGCTTGTCACTATGTGATTGGTTTGATGTTTGGATGAAAATAAAAAAATTGCATCGGACTTGCAATACAAATTTAAGGTACGTTTGGTTTTAGAGAATTGAAGTTGTTTTCATTTTTTTAGAAAATAGAAAACAATGAAAAAACCATGTTCGGTTGTAAAATCAGAAAAGATTTTTAGAAAACGAAAAAAATAAAGGAAATTTTGAAAATATAAAAAGATGTTTTTTATTGCAAATGTTTTAGAAAAGTAGAAAATATAAAAATAATATTTTTTTAATTTTAACTTCATTTTAACACGAGTTTGAATCCTTATAATGCGATTTTTAAATTTTTTGTTTATTTAGTCATATTTTATTTATTGTTATAACAATATTTTCTAACTATATTTTATTTTAATTATTTAATAATTATTTTTTCATTTCTATTTTGAAAAACTAGATACCAAACACATTTTCACCATTTTATTTTTTGAAAACAAAATTTCATCCTTATTAACCCAACATTATTTTCTAATTTTTAGAAAAATAAAAACAAAAATTATTTTCTGAAAATAAAAATAGAAAATAAAAGAAAAAAATATATTTTGAAACCAGAAGGACCCTAATTCTTTTGAAAAATTATCTCACATCAACCTATTGCACCCACTTATGTCTAGGGGTGAGCGTTCGACCGAATAGAGTAAAAAAAAATTTTAAGTTATTCGAGTTGACGCGTTATATTTTACAACTCAAATTTTATTTGAATTTTTTTTGATTCGAGTCGAGTCTTCGAGTTCCTATAAAAATTTAATTGTAATTATTTATCAATGTTATAGTATAGTTTGATTCAAATTTAACGACTTTATCTAATCATATAAGATATGCATGTATATTTCATCATATTTTTTCATATGTAACATATATTTTTTCATATTTTTTCATATTTTTTATATTGGTATATATATCATGAAATTTTGAGGGACTCGACACGAACTTAAAAATCAACCCACTAATTAATAAAAATTTCGAATTATTCGAATTTCTATTTTACAACTCAAACTTTATTTGAAATTAATTTTTTCGAGTCGAGTCAAAAATTTTAATTTTTTTTTAGTCGAGTCAAAAATTTCAATTTTTTCGAGTCGAGTCGAGTTGAATTTTGTTCACCCCTACTTATGTCATTTGTTTAGTTATTGATAATATTTCTATTTTAAGTTAAATCTAACCCCGGAAATTTTAGAATAAGTTAAGAGTTCAAATTAGGTAAAACACTCGTAAATAATGAGGAAACAATTTAGTAAAAATATAACTAATAAAATAAATAATTTCTTAGTATTATTTTTTAAAATAAAGTTTCATCAACGTTTTTATCTGTTTTTGTATCGGATTTTTCTTTTGCTTTTGTAAAATAGAAAGGGTTGAATTTGTCATTGCTTTCCTATTCGACAATTATTTTTTTATTGTGTTTATCTACCTCTTGTTAATGATCATCAGATTGATTCTCTTATATCAATAGGTGGTTGTATCGGAAGAAACTGAACATTATTTGTAGAATAGTTTACTTTTTGCTCGTATTTTTTGTGTAGTATTATGGTTTATTTTTAAAATTTGTGGCTTATCTTTCAACAATATCATATTCAATGTTCAAACCCAAATTGTCTTCTTGAGAAAACAATGTGCCTTGTCATTACAATCAATCCTGGTTAATTGTCTCATGTCTTTTTAATAACATTCGTATTAAAAGTGACATTTGGTCTTGATTATATATGAAGTCAAACTATGTTAAATCTCTAAATGAGCAAAAGCTTTCCAAATATTTCTCAAGGGGGTTATTTCATGTATTTGTGGTCAAATCTTTTTCACACAAGAATGATTAATTTTCCTTTAAAATTTAAAATCTTCAATTTTAATCTTAAAATATTAAATTCTAAACCCTAATTGTATAATCCGGAAACATTGATATCTGATCCAAACCAAAGTATAATTTGACTCCATCATACCAGAACCTCATTTATATCATCCTGACCCATTCTGTTGTTATGTCTTTTTTGTTTTTATATATGTCATTGCCATGCCATCTAATCCTCCACCAAAAGGGGAAAAAGGAAAGAAGCTCGTCTTATCTGAGCCTAACCCTTGAATTGGACACAGGAATTGGTCCAGGTTCATTCTCTTCATGCATGGGTGACATGAGAGCTATATACATAGGGGAACATGCATGATTGTGCACCTTCACGTTATATATTCTTTGTTGGATTCCCATTCTGGTTTTGCAAGTAGGGGTACTTTAGGACAGGGCATCATTAATGTGGATTTTTAAAACACGATGACTTGATTTTTATCATTTCGATTGTCTTTCTAGTATTCCTCTATCTGGGACTACTTAAGGTGAAGTTTGGATCAATACCATGAATTCTCATATCAATTAGGGTCTTTTGAGATATTACCGGTTTTTTTTCATCGACAAAGGTATAATTTTATTAAAAAAAAGAATCGTACAAATAAATATTGTTATATTCCTCATTAAAGAAGGAAAAAAGTACAACAAGTATGAGTTGGTAAGGTTGAAGTGTAAAAATTTGTAAGGTTTCAAGTTGAAGTTTCATGTTATGCAAATGCATAATGTTAAAAAAAATACCTTTAACATTTAATTAGTGTTGGCATATGAAGACCCACTGTAATGTTGTGCATGGTGTGCATGGGATAATACTCGACCATGTGCATGCACCTCTGCATGAGCTGGAGGTTGTTACTGAGTTTGTTAGTGAGTGCTATGCTGTCATGCAAGCTGGCAGTACAATCGTTAGGGTTTTATCATTTGTAAACCTGTATATATAGCACCCCTTATTTGTAAGTTCAGCAAGCAATGAAATATATCTTTTTTCTCTTTTATTGGTACTCAACATGGTATCATTCGCTAGGCGATTCCCTGGTCTTTCTTCGTTTCACTCTTGATCTCTTTTTTTTTTCCATTCCATTCTCTTTCCTTATGGTTCTTCCCACCAACAACTCCACCATTGCTGCCACTATTTCCGAGGGCTCTTCTTCAACTAAAGCTTTCACCAACAAGAAGGTGAACATTGTCCTCGATGAAAACAACTTCCTAATGTGGAAGCAGCAAGTTCTTTTAGCCGTTCGGAGCCTGAGGTTAGAGAAATTACTTACTGGAAGTCTCAAACCCCCTCCAGCAACCATCACCGCTTTCGATGGCACCTCCGTTGAGAATGAAGCTTATGAGATCTTCGTTGCCCAGGACAATGCTTAGCTTCCTGGCTCTTATCCACCGTTAGTCCTTCACTCTTTTCTCAATTTGTTGGCACAGAAACAACTACTGCGATCTGGTCTGCCATTCTTCAATATTTTTCCAGCAAGTCCACTACAACCATTATGAGTCTCCATTACAAGCTTCGATCTGTAAAGAAAGGAGACTCCAGCATGAGATCTTTTGTTTCTCAAGTTAAGGAGATCTGTAACTCCCTTGCTGCTTGCGGGAGTCCTGTATCAGATGTTGAAACCATTGCCACCATACTGAACGGTCTTTCCTCTGACTATCAACCGTTTGTTGTTGTGATCACTGCCAGTCGAGAAGCATTCACTCTCGATGCTGTCATTTCTGTGTTGTTTGATGCTGAAACCCAACTCAACACGTTTAATCCTCTAGGTGATATTCCTTCCTCTCTTAATATAGTGCAAGCCTCCTCTGGTGTTGTAAATCGAGCTTCCAATTCAAGCTTCAGTCGCCCCTATCGTGCATCCTACAGTCGTGGTGGTCATGGAGGCAGATCTGGTCGCTCAAGGCTTCAATGCCAGCTCTGTGGAAAGCTGGGCCATCTTGTTGATCGATGTTGACACCGATTTGATGAGGATTTTGTTCCTATCACGGCTCGATATACTTCTCAGTCAAAGGAAGATTCTCATACTGCAAATCTTTGCTCCATTGACACTAGTCACTCCTGCTGTTCTCATCACTGTGGCATGCCTCATTCCGATGTTACCACCTCTCAGACTGCTGCTCAAGCCAATCTTGCTACTGCCCCCAGAGGATCGTGGTTTGTTGATTCAGGAGCATCACACCATGTCTCTCCAGATTCATCAGCTCTTATTGATGGCAAGGATTACACAGGTCCTGGTAAGCTCATTGTTGGTAATGGGATTCCTCTCCCTATTTCTAAATTGGGTCATTCTACATTGCCATCCTCATCTATGCCTCGTGTGTTACTTCTAAATGATGTGCTTCATGTTCCTAGCATAGCCAAGAATCTGATTTCTGTTTCAAAGCTAGCTAAAGACAACAACGTCTTCTTGGAATTTCATGCTCGCTCGTGTGTGGTTCGCGATGAAAGTACTGGATCTGTGTTGCTTACTGGAGAAGAAAATGACGGTCTTTACAGTTTTAATTCTAGTTTACAGCTTTGTAATAATCACTCTACTGCTCAAGTTCATGTTGCTTTTGCTTCCCCTGGATTGTATGAAGTGTGGCATCGTCGTTTAGGTCACCCCCCACATGAAGCTTTGTTACGAGTCTGTGAATCATGTGATGTTCGTTTTCAATCAGATGTAAATAAAAGCTTATCTAAGTGTGTACATGCCCGCATACCTCTCAACAAAACGGAGTTGTTGAGAGGAAACATTGGCACATCATTGAATCTGCTTTAACATTACTAGCTCAGGCATCTCTCCCACTGAGATTTTGGTCTTTTGCAGTTATCTCCGTTGTGTATCTTATCAATCGACTTTCCACCAGAATTCTTGAGGGTTTATCACCATTTGAGAAATTGTACAACAAGAAACCTTCCTATGATATGCTCAGGGTATTTGGCTGCAGGTGTTTCCCATACCTTAGGCCTTTCAACATGCACAAGCTCGACTACAAATCACAACCTTCTACATTTCTGGGCTATAGTCCTTACACAAGGGGTATCAATGTCTTGCACCTAATGGAAAGGTCTATGTTTCTAGACATGTAATTTTTGATGAAAATGTCTTCCCATTTGCAGAAACTAAGTGCATCAATGGTGCTGGTAACAAGGTTACATCTCCTCAGACTTCATCCTCTATTCCTATAGTTCCTGGAGCTGAAGGTATACTCAACAACAAACACTCTCCCCCTACTCCATCTGCCACCCTTCTTGAACAGACTCCACATACATCATTTCCTTCTTCTCCTACTACTTCCACATGCCCTGATATAGACCCTTTCATCTCCCACTAGACCATCGAACCTACCTCCACTACAAATCATCTCCACACTCACAAATTCACCACATAACTCACCAAATGAATCTCATCCACCTATTACCCCTATTACAACCAATGAACCTACCTCCACTTCGACCTTATCTCCTTCATCTCTTCCAGACCCAATACACCATTCTCCTATTGACCTACATGAACCTCCAACATCTTCATCACCTGATCCCCCTTCCCTCCCTCAATTCCTGACACAAGTCATTCAATGATCACCAGAAGTAAAGTTGGTATATTTAAACCAAAACTATACCATGCTGATGCCTCTTGCGATACAAGTATACCTTCCACTATATATGAAGCACTGTCATCTCCTCATTGGCGAGATGCAGCTGTTGCCGAGTTCACAGCTCTTTAACAAAACAACACATGGACCTTAGTTCCTCTCCCTGAAGGTCGAACCCCAGTCGGATGTAAGTGGATCTTTAAAATTAAACAACATACTGATGGCACTGTAGCTCGTTTTAAAGCCAGACTCGTGGCTAAGGGATTCTCTCAGGTCCCTGATCGAGACTTTATGGAAACTTTCAGTCTAGTTGTGAAATTCACAACAGTTAATGTGGTTCTAGCTCTTGCAATCTCTAATGGGTGGACACTGAGACATGTTGACATCAACAATGCTTTCCTCCATGGTGACTTAGAAGAAGAAGTCTTCATGGATCAGCCTCCTGGTTTTGAAACACACAGTTCGGAGGGAACCAAACTCGTATGCAAATTGACCAAAGCCATCTATGGTCTGAAACAGGCACCACGCAACTGGTACTCGAAGATTCGTGATTGCTTACACAGTATTAGATTTCGTAGCTCTGGGGCTGACTCATCTCTATTCATACTTCACAAGGTGGAAGTTGTTACCTATATACTTATATGTAGATGATATAATAATCACCTCGAGTTTAGATGATCAAACAGCAGAGGTGGTGAAACTCTTAAACACGCACTTTTCCTTAAAAGACTTGGGAAATCTTAGCTACTTCTTGAGAATTGAAGTTCACCGAAGCAAAGAAGGTTTGTTTTTGAACCAGAAAAAAATACATTCTCGAGCTTCTTGCAAAGTCAAAGATGGACAAAGCCAACAACACCTCTACACCAATGCTTGTATCTGAAAAACTTGCCCAAAACTCAGGTCCTCCTCTTGCTGATGCTCAAGGATATCGAAGCATAGTTGGATCACTTTTGTACCTATGTCACACCAGACCTGACATCACCTACAGTGTTCATCGTGTGGCACAATATATGCACAATCCCTATGAGAATCACTTAGCTGCTGTGAAAAGAATTCTCAGGTATCTTAGTGGCACCTTGAACTATGGACTTCTTCTTCCCCCCTCGGAACCAAATGCCAGTCTCATTGCTTTCGCTGATGCTGATTGGGGAAGCTCACCTGACGATCGGAGATCCACCTCTGGAAATTGTATCTATCTAGGCAACTCTCTTCTCACCTGGTCCTGCAAGAAACAGAAGGTTGTAGCTCAATCGACCATGGAAGCTGAATATCGAAGCATAGATGAAACTGCTTCTGAACTCACATGGCTATGCACTTTACTATTATACTTGGGTGTTACTCACAAGGATACACCAATCATCTGGAGTGATAGCAGCAGTGCAGTTGCCCTAAGCACTAATCCTGTATTTCATGCTCAATCCAAGCATGTTGACTTGGGTATTCACTTTATAAGGAAAAAGATATTTGATAAGAAGTTGCAAGTTAATTTTGTATCAGCCCTATTTCAGACTGCAGATAGATTCACCAAGGCCCTCTCCAGTCCTCTCTTTGTTTTGTTTCGACAACGACTGAATGTTGTCAGTCTAGATGAAGTTCAACAAAAAGAAGAAAAAGAACAGGGGGAATGTTGGCATATGAAGACCCACTGTAATGATGTGCACGGAATAATACTCGACGCTGTGCATGCACCTCTGCATGAGCTGGAGGTTGTTACTGAGTTTGTTAGTGAGTGTTATACTGTCATGCAAGCTGGCAGTACAATCGTTAGGATTTTATCATTTGTAAACCTGTATATATAGCACCCTTATTTGTAAGTTCAGCAAGCAATGAAATATATCTTCTTTCTCTCTTATTGATACTCAACAATTAGATAATTAATTTGGTCTCTATTGTTTTTTAAACACTTTAATTCTCAATGTTTTTATTTTGGGTCAAAATGACCTTCGCGGATAAAAGAATTAAACAATTAACGATAAATAATTTAAAATGACTTGACAAAATAATATATCGGCGAAAAAATGATACATCTTTTATTTATATGACATTCTTATGTCAATGTGCACTGTTATGTAATTTTGTCACGTTATTTTAAGCTAAACTTCATTCAAAATGAGTAATTTTCGCTTAAAATGAAACGTTAAGTGTTAAACAACTTTATTAAATAAAATACGATTAAAATAAAATCAAAATAATTATAAATCAAATATTATTGATATCTTTTAGCATTATACCGAGTTTCTTTACAGAAATGGTGTTAGAAGGACTGATAGTGGCCTTGGTCCTCGAAATAATAATTTCCCCTTTCAGCCCCTTTAGTTTTAATAGAAGTTTAAATTGATATAATGATTAAATTTATATTAATTTGTCTACAATATTAAATTATAGTTTTTATAAAGTTCAATAGATAAAGATGATTATTCATAAGGTACAGTAATCGATAGAAAAGATCATAATTGGGTGATTATACGAAAAGGAAAGAATAAGATTAAGATGTATGTTTGAATATGTTTAAATGTATATTATTAATTTTGTTTATATTCATTTATATGGGTTAGTTGTAAACTCAACAAGTGTCTTAGTGGAAAACAGATGATGTTCATTTTCAGAAATACGAGTTCAAATCGCTTTGTCTATATGATGTATACCTATTGTCAAAGGGTTAAGAATATTATATAAATTTACAATTATCTCATTAAATTTTTAATTTTTATATAAATTAAGGGTAAAAGATTTTTTTGGGATGGGATAGTTAAGGTGGTTCCGTCCTTTTACACAAATATATATTATTTGTAATTAAAAATGCAACTTGAAATAAAATGCAACACAGTTTTAAAATTTTTGGTTACAAAGTAATTCCAATTTCTCTTTTATCATTATAAATTGTTGAATCGGTTCCATTAAATATTTGTCATAGCAATGGTTCTGTTTTTATAAGGAGGGAGATTATTTAATCTCGAATATGAAATTTAATACTATAAATTAAAAATAAAATGATATTTCTTATTGTCATAACAATGATTTCGTTTTATAGTCTATATAATTGATTGATTGGCGTTTTTTATTGTACTCTCCAAAAATAATTAAGGTATAATAAAAATAAACTAATACTTATTTTACTTTTTTTAAAAGGAGAATAACTTAAATTATTATTTAAAAAAATATCATTATTATATAGTTTAGCATCTGGCCAAATAATTTATGAACGCTTCTTGTTTTTTTTCCTGTATTTAATTGTTTGGTAGATATTGATTTCTAAATAAATTAAGCAAAATTGGGTCCATTATTGATTAGAGTAATGTAGGTTGTGAATTGTGATTCTCCCTAGCTTGTTTATTATTACATGTTTTTTTTTTAATCTTATTATCTTCAAAAAACTATGTTCCGAACCCGTGGGTGGTCCAAGTGATAAAAAGATAATGTATTTCATTTAGGTGATTCGGGTTTGAGCACCATATGTACACAATGTGTGAATTATTAGAGTACTAAGAAAATTGAATATATCCTATCTTATAATTATCGTAGGGTGATTTAGGTCAAATTATATGATAATTAATTCTGTATTTTAATGTATATAATTTTGACCGAAAGCATAAAACCTGTTTTGGAATCAATATATACACATGGATATATGAAAACTAAAGACGAACAGAGAGAATTATAAGCATAAAATCTCATTTTGAGACTTACTTCCTAATCAAATATTAAAAATAGCAATTTTGAGCAGTTCTAAATCTAATTGATTTTTTTATGTAAATGTACAATGCAAATTAATAAATAAAATCCAAGACATGTTTAAGATTTAAACACAGATTTTCATAGTTTAGTTTGAATAATTAGGCTGCCGGAGAAACATAAGAAAAGCTAGGACAAAAAGTTGTCACAATGGTCGGTAAGCAAAACCTTGTATTTATTCTTCAGAGTTCATAGTTTCTGTTGTAGTCAAACATGGAGACATGTCTGTTTTCTTTGATCAAGCCAACAACTTTTCCAGTAGGTTTCCAAAGAAGAAACTTGCTTTGGACCATCCGCCACTAGCCTCCGCCTCAACCTCAGCGTCGGGTGCTTTTGCACCGACCGGGTCCTCCTTTACCTTAAGCATCATTGAGTGCCCGATTTCTTGGCGGAGTGCTTCAATTGTCTTTGTGTCTACTGGATTCCCGTAAGCATCTCTCACGTAGAAAACATTCACTGCTTGCTCCCTAACCGTTGAAATCCCTGCTCTTCTTACCGACAATCCGTTCTCTCGAAGAATCCTCGTAACTTCAGACAACAAACCAACTCTATCCTTTGCACAAACCTCCAGACTTAAACCCTGCATTCGTTGAACTGAAATCTTAAATGGCAAGAAACTAGATGTCTCTTAATAGAAACAGAACATATTTAAGCCAACTAAAATCCAGAACATATTTCTACTCATGCAAAATGATCAATGGCTTAACATGAACAGAACATTTCAGCAAGGCATACTACTGACCTCACTCACTCTTCTATGAATTGCAGCTTCTAGACATTTAACAACTCTTTCTTTCTCTCCTTCTGCATCAAGCGTGCACCCGTCCATGTGGCGAATAAAGTATTCCTGCATGAAAGCCATTAAGATACTTTATGCATATCTTTGTAGGTAGTTTGGTTTCCATGCGCATAAGCATGCAAAATGGGCGGTTTCGTTTTTGGTAACTTGGGCATACTTAAATGACAACATTTCCAAAATGATATCTCTTCTGGTGTTCCTTTTTTCTTTTCTGGAATGCTATGACTAAATGAAATACATACCTGTGAAGCACAGGGACCATTGGACCAGATATTGGCATGGAAAACTACATATTGCATGTCTGTGAGCGTGCAGACAATGTCAAACATGAGCTTAGCTCGATCTTTACACCGGACACTGACAACTGAATACCCCTTCTCCTCGCAGCAGTCAACTGAGATCTTTGGTTTGAAGGATGAGGCATAGTCAACTTCACCTTCATAATCCCTTTCAGCAAATAGCATCTGATGAAGCCTCCGATCTATGTGTGTGAATCCCGAGGAGAAGCTGGTACGAGCCACTTTGTCGTCCTCCTCACATCCACGCAGGATGGGCTTAAGCTGCTCCTCCATAATAGACAATCTGTTCATATCATGCACTGCATGATTTGTGGAATAGTCGTTGACATAGAGCACACAAGCTATTCGTCTATTATGTGTCCATACTTCAGCAGCAGCAACATTGAATTGAAGGTCGGCAATGACAGCGGAGATCTCTGATAAGAGACCAGGTCTGTCCCTTCCAACAAGTTCAATTGTGGTGTGATTACCAACGGAGTGCACCCCCACACGTTTACCAGGGCAGTTTTTCATCCATTCAGCTGTGTGGCCCTTCGGGCCTAGAGCCTAATGAAATAAAAAGCAGATAACTGGCAATACAATAATACAGAAAGCACATTCAATATGACATGGAGAACAATCGAAGCCAAGGTTTCTGAGGTTTCATTTTTTTCCTCTTTGGTGATTTATTATTATCCATTTTCCTCTTTCACATTGATTGCCAAATGCTTCATACTTCACTTCAAATCACTAAGAGAGGAAATAAGGGAAATGCCCATATGATGCATTTCTGGCAATCCTTACCACTCATGCATGAGTCTATGAGTTCTCTATGGAGCCATACCAAATTCCAAGTACATGTAAGTCGAACAAATAAATATATGGAACATGAGACATGCATCATGGGAGGGGTTGCGTATGGACGATGAATCCATTAAGCTTATGTATGATTGTGCCAAATGGAAAATTCAAACAGTACTTGTACTAGTTGAGCATTTCTTTGGAGCAATAATGTCAGATCAAGGAAGATAAAAGTTCAAGAGGAAAATATAGGGCATACCTTCTCGATGTAATCAATTGTTCTTCCATCAGTAATCTTTTTTCCTTGTTGATCAGTGACGTGAAACACTGTTTGAAAGGTATCAAAACATTGTCAAATACTCACCCGATATTAGAAAGAGAAGGGGAGGTGAAACTGGGAAGGGACTAGGGACAACGAGAGGGAGGCAGATTCTTAGGACAGGAACATAATGCTATTGTCATGCTAAACCCATTTAAATTGATGCTTATCCATGTTTAGAAGTAAAAACAAGAATGAGTGAATTCTGCTCACTGTTAAGGACCTTTCTCTTTCCCGGAAAACTTATAGCAAGCATGAGATATATAGTAACAAAGCTCTAAGCCTAAAATAAACAAACTTGGTAAATATCAGTATATGCATACCATCCATGAACCATCCACCGTCAGAGGAGATGTAAGCTTTAGTAATAGTGAAGTCGAGGTCCGATAGTATTTGCACAACTTCCAGCAATATTCCAGGTTTATTCACGCTGTCAACCTATATGCAAACGATGAACCAGTAGTTTGTACTTAAAGTATTCGATGACACCCATGTAAGTTCAAAAGTGAGAGGCATAAACTTTCATTTACATTGAAATTTACCTTTACAACAGTACAGTGTCTGCAACTAGTGTTGTCCACAGACACCCTGTCGGAGAAACAAAGAGTTAACATACAGTTTTCTATCATAAAATTGATCAAAATAGATATTTTAGCAAACTGTAAACCCAAGGAATTACAGTGACTAAAGCCATCAAGGTCAGTTGAAAGTAGTTGCTCATTTTGAACAAATTTGACAAGTGATCTCGAGAAGAGTATATAGAGAAAGAAACAGAACCTTGGAGGATTGATTTTGACACTTAGGTTCTCAAAATCAGGATCAAAGTATGGCCAACAAGTTTCAGCCATTTAAACCACAGCTTCACAGCACTCTTGAAGTGTTTCCCGTTCTATGTCACAGCAGACAGAAGCTCGCCTCTCCTCCGGAACCGATCCTGACTTAAATATGTAGACAAGAAAATACAAATTGTCTAGCAGCTAGAAACCTGAGAAATAAAATAACAATAGCCCTAATTAACCCCAGAAACTAAAAGTATTCTATTTGCAGAATATGTCGTATATGTTGAAATTGAAAGATCAAAGGAGCATTCTACTATTGCAAGCCATCCAACAATGATGGAGCAGAACATCGTACATGAATAGCTGCTTTTGGCAAGAAGCATATTAACCCGCCATCTAAACAAAGTTATCCTTAAAGTATTCTTTTTCGATATGTCCATACATCCGAACATTATATGAAAAAAAAATGAAATACACCCTTATGGGACATAATAACTAAGTTCAGCCATCTACTGCAATAAAAGCTTACTATCAGCATCACTGTCTGATACAAACTATGCTATCATAAACATCAATTCTAAAAGGGAAGAAAGAGAGTTAAGGTGGGGAGTTTTACTATCAGCATCATTTTTTTTCTAGGGGAAGGATTTGAATTTTAAATTGCTCTAAAAGAATGAGATTACATGGAAAAATAAAACGAATTTGCTAGATTTACTGCAGATGTTCATATGTGAATTTTGTTTCTTTTCAATATCGTTGTTCAGTTTCAAACCTTAAAAAATAGAGTTGGAGTGGATAAGTTAAGTAAATCATACTGTCTACTAGTAAATCAATGGCCAAAATTTGTCAATTTTCAGTAATCATTATATTAACCCAGAAAAGAAAACAAGCAATCAAAGGTTAGAAAGCTGAGAAGGGCTGCAAAAACTCACCCCACAACATACCAAAGAGAAGTTGATTTCTTCATCAGAGTTGTGTACCGAAGGAGATGAGAAAAGAGAGAGCCACTGATCTTGAAGGAAACCTGCAAATTCTTAAGAGAATGGTGTAGATAAGAACCATAAAAGAATAAATGGAGAGAGAGAAAACCCAAATCTTGAAACTGGAAATTGATAGAAAAGAACTGAACTGGAAAACAGAGCAAATTTATTTGTAGTGTCCATATATGGTAATGCAAACAAGAACTCCATGCAGAAAAAACCAAAAGGAAACATATACAGGTTACACGTGTCGGGAGAGACGTTAGAAGCACATATTTTACCTTTGGAAAAGCCGCTTCAAAAAACTTATACACCTTTGCTTCTCCTTCTTCTTCATACATTTGAAAGAAACAGAAGCAAAAAAGAAAACAAAAGAGAAAGCTTTATTGTTTTTGGTGACTGAATGGTTAAAAAGGCAGAAGTTTCACGAAAACATGGTTTGGCTTTATGTGTAACAGAAAGAAATGGACGAAATTTTTGTGTGTGGTTGCGTTGGATTGTTGTGGTCTTGGGGAAATGAAAGCTTCTTGTCTTGAATAAAAGCAAAAGTGATGGACAGAGATGTGAAGTGAGCGTGGTGTTGCGTTGGGATTGGAATAGGGGTGAAAATGATGGTTAAGAATTCGAAGCTTGATTTGACCCGTTAAAAACTCGAATCGAATTTGAATAACTCGATTTTTCTCCTCTCATTTACATCCTTAGATTGTTTATATACAATCATACTGATAATTGATTTAATTATTGAAAAAACTTGCTTAATTACTCAGAAATGACGAGGCGATTCATCTCTTGTTTTTGTGTTAGGATAACAAGTGTACACTGACTTTGAGTTGTGCGCGTGACCCTTCACATCACCCCCACTGAACTTTCTTTGTAGAGCACTAAGCTTAATTTCTCCTTTTGCATGTGTATCTCAAAGAAAACTATATAATCCCTGTTAATTCTGAAGAATTACCTACCATATCTGTTTGCGGTTGAAATCGGGGGCAAGGGGCAACTTCTAAAAGAGATTTATATTTTCACCGACATGAAAGTTTGATAGAAAAGCTTGTTTCCTACCACCTCTGTTTCACTTACAGTTACAGCATGATATCTCAAAACTTCCACACTCAAGCTCTCATGAACTATTGCAACCTTGCAAGTTATTTGTTGAAGTTGAATCATGAGCTGTTCAAAGATTTAAGGAATTGCGTGTAATTTTTTTTTTTTGAATATGGGTAGTATTTGTTTATATTTTTTCTTAATCTTCTAACAAGATACACATATACTTGAACTTAGATCTTTTAGTATGAACATCATACTTTTTTGTTGAGTGAAAGAGAAATTTGACCCCTTGGTCTTCACAAGAATTGATAAGAAATTAATTAAGACATGCAGGTAATGGGGTGAGTGACTCTATTTTGTTTTATGCAGATCTCCAAGCATAAGAAGCGTGTCTCCAACACGTAAAATGTCACCTGTAAATTATTTATGGTGATTCAGAATCGGAACTTCTTTGTTCGTTATGTAAGTTTTATAAGATAAGCCTGTTGTAGTGTTTTGGAGAATAAAAATAGGTAAAGGACGCGCCAGATAGGGGTCGAACCTATGACTTTCTGCTTAGGAAACAGACGCTCTATCCACTGAGCTACAGGCGCTGATATGACAAATTGTTCCTATATTGACTTATTAACATAATTATTATTATTATTATTGGATAAACTATATGTTTCATTTATCTAAGCATTATTATTTTATACACTACTAGAGAAATAAAAGATTTTTACAAGTGGAGTTATAACTCTATTATGCCCTTTAATTACATTAAAAAATTAAAAAGAAGAAGAAGACATATGACAATATCATATGTTTGTGAATTTTTTATATGTGAGTAAATATATTTGACTGATAGATCAAACAAATCATTTTTATTTCTTTGTATTTATTTATGTTATGGGTTCTAGTCTTAGACTCACTAGTGTCTAGATAGTAGCACCCCATTCCTTCTGTTAAATTCAAACAAAACTTAGAAATGATTATAAAACAAAGAAAATTAGGAAGTACGAACAAGAAAACAAAAGATATAAAGAGTAATGAAAAAACTGTATTATTTTTTCAAAAAAAAAATACTTACAATACCAGTTTACAATTTAACTCCCAAAATAAGGCAGTTTGCAACCGTGATTTTGCAAGCTAGCAATGTTGTTCGAACGTCTCAGAATAACCAGTTTCCGCTCAACATCTTTGAAGCCAAGGAGCGAGATTAAGCATATGGGTAAACTACACTGGTAGTCCTTAAACTTTTAAGGTACTTTTAATATGATCACTAAAGCTTTAAAACTTTCAATACATTCAATGAACTTTTAATTCGATTTTATTACGATCAATATTATCCACTACCGTTAAAAATTACTGATGTGGCACGTGAAATTTAAAAGTTAAACGATTTCCCACCCTACTTTCCCTCCCTCTTCCATTTCCCTCCATACAAATATGTCTTTCTTCCTTTCCTTTTCATTTTCATCCTCATTTTCCCGTCGTATTATAGTAATATATTCTCTAATGCTAACTTTACCCAAAAAGAAAGCATATTGCTGCATAGAAATATTTAGTAATCTTTAATACGACGAAAAAATGAGTACCAACCTCAAATGGCCAGCAACTTTCCCCTCAAATCGCTCCTTTTGATGTGGGAGAACCAACCAATAAAGTTTTCGCTCAAACCTATTTGGAATGCTAATCTTCAAGCTGGATTGGATGGTGTGGTTAAGCAGAAACGACATCATCTTTAATAACAAAAGCTTCTATGAGGACCGAATCTTTGACCTAGCAGTGTTAAGAATTGATATTTGGTGTAAAAGTAAATGGCCAGGAACTTTCCCCTCAATCTCAGAGTTTATTCAGAATCTGAATATGTGTGAGGTTCAATCGGGAGATAAGAGCAGACCACCTAAAGGCTCATGGGAGGCTCCCCCACGGGAGTTCTCAAATTCAACGTTGACGCCTCAGTGCTGGGCAGCTTTGGCCCTGGTGGTATTCTTCCAGATCATTTGGGCAACAAGAGCTGAATTGGTGGCCATGCACGAAGCCTGCTCCTTTTTTTCAGTCTCAAATTTGAACTCGACATACCCCTTGATCATCGAATCTGATAGTTTGATTGCGGTTAACTGAATTAATAGTCTTTGTCAGACCCCTACTGTTTTTGTTGACCTAGTCTCGCGTTGTAAGGCTTTCTTTCAAATAGGCAATGGAAACTTTCTATTACTTTTAGGGAACTTAATTGTGCAGCTCATATCCTCGCGTAACAAATAATAAACAGGCTAGATGATATGGTGTGGTCTCAGGTCTGAGTGTTGCCTCAGTAGAAGTGCTGGAAGGTTTTACATATTTTGTTTTGTCTCTGCTAAGGCACCTATGGCCACACTCATTGTTTTAAAAATTAAAAATTGAAGGGGACTTTTAGTAGCCCAATATTCCTCAACAGGTAGGTTGTTTTAATTTATTGCATAGGTGGGTAAGACTATATGTGGGCATTTATGAAAAGAAGATTTTACAAAAAAAATAATAATAAATAAATAAATAAACATAGAGACAAAATGAGAGAGGAGGAAGGAAAAGGGAGAGAAACATATTTGAATGGAAGGAAAATAAAAGATTGGAGGAGAGAGAAAATAGGGTGAAAAATATTAAAGGTTTAAATTTCACAAATCATGTTAGCTATTTTTTTACTATAGTTAACGACCGTGATTGTAATGAAAGTGAATTAAAAATTTAGTGATTGTATTAAAAAAATTTAAAAGTTTGGTGAACATAGACAACAAATTATTTGGCTTATTGAATGTATTGGTAAGACATATTGTACTTTCAACGAGAGTACGTGAGTTCGAACTTCAGAGAAAATATTGTTGAGAGGGACAACCTCGCACCCCGATCATAGACTGTAAGACAGACATGCATACATTATGCTTTTTGAATTCTAATATATATTTAGATTTTTAGAGAGAGGACGTGGGAGAAGAAGAGATAGTGGAATTAATGTAGGAGAAGAAAAGTCAGTCCGCATAAATTGGCCAAATTATATATTACTCCATGTCTCAACTAAATTAAGAGATTTGGTTCTGTTTTGACCAAAATTTTTAATTTCTTATTAGGATATATATCTATATATATCTATATATTGATATCTAAATTTAATTTTTAAGATTTAATTTGATGCCTAAAACGTATATTAATTAGATATTTGAAAATGCTTTATCGACATCATCAAAATACTTAGGTACATATCACGAGTTTTAAGAATTGAGACCGAAACATCAGCCTCATCGTTCAAACATTGAGAAAACAATCCTATTTAAGTTGAAGAAAAATCTAGACAGGAATATCAGTAGGATAATCACTTGGATGTCTGCTGATAGTTTCCCTGAGATGTTTCTCTTGTTCCTCCAGGTTTGATGGTGGATAATCATACACGTCACTGAACATCTCTGAAAGCGGAGGCTTCTCTGTTTTCTCTGCCACCTGAATTGCTTCCAATAACTGCACCACATTTTTTCCTATGTATTAGAAACATGAACCAAACAAAATACAAATTCTGGAATATCGAAATGATCACCTGTTTCCTGACACTGTTTCGGAGCTGAGTTTCTTGTTGTTCACTCCACCAGCCATTACTTTGAACCCAATTCCTAAATCTGTTTACAGGGTTCCTGGCATTTTTCCAGTACACGATTTCATCAAGCTTGCGATACTTGGTCGAATCATCTGATGTGGAATGGTGTCCTACTCTGTATGTAAGGGCCTGGAAGAAAAATATAAAGTTTAAACACAGATGTTATGGTTGTTATTTTGCATTTTCGGTTTTCTTCGTCACCGATATTTAGCATGGTAATTGGTAAATGCAATGTGATCGAGATGGAGATCACCCTCACCTCGATAAGGATCGGTCTATTTTCATTTACAGCCATTTCACGAGCTGCAGAAACTGCAGTGTAAACAGCAAGCGCATCATTTCCATCCACCCTGATGCTTCTGATTCCATAAGCTCGGCCCTTCACAACAATGCCATCACCTGCCCAAGATAATGAATTTGAATTAAGTTTTGAATCCGAAAACCGCAGAGGGAGCTCCGGTTTTAGACAATAGCAAGGAAAGCTAACATACTTCGAAACTGTTCCGATACATTTGTACTGATTGCCCAGCCATTGTTGCGACAGAAAAAAATGACTGGAGCTTCCATAACCGCTGCAAAGTTTAAACCGGCATGAAAATCACCCTGCAAAAAAACAAATGGATAACCATGAGCAAACTGTAACAAGCAAATAATGTACCGTATGAGATTATTATTAGTGTGCTTACTTCACTGGTGCCACCATCTCCAATATATGACACAACACATGCTTTTTTGTTATCCATTTTAAGAGAATAAGCTATTCCTGCAGCTTGGGGAAGTTGTGTTCTAAAAACCAAGGCCAAAAGTCGGTAAAATTAGCTACATTTGAGGAAATTTTGTGCAGAATAAGTGACAGGAGTAGCAGTTCAAGTATTTACGCAATAGGGGATGAAATGGTGAAGAAATTGTGCTTTTTGGACCCATAATGAATCGGCATCTGCCGGCCTTTTCCATAATCAGCTTTGTTTCCAAAGCACTGGTCAGCAAATTCTTGCAATGTGAAACCACGCCATAACAGAACTCCCGGTTCACGGTACTGCCATTATATTAATATCAATCAAACAAATGAAGTCTACATATTTGAAGCTGTTGTTATGGTGTTGGAACTTGAAAAATGTGAGCAGTGCTTCATCACCTGAGGCAAGATAATGTCTTGTTCAGTCAGAGCAGCAGCAGAAGCAATGTTAATCGCTTCTTCACCGGCTGAGGTGAGGTAAAAGGATATTCTTCCCTGCCTTTGTGCTTCATAGAATATGGTGTCCATTATTTGTAAACTCACCATGTTACTGTACATTTTCACTGCTACTTCCTTGCTTACCTGTAAATGTAATTTACCCTAGTATTTTCATCATCTTTCCCTTCAAATTTTAGTTTTAATGATAAGGAAAAAACCTGTTGAAAACTAGTGTCTGTAATTAACTCCCCATCATCATCCAGAACTCGATAGCAAGGTACTCTGCTCTGTGAAGATTCTGAAATGAAACTCATTTCGGAAGTATATGAAACTTTTCCTCCCGGAAAGTCCAGGGACTGCCATGCCAAATTAACACATATTAACTCGACTTTAGTTTATTTGCATACGGATAAGCATGGATCCATATAGAATGTAGTAGAAGATAAATACAAAGAAACCCCAAATAAAGGAAGATAGTCATTCATAGAGTTCGAGTCTGAAACGTCTTCCTGCCACTACCTTTTGTCGGTTTTTGGCCTTTCTTTTCATTTTTAAAAAATTTAAACATTTATATACAACTATTTATTCTTGTATTCATAGTATTATTCAAGTGCATGCACGTGTTTCACAAAGTTTTTGTATTTTCAATTTTCTTTCCCGTGCAATAATTTGGTTTGTGATGCGACTCCATACATATCACCTAACATACTCTATTATTCATTACACAAATTTTATATATTTTTAATATAAATATATAGCAATCCTTTAATCTCATCAAAATGTCAAGGGTTGGGATTTTTTCTTATAATATGATTTATACATAATTAATATAATTAGTAAAGATATACTACTACTTACGTGAATGTGATTGGATGATCAGATCTTGATCATGCCTAACTTTGAATCTATCTCAAATCTCAACTGCCTTTTCCTCTAAGATAAAGATGTCCAACTTTTGAGTTTGAGTAATAATTAAATTAATAAAAAGCAAATCGAACCCAAAGAAATTACAAATCTGATAGAGAAATTACAATTCTCAACAGGGAAAACCAATAACCTTGTTTAAATGGGTGATATATTTCACACGTTTTTCATTAAAAAGAAGAATTAAGTAAAACTCCATTTTAAATTCGGGTCAAAGATTGCTTATCCACCGCATCTAAAATATCGGAACCACATTTTGATGGGACGAGAGTGCTTCTTTTGACTGAGTTAAACTAGGTTAGATATTAAGATTATAATTTTGTAACTTAATACGCTCAGATCATAAGTCTATTAAGAACAAAAAAAAAACTTTGTGACTTTTTTCAACATTCTTCAGAACTAATATAATAATCAAGTAATTAACGTGAAGATCATAGACAAAATTTAACCCCTAAAAACGCACATTAAACGTAATATGCATGCAACGAAGGCAAACAAAGAGTGCGTTACCTGATGGTCATCATCGCTGTCGCTAGACAGAAACGAATCCTGTTGCTTTTCAGCTACGGTGGACTTGAAACGCTGAAAGCACAAAAGGGTTGCCCTGTTCCATGGCGATGAAGTCTGGTATCTCCGGTTCCGATCAGAAACCGGCCGGCCGTTGTTCAAAGCCGATGATAAACCAGAAGTTTGGCTAATGTCGGCAGCGCTCCCGATGAACCCTTGGTTCATACGTTTCCTCATGTGGTTGGCAATAGTTCTTGATGATATTCTGCACCAATTCGCCATTGAAATTAATAACAAGAATTTAAGAGCAAAGGGTTTCTTTTCTCCCGATTTTCTTTCTTTCTTTCTTCCTTTTCTTTTCTTTTCTTTTCTTTTCTTTTGATTGTAAAGGTGGATGGTGTAATTAAGGAACAGAGATGAAAAACTTGAGAGAAATAAATGCGAGAAAAGAACGTAATTGGATTGAGAGAAAATGGTGAGTTGAATTTAAAAGAGATGTCTTGTTTTATATTTTACCGACACGTACGCCATTATGCAGGAGAGCAGATATGGTCGACACTTAAACGTGACAGGTCTTTCGTTGTTCCCATCTTTACAAGGATTCCATACTTTTGTTTTTCTTCGATTACTCAAAAATAATTTAATGATTAATATATTATACACGGTGGAAACTACAAGCGCCTTAATTTTAGGGTATAGGTAGTTAGTTTATGGTATAAGGTTTATGGGTTTAGGGGTTTAGGTGTAGGAGTTTAGAATTTAGGGATTATTGTTTTAATTTAAGGTTTAGAGTTATAATTTAGGGTTTATGGGTTAGGGTTTAGTTTTTAGGGTAATATGATGAGGATTTAGGTTTTAACCTATAAACCCTAAATTATAACCCTAAATCTTAAATTGAAATAATCATCCCTAAATTCTAACCCCTACAGCTAAACCCCTAAACTTTATACCCTAAACTAACCTCATATACCCTAAAACTAAGACGCTTGTGAAAACCTTCAGTTTCCCCCGCCTGTGTATAGAATATTTATCCTTATTTAATTACTCCCCTGCCTAATTTTAGATCGAGTGATAAGTGTGTACTATATAAATTTAAGGGTAAACTACATAAATGGTCCTCTGACTATACTCCAATTATCTTTTACATCCCTCGACTATCAGAAGTTACATATTGGTCCCCTGACTTTAAAAAGGTAACAAATTAGTCTCATGCCGTTAAAAATCTAACAGCTGATGATGTGGCGGTTAACCAAAGTTGGCATAATTACACATTTAATCCTCAACTTTTACACTTTATTTTAAATTAGTCTTAATTCTAAAAAGTTTAAATAACTTATTTAATTTATTTTTTTTTCAATTTTTTCTCATTATCTTCTTCCTCTTCCTCCCATAACTTATGTAGTTTACCCAATTAAATTATGCTACAAAACAATTGTTAAAAATGAAATGCAAGTGCCAATAATCGACCTTTGATTCAAATACGAGATCAAAATACATGATGAGATTCATTCAAGACAATCGACACTTGATGAAGAAAGTTTCACAAACAAAACCGATGCTGGTTTGGATCGGATTCTTGTTTGAGTTTGTCCTTCAATTTTTTGACAGAGAAATATTTATAGAAGGCATTCACTGCACCTGCAACTCTATCTTCACCTTTCATGGCTTTTGCAAAATCAACGACACTCTTTTTCACCTGCATCAAATCATTTCTTGTTAAACATTTAGGAAAAACATATAAGAATGCTAAGCTCGAAACCACTGTAATTTTGTTCATGTTAACCGATAACTTAAGTTGCCCTACGTTACTCGAATTTGGGAGTGAATGTCCTAATGCAGATATGTATTTGAAAAATCCTTAGAAAGTCAGATCATGTCAAAGATAAATCAGAAAAAAATAAACATAGTTTTTTTATGAACTTAAATCCAGAAAATCTAGATCCCAACAAAGCAACCAAACCATCACTAAACTTCGATTACTTTATATATGTTGTTAAAATACATGATTCGGCCCCTAAATAACTGAACGCTAAAGAAACAAATTTCATAAAAACAGATGCAAAGATTTATGGATTTTAACTGAAAACCCAGATGAGCCAAAGGAATTGAAAGGGGGTATATTACCTGTACGAGACGGCAGCCCGAAACATCCTCTTTGAAGACCAGGGGAATACAATGGATCCCATTCTCAGCGACGACAATGTTTTTTCAATGGCAGAACCGTTGATTAGAGGTTTTGTGGAAAGAAAAAAGAAGGGTCGGGGCCGAGGCAACCACAAGGTGTTTTTTGAGGTTTTGAGTGTTGGGTAACGCTGGTGAAAGGGTGGGTGGTCAGTAAAGGTAACGCCGGCGAAGGGTGGGTAACGCCGGCGAAGGGTGGGTGGTCAGTAAAGGTAACACTGATGGAGGATGGCTGGGGTTATGGGAGGAAGAGGAAGAAGATAATGAGAAAAAATTGAAAAAAATAAATTAAATAAGTTATTTAAACCTTTTAGAATTAAGACCAATTTAAAATAAAGTATAAAAGTTGAGGATTAAATGTGTAATTATGTCAACTTTGGTTAACTGCCACATCATCAGTTGTTAGATTTTTAACGGCACTGAACTAATCTATTACCTTTTTAAAGTCAGGGGACCAGTATGTAACTTCTGATAGTCGAGGGACGCAAAAGATAATTGGAGTATAGTTAAGGGACCATTTATGTAGTTTACCCTAAATTTAATTACTTCCCTGCCTAATTACTCCCCTCCTAATAATCTAATAATGTGTCTCTAAGAATTAAATTAATTTCATTTTAATTTTAATCATGATTATTTTAAATATTTTAAACAATTATATTTTATAAAATATATATTTTTTAAAACTACTTAATTGAAGATTTATAAAATATATATTTTTATATTTTTATCGTAATAACTTTTCAATAAGAATGAGTCAAAATTTAATAAAAAATAACAAAAAAATTAATAAAAGTTAAATTTAGTGGGATAGAAGGAATATTTTGTTTCTTAAAATTGTGTTTTAAATATTTCTATTTATAATATGAAAATAAATTTTTTACGATAATATTAATTATTATTATCATTATTATTAAAAAAGTTTACTTGAATTTTTTCCCAACTGAACTGCCATATGTAATATATATAATATGGATGAGTCTGGTTCGCTCGTCGAACACTGATGAGCACCACTAACAACGAGCATAAATGAGCACCAATAATTTAATTTATAAATATTTAAAATTTAAAGTACTCACCGCATAATTATATTTTTAAAAAAAATTAAAACCGTAATTTAATTAAAATACATTTTGTTATTTTTAATTTTATATTAAACATTCTTTAATAAAAAAATCTATCCCCAAAATGAAAGAACCCTTACTTTTCTTTAAAATTAACCCCTTTGTCGTCGCCGTCGCCGGTCATATTCGTCCTGCCCCATCGCCGGCCGTCCGCCGCCGCTGTTGATATCTCCCCTTTTGCAAGTAGGTAATCTATCCTCAATTCTCCATTTGAAATTTAATTTAAGCTTGATTCAATTTTTGATGTTTTTCCTTCAATTGTCGCCATTACCGGCCACTCCCCGCACCCCCTTTCTATTCGGTTACCAAATTTCAAGATCTCCTAAACCTATATCCCTAAAAATTGCATCCCATAATCCCCTAATTTTTAACCCTAACCATAATTCAAACCCTAAATTTAAAAATTTGAGTACCTAATTCTAAAATTGAGTATCCTAACACCCATATTATGACCCCAATTACATTTTCAAAACCCCAATTTGTCTGTTAGAACCCTAAATCTCATTTCCATTTTAAAATCCCCCAATCGCAAGCCCGTCACATGTACCGGTACGCAGGTTTAACCGTACCGGCATCGTATGCATACTGATACATATTTAACTCACTGAATTTTTTTAGAAGCACATGTACCGGTACGATAGTGCAAGCGTACTGGTACGGTTGCTCTTTTTCTGCACTTTGTTGCTTTAAGTGTGATCTGATTGCTTAAGTTGTTATTTAGAAATTTTGTGTTTTTTTTATAATTTCTGTTATTTCATAAATTACATATTTTTTCGAAATAGTTGATAACGAAGATACCAAAATTCAAGCTATAGAGTTAGAACATTGTAACGAGGATGAAGATTATGAAATTAATTCTGAAGAAGAATAAACTGATCATCCTGTTGACGATGTCAAACAAATATATGATGAGAAGACCCTTGACTACTTCATTGATGAAAGCATATGGGACAAGATTGAGAAAGAATTAAAAGATTACGATGAGAATGATATGAGTATGCTAAAATGAAAGACTTTGGATGATTGTATTGAATTTTACCATACCTATGGCAAAGTGAAAGGTTTTGGAGTTCGAGTCGACCAAACATTGAAAAGTCGAGCTGGTGGTCATATAATTGTAAAGAGAATAATGTGTCGCAAGGAGGGATATAGAGAAGAAAGGTGGATTAACTTTCCAAATAGAAAACATTAACAAAGACCGGACATTAGAGTTGGATGTGGAGCATTTATTATATTCAAATTGGACGAACGATATCAATATTGGAAATTTGTTAAATTCCACGCAGAACATAACCATGATATGGTTTAGGCAACACAAGTTGCTTATATCGGGTATATAATTTATAAATAAGTAAATTGTTATATACTAACCTCTAACTTATATTATATATATATGTGTGTGTGTGTGTGTTCTGTTAATCCTTTATTTTGTAGGTCATTTCGGAAAATTATTGAGTTAGACGAACTTAAGATTAAAAGCATGCACCACTCTGGAATTACTCCAAGTAAGATAATAAGAAATCTCGTGAACGAAGCTGGTTCAATACAAAATGTTGGTTTTCTAACAAAGAATTTATACAACTATATAGAATTAAACGAGAAGAAGTACAAGATGGTGATGCTAAAACGGTGACGGCGTATTTATATGGAAAGCAAGAATTTGATCATTTCTTCTTTGTTAGGCACACGAGGGATAAATTCAGACACTTAAAGAAATTGTTCTGGTACGATGGTATATCGCGCGCTGATTACAGAGAATTCGGTCATGTACTCGCATTTGATACGACTTACAAGTGCAATACATACAACAAGTCGTTCGTTGTTTTGGTTGGTGTAAATCATCATCGAAACACAGTGCCATATGGATGTGTATTGGTTGTGAACGAGAAAGAGGATACTTAGGTGTGGGTATTACAACAATTGATTGAAGCGAGAGATGGGTGCAAACCACTTAATGTTATTACTGATAGAGATAAGACAATGAAAAATGCCATTTCTCAAGTTCTACTCGGGGCAAAATATAGATTGTGTTTGTGGCATATCATGATAAATGTGAATTCTCATACATAACAAAATTTTTTGATGGGTTTTTGAGATGCGCTGACAAGTGTAGAACGCCATCTGATTTTGAATGGTTCTGAAAAGAATTAGTGGACAAGCATAAAGTTCAAAGAAAAAAATAGGTAGAAGAATTGTATGAAGATAAAGAAGAATGGGCAGAAGCATATTTACAAGGATATTTTTATGCGGGTAATATTGTGTACACTTAAATTGTATATGATATGTTATTTACTGTATATAACCTAATTAATAAATATTTTTGGTTTGAAGCAATGATGACTACTCAACGGTGTGAATCAATGAATATAACGCTAAAAATTTGGTTGGACAAAAATGTGTTGTTGTATCGATTTGTTGAGAATTACCATAGACAGCTGCAATCTCTAAGATGAGAGGAATCACATCAAGATTACAAAACATTTGATGAAGAACCGTGTTGTGACGGTGTGTTGGGAACTCTCAAGCGTAATGCAACCAAGGTACATACGCGAAATTCTTTTGCTACATTGTATAAAGAAATGTCGCATGAGAGTTATTATTTGGTCAAAAAAAGTGAAGTGCAAAATGAGTGCATGTGTTATTGGCTAGAGCATGTTGAAAAGGAAAAATGGTATCTTGTACTTAAAAATATCACAGATGATACCATGTATTGTTGTTGTATGAAGTTGGAGTCTGTTGGATTTCCATGTCATCATATATTTGACGTGTTGAAATATGAAAAGGCAAAGGAAATACCTCAAGGATGCATAATAAAATGGTGGACTATTTATGCGAAGAAAGATGTTGGATTTGAAAATAAGAATGCAGATTTTGAAGATAATAATCCAGCAATTGTTCAAGTTAAATATTTCACTCCAGCCTCTTATTATATGACTATATGTCACCGTACATCACAGACATTGAATACTTTCAATGAAGTTGAAGATCAATTTGCAAAAATAAGTCTAAAATTAAAAACGATGAAAGTGGGATGTAAAAAAGGATCACTAAAGGTAAAAAAAAACTCTTGGAATTGGCGATCCTATAGTTCTTCAAACAGGAAGAGGAAAACCCAAAAGAACGAAGCGTCAAGATTCATCGTCCAACCCAAAATGCGTTTCATATGATGAAGATGTCACCTTGGACTCGTATAAAACATATGAACCTTCTTTGAACAAGCCTTCTGATGTGGATACGAGTCATACTGATGCACGCCAAAAATTAAAATTAGCTGCATATATGCCCAACACACAAAGAAAATGAAATCTCGAAGGTAATTAAATATGAATTATTCAAATAATTATGTTTTGTTGTTATGTATATTAATAATATTTTTTTGCAGCCTGCATATAGTTATGAATTGAAAAATATAAAAAATGATCCAACTATTTTAAATTGACAACCAAAGAATGATTGGTAGTATACGGTCTCGTCTAAAAGATTGTGGTCTTTGTTCTTGTAAGTCAATCATTCATTGACTTAAAAAACATGTTTTAGTTTATTTATTAGTGCGATTTCTAATGTTAATTTTTACGATTTTCTTCAATCATGATAAACAAGACTATGTCTGAGCGTGCCTAGATAACATATCAAAATTCGAAGCAACTACAACATGAATCAAAAGAGGGTTGCAGTTATTATTCTTTTCTCTGTCCATTGGGAGATTTAGTTTGGATATGTTATTTTTAGTTATACATGCAAGAATTACCAGTTATATTTAGGACTGTTAAGTTTTAATCTTTCAGATTTTATGAAGTTGGTTTGTGTAACAGTTTTATCCAGTTAATTCATATTTTATTTTTTTGCATATATGAGATAGAATTTGAATCGAAAGAGGGTTGCAATTTTTTAGTTTATTTTTAATTATTAGTGTGATTGCATGAATCAAAAGAGGGTTGTAGCTTTTTTACCTTATAAAACGTAAATCCTAATTTCTTAACTCCTAACACTAGCACCCTAACACCTACACACTAAACCCTAAACCAAAATAGTTAAATTCTAAATACCAACTTAAATTCTAAACCCTAATACTTAAATCTCTAAATTCTAAACCCTTAAAAACAACCGTAACCCCTAAGATTAAAAGGCAATTTTTTTACCAGTATGAGAATAGGTCAATAGAATTTTTTAAATGAAATAACCATATCGATACGGTAGGTGTACCAGTACGTTTTGAGATCACTAAAATTTTTTAGATGAAATAATTGTATCGATACGGCGGATGTACCAATACATTATGAGATCACTGAATTTTTTTAAATGAAATAACGTATCGATACAATAGGTGTACCGGTACGAGTTGAGATCACTGAAAATTTCAAAATGACCTTACCGTATCGATACAATATGTGTACTAGTACACTTTGATGACATTAGTTATTATTTAGTGTTTTGTTCATTTTTTCATATAATAAGCATATTGTTTATTTGCTCATATTTGTTACTTCATTTGTTCATTTATTTATTTGTTTAGTGTTTTGTTCATTTTTCATATTTGTTCATTGTTTAGTGTTTTGTTCATTTGTGCATATTAGTTTTTTTATTTTTTATAGAACCTTAATGTACTGCATCTTAATTTTTAGGAATTTTTTACATTATGGACTGAAATTGTGCATATTATTTTCGCAGGAGTTTGAATTTTCCATACTGTGTCTAGAACTGTAAATCCTTTTTTATTTGAAATGGCACTAAAATATAAACTTGCGACAAACGTCATCGCACGAGTAAAGTTTCTACGAGTCAGCCCGTAGTAAATCCTAAACCTCAACATATTTTACCTTCTTCATTTGATAGATGTTTTGATGAACCAGGAGTATAAAACCAAAGGAAAAACTTTAAAATGTTCAAAAATTTCAATATTCGGGATGAGCGTGTTGTAGATTTTAGATTTATGTCTGATCCTGCTTTTAGATTTTCTTACCTAAAGTATATGAGGTAATGGAAATTTTGTGCCATGCTTCAGCGTAATCCCCAATATTATTCTATTTTAACATGAATTTTTTTCAATGCTCGTTGTATTATTGACGAAACCACTGACATTGTTATTGCCTTAGAGTCTTACCGTATGGGGAAGACCTTTTTGCTAGACTCCCAAATAATTGCCAATTATCTATTTCTAAAAAACATCGGTCTTGATAATGAAGATCATCATATTGTTGATTCTTCAGCCCCCAGCTCTGTTACTTCCCTAGATGCCCATGACCGCTTTCTTCATTTGATTATCACTTGGTGGTTTTAGCCATCCAGAAGTAAGTATTCTACCATTAGGACTGTAATGCTTGGTGGATTCAATGCTTTCGCACTGGCTGACGCATCAATCTTGCTCAGATAATTTTTGCCGACCTAGTTTACATCATCAACAACCGTCACACTGATTGTGTGAACTCTTTTTTATTACAGTTGTGTCTTCAACCATATCTTTCAGAAGGAGAGAATAGATTGTTCCATAGATAATCTCTTCCCTCTAGGACATAAGATTGATGCTTCATCTCTTTGAAGGGCTCATTTTGAAATCGTTAATGGCGAGTGGATTCCTCGCGGTCCACGACCTATTCTAGCACCTCGACCGGCTCGTCAGGCAGTTGCTCCAGCTCTCGAATGAGATGTTTGTTTGGCATCACATTCGAAGTTGATCACTTAGATGGAGGGTCGCATTATGAGTCGATTTGATGTAGTTGATTAGCGTCTTGAGATATTGAAGTATTCGGTTCAGCTTTTTCAAGATGATGACGAGGATGATGTTAATGACGGCGACGCTGCACTGGAGGCTTAGCTTGATGCTTTTGGATTAATGTGATTTAAGCTTATTTTGTTGTGGATAATTATGGATTATGGATCATGATATATGTTGATTATTATGGATTTTGGATTATGCGGATTATGTATTGCTTTTGCTTTTATATTATATTGGTTATTCTATTACTATGGATTGTTTCTCATTGTCTATATCTTGTTATGCGTAATGGTAAAAAGAGGTAAGTGTTTAAGTGGAAATTTTAAAGTACTAACGACATGATTCAGAAACGCAAAGTTTGACAAAGTGCTAAGTGTTAAAATAAATTTTTAATTATTAAAGTATTGACATGTAACAAAAAAATAAAATCAAACTACTCAAATATTATTAGTGTGTGAGGAAAGGGAACAAATTTTTGTGTTTAGCTAAAAAAATTTGTTTAGTCGTATTATTTGCTTCAATTCAACGTTGAACAAATTTAGTTAGTGAAGGTTAATTTTTTCATGGGTAAAGTTTAATTCTCCTTGTAAAAAAAATAATCAAAGTTTCAAAGTTTCCAGATTTATTAGTTTTTATTGTATTTTTTTGTAGTTAATCCTTGGAATCAACTTGTATTTACCTTGTTAAATATAAAAAATATAATAACTACTCACATATATTTCAAGTTATGAAAATGTCAAGTCAGGGAAAATGGGCGATAGGCGTGATCAAGGTGGGCGAGAACGAACGAGACAGGGCGGAGGCCGAGTATGGACCCTGTTCGTGTCGAATCTGCCGCCACAACTGCATTGGCAGGGAGTTTGGCAGGTTTTCGATAGGCATGGGGTTGTGGTGGACGTTTTCATCCCTAAGAAGAAAGGGAGAGATGGAGCGAGATTTGGGTTCGTTCGGATGGCGACTATTCAAGATGCAAATCGTGTAATTGAGCGATTGAATGGATTCCGCCTCTACAGATCGGTGATCACGGTCCTATTTGCTAGAGATGGGGTGAAGGATTCGAATTGGCGAAAGAAGGGCTTGAATGACCATAAGCCTAAACCCTCGCAGATAAGCAAGAATTCCATGGAAAAAGGGAGATTAAATGGCGATCAAGATCCAATTGCAAAACCTAAACATGTTCCGTTGAGGAGAATTGTGGGAAAAACCGATGGAGACAAATGGGAAATTTTGAAAACCTGTGTGGTTGGTTGGCGACGCAATTCGATCTCGATTGCTCAAATGGCGAAGGAGCTAAATGAGAACAATATGAGGGGATTCTCTATTATGCACATGGCAGGGCGAATGGTGCTATTAATGCCCAACGAATCGAGGGAAAGGGTGGACATTAGGTCACGGACAGATTTAGAGAGGTGGTTCGTGGCATCCCCATTCACGCGTCCCCAAAGAGAAGGGTATGGCTCGCTATGAGCGGCATCCCCATTCACACATGGGCAACGGAGACTTTTGAAAATATTGCCAAATTATGGGGATCATTGGTAAAGGTAGACATATCGACGATTTCACCTTCATCGTTCGAGCGAAGTAGGATCCTTATTGAAACCAACTTGATCAAAAGGATAGATGAGATGCTGGAATTGGAGGTAGAGGGTAATACATATAACATACGGGTGCAAGAATGGGAAAGAGAGGTGGTTCAAGAAGATAGGGACGATGAGGAGAGTGACATGGAGACATCCTCGGAAACTAATTCCCGTCGAGCTGTTGATGTACCTTACGGGATCAGCAAATCGATTGAAGGTGAGGATCCGATGTTGCAATCGTTTGTCCAAGACAGCCTTGTGGTTGAGGATACGAATTTAATTTCAAGAGGCGGGATGGACGTGGAGGACCAAGAAATTGATTCGAAACAGGATGCTAATGTCACACACAAAGGGTTCACGTATGAAAAACATATTGATTTACGGGTGGAATCAATGAGTGGAGGGAATTCGTGGGTTTCGGATGAGGTGGTCGCTTTGATAGATAGGGAGGGGACAGGAGTTCGCAAGAGCTTAGATGTGGCTCAATTTGAAGTTTATAGAGCGGACAATGCCTAGGGGAATGCGACGGCAGCGAATGAGGAGGTGGATATGCTAGTTAGGGAAAGAATTAGGGAGTGCACAAGTCATGACATAGACCACTTTGTCTGTTGTGTAGGGGACGATGCCCGTGGGAATAATGGAATCGAGGAGAGGGGGTGGCAGCGACTATTGCCGATGCAACGATGGGGGCGAACACAGGGGAAATAATTGCGGATGGGCCTGAACAAGTGAGGGCCTCGGATGCTAAGTATATTGAACACAATGGAGTCCTTCGCAAAGTAAGAAGCTTATCGAATGTGTTGATAAGTGTTTTGAATCCAGAGGAAAGGTCTGAGGTTGAGAGTAAATTAACAAAAAAGTCTAGAGGAAGGCCGAGGAAGAAAATACAAGAGGATACGGGGATTGCTAATGGATCCTTATCGGACTCGGATTTTGTAAACAGAAAGAGGGTGATTTTGAGAGAGGCAAAACAAACACTTGATCTGGGAAAATTGATAGGGGCTTCGACAGTAGGTAACGAGGAGGCGGTTGTTCAAGATATTGCGCGTATCATTGAGTCGCGCATTGAGAACAAATAGCAGCTGGCGATGCGGGTGTTGTTGTGGAACATTCGCGGATTGGGTGCAGCCGCGAAACGACGTGCAGTACGTGATCGAGTTCGAAAACACCATTGTCAGATGGCGTTGCTTCAAGAAACTAAATTGGAGCAGCTATCAGTGAATGTGGTAAGTAAATTGTGGTTTTCGGATAAATTCGATTTTGTTTTAGCACCTTCTATTGGGCGATCAGGGGGGTTATTGTTAATTTGGGACAGTGATAAATTTCGGATGATAGAAACACGTATATCTCGCCATTTCATTTTGATTAAAGGGGAGTGGGTGATTGAGAAACGGCCATGCTGGATGGCCAATGTGTATGCTCCTTGCGAGGTGGAGAATCAAGGACGGGTATGGGGGGAATTACGGGAGCTGTTCGGGGAGTTAGATGGGTCGTGTTGTATGGGAGGTGATTTTAATACGGTGCGGGAGGTGGGGGAGAGATGTGGCTGTGTTGATGCATCGAGAGGAATGGAGGAGTTCAACAATTTTGTGGAGGATGTGGGTCTTTTGGATATCAAAGTAGTGGGAAAGAGGTTCACTTGGTTTGGATCGGGGAACAAGGCATGTCGCCTTGATCGATTCTTGGTGTCCCGAGAGTGGATCGATCGTTTTTCTTCGTTGTATCAATTGAATTTGCCGAGGGGGATTTCGGACCATACGCCGATACGACTGACAAGTGAGGATAGTGATTGGGGACCTCGACCGTTTCGGTTTCTAAATGTTTGGCTTGAGAAAAAGGAGCATGTTGATTTAATGGCGAAGGAATGGGAGAGAATTTCAGTGGAATTGGCGGGGTATTCGATAAATTATAAATTAAGGGAGCTGAAAAAAATTTTGCGCACATGGAATAAAGAATGTTTTGGACATGTCGACACTAGAATTGGGGAGGTGACAGAACAGATAGACAGATTGGATGAGGTTGTAGAGGTGTCGGGGGATAGAGGCCAACGGATTGAAGAGATTAGTCGGCTGAAAATTGAGTTGTGACGTCTTCACAAGTACATGGAATCGATTTGGCGACAGAAGTCGAGAGCTCTTTGGCTAAAAGTGGGGGACCGTAACACCTCATTTTTTTATCGAACTGCTAAAATTAGAGCTGGAAAAAATATGATTACTGGTTTGCGGATTAATGGTAAATGGGTGGAGGATCCTGCGAGGTTTAAACGCCATATACAGGGGGAATTTCGCAAACATTTTGCACGTCGACCATGCCTTGGAACGATGGAGGCAGATGTGAGGTTTTGTAGGCTGGATAGGGCTGCTGCTGATATGCTTGAAACATATTTTTTGCTGTCCGAAATTAGAGAGGCAATTATGAGTTGTGAAGGAGCGAAAGCTCCGGGGCCTGACGGGTTTAGCTTTGCTTTTTTCAAGCGGGGGTGGGAATTCTTGCAAGGTGATTTGTTGCGGTTGTTTGAGGCTTTCCATGCTCATAGTTCTTTGCCGAAAGGGACCAACTCGACATTTGTGGTCTTGATCCTGAGAAAAGAGAACCCGCAGGTAATCAGTGATTTCCGGCCGATTTGCTTATTGAATTCTGTTTACAAAATAGTGGCGAAAGTATTAGCAGGAAGGCTACAAAAGGTACTTCATTCGGTGATTAGTGAAGAGCAATCTGCATTTATTAAAGGGCGGCAAATTGTTGACGGTATATTATTAACTAATGAAGTTGTTCATTCACTTCAGATGCGACAGTTTAGCGAGGGAGGTGTAGTGTTGAAGATTGACTTCGCGAAGGCGTATGATTGCATAAAGTGGAGATTTCTTGAGGATGTAATGTGCCGGATGAATTTTGGGGTGGTATGGAGGAATTGGATTCTGGAATGTGTGGGTACAGCACGTCTTTCGGTCCTTGTGAATGGTAGTGCAACGCCGGAGTTTGCCATGGAAAGGGGGTTGCGACAAGGTGACCCCTTGTCGCCGTTACTATTTGTGATTGTTGCGGAAGCATTGCACCAATTCTTGGTGAATGCGGAAAGTTTGGGGCTGATTAGAGGAGTGAGTGTCGCTGCGGATTGTCAGCTCTTGCATTTGCAATTTGCCGATGACACGGTTATCTTCATTCAAGGTAAAGTTGAATTTGCTAGAAACTTGAAGCGTGTGCTGACATGTTTTGAGTATGGGTCGGGGCTGCAAATTAACTATGCAAAATCGGCAATGTATGATGTGGGAATAGAGGATGTAGTGGCTTTGGAGATGGCAAGGGAGTTGGGGTGTGTGCGAGCAGATTTACCCTTTAAATATTTAGGGATTCCGATAGGAATTAATCCATAGAATGGTAAGGTTTGGGAGCCGATGATTAATCGGATGCGCTTATGTTTAGCGGGATGGAAAAAAAACTCTCTATCTTTTGTCGCAAGTGTGACATTGGTGAATTCGGTGCTTTCTACGCTACCACTATATTATATGAGTATATTTAGGGTGCCGAAAACGGTACTAAATAAAATTGAGAAGATTCGGCGTGCATTCCTGTGGGGCGATACGGATTTAAAAAGGAAATTGAACCGGGTTGCTTGGGCGAAAGTATGTCAGCCGAAGAAGCTAGGGGGTCTTGGAGTGGCAAATATTGAACTTCGAAATTCAGCGTTGCTTGCCAAATAGCTATGGCGATATGCCGACTCCTCTAAGTCTTTGTGGAAGTCGATTGTGGAAGCAAAGTATGGCGTTACAGTGAGGGGGAGGCTGCCGAATAGGGTGGGTAAGTAGCACATGTCTCTCGTTTGGAGGAGAATTGTTGAGATACAAGAGGGGGATGTCGCTGGTAAGTTTATGAGTGAAGATTGTTTTTTGTGGCACATAGGGAACGGGCAAAGGGTGCTGTTTTGGTTCGACCGGTGGTGTTTAGAGGAGCCTTTATGTGAGGTGTTCCCGCACATTTTTAGGTGTGCTAGCAACAAGGCTGCACGGGTGTGTGATTATGCGATGCAAGGCACATTGAACCGTGAGGAGTGGTTGTCGTTTTTTACCCGTGAGCTGCGTTCTTTTGAGCAGCACCAGCTGGGCCAAATGCGCGCGATTGTGAGGGGGTTTACCTTATGTGCGAGCGAGAGGGATGTGCTGGTCTGGAAGCCAAGTGTGATTGGACAGTTTTCCCGTGGGGAGTCTCATGAAATTGATGTCTTCTATGGATCTATCCGATTATGGTCTTGATGGTTTTAATATGTGGAAAATTGAGGTGCCTCCAATTGTACAATGCTTCCTATGGTTCGTGCAATTATGCCGACTGCCGGCGTTGTCTATGCTAAGCGCTAGGGGCATGTCGTTAGCGGGAATTCAGTGTGTGTGGTGTAGGGGGGTTGACGAGAAAGAGCATATATTTTTTACATGCACGTTTGCAAACAAGTTGTGGGAGGCGTTTTTCATATGGTGGAGGTTATCATGGGTAAATCCGAGAACGTTTGCGGATTTTCTTGTGCAATGTTGTAGTGGGGTTTTTTCGGAAGTAGGGAAAGCTTGGTGGATGGTTGGATGTACAGCGGTATTGTGGTCCTTATGGCTTGCGCGGAATGCTGTAATTTTCAATCATAAACATATGGTACTCGAGGAGCTGCTTTTCCTTATTAAGCTTCGATCCTTTTATTGGATTAAATACTCCGTGCACGGCAGCGACATAACCGAGGCTGCTTGGTGGGAGTGGCCGTCGGGTACAGTGAAACATAGAGCTGGAATCCGTTGGTGTCCACCGATAGAAGGCGCACTAAAGTTTAACGTGGATAGCGCGGCGAGGGGGAAACCGGGGCTGGTGGGATGTGGAGGTGTGCTGCGGGACGCGAGGGGTGTAGTGCTAGCTGTTTTTTCGGGACCGTTGGGTTGTATGGAATCGAATGAAGCTAAGTTTGGGCCATTTTTCATGCGGTTCGATTGCTGGCCGACTCAAGGTGGAGGGAGGATTGGTCGTTCATAATTGAATCCGACTCGCGAATTGCATTATCCTGGGTGCTGCACAAGGACAAACGACCTTGGCGATATAGGGGGCTATTTCGCGAGATTGATTATGCTTGCTTGCAGCTACGTTGTGTCTGCTTTCACCACGCTTTTCATGAGGCGAATTCTTTTGCCGATGCGCTCGCTAAAGGGGGTGTGGATAGAGTATCATGGTTTCATGCTGCTGTGGATAATGGTATGACATTGTAATGGGGTTTTTAGTCCGGTTCTTGGCGTTTTGGTTTCTACCTTCCATGATGCACTCTTTTTCCTCCAATTTAGGATAGGGAGGTTTTTTAAGGAGGCATATGGGAGGTTGTATGATTTCTTTTACACTGAATAAAATCATACAATTACCGATAAAAAAAAGAAAATGTCAAGTCATCATAAAAAAATAAAAAAAAGTAAAAATAAAGAGAAGGTTGAGAACAACAAAATGTTTAAATAATAGCATTTCTTGCATTGTGGTTGTTGGAAAGAAGTTTTGTCAAAGATCAACTTCATTGTGATTGTTGGAAACAAGTTTTGTCAAAGTTCTCAATCGTTCAACTCACATTTCTTGCATTTGCACAATAGATATATCACGTTATTCAATATCACACGATGGCTAAACGAAACTACATGGTATAATATACCGTGAAAGAAATCTTCGACCAATCATTTTTGTTATCGGCTTCAATATACTTCAATGTGTACATGCCACAATCATCTCTGAATCAAATATAAAATAGATTAATTTATTAAGAAGAAATTCATAGAGATATCTTCAAAATAAATTTTATTTTAAATTTTAAATACGTACAAATTTAGCTGCTTCGATAATTTTAGACAATGGAGTGGAAATTTTACATCTTCAAATAATCTACTTAAATGAGCATGACCCTCAAACTAAAGTAGAGTTTTATTCAACTGTTATAATAAATCAAAACAAAATTAAGAAATTAATAGTTAAAAACTATACGAATTCTATTAGTTCTCATAAATGAGTAAAGAACTTATTATATTTTGTGCAATCTTTTTACGCACTCTATTAGCGCCAAGAGATTCCAAACATAATTATGTCTCTCAACAACATCAACAACTAATACAATCCAATGTTTGCTTCTTGCATCATGTAAAGGCGCATATACCTGTTAAATCATGCGAGTTCAAAATCGCTGGTAACTACATACAAGCAAATAACAAAGTATAAATATATATGTTCAACATTACTATTATCAATAGGCATAAAGTTCTCTATCCATCGGTTATGAATGTTGAAAAGGCTTAGTTGCTTTCCTGACTTTTTATCATGTGTAAAACCTTCTAGCAAACTCTGCGATAAACATTAAATTTGAAAATGTCATGAAATCATCAACTGGAAATAATGTGATTTCTACCCCATAAATTATTTCTTACTTGAAAGGATAGAGGCAGATATAACTTCTTTGGCATAGGCTCTTGTCTCAAATGCAAATCGTGCACATAAATATCGATAAACTAAATATTAAAAAAATACTTATATTAATAACATATAAAATAAATATTTATTATAACATGTTAGATATCTATAATACCCAATCAGATAACCACTTTTCTAGAAAAACAATACATGCTTTGCCAACGTCCATATAATTATTATTTGCCATGTAAAGAGTGTTTTATCTATCATTTCATGAAGCAACATTCGTGCAAATTCTGTTTTCTTCAGACGTTAATAACTTGAAATATTGCTTGTACACATCACTTATCCTACCAGTTTCCCTGCATTCTTCTAATAAAAGATCACATGGCTCATATTTATACTGCATAAAATACATTTAACTCTTACAAATGATAATAACTTAGAAACTAAATGTCAATATTTAAAAAAATTGTGTATAATTTACACCTTTCTTGTTTTAAATTTGATTTGAGCTTCTACAAACAAATCTTTCGATCCTTGTTCAATCTCAAGATTACAAACCTTGTTTTTGTTCCCAACCTACACAATCGAATAATAATTGATCATATATTTAATTCAAATGAAATAGTTGTACATAATTTATTTCAAATTTTCACCGCACAAAGAAAATTATATTTTTGATCACGTTACTACCTCATTTTTTTCTAGAACTATCAACCTTGAATGTTTTCCAGTATCATTGCAAGTAGTGTTGTTTTCCTCTATCTACATATCATACGAAAAATATTGTTTTAAGTAAAATATGAAAGATAGCCAATAAAGAATGATTCATGCATACCTTTGTATTCACTTCAGAAGTCTGAGCTCTTTTTTTTTATGTCATATCTTTCGACTTCAGATCATCAGTCAAATCAAAACGTGCAGTCGAACATCTCACACTCTTTTTTTTGTTGAGAGTCTATACTCTTTGACAATGCCTTCGGATCGTTTGACATTTTAAGCCACATTTTTTACTTATTGGAGTTTCCTTTAACGTAACTAGTTGCCTAAGAAATCGATTGGGGGGCGGGGGGTAAATTCAAAGTTAAAAAGCTCTCTAGAAATTTATGGGAAACCATCTCTATCAGTCTTGATTTTTTCTTCTGATATAACTTCAAGTTTCTTTTTACCAATAGATTCTAATGAGGGAGAATAATAATTCGTATCACAATTAATAAATGGAGACATAATCGATATTTTAATACCACTCTCGGTTTCTTCTTTCAATGTTGCGGCAGTTAATTCTTCTTCCTTGTGAGATTTATTTTCTAAACCCTCATCATTCAATAGACCGCTATATAAATTAATCTCTTTTGGTCTATTTTTTAAATCATCTCCCTTTAATGATATTATGTATACTTTCTCCTTTCACTAAATCACCATCATGTATTGAACTTTTAACATTACTCGATGCTAATATGGCCACTAATTTTTTAAATTGGTCATTTAATTTCTCAAATTGACTATTAAAATTTTCAAATTGACCATTCATTTTAACAAATTTCTTTTCAATATTTTGCACCGAATGAATGAGTGTCTCGAACTTCTGAACACTCTGATAAGGAGTTTTTATGCTTTCCTCATGTACAACTTCAGCTTTTTCCTATATGTACATAAAATAATAATCTTAACAAAAAATATTTAACACTATTATTGAAAGTTCAGGTAATTATAATGAATGTACCTCGTTGTCTGTCTTCCCCGAGCACTTGTCGATAAGACGCTTGCTCTTCATCGTTGTATCTTGTTTTGAATGCATTAAATTTAGATCCATCATCTACATTAAAGAGTTAAATTTTAAGCAATCAGATCGCACTTAAAGCAACAAAGTGCAGAAAAAGAGCAATCGTACCAGTAAGCTTGCACTACCGTACCGGTACAGGTGCTTCTAAAAAAATTCATTGAGTTAAATATGTACCGGTACACATACGGTACCGGTATGGTTAAACTCACGTATCAATACGCTAAAACTACCGTACCGGTACGCGCAACGGGCTGCGATTGGGGGATTTTAAAACGACAATAGGATTTAGGGTTCTAACAGACAAATTAGGGTTTTGAAAATGTAATTAGGGTCATAATATGGGTGTTAGGATACTCAATTTTTCAAAATTAGGGTTTAGATAATGTTTAGGATTTGAAAATTAGGGGATTATGTGATGCAATTTTTAGGATATAGGTTTAGGGGATCCCGAAATTTGGTGGTTGAATAGAAAGAGGGTGCAGGGGAGTGGCTGGTGACGGCGACAATTGAAGGAAAAACACCAAAATTGAATCAAGATTAAATTAAATTTCAAATGTGGAATTGGGATAAATTACCTACTTGCGAAAGGAGAGATATCAACGACGGCGACAGACGCTCGACGCCAGGGTAGGACGAATATGGCTGGCGACGGCGGCTAACAGTGGCGACGGAAAATGAGTTAATTTCAAAGAAAAGTACTTAGGGTTCTTTGATTTGGGGATAGATTTTTTATTAAAGAATGTTTAATATAAAATTAAAAAATAACAAAATGTATTTTAATTAAATTATAGTTTTAATTTTTTAAAAAATATAATTATGCGATGAGTACTTAGATTTTAAATCTTTATAAATTAAATTATCGGTGCTCGTCGTTAGTGGTACTCATCGGAGCTTGTCAAGCGTTATAGAATTTTTCATATAATATAGTCCTAGATCTAGCCGATATAGCTAATTGTATCGCACGTTATTAAATTATGACTTTCATTTTAAATTGATATCTATATTTTTAAACATTAAATTCATCCTCAAACTATGACATTCATTCTAAATTATCCTCAAACTTTTGAATATTCTTATTTCATCCCAAAATAGGAATTTCATTCTAAATTAGTCCTCAAACTTTTGAATGTTCTAATTTAATCTTTAAGTTATCAGCGCCAAGAAATATTAGTTGTTTTGTAATCACTAATATCTATTATGTAATAATATGTTGTGAGATAAATGATGCATTAAGGATGAAATTAAAACGTTCAAAAATTTAAAGATTTGTTTAGAATGAAAGTCATAGTTTATAGATGAAATTAAAAGTTTAAAACCCATTTTAAAGTGGGTATCATAGTTTTAAAAAAGTGCGGTGTAATTAACTTTATATGATATCTATCACAATAAATACAAAGTGAAATATATTGGGAAGCTGTTTTTTTTTTTTTGCTGATATTATTTGGTTCAAGACGTGAGGTTCGAGTATGGTAATAGAGTGAAGAAAGAGGATGAAAATGAAGCGAACCACCAAAAATTAAAAGAACTCTATATTTTAGTTTTTATGTCAAATTTTTTTATGTTTAAAATATTATATGTATTAATATATTTAAATGAATTCTCACTAAAATTATATTTTCACCCAAAAAATAAAATTATATTTTTCTTTCTTTCTCACGCTATTATTTATTTATTGGTAATTTTTAATAAAGCATCTATCTACATTGATAATTTTTGAACCAATTCAAAAAAAGTAATTGTATCTATTTATGGTTTTAAAAATTAGTAGTTGTATAGATCAGCACGCTTCTATCAAATTGTTTCAAATTACTATATAAGGCAACGAATACAAAATAGAGTTTGTTTTGTATTGGAATTTGAACTTAAAGGAAACTTGAACTTGACATTTATTACTTAGACGTATTCATAATTTATTACTTAATTCGAATAATTACAAATTTGAAAGGTGTAAATTTAGATATATTATTTTTAGATCAATTTAGAAATAGTAACATAATTATGATTCATTTGCATTAATATCTAATCGATTGGACTAGAAAAGTTAAGCTTAAGAAACCAACACATGTCAGCATATAAGACGGTATACTGTGTTATGTGATTGAATTGGATTGGATTCCTTTTTACAAATTAGAAATGAAAACTTTGTAATCTCATTCAATTAAATTCAGAGGTCATTGATCTGACCTAACATATTTCTGAAGAATAACATAAAACTCAAAATTATAAGCACATACAATACGAACAAAAATTTTCAGCTTCTTTTGTGGTTTTTTTTGTTTTTTACCGGTATTTAAGTACGATTGTACTCAGGGACGGAGCCAGGATTAAACGAGGAGGGGGGCAGACCGATTAATTTTGAAATAATAAGGTTCTAAAAAGTAATTAAATCATAAAAATTAAGGGAGTTTAGGTTTAATTTTATAAATTTTAAAATTGAAAGGTCTTAAAATGTAATTAAACCATAAAAAGAGGGGTTCAAAGTTAAATTTTATTAATTTTAGAATACATGACTTTGAAAAATAATAAACCATAAAAATTTTGGGAGGGGCAAGGAAGAAAAAAAGACTTAATTGCAATGGTTTCAAAATTTTAAAGACCTAAAATATAATTAACCCATATATTTTGGGTGGGGGCAATTGCCCCTCCCACCATAAACATAGATCCGTCCCTGATTGTACTAAAGAATAGAATCATGTAAAAAATAT
This sequence comes from Hibiscus tridactylites, assembly GCA_958450335.1. NCBI lineage: Eukaryota > Viridiplantae > Streptophyta > Magnoliopsida > Malvales > Malvaceae > Hibiscus > Hibiscus tridactylites. Next base: position 77,578,196 of record OY288280.1, read on the forward strand.
ATTAGTGCGCCTCATTAAAAATCTCTCTAAACATATAGTGAGGAAAAGGGCACACTCGATAATATTATACGAAATAAAACACCAAAGGGTAAAAACACCAAAAAATACACACGACACCAAAGACAACAATGTCCCAACTCCCAACTGTCATATCACCACAACGACTATCTTATACCACAAAGGCAACTCACAAAACTTGCATCATAATCGAAACATGCACTCTAATCTTCAGGCAACTTAGAATACTACATAAATACAAACAGTAAAATTTCTCATATACACCAACAAGTCGTAGATGCACTAACTGATGGCGATGCAACCAAAACAAAAATATCTGAAAGCCATAAATTCTGAATCATTGTCCTCAAAAACGCTTTTTAGTTACGTTTCAAGTTTTACGGATGCTTAACTCTTTTTTGAAGATAAAAACACAAACTTCGATAATTTAATTCTATATATGTCTTTTTTTATAGAAATAATATGTCTTCCTTAAATATGGTAACTGGGTCGTTCGGTTTGGATTGATTTTTGGTTTGGGTTGTATTTGTTTTAAGTTCGATTCAGATCGGATCGGGTTTAATTCGGATTTAGATCAAGTCTACGCATTTTCGGGTTGGGTTGGGTATCGGGTCGGTTCGATTTCGGGTCGGGTCGATTTTAGCTCAATTTCAACTCTTGACCTTTCAATGTTTTAAATTAAATCACCATTAAGAGATGATAATCTGTCACAAACTCAACCTATAAGACTTGTTAAAGTTTAAAACTTGAATTCCGTATTGTGTTCATTGTCGAGTTTCGATTGATGGTTTTTTTATTTTTTCAAAATTAACTTTTGCATATCTAAGACGAAAAAAATTTGATTTTACGAAATTAGAATTAGACTATTTGGAAATTATTTAATAAAATATAATTTTATCATATTTTTTGTTTATGAATAAAAGCAATTTAGGTATGTTTTAATTGTTTGAGATTTAATTGGATATTTAAACTTTTGACTTAGATATTTAATTAATATCATAAATTAAATAAAACACTAAATCAAAAAAAAATTATAATATATATATATATATATATATATATATATATATATATATATATATATATATATATATATGAAAGTTGGCTTGAAATATATTAACTTTATGGAAAATACTTTGATGCACAAGCTTGTGTAAACTTTAGTTTACACAAGCCCTTTAATTTTAGGGTTTAGGGTTTTAGGTTTTAGGTTAGGGTTTAGGGGTTTAGTATGTAGGGTATATAATTTAAGGTTTTTGAGTAGAATTTAGAGTTTAGGGTTTAGGGCATAGGGTTTAGGTTGTTAGGGTTTGTGATTTAAATTTTAAATTTTATAAAAGGATTGTGTAAAAAAAATTTACACAGCTTGTGCATCAAAATAAAACCCTAACTTTATTTTATAATCATTCATATCAAATTATTTTTTAAATGAAAAATTATCAAATAAAATACGAAAATTTTCTTTTAAAGGAGAAAAGAAACCAGGTTGATGTTCGGTTTGGGTTGGATTTGAAAAATTAAATTCGGGTTGTTTTCATTTCGGATCTGTTGAGATTTTTGATTTTGATATAACTTAAATGAAAAATATTTTTGGACTTAGACAAATTTGTAAAAACATTTCAAAAGTACATAAACTTGAAAAATATATTTGAAAGGTTTTTAAATTTTTTTTGACTTTTTTTAAATGTTTTCAAAATAGCCCAATAGTCAAAAACAGGCTCTGAGTATTGGTATAGACTAATGCTATCGATACGCAGAATAACCTGTACCAGTACGATTTCTCGTGTACTGATGCGCCCTTTTTAATCCCCAAGATTTCAAATTTCGGTAGCTAAAATCAATACCACTAAAAGCTTGGTCGTACTGATACACAAGTATCTTGAATCGCTACCCTTTATAATAAATGTCCAACGACTCTTTTTATTTAAAGTAAGTGTACCAATACCAATGTTCGCGTATCGTTATCGGCGAGCACATAACTACATTTATGGCTGGAATTAAAGTCCACAACAACTCTAATCAACCCCAACGAGTAGTAATGATCATGAATCCATTAGAATGTTTTTCCAATCATCCATGTAACAGTAAGAAACCAACTACCAACATTTAATGTTGGAAAAGTTGTTATAAAGATTATTTTTGTCATATTTCTTTATAGAACACACTTGTGAGCTTAATTATTATATTTGCTCAAGTGTTAAGATTTGAGTAAGTACTCAAATTGCAAACACATTTGCCTATAGAGAATTTTCTTGTTTGCCAATTTATTTTCTCTTTTTTAGGAGAGCTTTTCAAGTGGGTATAAGTCTTGGTTGTAAGAGTTATCTCCTTGAGCCATAAAAAAAGAAAAAAACAAGTTAGTGAATATGTGAAAAATCTTTAGTGTGGATAGCTAAAGTAGTGGAAATAGACTTGATTTAGAAGTTTATGGAAAATACTTTAATAAGCGCCAAAACTATGTATTTTTTGTAATAGGTGCCTAAAGTATTTTTTAGCTAAAATAAGTGTCTAAAGTTTTATTTTTTGTTGAAATGGGTGTCAAAGTAGGTGCCTCAGTTGACTTTAAAACTAGCCAGAAATGAAACTTTAAGTACCTATTACAAAAAAATATTGTTTGGGCACATTTTTGTAGTTAAGCCTTTTATTATGTATATAGTTTTTACATTTCAAAGGTAAATACTAATATTTGAACTCAAACCAGATGAGACAATATGCACATTTTTCACCACTCAATCAATTAATGAATTTTTTTATATTTTGACATAATTAGAGATGATTATAGGACCTGGACCCGATGGATTCCGACCCGACCCTATAAGGTCGAATTTTTTTTTTTAAATAGGTTCGTGACAGGTTGGGTCAGGTGAAAAATAAAAAAAAAATCGATTTCAGTTTATGATGAAAAATATGACATGACCCACGATATTTGTACAATTTTTTTTATATATTTATAGATAATTGCTATAATATATATATATATATATATTCAATTACATCCTTAATTTTATCAAATAAAAAATATATATAATTACTATATTTATTACTCTTTATATATTTTTTCTATTATACCCTTTATTTTTAATAAAAAAGGAAAACATATTTTTAATTGTATAGGGTCAGTTGCATGTCAGGTCGGGTTCGTGTATGAAGTGGACAAAACTTGGACCCGTGCCCTTTCCGTGGTATACTGACTCAATAATTTGCATATTTGCGTAATAATATACTTTAACACAAAAGTAACGTTTTTACCATATTTGTTGTTAACACCGAATCTTATTCGGATTCAAGATGTTTATCGATGTTCAAATGACAAAACAGCTAAAGCCCGATTAATTACTCAAATTTTAAATTTTAGATTCACGTGGATGATCTGGCCCGATAATTTTAAATACCTCATCGTATCCAAATGACAAAACAGCTAAAGCCTTCCTCTGTAAAAATATATATATTAAGACAAAGAAAAGAAAAGAAAAGAAAAGATTTGCTTTGTTGTGATTAAGACAAAAATATATATTAAGCCTTGAGATGTTGCTATCATTTTCAGGAGATTATAATTGGAGTTTAGTCCTGTATTTGGGACATCATGAATCGACCATAGCTCGGCCAAGAGTATAGAACACTGGCCCAAGTTACGAGAAAAACCAAAAATACAATTACCTCTAACATCACGAATGAGTCCTCCACACGCTGCTACATCATAGGACAAACAAACAATCGACGTTATAATTGTAAGATTATGGAGACTAGAAATCACCTCTTTGCTAAGTGCTGTTTTGTAAGATTGTTATGGGAGAGAATTTTTACTATGTTATAATTGTCAGTTCAGTTACAATAGTTGAGTAGATTTGATTGCTTGGGTGCATATGCGTGGAAAATACAAATTACGGTTCTAATTCGTCTTTTATAGTGTTGTCCGAACTATTTTCTTTAGCAGGAAAGAAATGAGCAGCTCCATGAAAAGCCTTCTAGCTGGTTGATACTATTTATGTCCGAATTAAGAGAGATGTTTTTTTAAGATTATCGAGTTATACTAAAGTTGTAAATAATTCTTCTATTATGATATATAGATGGAGATTACTTTGTAATTAGGGGTATTGTTGTTTTGAGAGTTTGTTGTTGAACTGGTTTATAGGGAGGTTTTTAGATGAAAAAAAGTCTTTGATTATCCAAAAAAAAAAAACGGTCGACATTTGCCTTCACCCATCCGAGCATCGATTCTGACTATTAGGAAGCAAGGTTTGAATCATTGGTTCCTGACTGCATTTTATGTTCACTTACAAAGGTCATGTTGCGCAAACGTTCAGCAATCGCGAACTCGAATTTCACAAAGCTCTCCTCAAATATCCTCTTATTTCGGCGTGTCCATAAAATCGAGCAAATCAAATCTCCATCCAATGACTATAACGAGTAAAGTGAGTCGACCTTGTGATGTTTTAGACCACCCATTCTTGGACATTGAGGCTATTAAATTCCTCCAGTTTACTAGGAACAATTAGAGACTTCCAAACCAATTTGGCTTTTATACAATCCCTTAAGACATGTAACACATTCTCTGAGCCATTATTAGTACATATGGAACAAGCATCATTGGACGATAAGTGTCTCCTTACGTGCTCGGTGCTCCTCATGCAATGCTAATTAGAGACACACACAGATCCTCTGCGGAGCTAATAGCTTCCAAACCTTCAAATCAACCCAAATGTCGGACCAAAAGTCAGTCTGTTCTTGAGGATGCAAACCACTTGTTCGTGACTGTTATTGGAAAAATATTTGTACATGGAGAAAATCTTTTACTCGTATATTTGACTTAAGGTGGTCTAGGAGGATGCTCATGCAAACCACTTGTTCGTGACTGTTCTTGAGGTGCAGATGCTGATTTAACATGACGTGTATACCAGTATAACGACTTTGGAGGTGTTTATAAAAGTCCAACTGGGTCGTCTGTCGCGTTCGTTTGGTGCTGTGAGACTCATGTATGCTCCCAGACCCCGGATTGGGATGGCTGAGTGTGTTCGATTGGTGCTGTGAGTAGGCTGCAATTGAATAAAGCATGTGATTGTTCTCGTTATGCTCTTTGTTGGCTTGTGGTTGTTTTCTAGTATTTGCTAGCTAGATTAAACATAGTGGAGCTCTTGCTCTATCTAGGTGTTGTGGTATTATAGATGTTCAGGTGGTAGTTTTGTTGAGAAGGGTTCGTTCTGTCTCTTTTGAATGTCTCTTGGCTTATTGATTGGTTTTTGGTTAGTTTCTTATCTACTTATAGTGTTTTTTTTTTCATTTAAATTTACGGAGGTTTTTAGCGATGCTCACATATAAATTTTAGGTTTATATAATTTTTTATTAAAATTATAATTGCCGAGAAAAAAAAAAACCAGTTTGTCGACCATTACAATTATTCCAACAAACTTCTTACCAAATATCCTCCAAAAATGAAATTAAGACCCCTCTACAAACACAAACAATTATCGGATTGGAGATTTTGTGGCAATGGCTCAATCCATTTTTATTTAGCCTTCACAACGTGCTTTATTAATTACATACGAAAAAAAAAATACATGCATGAATTAAAAAACGTGCTTTATTGCTTCTAAGCCAAACTAAGAGAGAGATTAAAGTTTATTGGCTTAACCGTCAAAAACGTGCCCAAACTATGCATTTTTTCCAGTTAAGTGCTCAAACTATTTTTCGGGCCAAATTAGAACCTAAAATTTCATTCCGTGACCCATTTAAGGTTTACCGTTAATTTTTTCCGTTAAAGGACACGTGTCACCTCCAGAAAAATCCAAAATTATATTAAAAATAAATAAAATTAATTAATTTTAAAAATTCTTTAAATTTTACAAAACAACCCCTAAATTTCAAAATCCCTAAATCCTAATTTGGGCCGATTCCGCCACTGATTGCCACGCTGCCGCCCACCAAATCGGTCGCCGGACCATCACGACCATTTCCCCCACCACCCCATCGTCGGAAATCAACCGACACCGTGCGAATTGACGAAATTGTCGAATGGTTCTTTCGAATGATTCGCGACGAACATCGGCAAGAAGGGCGACAAACGGTGTGTAGGTTGTTTGGCGAGGGGAGGGCACTTCATTTCATCGCCAGCAACGCTGCCGGCGACGGCGGGAGTGGTCGGATTTGGGGGTTTAGGGATTTGGGGACTATTTTGAGATTGTTTGAAACTTTCATGATACATTTTTATTTTTATCTTCTTTTATTAATTTTATTTATTTTTAATATAATTTTAGATTTTTCTAGAGGTGACACATGTCCTTTAACAGAAAAAATTAACGACGAACCTTAAATGTGTCACGGAATAAAACTTTAGGTCCTAATTTGGCCCGAAAAATAGTTTAGGCACCTAACTGGAAAAATGGCATAGTTTGCGCACCTATTTGACGGTTAAGCAAGTTTATTTGAGGGACGATTATTCTAATAGTTAAAAGTATATTTTATGAGCTCATCCCCTTGTGTCTTATTGGCAAGGTAGATGTTCATCATTCCTTGAGACCTGGGTCTAAACACCAGTAATGCATGTTGTGTTTGCTGTCTTTAAAAAGGCTAAGAAAGTTGAACAGATGCTACCCTTGCATCACATCAGCATATTAAAAAAATTTATATTTTATGAATTTTTCTTCAATTTTGCTAGGATCAAAACAATTTGTTTTAAGTGTAATATATATTTATTAATACATGTCAAAATTTTATTCATATAAAAGTTTATTGTTTTTTTTGTATTCGTGTTAATTATGTTTGTGTTATTTTTTTGTATGTTCAAATTTAAAAAATATAATATTGCATGCAAAAATAATTAATTTTAGGTAAATTTTGATGTAGTTGTATGAGAGTGATGTGTTCACATTTTCTTTTGTCTTTTCTATTAAATATTACGTTTCAAAAAGGTAAATATTAAGATTTGCACTCAAACCAGATGAGATAATATAGATATCTTTGACCACTCAATTAATTAATATTTTTTTATAATTTGATATAATTAGGGATGGGCATGAGATCTTGGCTCGATCTGACACGAGATTTTTATTTTTAAAAAATAAGTTCGGGCCGGGTCGAGTCAAGTGAAAAATAAAAAATTTCAGTTCGAGTTTAGGGTGAAAAAATCTGACATAGTCCAAGATATTTGCATAATTTTCTATATATTTAGAGATAATTACTATAATGTCCCTCTTATATATTAATTACACCCTTAATTTTATCAAATAAAAAAAATATAAATATCACTCTTTGTATTTTTGGCCTATTACACCCTTTATTTTTAATAAAAAAGGAATATATATTTTTAATTGTTTAGGGTCGCCGGAAATAAATTTTAATACTAAAATTCGGATTGAATTAATATATGAGGTTGACAACAAAACGACTCGTGTCCATCCTAAAGTATAATGACTCAATAATTTGTATATTAGTGTACTAATATACTTTTAAGACAAAATTAACGTTTTTTTCTTCATATTGTTGTTAACACCGAATTTTATTCGGATTCAAGATGTTTTTCGATTTTCAAATGACAAACAGCTAAAGCCCAATTAATTTACTCATATTTTAAATTTTGGATTCACGTGGACCTGGCCCGATAATTTTGAAATTTGATTTTAGGGTTTGGGTTTTGAATTATGGTTGGTTCTAATGAATCTCGGGATTACATATATATTGGGCAATAAATTTTTTTAATAGCCGGATATATTGGGTAATAATTTTTTTAACAATTCTTACTTAGGGAAAGGGAAAGAAAAATTTGCTTTTACTAGGTCTAGAACTCATAACTTACGAAGAGATGAAGTGTCAACTAAGAACTATTAACCAATTGCTCTAGAGGTTGTTAACAGGTAATAAAGTTTTAAAACCTATTATATTCTATATATTTTTTATCTTTAAATAAAACAACTAAAAATTCATACGAGGATTAAACATGTGAATGATGAATTTATATACAAATTCTTCACAAATTCACTTGTGATAATTTACAGCTTGTGTCACTAATCTTACTATCTATCTATCTATATATATATATATAAATCTTTAATCAAATCAAATTAGATAATTCAACTTTTTTATTAATAAAATAAATCACTTATATTAACAACATTAGGTCATTTTAACAAACAAAAAAATTGTAACCCCGTAGACCCGCCTATGCGTTACAACGGATTTTAGGAAGTCACATTAGGGTCACAAGAGCGACCCACAGTAAAAATACACATAAAAAAACATTTTAACTCAAAACACTTATTAAACTGTAAAAATCAACTTCTGTTTAAAATACCATTTCAGGAAGTCATTTAAACACATAACAGAAATTTCAGAAAGTGTTTTACAGACTCTATCATAAAACAATACATGACATACATGCCCACTAGCTATACAGTACTGTACTCCAAAAGCAACGCCGAGAGAACTCCGAACATTGTTGTCAAACATTATACCATGACATATTCTTTTAACCTGCGATGGTAAAAACGACATGAGCTTGGAAAAACTCAGTAATACAAACCACCAAAAGATGCTATAAGCTCATGCAGATATATAGTAGGCATAACATTTTCATGATGTTCCAAGTAGTAACAGTCTTCATTTTCTTTCCGCTATTTTAGGGTAACGTTATACTTGAGAATGACGGTACTTGTTCTTTATTCAATCATCGAGTAACAAACATGAATTATACAAGCTGATAGATTACGAATATGGAAACAAAGAGTTTAGTGTCTAGTGTGTTCCAATAAGTGCAGATCAAACATGCATAAATACTTACCAATCATATCATAAAAACACGTAACAATTCGATGCAAATGTTCAAGTATATACAAGGGTTTACTAGTAACTACCCTCCAACCTTACTCCAAATATGTAGTCCCCCAGAACTGCATCCATAAGGACTTACTCTAGGCCCGATAAGCATAGGTGCCACCTAAGGGGTTGCTTTAGGTCCATAAAGATTTACTCGTGCTAAAGTATCGGAACCTACCCAAGGGGAGACCTTGAGTCAATAAGGATTTACCAGCTTGATCAGGGCTGTACCAATAGAGACTTCATAACATAACCCAACAATATACCCCAGATAACAATCAGTATTCAGATTTCAGACATGAGTAACAAAATACATATGGCGGGCATATTCCATTCGAGGCATTAGAAACAGAAGTTCATGCTCTTTAGACACATATATTGGCATACCATTGAGCAGACGATATCATCATTCATCATGCAAACAGAGTGTACCATCCTAGGTCAAGCTAACAAATTATACCATTACTTACATCATGAAGACAGACAATATTATCACAGATCAAATAACCACATAGCACAATCATATACCAAGTATACAGATCGAGCGGACTTACAACGGGTAGGCAGAAAATGTTATCATATGTCCAGTTCATCATTTCATCAAGCATATCATCGTTCATAATTAAGTCATTAGATTGTTTACTAACATGTAATAATCATACAACACATTCAACTGAATGTAGCACACATGGAACACACTAGGTAGAACAATTTATTTTTTGGAGATACTTGGCATTTACGAAATGGAACACATTAAACTTTTGATAATTTGAACGAATTTTATAAACGAGGCCCCTATTAAAAGGGGGTTCGTACTAACAGTTCAAACCAGATATTTAGGAGTTGATACATCAAGATCTTTGAGAGTTTAGATACATCATGAGTAATTTAGTCATTTAAGCCTACAAGGGCATTATGGTCATTTTATCATACATGGGCATTTTGGTAATTTATACCAACGAGGCATAAATAGTCGCTCAGGAAAATTCTATTGCTCATCAGGTTTCTAGCCAGACATTCAGAGATTTCTATGTCAAGATCTTTCACTATAAATGGTGATTTTGTAATTTAGCCCAATAATGATAAAATGACGATTTACAAAATTTAAGATTTCCAGAAGTTTTTCGAGCCTCCAAACCATTTGAACTAACATATCCCAACCTTACAGTACTAACCAACCCTTCTAATGCATCTAGCTGTATCATATATCTGAACGGTTGCTTTCATATTTCACCACAGGACTTGCCACAGAGTAGTCGAACTTATATTCTGTGCGGAAAAACTTCCAACCTTATATTAATATCATGAGTGATTAACGTACATGAGTCATGCTTCAACCCTTATGGGCATTTTAGTCATTTTCAACTTTATTGGCATTTCCAGAATTTTATCAGAGGCAATTTATTTATTTCAGTCAAGGGGGTATTTCAGTCATTTTGAAGCTCGGGATATCCCTCATTCATGTCAATTGAACCATATATAGCATTTCAAACATTTAAGTACCCGTGGGTGTTTCAGCCATTCACGTAATTTCAGTACCTCCAACCACTTCATTCAATTTTAGAACTCAAAGGTTTATCCATCGTTCTAGTTAATTTGCAAACCTTGGTGTATGAGGATACTTCAACCTTTTTGGTCAATACGATCCTTCCGATTAATTTAACCATAACAATACTTCTAATACTTTTAGTCATTTCCCGTAAATCTATATTCGAAGATTCATTCCAAAATCAAGGAAACCTAACACCTTTCAATCTCGAAGGTTTAAATCTTGTTACCATAGCTTTCCAAGTAGTTCGAGGTTTTTAGATGAATCTGGTTGTTTTACCATATCTAGTGTAGATTTCTATATCGCTTCCAATTCCAAGGGTATTTTAGTCATTCTCATACCTTAAGGGCATTTTCGTAATTTCATATCCAAATATTCTTCACATTAATCATTTGACACTAATAATCGGATTTGGGAGATTAGCTTCCTTATTAATTACTTATTGAACTCTAGATCCTTCTGATTTATTGATCTTCTCATTCGAGCATTGCAATCTTATCTAGATTATCATACTCATTTTCATTTCTGATTTGACTTGAGCAGAAATAGCAGTACTCATCATCATTTTTATGCATGCATTAACAAGTACCAACATGTTCATAAAGCATTCAAGAGGTAGTAATGTATTACCTTAGCTCCGAGCTATATTGGTCGATTCATGAAACCACATTTGATTGCACTCAAACTTGAATTCGACGTCCATCAACAATTCGTATTCAAGGAGCTATGAGTACCTTCAATTACACAAATTTACATTTCAGTCCTTACTCACAGTACTCCTAATTGAATAATTAATACATATAGAAGTTCAGGTTCAAGGTCAGATTCGGAGGCTTTCGGGTCAGAATTTTGCGAAACGGGCTTCAAAAACGGACTCAGGACGTTGAAAAACATAAGATAGGGCTTTTCAGAAAATTTTGACTTTTTGGTCAAAGTCAACACTGACGTCAACAGGTCAATGATCAATGCTGACGTCAGCAGGTCAACGGACAGAGGTCAACTAAGTTGACTCGACTGACTCACTGTGCTGGTTCGAGCTGAGTTGACTCAGTGGCTAACCCGGACTGAGTTGACTCGGCAGACAGGTTGGGCGTCGGGTTCGGGTATGGGTTGGGTCAGACTCGGGTTAGACCCTAATTAAATCGGTTCACTCATGCTAGGGCAATCTGGTCGCCGAACGGTCGCCGGCAGCCCAAAATTCTCGAATTTTACATGAAAAGATAGATATCCTTTTAATCAATTCAAACCAAACTACACATAACCAAAAATTGTTGGAATCTGACCGGGATCTTACGAACGGACAAAAAGGTCGTCGAAACTTACGAAGCTCCGTCGATGGCCTTGCTGGCGTCGGTCGGACAGAGGAGCACCAAGGTGTTGCACGGCTCGACGCGGGGAGTTCGATGGCTACCCCTCATGACTCGAACGGACAACATCACAATCCAAAATAGAGGAAGACAAACGATGGTCATTTTTGGCCGAAGCTTTAGACCGCGTTGTACGGCGAACGACATCGCGATTGTGCGCGTGACCGATGGCTGGGTGATCGGAGCGGGATGACGCACATGCCGATGGTGGCGGTGTCACACACGGAGCGATGGTGAAGGCGGTCGTGGGTTGTCGAAAAACTGGGGAAGATGGGGTTTTTAGGCTGAAGCTTCAAACGAGATTTTTTCGGCGACGGTGGCTCGGTTGCGTGCGTGACTGGTGGCTAAAGGACCGGAGCATGACGATGCACACGCCAGTGGTGGCGGTGACAGCCACGACGGGGTGGTGCGACAGATCGGAGCAAGACGGTGGTAGAGAGATGAAGAAGGTGAAGAGTTGAAAGCCCCTGTGTATTTTTCTTTTTTGTAAACGAAAGGGTAGGTGGATCTCATTAGATCTTATCTATTATGAGTTTGACCGAACCAAACTAAAACAAATAAGATCAGAGGTAGGCTAAGACCAAGAGCATCCTTAACTTAGATGGTTAACCTTTCTATCTCCTAAGACCAAGAGCCATGCTCTCTCTCCCGTTTTTTTTTGGTGTTACAAAAATTGACTCAACGTTCTATTTAGCATATGTTTTTATATAACACATTTTTATTAATAAATACAAACTTTATAGTTTATATCATCGTTAATTAATAACAATCTATAATAATAAAAAAGAAGTTTGTAATCGGATCAAAAACTTGGATAACAAAGTAGATAATCAGATCAACATATAGTAATTAAGCAACCTTAAATAAACTCATCTGGATTAACTAAGCTCTTCATCAAACAGCTGATGGATTAACTAAGCCTTTATCGAATGTCTATTTTCAGATCTTCAGGCAAAGACTTGGAGTTAAATCTTGGACTAAAGATCAAGAAGAGAGAAAATAGGGAGAATGTTAGCATAACTGAGACGGTTTTAGCTTAACTGATCTGTTTTTATTTGTTATTGCTATTGGGTCAGTTATAGAGTCTGTTGGGCTTGTATCTGTTTCTCTATAAAAGAGCACTTGGGCCTCTGTAGTTAGTAGTCCATTTTTGTATTGTATTCTGATATAATGAAATAACAGAATTTCCAATTCCTTTCTTATTTTCCTTTCGATTTCCCTTTTTCTTATTCTTCCACCGTGCTTATCAACGTTGATCACTGTTCCGGTGATCTTCTAAGTCGTACATGGTATCAGAGCTTGTTCTCTTCCGGCATTGTAAAGTCTGAATTGCATCGATTATTGCTGAGATGAGTCATCAGTCTGGGCAAGCTACCAGTGAAGCAGATTCGACAGAGCATGTCTTCTCGTCGAAGAAGACGACGCTATTCATGAACAAACGAGTTAATATTGTGCTTGACAACTTCAATTTTCTGCTATGGAAGCAGCAAATTCTTCTAGCTGTCCGAAGTCACCGCCTGGAGAAACTTCTACTTGGAAAGGTCAAGGCGCCGCCGGAGATGATTCGAGGTGATGGCGATGAGATGGTTGAAAATGAAGAATATGAGTTGTTCATCGCTCAGGATAGCGCGTTGGCGTCGTGGCTATTGTCGACGATCAGTTCTCAGCTTCTCTCTCAGCTCGTTGGTGCAGAAACAGCTTCCGGTGTCTGGGCAACAGTCACGAAGCACTTTGCTAGCCAATCAACAACAACAGTAATGAGTTTGCATTACAAATTGAAGACGCTTAAGAAAGGGGGTCTGGATATGCGTACTTACATTTCTCAGATCAAAGAGGTATGTGACTCTTTAGCTGCGTGTGGTAGTCCGATTTCAGATATAGAGAAAATAGCAACAATTTTGAATGGATTGCCTATCGAGTATAAGTCGTTTGTTGCTGTAATTACTGCTAGTAGGGAGCCATTTACACTTGATTCTGTTGTTTCTGTGTTAATTGATGCTGAGGTTCAACAACGTGCGTTTGATCAGACTAATACCTTTTCTGGAAGTATTAGTGTAGCTCAGGGTTCGACAGAGGGTGCGAAGACTAATGTTGACATGGTTTCTCAACAACATCAACAAGGTTACAATCCTCCTCCTTACAGGCAGTATTCCAATTTTGGGAGGGGTCGAGGACGGTCCAGGCCTCAGTGTCAGGTTTGTGGCAAGGTTGGACACCTTGCTGATGCGTGCTGGCATCGGTTTGATCAGACGTTTTCAGTTAGGAGGAATGCAAATCGAGATGAGTCTGGTGCTATTAATGTCTGTGATGGAGGGACTAACAGCTCAGGGTTTGTTTGTACTTGTGCAGGGAAGTTTGGTAATGATGGTGGTACCTCTACTCAGCAAGCATCTGGGGTTGGTGATCAGTGGTATGTGGACTTTGGTGCAACTCATCATGTCACACCAGAAGGCACTAAGGTGATGAGAGGAACTGAGTATTCTGGCCCATGTAAGATTGTGGTTGGTGATGGTGCTAATTTGAATATAGTTAGAATTGGTCAATCTGCTTTAATAAGTGATAGACAGTCATCTAAGTCTTTAGTATTGAATGATTTGATGCATGTACCTCAGATTACTAAAAACTTAATTTCTGTGTCTAAGCTTGCTAGAGACAACAGAGTTTATCTTGAATTTCATGCTTGCAATTGTCTGGTGAGGGATAAAGATACATGAGTTGTTTTGCTTGAAGGCAGACAGGTTGAAGGTCTCTATAAATTTAATTCTGTTGCAAATAATTACAAGAATCATAAGTCTTGTAACAATGTAGAAGTTAATTTTCTAGGCAATACATATGAGTTGTGGCATAGAAGGTTAGGCCACCCTGCACATGATACTCTGTTAAAAGTGTGTAAAGAATCTGATATTGTGATCTCTGAGAATGTGAATAAAATAGTTTGTGTTGCTTGTCAAATGGGAAAGAGTCACAGGTTACCCTTTGATACTTCTGAAACTATGTACAATACTCCTTTCCAACTTGTTTACACTGACTTGTGGGGTCCAGTACATGTTGTGTCTGGGGGATATTATTATTATGTAGCCTTTGTTGATGCTTGTACAAGGCACTGTTAGATTTTTTTGTTGAAGCATAAGAGTCTGGCTATTGCAGCATTTAAGCAGTTTCAAAAGCTAGTCTTAACTCAGTTCAATGCTCAGATTAGAGAACTTCAGAGTGATTGGGGAGGTGAGTATAGAAGTTTATCTCCTATTCTAGCTGAAGAAGGTATTCAACACAGGCCCACATGTCCTCATACTTCCCAACAGAATGGGGTTGTAGAGAGGAAACATAGGCATGTGGTTGAGTTGGCCTTGACCCTCCTTGCTCAAGCCTCACTTCCTCTTAGGTTTTGGGCTCATGCAGTATCAACTGCTGTCTTTATAATTAATCGTTTACCAACTAAGGTTCTACATGGTCTTTCACCTTATGAAAAGCTCTTTGGTAAAAAGCCACAATATGACTTGTTTCGAGTGTTTGGCTGCAGATGCTTCCCTCATCTCAGACCCTTCAACAGACACAAGTTGGATTTTAGGTCTCATCCATGTACCTTCTTGGGCTACAGTCCTCAACACAAGGGATACCAGTGTTTGGGACCAAATGGTAAGTTGTACATTTCCAGAAGTGTGGTGTTTGATGAATTGGTATTTCCCTTTACAAACAGTAGGTTGGGGTCTGAACCTTCTAAAGGAGCTTCAGCAGAACATTTTTTCTCTGATCTGGAGCTTGTTTCTAGCCTTGATGATGTGAAGAGGCTCTTCTCCCCTTCATCAAATGTTTCTGCTAATGGTGATGGATTCGTGCAACAAGGAGGGCCTGTGCATGATGCTGTGTCCCAGTCTCAGCTTGGTGATAGAGGAGTTACAGAAGATGAAGGTGGTCCAGGAATTGCTGAAGGTGCTCAGCAAGCATCTGATGATCCAGTGGTGGCTACACATGATTAGGGCTGTAAATGAACCGAACGTTCAGCGAACCGTTCGTGAACCGTTCGGCGGGAAGTTCGTTTATGTTCGTTTATTTATTAAACGAACGAACATGAACAAGATTTTTTGTTCGTCTAATTAAATGAACGAACACGAACAAAAGACTTGTTCGTTCATTTATGTTCGTGAACGTTCGGTAATTCGTTCATTTATGTTCGTTTATGTTCGTTCATTTATGTTCGTTCGTTTATGTTCGTTTATGTTAATTTATGTTCGTTCGTTTATGTTCGTTCGTTTATGTTCATTTAAATTTATTCACATATGTCTAGGGGTGTTCATTATTCGGTTAAACCGAACTAACAGACCGAACCAAAACAAAATTGGTTAATCTATTAGATAATTTTAGGTTTCGGCTAGTGATTAAGAGTTTTTTCAAATTTCAATTATCGATTAATTCGGTTTAAAACGGTTAATTAATTGAATTAATCGAACTAACCAAAAATATTAAATATTTAACAAATTATATATGTTCGTTTGTGTTCGTTTATGTTCGTTTGTGTTCGTTTATGTTCGTTTATGTTCGTTTACCATTTAAACGAACGAACATGAACGAACACGAACAAGCTACATTCCTTAATGAACGAACACAAACAAGAAATTTTGTGTTCGTTTATGTTCGTGTTCGTTCATTTGTTCGGTTAAAGTTAAACGAACAAACATGAACGCACTCTCGTTCGTGTTCGTTTACAGCCCTACACATGATGTGTATGAAGGTGTTGGTGCTGGTCAACAACAGCGAGCTAGTTTACAAGTTGCAGAAGGTGGTTCAAATTTACAAGGTGATCCAGAGATTGCTGGAGGTGCTCAGCAAGTTTATGATGATCCAATGGTGGCTACACATTATGTTTTTGAAGATGTTGCAGCTGATCAACAACAGCAAGATTGCTCACAAGTTGCAGAAAATGTTCAACATACACATGTTCATCTGCAATTTCCTGGAGAAGGTGTTCAACAACAACAAGGTACTTCAGATGCTGTATATGATGGTCAACAGCTTCATGCTGATCTTGAGGAGGCTGAAGCTGCTGTGACTCCTCTAGTTGAAGTTCTTGGACCTGATGATGGTGTTTTGTCTGAACCTGAGGGTGAGACCAGTGGTGCAAATGAAAATGACTCTGAAGCTGGTCAAAATTTGGTTGTTGAACCACAAAGCAATCTTAATGGACATCCAATGATGACAAGGAGCAAAAGAGGTATTTTCAAGCCTAAAGTCTACTTTGCTGAAGTTATGGGAGTTGATAAAGAACCTGTAACCATTCAGCAAGCTTTTGCTGATCCTAACTGGAAAGAAGCAGGTTTGGCTGAATTTGGTGCTTTGAAGAAGAACAACACCTGGAAACTAGTTGTTCTTCCTGAGGGTAGGAAGGTGGTTGGATGTAAGTGGATCTTCAAGATCAAGCGCAATTCAGATGGATCAATTGCAAGATATAAAGCAAGATTGGTGGCTAAGGGTTTTTCCCAAGTAGCAGGTTAAGACTACCATGATACTTTTAGTCCTGTGATTAAACAAACCACTGTGAATATTATTCTAGCCTTAGCTGTGTCTAGAGGATGGAGTTTAAGACAAATAGATGTAAATAACGCTTTCTTGAATGGGGAGCTCAGTGAGGATGTCTTCATGCAGCAGCCACCTGGGTTTGAGGAGTTTTCACCTAATGGAGAATTGCTTGTTTGCAAGCTGCAGAGAGCCTTGTATGGATTGAAGCAGGCTCCTAGGAACTGGTACACAAAGCTTAAGGAGAGCTTGGTTGACATTGGTTTCAGTGGCACTGTTGCAGATGCATCCTTGTTCATCAAACATAAGGAAGGTACACACATCTATGTTTTAATCTATGTGGATGATATAATATTGACTGATGAATCAGTTTCAGAAATTGATGAGGTAGTTCAGATGCTTAGTTTAAAGTTTTCTTTGAAAGACTTGGGAGCATTGAATTACTTTCTAGGAATTGAGGTACAAAGAAAGGATGGTAGAATTTTCTTAAGTCAAAGAAAATACATTTTAGACTTGCTTGCAAGGACAAAGATGAGTCAAGCAAGATCAGCCTCTACTCCAATGCTTCCTACTGTCAAACTCACTGCTGAAGATGATAAACCCTTGGAAGATGTTCAAGGTTATAGAAGTGTTGTTGGTGCTCTGTTGTATCTTAGCCATACTAGACCTGACATCTCGTTCAGTGTGAATAGAGTTGCTCAGTTTATGCAAGCACCTTGTGTCTCACACTGGGAAGCTGTAAATCGGATACTCAGGTACTTGAATGGTACAACTGACTTTGGATTAGAGTTTTGTGCTTCAAAGGATGGACCAGAGTTAGTTGCCTTTGCAGATGCAGACTGGGGAGGAAGCTTGGATGACAGGCGTTCCATTACAGGTTACTGTGTGTTCCTGAACAGTAGCTTAATTGCCTGGAGTTCAAGGAAGCAAAAGTCAGTGTCCAGGTCCACTACTGAAGCAGAATACAGAAGTGTAGCTGATGTTGTTTCAGAGATTACATGGATTGATTCCTTGTTGACTGATATGGGAGTTAGTCAAGTAGTAAAACCAACAGTTTGGAGTGACAATACTAGCACCATTGCTATGAGTGCTAATCCAGTTTTTCATGCTAAGTCAAAACATGTTGAACTGGACATTCATTTTGTCAGGGAGAAAGTTGCAGCTGAAAGCTTAAAAGTTTGTTATGTGCCAGCTCTTCATCAAACAGCTGATGGATTAACTAAGCCTTTATCGAATGTCTATTTTCAGATCTTCAGGCAAAGACTTGGAGTTAAATCTTGGACTAAAGATCAAGAAGAGAGAAAATAGGGAGAATGTTAGCATAACTGAGACGGTTTTAGCTTAACTGATCTGTTTTTATTTGTTATTGCTGTTGGGTCAATTATAAAGTCTGTTGGGCTTGTATCTGTTTCTCTATAAAAGAGCACTTGGGCCTCTGTAGTTAGTAGTCCATTTTTGTATTGTATTCTGATATAATGAAATAACAGAATTCCCAATTCCTTTCTTCTTTTCCTTTCGATTTCCCTTTTTCTTATTCTTCTACCGTGCTTATCAACGTCGATCACTGTTCCGGTGATCTCCTAAGTCGTACAATCAAAAGTGATAAAAAGTAAGTTCAATAATTTTGTTATCGACACTTATTAAGAATTTTGTATGGACCGAGATAAAATTATAATTTCATGATGTCAAAGTCATTTTTTTGCCAAAAAGTACTTAAAGCCATTGTTATTCTGTTATGAAATGATGCATTACTTCTTTCATAATTCCCCGAATGAGGAATTCAAAATAGGAATGCGCCAATACATAGCATAACAACAATCCAACGTTTTTAGCCGCGAAGATCGGTAGTTTGTGATTTTTTTGTGTGGTTTTTTCGATATGTCAAGAATTAGAAACGTAAAGATTACTTTCTTCGTATGATGTTATATTAAATAAATGGTTGTTAGATTTCTTTTAAAAGATAATGTGCAATTTTTTTGAAAAATAATGAATTTTACTCTTTAATGTGTTTCACATTCTTTGAAATTTATTATATTTATTTTATTCACATTAAATTTTTAGTGTTTACAGATTGATTCATTGTACACCTTTTTACTTTAAATAGAATTCAGTATATTTTTTATTGTTCAAAAAAATAAAAAGAAAATTTACATTTTTTTTAATAAAAACACTTAAAACGCATGTTGATATGGTGTTTATCCAAAGGTTTATCCTCATTGCTCCCTTTTACGACGTTGGCTGATAGCTTTATCCAAAGTAAGGCTTCGAAGCACAACGGTCTCCACCGTTACACCCGGCCTAAAAATAACGTCACGGCGACGACTTTGTTGTATTATGTTATTCTAAAAGTGTTTGGGGGTACTATTTTCATGTCACGTTATTTTTTATTTTGGAGACTATCACTTTAATATCAAAATTAATGATGATTTAATTAGGTATCTAAGATGGAGAAGTGCTTGTAAAACTTGAACCTAATATTGTAGAACTTAATTAGGTATCAAACTGAACCTAATATTGATTATTGTCTGCCTATGTGCTTGTGTCGTGTTATGCAACGCCATTTTCATAATTTAGTACTTTTCTAAAAGTATGAAAGGAGAGGATTTGATTAGGCACCAAGTTGTGTTTGGGGTACTCATTTTCTTGCGTTACGTTATGTTGTATTTTAGCGACAATTCCTTCAATATGAAAATGAATTATTATTTAATTAGGCACATGAGATGAAGAAATATTTGTAGAACTTGTACTTAATATCGTCTTCACGTTATTTTTAATGTCGTTTTTATAATTTAGTATTCTTTTAAAAGTAAAAATGTATGTTAACAATCTTTAGAGTAAGTGATTAAAAGTTTTCATTTGACACTATTTTCTCTTTTAAATTGTGGGTACAATACTCACCGGGAGCAAAGTTCCTCTCTCTCCTTCCTTTAGGTAAAAAATATTTTAAAAAATAAAAGTAAGAATGTCAACAGAAATTTCATTTCAATGAAATAATTTATTATTGTAGCAAAATGATCTGATTGCCAAATTAAATGTATAATTTAACTAGGCACCAAAAGGTGGAGTTATGCTTGACTTGAGTACCTAATTTCTTGTGTCACGTTATGTTGTATTTTATAAGCGATTATATTAATTACCAAATTAACTAATGATTAAAGTGGGCACATGAGATGTGGAAGTGCTTGTAGGACCTGAATCTAAGGACCCGTTCAACAATACTTTCGGAACCGGCGTTAAAGTGCCAACCGCCAAAGCAATGCTAAACAGCCTCAAACAACGAGCGTTCTAAGCATTTTTTTTCCCGAAATTAGCATCTAAACGGGCTTTTTTCTACGAGCGTTCTAAGCATTTTTTCCCCGAAATTAGCATCTAAACGGGCTTTTTTCTGCCGTTGGAAAATCCAACTGTTCTCCTCAAACAAGCGTTAAAGGCCAACGAATGTTGAATAATCCTTGTTGAACGCAGCCTAATATTACCTGCTCATGTGCTTGTGTCACATTATGCGAAATCGTTTTCATATATAATTTAATATTGTTTAAATGAAATTATTTAAAACTTAACATGATAAAGTTTAAGATATTATAAAATATTAGTTTTTGACCATGTTTGTTAAAGAGAGGTTTGGGTAAAAATTAGAGGTTTGATGTATAATTAGAGGTTTGACAAGTCAAATCCGCTAATATTGTTGTTTGGTGAACAACAGATTGAAAGAGCGGATTAAAGTGAAACTACTAATTTTGAAAAAACTCATAATAGGAGCTTTTTGAGATTAGAGGTTTGATATTAGAGTTGTAAAGACTCTTTTACCCTTACTAGTTACCAAAAATCTCAATATAACCTAAATTAAATATTTTCTCACCATATTTATAAGATAATCCTATTTATTTTTTTCTTTTTTATTATCACATATTTATACTTGTATTTAAATTTATTAATTAATTAAACTATATTAAAATAATTATATAAATAATAAATTAATATATAAACCATTCGAATATGTTTAGAAAAAATATATTTAAAATAATTTTATAGATCTAATTAATATTAATTAGATACAAAATATTGATAACTAATAAACTATTCAAATAAATATTGAATATAATCATGTCCTTATATGTCATTTTGCTTGTTTAAATAATCTAACAGCTATTAGCTATCAGTTAATTTACCAAACACTTTTATACAATAAGCTAATACAATCTGCTAGTCAAATCAACTAATACAATCAGCTATCAACTATCAGCTAATGTAATCCGCTATCCGCTATAAGTTATCCGCTAATTGCCAAACATAACCTTTGTTATTATTTAGTTTTAATAAAAAAAATTTAATAAAAATTAAATTATTGAAATTTCATGAACTAAAAAACAATTATAAAAATAATGATATAAGAAATAGAAAAATATACAATAGGAAAAACTTTGAAAGTTTATTTTAATAGAAAACATTGAAATTCCATTTGGAAATCTAAGTCGCATTAAAAAATAAGGGTAAAATTTACAAATGATCAATAAACTTTGTTAAAAAAATAAAATGGTAACCAAACTTTCAAATGTTACAAAATGGCAATTAAATTTTATGTTTTGTAACAAAATGGTAACTCGGATAAAAATTTGAATAATAACACACTTAGTCCTCTATATTTATAGATTCAATCAATTTAAACCCTAATTAAAATCTTCATTTAAACACTTAGTCCACCTTTGAGAACCATATTCCTGGGATGATTGAGTACCATCAGCTGATTTTTCTCCTTGTCTGAATGACCAAGCTTCCTTCTGCTTATACTCAAGTGTACCAAAGTGAAGATACCGAGTGTAAGGCGAACCATATACTGGAAATGACTTGGATCTCGTTAATTTTACTGCCTCAAATGTTTGTTTTCCTAGAACATGCTATGAAATACTAACTCCCCGGTCTTGAAGAATATCAAGGAATAGATCTTTGTTTACCTTCAATACCTACAAAACATCCAGACCTTCCTTAACCTTAACCCGACTATATGAAAGTTCCTGTCGAACTTCTTAGCATCATGAATTCCAGGCTCTTTACTCCACGTAGTATCATCACGAGACGAAGTCGAGCTAGAATAGGTGGTGTGAGCTCTCTTATTGACGAGAATAATTGGAATAATCCAACCAAAACCAAAACCTGAATGTTCAAAATGATGGGTTGAAAATGTTTGTTGTAGCAGTGGTGTTGCAGAAAAGCTTGGAATCCATTGTTTATGCTTATGTTTACCGATTAACACCATTGTGTAGTCTTTATTTGAGCTTTTGTTGCTGGTTGAACCTATTTCTCTTGTTAGATGTGGAACCAGTTAGATTAAGTACAACTCATTCATATTCTGTAACCCCCTAGACCCGCTTATGCGTTACAACGGATCCTAGAAAGTTACATTAGGGTCACAAGAGCGACCCACAGTAAAAATACACATAAAAACATATTTCTTTAAAACACTTATTAAACTGTAAAATCAACTTCTGTTTAAAATACCATTTCGGGAAGTCATTTAAACACATAACAAAAATTTCAGAAAGTGCTTTACAAATACTATCATAAAACAATACATGACATACATGCCCACTAACTATACAGTACCGTACTCCAAAAGCAACGCCGAGAGAACTCCGAACACTGATGTCAAACATTATACCATGATATATTCTTTTAACATGCGATGGTAAAAACAACGTGAGCTTGGAAAAGCTCAGTAATACAGAACTACCAAAAGATGTTATAAGCTCATGCAGATATATGGTAGGCATAACATTTTCATGAAGTTCCACGTAGTAACAGTCTCTATTTCTGTTCTACTATTTCGAGGTTGCATCATACTCGAGAATAACGATATTTGTTCTTTATTCAAACATCGAGAATTAGACGGGAATTATAGGCTGATAACATACGGAGGTGGAATTAGAGGGTTTAATGTCTAGTGTGTTCCAATAGTGCAACGTTAATGCGTGAAATGTAACAATGCAGTAAACCTTTTTATTTTAAATACATTTGTTTCAAGTAGCCGTAAAGTTTATTTTAATTCTTTATTTACCCTCCAACCATACTCCAGTATATAGTTTCCCCAGTGCGGTATCATGTACATGCATTAACCCGAGCCCATTGGGCGTGGGTACCATCCTAAGGATATACCTTAGAATACGGGCGACCCTTGCCTAAGAATAGGAACCGAAAACGGGCGGACCTGGCCGAAGCCTAGGATCTGAAAACGGGCGGACCTAGCCGAAGCTTAGGATCCGAATACAGGCGAACTTACCAACTGGATCAGGGCTGAGCCGACAGTAACTTCATATCATGTCCCAAGTACCCCAATGAATCATATCATCAATAGTTCATTAATCAATAACTGTATTTTTAGTAACGCATTACCCATATATCATGTTTGTCATATCGGGTGCATAGGCATATACCAGAAATATAGTACGATCATGCTTAATTATAAAACATGTCATGTGAATTCAAGTATGTCAATCAAGTGCACGTGATCGGTGTTATAACATGTAAATCAGTATGCAAAACAGTCGTGTGGCACACATGGAACACACTAGGTGGAACAATTTGTTTCTTGGAGATACTTGGCATTTACGGAAGAGAACACATTAAACTTTTGACAATTTGAACGGATTTTTGAAACGAGGCCCCTATTAAAGGAGGGGTTCGTACCAACAGTTCAAACCAGATATTCAGGAGATGATACATCAAGATATTTGAGAGTTTAGGTATATCATGAGTGATTTTCTCATTTAAGCCTACAAGGGCATTATAGTCATTTTATCACACATGGGCATTTTGGTAATTTATACCAACAAGGCATAAATAGTGGCTCGAAAAATTCTAGTTGCTCATCAGGTTTCCAACCAAGCATTCAGAGGTTTCCATGTCAAGATCTCTCACGATATCAGATACATTCAGGGCTATTTTGATCACTTTGGCCAATGAGGGCATTTTGGTCATTTAACTATTAGAGGGGGGTTTTGTAATTTATCCCAACCATGAGGAAATTATGATTTACAATATTTAAGATTTCCAAAATTTTATCGAGCCTAAAAAACCATTCGAACTAACATATCCCAACCTTGCATTACTAACCAACCCTTCTAATGTATCCGACGGTATCGTATATCTGAACGGTTGCTTTCATATTTCACCACCGGACTTGCCGCGAGTAGTCGAACTTATATTATGTGCGGAAAAACTTCCAACCTTATATTAATATCATGAGTGATTGATATACATGAGTCATGCTTCAACCCTTAGGGGCATTTAAGTCATTTTCAACTTTATTGGCATTTTTAGATGGGTTTTTTTCTTCTGTTTTTTCTTCTTCTGAATAGTATGTAACAACACGCGATTATAACAAAGGTAGCATTACAATAGTGGTTGGTTACTTTAACTTTACTCACACATAACCGAGTATCGAATTTATTATTTGCTCTGAATTTAAATATATATATATATATATATATATATATATATATATATATATATATATATATATATATATATATGATAAAATTACTCGACCCTAATTCTACCCGATCGAATTTTTCTCTTAAATTTTAAGGATCGGGGCGGGCGAAAGGTTATTGAAAAGCATTAAGCCGGGGTGGGGCGAGTTCGGGTATGGGATGGAAATTCCCCACCCCGTCTTGGTATATTATATTATACATATTAACATATTTATGTAGATACCACCATATATAAACACTTTTAGGGGTTTTAAGCTATTTTTTCTAGTTTGTGTTTATCTTAAATTTTTGTTAGATGTTGTTCGAATTTTAACATATCTGATTTTGACCGTCAATGGTTTAAATTTTTTCTCTTAAATATGTATTTTTTCATGAGGGTAATTTAATTGAGTTTTATTTTATTTTTTACATAGGTTTAAAATTTATTGAGACCTATATTTTGTGACTGTGATGGTGATTTGGTCAAATCTAACATTTATCATCAACGAAAATTAATATTTTTTAAAATTTTTAGGTCGGGTCAGGCTTATAAAAAAATATATCGGGCGGGGCGGGTAGGTAAATTAATATTTATTTTTGGGACAAGGCGAAACAGAGTTTGGTTTAGAGGTTTATAAATTGTGACGGGTTCAGGGTGACTAAAATCCCGCCTCGTCCCGCGCCGATGCCATCCCTAAATACATACCACAAAAATAACAATTTTCAAAATACCTTATAAATCTTTCTAAAACTTGCCTATCTAAGCATGACACGTGCAATATTAGTCAATGGCTTATTGGATGTGTTGTAGAACTCCATATTGTAATCGGATCAAAAGCTTGGATAACAAATTAGACAATCAGATCAATATATTGTAATTAAGCAAACTTAAATAAACTCCTCCAAAGTGTTGCAGCATCAAATCAACAATTAACTTTGGTCAAAAAAAAAAAATCAACAATTAACACTAATCACTCGTGATTCGTATGGCTCGAGATAAAATTATAATTTTCTGATGTCAAAGTCAATTTTTTTTGTGTCAAAAATTACTTAAAGCCATTGATATTTTGTTATCAAATGATGCATTATTTGAGAATGAGGAATTTATATTCAAAATAGGAATGCGCCAATACATAACTAACACAACAAATAATACATGTTAAAAATAAAAAGAAAAAAAAAACATACATTTTTTAATAAAAACACTTGAAACACATGTTGATAATGTATTTATCCAAAGGTTTATCCTCATTGATCCCCTTTACGACGTTGGTTAATAACTAAGCTTTATCGAATGTAAAGCTCCGAAGCACCACGGTCTCCACCGTCACAGTCGGCCCAAAGGCAAGTAAGACACCCCACTCTAACCCTTCGAGTATGGCGGTAGCCGCGGTGGCAGTGTCTTTACTTTCTTCTATTGTGTTTTTTCGCATCTCATCAAGAACAAATAATACGCTTGGACTCCACATATTTCCATGTTTAATGATAATTTTAGTTTACACTGGTCTAAATATTTGTTCAATTAAATTTTGTTCACCTAAAATTTTGAATTAAATATTTTATTAATTTTGAGGTTAAACGAATTTGCTACTTTTATTATCTAATCTTCACTTCTTAATACACCTAATATCCCACCAATGAAAGATTGGCCAATTTGGGGAATAATCCCCTTAGGGAATTTAATATGAAAGACACCACTCTATGTTTGTTACTTGGAAAAATACTCCCTTTCACGCCATGTAGGACAAATTCACGTTCGAATTCCAGTGCCATGTCAGTATCCAATCATTGGAGGGATGACTGGATATTCGAAATCAGAATTCGCGTCCTGTAGGACGCGAATTCAACGATTTATTACCCCCTGCACACGAGAAATTGAGGAAGATGTATTCAAACCAACAAAAATTGATTGGGTAGCTATATTTTTAATCGAACAACGAGTTATTTGGGGACCCCATTATAATTTTTAAACTACAACGGTGTCGTACTGAAACATATCTTTAAGATGGTGTGAAGATACGAGCGTATACAACATCCTAAGATGTTTGAAAATGGCCTGCAAATGGGCAAGTTACAATGTTTTAGAAGGAAACATTACTGTATAGACATGTTTAAGTGTATTTTGTTATTCCTTGCAGCGATTGCGAAAATTTCGTTACCTCAAACATGTGTTCCCGACGAGAGAAGCACATCGCACCCATCGAGTTTGCATGCGCAATGGACGCTTGGATTTTTTGCTGGAGATCTTGAAGAAATATGTGGCCACCTGCCATCCAGTTCATTGCTTGTTTCCCGAGGGTTGCGAAAAGGATTGCCAATCGGTAATACGTTGCTTTGACAACAGGCGTGATAGGTAAATGGCGTGTTCCCTTAAGAGACTAATTGATCACCTTAGCCAAGTTCGTTGTTTTCTCCTTCGGGATATCCATAAGATAGTTATACCCTTGTGGATTCCTTAATTGCAACTCCTCCAACAGCACTTCAACTTGGTTAACCCGGTGTGCGTTGCCTGTTGAATAAGACATGCAATAGTTAATTGGTAATAATAATAAATGGTCTTATAGAATAACAAAATGGAATGGTTGCATACCCATACAGAGAACCATTATACGTTCATCGTCGTTCTTGAACCTCTGATAGTAGTTTGCTGCTATATGTCGCAAACAGTACTGATGATGTATATATGTGGGTTTCCATGAATCCCCCAAACGTTGAATTTCTCCACAAATCCATGCGCCTCTATCTAAAATAATAGCGATACCATCTTCATGTGTACGTAAAACCCGACGCAAGACATACTTGCGGAGGTTGTAAAGGAAAAACTCCCAAGAAGGGATATTTTCCTTTTCAACAATCGCAAAAGCAACTGGGATACATTTTCTGTTGCCATCCTGGACAACTGCAATTAGTAAGATCTGCGTGTACCTGTCGTATAAAAATGTATCGTCGACCTGGAGCATAGGTTTGCAGTGACGGAAAGCCTTTACGCATTGGGGGAACGTCCAGAATAGGCAATGAAATTCGACATTCCCTAGTACAACACGATCGTTGTAGTACTTCGGAACAGTATCCAATTCCACAACTGTCTCTGGATTGTATTCCTGCATAACTTGAAGCCATGATCGCAGACCGTTGTATGATTCCTCCCATTGCCCGTACAGTGTTTGGATGACACGATATCTTGCGTACCATGCCTTATCGTATTTGACGGTGTATCTGTAAATGGATTTAATGGTAGTTATACACACTGACACGGATACATGTGGGTTTGCTTTCACAAGCGGAAGGATTGCGTCATAAAGCACGTGTACATCCAAGTTAGGATGGTCTTGGCTCAGGCTCCCAACGGAGCATGTATGAGGCTCTTTATATCTTGTTCTTTTCCACAGGTCATTCAGCCTTTTCAATTTTGACACACGAACCCTCCATTTACATTCGGTATAGAAATCATCGATTCTTGGAACGTATGGATTGTATGACGACTCTTGGGTTGGTGGCAAGTTAAGGTCAAAGTCGAACCTTAGAACGGAAGAATGTCGTTGTCGCAAAGACGAAGACGATGAATCTTCATCATTGCTCGTATGTAGAAGGTTGAAGTCACGTCATAAACTTGATGTCGGACTAATAGCATTTGGATTGAACTCGATATTTGCTCGTACCCAGTTCGGTACCACATTATGACCGCCAACGTGAACTTCAGAAAATGTTGCAAACAGCTCAATGGCCTATCCCATTGAGTATTGACGATGTGTATCTATCATCAATTCTACTAAATTGTCGTCTTCAACATCGAATATTGTGTAATAAAGTAGATCTATCGATTTAAATATAAAAGTATCAATTACTAATTTCGAACATATAATACTTCAATTAAGAAAATATATATTAACATTACTTATAAAAAAAACTAACATTAAAATAAGAAAAACATAGTCCTAAGTTTGCAGGAACTAATTTCGAAAAACATAGAAAAAATATGACTACTGCCTATGTCCGCCTGTACCACAACTTGGTGGATGTCGAGTTCGAGCGGGATTGCGTCGTCCACGTTGGACCACAACTAGTTGCGGACCACCATCGTCGTCGTCTCTAGCAGTACCACTCGATCCGACGGGCCCGCTAGAATAGAACAATGACTGCGGAAGTGTTTGCTGAACGAACCCGGCGCTCGAAATATCATAAGACCTAGCATGAAACGGGTAAAAGGGGACAAAAGTAGAGAGAACAGTCGGCGTCGAAGATCCGCCCATTATACCAGGAAATGATGTATTATATCTTTCAATTCTAGAATGAGAAATTTTTATTCAAAATAGACAAATACATAATCATGCGCCAATACATAACATAACAAATAATACACGATAAAAAATAAAAATAAAACATACATTTTTATTTCAATAAAAACACTTAAAGCACACGTTGATATATCGTATTTTACCTTTTATACGACGCTGGTTAATAACTAAGCTTTATCCAATGCAAAGCTTCGGAGCACCACGGTCTCCACCGTCACACCCGGCCCAAAGGCAAGTAAGACACCCCACTCTAACCCTTCCGGTATGGTGGTAGCCGCGGTGACAGTGTCTTTGCCTTCTTCTGTTGTGTTTTTTCGCATCTCATCAAGAACAAATAATACGCTTGGACTCCACATGTTTCCGTATTCACTTAACACATGCCAGCTCGCTTTAAGCTTGTCTTTTCCCAATCGGAGTTTCTCTTCAATTTGTCTGAGGACAGCTGGACCACCGGGATGAACTACGTAAAACAATTTGTTCAAATCATCAATACCCAACGGAAGGAATGTTTCGATCAAGCATTGCTCAATGTTATTAGCAATCACTTTGGGTAACTTTTTAGATAAATAATATGCCATTCCCATTTGACGTATTTTTGCTACTATTATATCATCAGAGTCGGGGATAATAGTTTGTTTAGCTGATATAATTTGAAACAAAGGGCGCTCATTGACGGTGGCATCAGGGTTGGCACCAACAATCACAGCTGCAGCGCCATCAGAAAAAAGTGCAGACCCCACGAGTACATCTAAATGGGTCTCCGATGGTGGCTGAAAACATCCTACCATGTTCTCTGAGCACACAGCAAGTACTCGAGCACCGGCATTGTTTTCTGCCAAATCCTTGGCAAGGCGAAGGGCAGTCCCGGCAGCAAAGCAACCCTGTTGATAAATCATGAATCTTTGAACTGAATGTTTGAGACCAATGAGCTTAGCAAGCTTATGGTCGGCAGCAGGCATGTCGATCCCTGACGATGTACAAAATATAAGGTGAGTGATGTCTGAAATAGGTTGCCCCCATTCTTTGATGGCCTTCAATGCCGCTTCGTTTGCAAGCTTGGGTACTTGAGTGACAAGTATTTCTTGACGAGCATCAAAAGATGGAGCCTTGTAGATGATCAAGTTTGGATTCTCGTTGATGATGTCTTCAGTCAAGTGCATGTAACGTTTTTTTAGTCCAGATTTTTCACCTATAAACACCAAAACCAATCAATTAAAGTAATTTAAGGTCATTAAAAAAACTAAATACAAATAGATATAACCTCATGATGCTTACATATACGACGGAACTTATCTTTCAATGGAGAATTGGGGTCGGTTTTAGTAACTCGGAAGTAAAAATCTGGGTAATCAGCTTGGTAAAAACAGTCGGGTGGATTTGCGGTGCCAATAGCTAGAACAGCAGCCACTCCTCCGAAGCAACCCATCTAGGTGCTTGTGTGATGCCTACTTGAGACGAAAATTATTGAGAAATTGAATACTATATATTACTTGCGTAGAAGAGATGATAAAGTTTGATCTTGCCTCACACTAGCTCCCTGGTGTTTATAGGCATAAAATATTATTATTTTAAGTTAGAACTTTAGATTATTAAAAAATGCTTAAATTTTAATAGCAGCGGCTGGGTGGAATTATTTGAATTAGTTAGTGTTATTTAAGTTGTTTTTTTTTTGTTTTAATAAGATCTATTTCATAGGATTTTTTTTTCTCAGCAAAAGCATACATTTTATTAAATTCTACTACTGGAAAGAGTGGGAAGAATTATTACAATATTGTGGTTCCGTTTCCTCCCTCAAAATATGGTTCTCATCAAATTATTTCAGTTTTATTGTTGTTTATTGTTTGAGTCAAAAGATCGAAAGATTTCCTCCGTTTTTGAACAATGCTTTACCAAAAATATTAAAAAAATCATGTCACTGTTCAAAGTCGGATTGTGCACCATCCATCTTTAAATAGTGTATAGCTTTCCCCCTTGCTGCCACGTGGAATGCGCCCAAGGCACCATGCACTGTTAAAAGTCAGAGCGACCACCGTTTGACTTCAAACAGTAACGGCAGACGGTGCAGTGTTTCAGCGTTGCATTTCAGCTTTGTTGACGTGATGGGGTGGCATGCATGTCGGGTGAGAAGAATTTTTTTTAGTTGATATAAGGTTGCAGTGATGTGATGAAGTAGTGGTGTAGGTGCAGGTGTAGTGTAACCCCCTCGTCCCGGTCTGGTCGGATGACCGGCCCAAGTGGGCCACACGGGGAAAACCGAAGCGAGACCCAAAGGATTCCCCCTCGGTTAGCAACCCTATTTTTTTTTCTTTCATTTTAATCTTGCCTAGATGAACATTAAGTCCTAAGTGATTCACAACAGCGGAAAACATTCAAAGGAGAACACATTCGAACCACGGCCATGCATAACAGTTAAATTTTAAACTTATAAGGCAGACCGTATCGCTACCCTAGTTAGGGGTATCGATACGCCCTGTCTAGGTCAACCCAAGAAGTCAACCACGAGAAGTCCGTATCGATACCGCCCTGGAGCGTATCGATACACGCTTCACGGTCAACCCTTCTTGGTCAACAGGGTAGTCCCGTATCGATACTCGTGAACCCCGTATCAGTACGTTCTACTCTCACCCCAACTCCAGATTCTAGTAACTTTGGAGGGTATCGATACGCCCTAGTGTATCGATACGCCAAACACAAACTGAATTCCAGTGACAAACGACAGTATCGATACGCCCCCGAGTATCGATACGCCTAGCCTAATCTGAGCTTTACAGGCAAGACCGTATCGATACGGCCCTTAGGCGTACCGATACGCCCTGCACTGCAGCACCAGAAATTCCAACTTAAACGACCCCAACCCGACTCGATCCGCATTTCTCGACTCTCCTAAGCGTATCCAAACATATAGGCATACATACTTAAGCCAAATGAAGCATTCATACATGGATCAAAGCATTCGTTCATGGCATTCCAATTAAAGAGCAATTTAGGCAATATTGTGCATACATAAAGGCTCAAATGGTCTTAAAGGCACAAGTCAATCACAAGAGGTCTGCACTCATACACATGGCAACCTAAGCATCTAAAGCATGCCATCACACACCAACATATATCATCGTATCACATGCTTTACAATCCATAAACAACTCAAACATCCACATTCAAAAGAGTCACATAAAGCTCATACAAAACCCTTGCCACATTGCTAACTAATACGAAATTGTTAACCGTACTTGAGCCACAAAACTTGGAAACCCTTCTTGCCTTGCCTCGAGCTAACACCACGCTAATGATCTGCATTGTTGAACATAGAGAGCGTAAGCTATAAGCTTAGTGAGGGTGCTCTAAAATGAAAAGCATCAACAATGCAGGGTTCAAGCATGTTAAATCCAAATTCTACATACATCAAGCATAGGCATAAAATCAAGTAGACCTAGCTAGTCTTTCAAGTGGCATATATGGTCTCTCATTCCTAACAAGCTCAAATCTCATATATCAACATCATGTAGGAACACGTATAACACAACCATATATCACCATCATATATCACAATACATGAACAAGTTTAATTGGCCACTTTAATTACCCCGATTGTGCAGATTTAAACCTCAACAACACTTTACCTCGGTGGGATTTCACTCATCACCGGACCTTGCATGTGCGGGATTCCACTCATCGCCACATGCCCTACGGATGGGATTCCACTCATCATCCCGTAGAAATAAATAAAAGCTTCCGGTGGAATGTTACATCACCGTACTCCTCCTTGATGACTTAACACCATCAAGGCCACGTACGTTTTGACTCAATTTGTGTGACACTATCCTAATGATCGATCATTTACAACCGGTAATTATTTTAGTGCCAATTATCATAACCACATTATATGAATATCATCAACCACCATTCATGCTCAATCTCATAGATACACATCATACTATATACATGCACCAATAACCACAATCACAAGAGCATAGTTAAGCAAGCATAAATGCATTCGTGGATATCAATGGTTAAATCAACAACTTGCATTAACTATAAGTGGCCTACCAAGCACACTTCGCACCCACACACTACACATACTCGAACCAAACTTTAAAATAAGTTGAAACCACTCACCGCCCTTCCTTAGCAAATCGAAACAATCCTCCTACGAACCCGGATTCGGTTCCAAAGCTCCTCCGACGGTCCCTCTTGCTTCTAGCCAACCAAAAACACAACCGATAACCAAAATCAATGCTAATATTCAATAATCACATAACCTTGAATTCAAACCAACTCCATCCAAAATTTCCAACCAAATTAAACCCCCAAATATCTCAAATTCGTACTCCAACAACCCTTGGCTGAAACACCCATTTCCAAACACCCAAATGACCCCCAAAACATCCCAAATGACCCTCCTAACATACCCTAACCATCAGCCCTTAGCTTTCAACCTAAAACCCACCAAAAACCCAAGTTTTAATACCTCAAAGTTTACCCTAAGAGCCTACTACGAATTTTCATCAAAACTCAACCAAATTGATATATAATGTGTATTTCATTATGATTAAACAAAACCCCAACACAATTTATTAAAACCAATTGGAAATCCCCTTAAAAACCCAAACTTTGATATAAACCCTAATTTTTAAAACCCCATGTTTTTGAAATCCAAGACCATAGATAGATATAGGATAAATAGGAGATTAAGAAAACATAATTACCTTTGAAAAACACCTTGGATTTGAAGGAGATATTGAATAGAATAGTAACCAAGTTTGAGAGGTTTTGGGGTGGGGTTTTAAGGTTTCCAACGTTAAAAGGGGATAGGGGGAAAAAGGATGACAACTTTTCCTATAAAGTGGTCTTGCTTTTAAAAGTCTTGGGTCTAATTACAACATAAGTCCTTCCCTTTTTACTAAAGCTCAATTACACCACATTTTAGGTTGAATTGTTTTTAATTAAATTTTTATTGACTCGAACTATAAACCCGGTTAACTCCTAGTCCCAAGACACGGGTGTTACAACTCTCTCCCACTTAAGGAATTTCGTCCCCGAAATTACCTGACTGAAAGAGATACGGAAACTTCTTTTCCATATCCTCCTTCCTCTCCCAAGTGGCCTCGTCCACACCTCTACGTTGCCACCGCACCTTCACCAACTCAATCGATCCACCCCTCAACACCTTACTGTCAGAAGCTAAGATCTCAACGGGCTCTTCTTCATATGTCAAATCCGGATTCAATTCGATTTCTTCTACGGGCATAACATGTGATGGATCGGACCTATACTTGCGAAGAATCGAAACATGAAATACATCGTGTATCTTCTCTAGCTCGGATGGCAAACGCAACTGATAAGCAACGGGACCAACCCTCTTCACAATCTCATACGGCCCTATGTACCTCGGACTCAACTTCTCTTTTCGGCCAAATCTCATCACTTTCTTCCACGGAGACACCTTTAAGAATACCTTCTCACCCACTGAGAACTCAACTTCCTTCCTCTTCAAATCGGCATAGGACTTCTGCCTATCCAAAGCAGCCTTCAAACGGTCACAAATCAATTTTACCTTGTCCGTTGTCCCCTTGAGCAAATCCGGCATAGGTAACAATTTCTGTCCTACCTCGGCCCAACACACTGGAGTTCTACACTTCCGGCCATACAAGGCCTCATATGGAGCCGTCTGAATGCTCAAATGAAAGCTATTATTGTACGCAAACTCTACTAGAGGAAAATGCTTCTCCCAAGTACCCTGAAAGTCAATAATGCAACAACGTAACATATCCTCTAAGATCTGAATAACCCTCTCTGACTGACCATCTGACTGAGGATGATAAGAAGTGCTGAAGTTCAAACGGGTACCTAACGCTGTATGCAGACACTCCCAAAATCTAGAAGTAAACCGCGGATCTCTATCTGATACAATGGACTTCGGCACACCATGCAGTCTAACAATCTCGCCAATATACAAATCGGCCAATCTATCTAAAGTGTAAGTAATGTTGACTGCCAAGAAGTGAGCACACTTCGTAAAACGATCCACTATCACCCAAACTGAGTTCTTCTTCGTAGGAGTCAAAGGCAAACACGAAACAAAATCCATGGTGATGTTCTCCCACTTCCATTCCGGAATTCTCAACGGTTGTAACAAACCTGAGGGAACCTGATGTTCCGCCTTTACTCTCTGACACACTAAGCACTTACTCACAAAGTCGGCTACATCTCTCTTCAAGCCAACCCAAAAATACTCATTCTTCAAATCACGGTACATCTTCGTACTTCTAGGATGCATAGCAAATGGACTACTGTGGGCTTCAGTCAAGATCGTACGTCTCAGATCACTATCCTCTGGCACAACTATTCTATCTTTGAAACACAAAACCCCATCAGTACTGAAACTGTAATCTGAAGATCTACCCTCGACTATATCTTGCACGTGAGGTGCCAAAGATCTATTTGAGAGCTGTTTCTCTCGAATCAATTGACCTAGAGTAGGTCTAACCTGAAGCTCGGCTACCAAGCTGCCATCTCCGGAAAAACTCAATCTAGCAAACATAGCTCTTAAGTCCACGGCCACCTTCCTACTCAATGCATCAGCCACTACATTGGCCTTACCCGGATGGTACTCAATAGTAAGATCGTAGTCCTTTAGCAGCTCCAACCACCTACGCTGTCTGAGATTCAAATCTCGCTGAGTCATAATGTACTTCAAACTCTTGTGGTCGGTGTACACTGTGCATTTCTCACCGTACAAATAATGCCTCCAAATCTTCAAAGCAAACACAACTGCATCTAACTCTATGTCATGGGTCGGATAGTTGCGCTCATGGGTCTTCAACTGTCTTGAGGCATAAGCCACTAGTCTCCGGTCTTGCATAAGAACACATCCTAGCCCTACATAGGAAGCATCACTGTAAACTACATAGTCCTTCCCGGACTCAGGCTGAATCAAAATCGGAGCTTGGGTCAAAGCTTCTTTCAATTTCTCAAAGGCTCTCTGTCTTGCATCTGTCCATTCAAACTGAACACTCTTCTGAAGTAACTGTGTCAATGGAGCGGCTAACTTAGAGAAACCCTATACAAACCTCCTATAGTATCCAGCTAAGCCTAGGAAGCTACGTACCTCTGTCACAGACTTCGGTTGCTTCCACTCAATAATGGCTTCAATCTTCTTCAGATCAACTCTAATCCCATCGGCTGACACTACATGTCCTAAGAAGACTACCTCACGGATCCAGAACTCACACTTGCTGAGCTTCACATACAATTGATGATCTAGCAAAGTCTTCGAAACAAGTCTCAAGTGTCGGTCATGGTCTTCTTCAGTTCGCGAGTACACCAAAATGTCATCAATGAACACAACTACAAACTGATCTAGATATTGATGAAAAATCCTATTCATCATATCCATGAAAGCAGCCAGTGCATTAGTCAACCCAAATGGCATGACTAAAAACTCATAATGTCCATACCTAGTCCTAAAGGCTGTCTTCGGTACGTCGACCTCTCTTACCTTTAGCTGGTAATAACCTGATCTCAAATCAATCTTTGAAAAGACCGATGCTCCTCTCAACTGATCAAACAAGTCGTCAATTCTAGGCAACGTATATTTGTTCTTCACTGTCAACTGATTTAACTGCCTATAATCTATACACATTCTCATGCTTCCATCTTTCTTCTTCACAAACAACACTGGTGCACCTCAAGGTGAAGAACTAGGCCTAATGAAACCTCTATCTGTCAATTCTTGCAATTGAGTCTTCAACTCTTTCAATTCTTTCGGTGCCATACGATACGGAGCAATCGAAACAGGAGCTGGATCATAATAAGTCTCAATGCTGAACTCTACCTCTCTGTCCGGTGGTAACCCTGGCAATTCTTCCGGAAACACACTAGGAAAGTCACATACTGTCCGGATGTCCTGAGGTCTAACCTTACTCATGTTAGGGTTCATCACATACGCTAGGTATGCTTCGCACCCCAACTCGGCTAACCTCTTAGCCTTTAACACTGAAACCACATTGGACAAGAACTTCACGTTCTCAACCACCACTACAATCTCATAATCATCCGTGAGCCTCAAAGAAATCCGCTTAGTTTCAAAATCTATCCTAGCTCTATGCTCCGTGAGCCAATCCATACCCAGAATCACATCGAAACCATAGAAAGGAAGTTCCATCATGTCCACTGGAAACACATGCCCCTGAACCATCAACGGACACCTTCGGTACATCTTCCTAACTACTACCGTGTCCCCAAAGGAACTAGTAACACTAACTCCCACCTCTAACATTTCACAAGGAAAATTCAAAGACCGTGCATGCTCACTCAATATGTAGGAATGTGTAGACCCAGAGTCAATCAAAGAAAACAAACCCAAAGACTGTATCGAGAAGTTACCTGCGATCACATCGGTGTCATGCTGATCTCCCCGCTGAGCATAAACTCTGGCCTGACCTCCGCCCTCTGGCTGAACTGCAACTACATGTGCTATGTTCCTCTGACCATCGTTCCTCGGCTGGAAGTTACCGCGCCCGCGGCCTCTCTGAAAGTCATTGGCTCTAGCAGGAGCTTGAGCTGGTGCCTGTCCCACCTGATGTGGACAGTCACGCCTAATGTGGTCTCTAGCACCACAACTCCAACAAGAATGAAAATTTCCCCAACACTCCCCGGAGTGGTTCCTCCCGCAAGTAGCACATGTGGGCAACTTCCCACCAGCTCTCTGACCCTGATGGCCCCTACCGTGGTTACCGCCACCACGCCTATGGTCATAATGATGTCTGTTGTCCCGATGCCTCTTGGCATCACCTCTATCAAAGTTGCTGGACCTCTTACCCGAACTAGATCCACCTGACCGCCTGGTCAAACTCAAACTGTGCTCTAAGTCCTTGGCCCTCGCGACCAAGACATCAAAATCCGTGTAGTCTGAAGCTAGAGTATACGTCTTGATCTCTTCACTCAGCCCATATCGGAAGCGGTTACAACGCTCCACCTCAGTAGGTACAAGCTCAGGTGCGTACTGACTCAATCTGACAAACCGGATCTCATAATCTGTCATGGACATACTCCCCTGAAGCAATGCCATAAACTCTCTCTTCCTCTCATCGAGGTATCGCGGACCCAAATACTTCTTCCGGAAAGCTGTCTCAAAGAACTCCCAAGTGATCTCGGCCTCATCCATACCCGTAGTAATGGTGACCCACCAAGTGTAGGCATCACCCTGAAGCAAAGACTCAACACATCCCAACTTGCGCTCACCAGTACATCCCATCTGAGCAAGAATACGAACAGTCATCTCAAACCATAACTCCGATCGCTCTGGAGTAGCACCTCTAAACTCTTCGGCCCCAAGGCCCCGAAGTCTCTCTAAAGGTAATTCGGTGCCCTCACCCTGATGGTGAGCTGCCTGACCTCCAGCTACTGCAGCCTGGAATGCTCCGGCTATTGCCTAAACCAACGGAGCTAAGTCAATCTCGGTCGGTCCTTGGCTACCTTGGCCTCCTTGTGGTCCCTCTCCTTCGACCCCGGCCTCACCTCCCGCTCCTGGTGGAGGTGGTGGTGGAGGAGCTCCAACCCCAACCACTAGCTCTCCCACTTGAGCCTCAATTCTCACAACTGGCTCAACTCTCGGAGCCTCTGCCCGTGGTTCCGGTCGAACCATCCTAGGCCTCCCACGTGGTTTCATGCTACAGCTAGCAAGGTATAAACTACAACAACAAACAGATAGGATTACGTTAGCCAAAGCAAGGGTCCAAAAGTGCTCAAGTACTCCTCTTTCCAAAAATCTTTTTAAATTAAGTAATAGTAGCAATGGGCACTCACTCTACACCAGACACAACAGTTCACGCATTCAAAACATCATACGATCAATCAAGCATCGGGGATTCATGGCAAAACATGCATCGAACAATTCAATCATTTAACACATTAAGCTTACCTCACTTACCTACCCGAGGTCTCGGTAACCTCAGGCTCTGATACCAACAAATGTAACCCCCTCGTCCCGGTCTGGCCGGATGACCGGTCCAAGTGGGCCACACGGGGAAAATCGAAGCGAGACCCAAAGGATTCCCCCTCGGTTAGCAACCCTATTTTTTTCTTTCATTTTAATCTTGCCTAGATGAACATTAAGTCCTAAGTGATTCACAACAGCAGAAAACATTCAAAGGAGAACACATTCGAACCACGGCCATGCATAACAGTTAAATTTTAAACTTATAAGGCAGACCGTATCGGTACCCTAATTAGGGGTATCGATACGCCCTGTCTAGGTCAACCCAAGAAGTCAACCACGAGAAGTCCGTATCGATACTGCCCTGGAGCGTATCGATACACCCTTCACGGTCAACCCTTCTTGGTCAACAGGGTAGTCCCGTATCGATACTCGTGAACCCCGTATCGGTACGTTCTACTCTCACCCCAACTCCAGATTCCAGTAACTTTAGAGGGTATCGATACGCCCTAGTGTATCGATACGCCCAACACAAACTGAATTCCAGT
The DNA here is from genome assembly GCA_958450335.1 of Hibiscus tridactylites. Lineage (NCBI taxonomy): Eukaryota > Viridiplantae > Streptophyta > Magnoliopsida > Malvales > Malvaceae > Hibiscus > Hibiscus tridactylites. The sequence continues at coordinate 77,617,692 of OY288280.1, forward strand.
GACAAACGACAGTATCGATACGCCCCCGAGTATTGATACGCCTAGCCTAATCTGAGCTCTACAGGCAAGACCGTATCGATACGGCCCTTAGGCGTACCGATACGCCCTACACTGCAGCACCAGAAATTCCAACTTAAACGACCCCAACCCGACTCTATCCGCATTTCTCGACTCTCCTAAGCGTATACAAACATATAGGCATACATACTTAAGCCAAAGGAAGCATTCATACATGGATCAAAGCATTCGTTCATGGCATTCCAATTAAAGAGCAATTTAGGCAATATTGTGCATACATAAAGGCTCAAATGGTCTTAAAGGCACAAGTCAATCACAAGAGGTTTGCACTCATACACATGGCAACCTAAGCATCTAAAGCATGCCATCACACACCAACATATATCATCGTATCACATGCTTTACAATCCATAAACAACTCAAACATCCACATTCAAAAGAGTCACATAAAGCTCATACAAAACCCTTGCCACATTGCTAACTAATACGAAATTGTTAACCGTACTTGAGCCACAAAACTTGGAAACCCTTCTTGCCTTGCCTCGAGCTAACACCACGCTAATGATCTGCATTGTTGAACATAGAGAGCGTAAGCTATAAGCTTAGTGAGGGTGCTCTAAAACGAAAAACATCAACAATGCAGGGTTCAAGAATGTTAAATCCAAATCTTACATACATCAAGCATATGCATAAAATCAAGTAGACCTAGCTAGTCTTTCAAGTGGCATATATGGTCTCTCATTCCTAACAAGCTCAAATCTCATATATCAACATCATGTAGGAACACGTATAACACAACCATATATCACCATCATATATCACAATACATGAACAAGTTTAATTGGCCACTTTAATTACCCCGATTGTGCGGATTTAAACCTCAACAACACTTTACCTCGGTGGGATTTCACTCATCACCGGACCTTGCATGTGCGGGATTCCACTCATCGCCACATGCCCTACCGATGGGATTCCACTCATCATCCCGTAGAAATAAATAAAAGCTTCCGGTGGAATGTTACATCACCGTACTCCTCCTTGATGACTTAACACCATCAAGGCCACGTACGTTTTGACTCAATTTGTGTGCACACTATCCTAATGATCGATCATTTACAACCGGTAATTATTTTAGTGCCAATTATCATAACCACATTATATGAATATCATCAACCACCATTCATGCTCAATCTCATAGATACACATCATACTATATACATGCACCAACAACCACAATCACAAGAGCATAATTAAGCAAGCATAAATGCATTCGTGGATATCAATGGTTAAATCAACAACTTGCATTAACTATAAGTGGCCTACCAAGCACACTTCGCACCCACACACTACACATACTCGAACCAAACTTTAAAATAAGTTGAAACCACTCACCGCCCTTCCTTAGCAAATCGAAACAATCCTCTTACGAACCCGGATTCGGTTCCAAAGCTCCTCCGACGGTCCCTCTTGCTTCTAGCCAACCAAAAACACAACTGATAACCAAAATCAATGCTAATATTCAATAATCACATAACCTTGAATTCAAACCAACTCCATCCAAAATTTCCAACCAAATTAAACCCCCAAATATCTCAAATTCGTACTCCAACAACCCTTGGCTGAAACACCCATTTCCAAACACCCAAATGACCCCCAAAACATCCCAAATCACCCTCCTAACATACCCTAACCATCAGCCCTTAGCTTTCAACCTAAAACCCACCAAAAACCCAAGTTTTAATACCTCAAAGTTTGCCCTAAGAGCCTACTACGAACTTTCATCAAAACTCAACCAAATTGATATATAATGTGTATTTCATTATGATTAAACAAAACCCCAACACAATTTATTAAAACCAATTGGAAATCCCCTTAAAAACCCAAACTTTGATATAAACCCTAATTTTCAAAACCCCATGTTTTTAAAATCCAAGACCATAGATAGATAGAGGATAAAGAGGAGATTAAGAAAACATAATTACCTTTGAAAAACACCTTGGATTTGAAGGAGATATTGAATAGAATAGTAACCAAGTTTGAGAGGTTTTGGGGTGGGGTTTTAAGGTTTCCAACGTTAAAAGGGGATAGGGGAAAAAGGATGACAAATTTTCCTATAAAGTGGTCTTGCTTTTAAAAGTCGTGGGTCTAATTACAACATAAGTCCTTCCCTTTTTACTAAAGCTCAATTACACCACATTTTAGGTTGAATTGTTTTTAATTAACTTTTTATTGACTCGAACTATAAACCCGGTTAACTCCTAGGCCCAAGACACGGGTGTTACATGTAGGGTGGTAAGGTAATTTTTTTAATTGTTATATTAGTTTTAAATTATATAGGGGTAGTGTAATTTTTTGATTTGAAACCTATTAATGAATATTAAATTTCATGTAGGGTATGTAAGGGGGAAAATGTAGTTGGAGTAAAAATTTGAGTAAAGAGGGAGATGAAGAAGCATAAGAAGAAAGTTGTGGTAAAATTATTATAAGTTGGTTTGAAATTTTGATTTTTTTATCCGTATAACTTTGATGTTATTTGAAATTTAATTGTTATGTTAGAACGATGGATGTTTTATTTTTTTCTAGGATTATAGTTGTGCGAAAAATCGTAATTAGTATTTTTGAGAAATTAGTATAGTTTTTTAAAGTGTATTCAAAATACTTCTATAAATAAGTACTATGTTCTAAAATTATTGTTATTTGTAGTTTAAAATTATGTTTAGTGACATTGTAGTTGTTCATTTTGATTTGTGTATTATTATTGAAACTATTTTTTACGAACATGCAGAGAAAATGAGCAACAACAGCTTTGTGGCGATTGTCCATTACAATGGACAAATGGTGAAAATTGATGTCGGTATTGTACTTGAATCTAAAAGCCCTACGAAGATGAGATTTAAAAAAGAAATCACGCTTTGAGTATTGAAGGAGAAGATATCGGAGAAAATTGGAGCTCAAATTCATGGTTTGCGGTATCGGTGGCTGATATGTAACAATCCAGTCAGATATTCCACAATAGCTATCAAAGATAATACATATGTGGGAATAATGATCACAGAGCATGAGTCTATGGATATTCGAAAAGTCGAGTTGTTTGCTAAGGTGCGTGATATTCCCAGCCCATCCAGAAACGCAGTTGGGGAATCTAGTCAAATGAGTTTCAGTAACGAATTTGATATATCCAGAGGCAATTTTGTTGCAATGTTGGCAACTAGGACATCTAGTGGATTTCATCAAGGTGGGTCGTCGACATGTGAAACATCACACAGGCTGACTTTTGATCCGACTGTTGATGCCAATGTTGAGAACCTAAGAGGTCGATGGGGAGAATCACCTAAAGATTCCAGCGAAGATGAGGATATTTGGGATCTTGTTTTGTTCCCCGATGATGTTGGTAAAGCCCCTGATTTTGGTGTTGGAGAATTTGTTTCGACCGAGGGCGAATTACATTCTATGAAGCTCCTGCTCACATGAACTCGGTGGATTTCGACGATGAGGGCGCCGCAATTCCTAGATATTCCCCAATTAAATTCGAGTCAGCATGGTGAATTATTTGAGGGGCTGCAATTTAATAAAATAGATGAAGCTATATTTACAATTAAAGAGTATAACATCATGCAGCATGTGGACTACGCGGTTGCAGAATCTATCCCGAGGATTTTCTTTGCGAAGTGTGTGAAATACGAAGAAGAGTGCAATTGAAAGATTCGAGTAACGAAGCTTAAGAAGATAGATCGCTGGGCGGTCACAAAGTACAACTACGATCACACATGTTTACGAACATCTATCGACCAGGACTACACCAAATTAGACTCGAGTGTAATAAGCCATCACGTGATGAAGTTGGTCGAAGCAAATCTAAGGGTTCCGATTTCAGCGATTCAAGCAACCATTGCGCAACAATTTGAATATAAAATAAAATACAAATACAAATAGATATAACCACCAAAACCAATCAATTAAAGTAATTTAAGGTCATTAAAAAAACTAAATACCAATAGATATAACCTCATGATGCTTACATATACGACGGAACTTATCTTTCAATGGAGAATTGGGGTCGGTTTTAGTAACTCGGAAGTAAAAATCTGGGTAATCAGCTTGGTAAAAACAGTCGGGTGGATTTGCGGTGCCAATAGCTAGAACAGCAGCCACTCCTCCGAAGCAACCCATCTAGGTGCTTGTGTGATGGCTACTTGAGACGAAAATTATTGAGAAATTGAATACTATTACTTGCGTAGAAGAGATGATAAAGTTTGATCTTGCCTCACACTAGCTCCCTGGTATTTATAGGCATAAAATATTACTGTTTTTAAGTTAGAACTTTAGATTATTAAAAAATGCTTAAATTTTAATAGCAGCGGCTGGGGGGATTATTTGAATTAGTTAGTGTTATTTAAGTTGTTTTTTTTGTTTTAATAAAATTTATTTGATATAATTTTTTTTCTCAGCAAAAGCATAAATTTTATTAAATACTACTACCGGAAAGAGTGGGAAGAATTACTACAATATTGTGGTTCTATTTTCCCCCTCAAAATATGGTTTCCATTAAATTATTCTAGTTTTATTGTTGTTTATTGTTCGAATCAAAACACTGTACAGTATTTTACCAGAAAACATTAAAAAATTCATGTCACTGTTCAAAGTCGGATTGTGCACCATCCATCTTCAAATAGTGCATGGCTTTCCCCCTTGATGCCACGTGAAATGCGCCCAGGGCACCGTGCACTGTTCAAAGTCGGAGTGACCACCGTCTGACTTCAAACAATAACACCAGATGGTGCAGTGTTTCAGCGTTGCATTTCAGCTTTGTTTTTTTTTTTTGTTTGTTTGTTTTAATAAAACTTATTTGATAGGGATTTATTCGCATAAATTTTATTAAATTCTACTACCGGAAAAAGTGGGTTTAGATCAAGATCACAGTCTATACAACCTGAAGATCTCGAAAGACCCAACATTGGCAACCATTGCAAAAATTAAACAGAAAATAAACACCTTAACGTTGCATACAATTCAACCAAGAACAAATGAAGGTAAACGCAGGTTACAATCAAAGCAACGGGAATCTCGGATTTTCATATATGGATGCTACGAAGGAAGCTCACATAACATCTCAATACTCGAAGAAAATGACAACCTCGAAAAATTAGATCATTTTATAACGGTGACTATCATTCAGATTCCAAAAATACCCTAACTATTCTTATCGCATCAACAAGAATAAATTCAGAAAGTCAGGGATGAGCTAAGGGGTTGGAAGGAGCAATCCCCTCCTGAATTTTTTTTTATGTATTCTTTATTAAAAATTTATTATCGCCCCTAAAATTTTATAAATTCGCTACTTCTAACATAAAATTATGGCTTTGTCCCTGCAGGCAGTGCCCAACCTCAGTACTTAGCCCACCCACATTAGCTCCTAGGATCAACTTTATATTCCTACTTTGTCTGTAAGACTATATAAATCAGTAGTTTATCTTCAACAACCGTAAGTATTTTTATTCCTACTTCAACTTGAGTTTGTTCCTAAGAGAGCCCACCGGAGCGTTAGAATTCCTAATGATTTGCAACTGAAACAAACTCTTGTCGGTAACAATGGGACCTTGAATGTGAGGTTTTTATTTCATTCGAGAGGTTTGAATGTCCCATCTAATAGTATTTTGCCCAACTTGAAAGAAATTACAAGTTTCTGTCATTTTAGAATTATCTCCCCATTACAAAAGATATATTTCCAGATGATAGGTTTTGTTTTTTTTTCAAGAAAATTGAAAGAAAAAACACACACACACATTTCTTAAATTTTTTAGGCCTTGCAAGCAACGAGAACGTTCCTTTCTTAAAATATCACATATACCTAAATGAAAACATGAGAAGAGACTAGATTTATCGAATATAAATTATCTATCTTTTTTTAGTGCCCTTATTTATGCTTTATACTTAAAAATTAGGTTTAGGGTTAAGGTTTAAGGTTTAAGGTTAGAGTATAATAAATTAAGAGTAACATTTTTTTAGGGTATATGGTTTATGCCTCACACCCTTGTATTAGTGTTTCCATTAACTTTACAATACTTTGATGGAAGTTTGTTGTGTTTTGACATAGGTACATAGGAGGACACTAGCTCAAGTGAGCATATGCAGCTCAACTCTAGCTCAAGTGAGTGTATGCAGCTTATCTCCAGTTCACCAAAGTGTATTGTCACGGGCCAACTTTTCGCGACCGGGCCAGCCGCACCCATAGGTGCTGACCTTAGCGCACCACATCTCCCACCCGACCGAGGGGCACGAGTTATTGCCGATGCCACGCACCAAGGGGCCATGCACAACGCCCTTGGTGATGTCCGCGCCCAAGAGAACCGAGCTGGGCCAGTTCCAACGGACCATGGGGCCTTTCCAAGCACCCCATGTGCTGCCCACAAGACTTGGACCCGAGGGGGCCCAATACACGCACCCGAGGGGGCCTTGTCATGCACCCTCCATGCCGCCCAAGACATGGAGCCCGAGCCCGCACCCGACGTGCGCACCAAGGAGGCCGAGTCCGCACACGAGGGGGCCTTGCCATGCACCCTCCATGCCGCCCAAGCCATAGAGCCCGAGCCCGCACCCGACGTGCACGCCAAGGAGGCCGAGTCTGCACTCGATGTGCACGCCAAGAGGCCTAGGGGATGCCCATCCGAGTTTCCCACACCCCTAGGGCCCGATTTAGCACCTAGCATGCTAAGGAGGAGGTTTTGGACACAAGAACCGGGCCATGCCAAGCCCAATCTGCCCAAGCATCCAAGACCCAAGCCAAGGTGTCATCCTTTGACCAACACACATGGAAAGTTGTTGTTGCGTGTAAAAGAGTCTATCGCAATTGTAGTGCAAGTGTACACGACGCAAGTAGTAAAGTGATACGAAGTATCGGATATCGTCTCCACAGGGATTGGGCTAATAGCTTCACCTATTTTCACTGCACGAAGTAAAGAAAATATTTAAGAGAATTGTCACGAAAATAATAAGGAAAAACGTAAATAAAAGAGTTTGAATATCAAGATAGAGAGAAAGGGCTGGTATTGAACTGCTCAGTAGTGCAGGTATTACAATGCTTAGGAACTCCAGTTCTGTCGTCGTGCCCGTCGCGGCAGCACCTGTCACGGCGGCTGTCCGTTGGCTGTCGCGGCAGCAAACGCACCAACTCCGTACTTCAAGTTTGGCAAGAATCCCAGATCTGCCTTGGCCTATCCCTAGGTCCAAGTCTGTCGATGATCACGTCTTTGATGATACCTCCCGGCGTGAATCGAAGGATGAACACCGATGTGTATGAATTCTTCCTTAGCCACTTAACCTTGCCCTATCCCTAGGCACAAGATAGTTCAACTATAAACTAGAGAACTTGCTCTTATTTCTTTCGTATACTTAACTCTCCCGATGCTAAGTAAATGGATAACCTCACAATGCTCTCCCGATGCTCTTGCAAGATGTTAAAACCAAAATAAGAGAACTTGAAGTTTATTTTATTGAACTTGGAAAATCCTAAAACAAAACAACCCTTGCAACTACTTTACAAAACAACCCGTGGCCCTAGGGGGAATTTAGAACATGTCGGTGACGGGTAAACGGCAGATGGGTTTAGGTTATCGGTTATGGGGTAGAATGTGTGTATCCTCTCCTAGGTTAAAATACATGCCCTTATATAAGCTTTGGGCTCAAGTTATCTAAGGTAACAAGGATTACAACTTTAATTAAAAGTAAGATTCTAATAAAGACTTAATCTCCAAGAGTCCTACTTTGCAGCCGCCATCCTTGTTTCTAGGGAATTCCTCTCCTTGAGCTTTGGCTTGACATATCTTTTGATCCGGGGCTTGGAAAAATATTTGGCTTTCACACGACAGACGAGCAGATTTTTCTCTATCTATCGAGGTCCACTTTTACTTTTCCTCTTCATTAGGTTGTTGTCACCTTGCTGTCACGATAGGTCCATGGCAGCTTTATCCTCGTTGTTTGCTTGTCCAGTTTAGCTCTCCTGCTTCTCTGCCCTGCGCCTACCTTCTTCGTCAACTATGGCAGCTACCTGCAAAATCAGCCATCTTTTAGTAGAATCCGTGCCTTTTACATATTTGTGATGTTTTGCTGAAAACTAACCTAAATGCAATACAATGGTGCTTAAATGCAGCAGAAATATGGGTTAAAAGGGTGTAAATAATAGAACTTTTACACACTCAACACACCCCAAACTCAAGTTTTTGCTTGCCCTCAAGCAATTAAGACTTAAAAGAAAAATGAATATTTTTATGTTGGCCTTCAAACAGTGAACTGTCCCTTACCCGTCGCTCATTCTCTGTGGCGGCAGCAACCTGTCGGAAAGGTTAGGATCTGTCCGGAATCTCCCTATAGCCCTCGTGCAGTGTGTGCATGCTTGTGAACAGTTATATGCTAAGACTCTCTTAGTTTCACTAGAATATTCAACTTCTTAACTCGAATTTTTATGCCAAAGTTTATTTTTTTAGAAGGCACATTTTCATGCTTCTTTTTCTTCTATTTTTCAAGCTAAATTTTTCTAGAGCCAGTTTTGGGCACCTCTAGTTAGCTTCCTAGAGCCGGTTTCGGGCACCTCTAGGTTTTTGATTTTCTTTTGCTAAACTTCTTTCCTAGAGCCAGTGTTAGGCACCTCTAGGGGCTATTCAAGTTCTAAGCTTCCTATTCTAGTTTGGCTAAAAGAAATCTAAGCAATATAACAGTCACAATGGTGTTTAAGTTTTCAGAACTATAGAAAGGCTCTAAACTTCTCCTTAAACTGTCCTAAAGATGCTGCCACGACAGAGCTGTCATGACAGGTAAGTTAACTTCACAGTTTTAAGCCAACAGTTTTATATTTTTCTGATTTTTTTAGAGAAAATAAATAAAAGACACAACAATAATTGAAAGATGTACTACGACTCCATTAATATGGAGGGTTGCCACCCCCAAACTCGAGAGTTGCATTGCCCTCAATGCAAAATGACAGAAAAAATAAAAACAGGAAGGCAAGTACATCACAAAATAAATAAGCATGCAGCAAGAAAAGAAAAAATAAAAGACTTAAATTTTCAATCGCTGTCCTCGCTGCTGCTGCTGACACGGATCTGACGGCGGCGTCTGGGCTGTGGAGGCGGCTGGGCAGGTTCAGGGGCAGGTGCAGGGGCAGGTTGCTCCACGAGCTGGACGTCGGAACTGCTGCCACTATCCCAAGTGCTGCTGGTGGTGGTGCTAGCCTTGGGCAACCGTTTCTTGTCTGCCACGTGTTTTATCCTCTTGACCGGCGTAAATTCTCTCGCCAAATTCCTCCTGATCAGAGGGCTGTCATCGGAGGCAGGTCTCTTTGTTCCTCTGGCAGAGGTGTCTGTCGGTGGACTGCCTGCTGCCGTCGGGGCAGGTGATGTGGTGGAGGCAGTCGAGTGGGAATGTGGGGAGGCAGGTGGTGTGGGTATGTGGACAGGGGTGTGGACAGGAGTGGGGATATGGAAATAATGGGCAAGAAAAGTAGGGAATTGAACATCGGGAAAATTTAAAGTTTGGGTAATGAAGTTTACCGTCGAGTTAGCGAAGTCCCGAATGAACGTCATCAATCCCATTTGTCTCTCCTCTACCCGTTGTAGTGCAGCAAGGATGAGGGCGAACTGGTATGTCGGAGCGGTGGAGGCAGCAGGTTCAGGGGCAGGCTCCTCTGATGATTCTTCTGGGAGCCGGCTGGATTGAAAGACGAGATAGGCGTAGCCACTACCAGCTCCATGAGGCTGTTGATGTTGTTGTCTGTCCAGCCTCTGCCCTTGATTATTTTGTCGGAGGGCTCCTCGGGGACAGCAGCACAGCGGCATAAGGAGGTTATTGTGAACGGCAGGCAGAGGCGGGAGTCGGAGCGGAAGGTGCAATCCAGGATGCTGTCCCTCATATAGCGGCCTACATTAATAGGCCTGTCGTGCATGATGGAATGAATAAGGGCGAGCCGCTGCTGGTTAACTGTTGTGTGGTGGGAAGAAGGCATGATGCGCTTTTTGATAAAAGCGTTCCAGAGTTTAGCTTCAGGGAGGAGCTGCCCCCTTTTGACAGAGTGGGGGTTCTTTTTGCTGGTTGTCCATGTGGTTCCTTCCTCTGTCACCTCCGCCATAACAGCACCATAGGCGGCAGCATCGAGGGTGTCGAGAAATTTCTGGTGGGCATCATCATCGGGGCCAAAGTAGAGGCCAAACATGTGGTTGATGCTGTCAGCTGTGAAGGGCACTTTCACTCCTCGAACGGTGACAGATGTTGCCGTTTTGCTGTCGACAGCAACATAAAACTCCCGGACTAATGTGTCATTCAGCTCTGCGGGTTGTTCAGCGAAGTGCTCCCATAGTTGAGCTGTGATGGCCTTTACGATGAACGGCCGGAGTCCCATGTTGGGTGCCTTTCGGATGTACACGAAACCACATTCCTCCCATAACTCCTTTGTGGCGAAGGGCGTTGCTGCTGCTGAAGAAGAGGCTGAGGCAGCACTACGGCGGGTCTGTCTAGACGACATGTTAGTAGCAAGGGTTGTGAAAAATGAAGAAAGCAAATAAAACTAGAGGAGAAAGCAAGGAGAATAAGTAGAAGTGAGAAAAATGAAAATGAAAACGGGGTTTTATAGCGGTCGAGTTGCTGCCCGTTTAATGTTGTAACGGCAGGCGTGAATAACGGGGCGACGGATGGGATTTAGCGTGTCTGACGCGTCTGACACGCATTTATGCGTCTGTTACGCGTCTGCTACACGCTTCTGCGTCTACCGTGTCAGTCTGTTGACAGCCTGTCATATCTGTCTGCGGCGGCAGCCGAAACGACAAGCTTCCATAAACGGGCTTTGTTGGGCTGATGGATGGGTGGTGGGCTTGGGTCACTTCTCCTTTTCTTCTTGACTCCTTTATTTCCTAAAAACAGAAAATATAAAAAAACATTATTCTAGTAAAATAAACCTAATTTCCTAATAAATAATAAATAATAAAAATAAAATTTAGGTTAAATTAGGGGTGCCTTGTGGGGCATCTCCTGAAGTAACCACTTCCTGTAGTCCTGGGGCTTCAGTCCCCTGATAATGCTTGAGGCGCTGTCCATTGACTTTGAATTGGTGCCCGTCTTTTAATGATCGGATTGTGATGGCACCATGGGGGAAAACTTGTATCACTTGAAACGGGCCAGACCATCTAGACTTTAGCTTTCCTGGGAAGAGTTTGAGTCTAGAATTAAACAACAACACAAGCTGCCCTGGGCAGAACTGTCGTGGCAGCAACTTCTTGTCATGCCACTTTTTTGTCTTTTCCTTGTAAATCCTTGCATTGTCGTAGGCCATTGTCCGTAATTCCTCAATCTCATTCAGATCTAATAGCCTTTTCTGGCCTGCCTTGTCGAAGTCCATATTCACTGCCTTGATTGCCCAATATGCTTTGTGCTCGATCTCGACAGGCATATGACAAGTTTTCCCATAAATCAATCGGTATGGAGACATGCCCAATGGAGTCTTAAAAGCTGTCCTATATGCCCATAATGCATCATTTAGAAGTAAAGACCAATCTTTCCTAGTTGGCTTAACCATCTTCTCAAGAATGTTCTTAACTTCCCTATTGGATATCTCAGCTTGTCCATTGGTCTGTGGGTGGTATGCTGTCGCGATCCTGTGCTTGACACCATATTTCTTCAAGGAAGCAGCAATTACCCTATTATCAAAATGTCTCCCTTCATCACTGATAATCGCCCTAGGGATGCCAAATCTAGAAAAAATGTTTTTGTGCAAAAACTTTTGGACCGTCTTGGCATCATTCTTTTGAGTGGCGATGGCTTCAACCCACTTAGAGACATAGTCCACTGCTAGGAGAATGTATAGATTTCCACACGAAGATGGAAAAGGTCCCATAAAATCAATCCCCCAAACGTCGAAGATCTCGACTTCTAGAATGTTCTGCAGTGGCATCTCGTTTCTCCTCGAGATGTTACCTGTCCGCTGGCACCTGTCACAGTTTTTGTAAAACTCCTGTGCATCTTTATATAGTGTCGGCCAGTAGAACCCTGACTGCAGCACCTTGGCAGCAGTCTTATTGCCTCCTAAGTGACCTCCATATTGTGAAGCATGACAGTGATGGAGAATGTCTTCTTGCTCTTCTTGTGGTACACACCTCCTTATGACCTGATCTGCGCACATTTTGAAAAGAAGAGGTTCGTCCCAATAATAATGCTTAACATCATTTTGGAACCTCTTCCTGGCTTGATAATTAAGATCAGAAAGAAGTATTCCGCTAACTATAAAATTAACGAAATCAGCATACCAGGGGAGTTCAGAAGACTTACCTGCCGCCATGGCTGTCGCGACAGCGATTGTGGCAGCAAAGAGCTGCTCATCTGGGAAGGTCTCCAGTATATTTGTCTCGTCTATTGGTAGACTCTGTCCCTTCTCCAACCTCGACAAGTGGTCTGCCACCTGATTTTCTGTCCCCTTTTTATCCTTGATCTCAAGGTCGAATTCTTGTAATAGCAAGATCCACCGTATCAATCTAGGCTTTGCATCCTTCTTTGCGAACAAATACTTTAGGGCAGAATGGTCGGTGTGTATTATTACCTTCGTCCCAAGTATGTAAGAACGAAACTTGTCGATGGAAAACACCACAGCTAACAGCTCCTTTTCTGTGGTGGTGTAGTTCTCTTGGGCGTCATTTAATGTTTTGCTGGCATAGTATATGACATGAAACAGCTTATCTCTGCGCTGCCCAAGTGCTGCCCCGACAGCATAGTCACTAGCATCACACATAATCTCAAATGGTTGTGTCCAGTCTGGTGGCTGTACTATGAGGGCTGTCACTAGCTTTTCCTTTAGAACCTTGAATGCTTCAGTACATTCCTCATTAAAGTCAAAGGGTCGGTTCTGCTCTAGAAGATGGCATAGCGGCTTGGCGATCTTTGAAAAATTTGCAATGAATCTTCGATAAAAACCAGCATCCCCTAAAAAACTTCTAATGCCCTTGACTGTGGTCGGCGGCGGCAGCTTCTCAATCACTTCTATTTTCGCCCTGTCGACTTCTATCCCACGGCAGCTAATCTTATGGCCAAGGACTATCCCTTCGTCCACCATAAAGTGGCATTTTTCCCAATTCAAAACAAGATTAGCTTTTTCACATCTTTCAAGTACCTTTTGAAGATTGTTGAGGCAGCTCTCAAAATCGTCTCCAAAGACGGAAAAATCATCCATGAAAATCTCAAGGAAGTCCTCTACCATGTCGGAGAATATAGCCATCATGCACCTTTGGAAGGTGGCAGGTGCATTACAGAGTCCAAACGACATCCTCCTAAATGCGTATGTTCCGTAGGGGCATGTAAAAGTCGTCTTTTCTTGATCCTCCAGTGCAATAGCAATTTGACTGTAACCTGAATAACCATCAAGAAAACAATAATAAGGTTTACCCGCTAATCTATCTAGCATTTGATCAATAAAGGGTAAAGGAAAGTGGTCTTTTCGGGTAGCTTTATTAAGCTTCCGATAGTCCATACAAACCCTCCAACCGGTCACAGTCCTGGTTGGGATTAGCTCATTGTTCTCATTGGTTATCACGGTCATTCCTCCTTTCTTGGGAACACATTGCACCGGGCTCACCCATTTGCTGTCGGAGATGGCGTAAATAATACCAGCATCTAACCATTTGATTATCTCTTTACGCACTACCTCCTTCATCGCAAGGTTTAACCGCCTTTGGGCATCAATAGTCGGCTTATGATCTTCCTCTAGGAGGATTTTGTGCATGCATAACGCCGGACTAATGCCTTGAATGTCTGCTATCGTCCATCCAATCGCCATCTTGTGCTGCCTTAGCATGCCGATTAGCTGTCGTTCCTGTTCCTGTGGCAGCTTAGCAGAGATGATTACAGGCAGTGTATCATTGCAACCAAGATAAGCATATTTTAACTGCCCTGGCAGGGGCTTAAGTTCTAAGGCAGGTGGTTCAACAATAGATGGCTTTTGGATTAAATGGTTATCCGAAGTATAATTCAAAGGTTCGAATAACTTATCTGGACGATGGCCTAACCAGTTTACCTCCTCCTGACCTTCAGTATCAGATGTATCGGATTCAGAGGAGTCGCTGTCGTCAATGTTGTCGGAGTTGCTGTCGTCATCGCTGTCGTGACATGCCTGTAGGTGGCTGTCGCAGCAGTGACCAAATTTTATATCACGGCAGCCCGACCTGATGCAGGGTTGATCAAAGGTCACCTCAATGATGGCCTTGCATTCCTCGTCCACATCAGCATGTTTCATCGCTTGGAGAACATTCAACTTAATCTCTTGATCGTTCACGCGCATGGTGAGTTCTCCTTTCTCCACATCAATCAATGATCTTCCTGTGGCTAAGAAGGGTCGCCCAAGGATGACTGGTGCGTTTTCATCTGCTTCACAATCTAAGATAAGAAAGTCAGCAGGAAAAATAAGCTTATCCACTCTTACCAGAATATCTTCAATTTTTCCTTCTGGGTGAACGTAAGAGCGGTCGGCCAGCTGCAGAGTTACTGTCGTGGGCCGCGCCTTCCCAATACCTAATTTCTGAAAAAAGATTTGGGCATTAGATTAACACTAGCACCAAGATCACAAAGTGCCTTCCCCACGAATTTATTTCCAATTATGCAAGGTATGATGAAGCTCCCCGGATCCTTCTTTTTCTGTGGTGGCTGCCGATGAAGAATACTCATGCAACCTTCTTGCATCTTTACCGTTTCAAATTCCCCAAGTTTAGATTTTTTCGACATAACATCCTTGAGAAATTTAGCATAACCGGACATCTCCCTAACAACATCTAACAACGGAATATTAATATGAACCTGTTTAAAAATATCATAAATCTTTTTAAGCTGAGATTCATGCTTAGCTTGCTATATCCGTTGGGGAAAAGGTGGTGGAGGACAATAATCAGCAATGCGTCCTTCCCACTGCATGCGAATCTGAGGACGGTAATCATCTTTTTTCTCCTCTGTCGCTTCTGCTGTCGTGACAGGCTCATCGGCAGCAGTCTGTTTATCACCTGTTGGGGCAGTTTCTTCGGCAGGTTTATCCAAGGCAGGTTCCTTTTCTGTTTCAGCTTCTTTTTCCGGCCCTGGTAGTTTCTTCCCACTCCTAGTAGTAATTGCCTTACATTGCTCATGTGGGGGCGGTCTAGCATTTTCAGTATTGCTAGGGAATCCTCCATTCTGCCTTGGCTTAATATGTTGCGAAACCTGACCCATTTGTGTCTCTAAAGACTTCAAGGTAGCTTCATGGTTTGTCATTCTCATCTCGGTTTTATCCATAAAGGTTTCTGTCTTCTTGACAAACTGATTCATATTCTCCATATACGTACCGGTCTGAGACATAAAGGTGGCCAGAGTCTGCTCCAATATACTACTCGTGGCAGGTGGTGGCTGATGTTGCTGCTGCGGCGACAGGTGCGGCGGCAGTTGCTACGGTAGTTGCTGTCGCGTCAGCAATCTAGGTCCTCCCTGATTCTGATGATGTGCTTGTGGATTCAGGGCATTGTTAGGGTTACTCCAGGAAAATTTGGGATCCTTCCTCCAATTAGGATTTTAATTGTTGGAATTGTAGTTCGGCTTGTAATTTCCAACATATTTTCCCTCTTCTATTTGTATTGGGCACTCATCCCTACTATGATTTCCCTCACAGATAGTACAAACTTCCTCGACAGCAAATCCTTGTAATTCATCTTCATTCAATAACTGTTTCATTGCTTTAGTAAGGAATGCTACCTGTGATTTCATAGTGCTGTCGGCCTCATAGTCCTTGACAGCAAGTACCCGTTTACCCCCTCTTCTTGCGATCGGAAACTTCTCCTCATTCTTAGCTAGATTTTTCAAAACTTGCAAAGCCTTGTCTGGATCTTTATCCAATAATAATCCATTTGCTGCAGAATCAATCCGAATGCGAGTTTTTAAGTTAGCAGCATTATAGAACTTAGTTACCTGATTCCAGACAGGGAATCCATGCATTGGGCAGTTCCGAAGAAGAGTAGTAAATCTGTCCTAGGCCTCGTGCATCGGCTCGTCATCTTCCTGTTGAAAATTAGCAATTTCATTACGTAATCGCTCAGATAAATGCGAAGGATTAAAACGAGATAAGAATTCACGAGACAAATCTGCCCAAGTTACGATTGAACCCGGTGTAAGTTTATTCCACCAAGGTTTAGCTCTGTCCCTCAATGAATGGGGAAATAACTGAAGCCTCAGTATCTCCGGACTAACTCCTGGTAGTCTAAACGAACCACAGATCTCCTGGAACGTTTTGAGATGCTCCCTAGCATCTTCTGTCACAGCACCACTAAACTGTCCGGCATTGTTGATCATACTAAACATGACAGGTTTAAGCTCGAAGTTATCAACATCAATATCCGGCATCGTGGTCTCCAGCTCTACATGATCGTTCAGCATGTAGTCACGACATGACCGTCGTCCATCTGCTGCGGGCGGGTCGCCGACAGGCGGGTGATTATCGCCAAGGGGTGGTATGCGACCGCCGGCAGGTTGGTTATGGCCCATCTTCTCTAGCTGTTCCTCGAGGTATTCGTTTCTGTCTAAAAGGCGGCGAAGTTGTTTCTTGAGACTAAAGGAACGTTCGATTTCCGGATCTAATGGATATTCAGGGTCTTCACCTCTTTTAGATCTGCGCATAAACAAGAAAACCTCGTGAAAAGTGAGAGTTGAAAGCACAAAAGAAAAATTAAAGAAAAATAAAAATAGAAACGAAAACAAAAACAAAAAAAAAACGAAAAGTGCAATAAAAGAAAGATGTAGTTATGTTGCCAATCCCCGGCAACGGCGCCAAAAACTTGTTGCGTGTAAAAGAGTCTATCGCAATTGTAGTGCAAGTGTACACGACGCAAGTAGTAAAGTGATACGAAGTATCGGATATCGTCTCCACAGGGATTGGGCTAATAGCTTCACCTTGTTTACTGCACGAAAGTAAAAGAAATAATTGAGAGATTTGTCACGAGAATAATAAAGTAAAAACGTAATAAAAGGATTGAGATATCAAGATAGAGAGAATGGGCTGGTATTGAATTGCTCGGTAGTGCAGGTATTGGATTGCTTTGGAACTCCAGTTCTGTCGTAGCGCCTGTCGCAGCAGCACCTGTCGCAGCAGCTGTCCGTTGGCTGTCGCGGCAGCAAACACCAACTCCGTACTTCAAGTTTGGCAAGAATCCCAGATCTTCCTTGGCCTATCCCTAGGTCCAAGTCTGTCGATGATCACGTCTTTGATGATACCTCCCGGCGTGAATCGAAGGATGAACACCGATGTGTATGAATTCTTCCTTAGCTACTTAACCTTGCCCTATCCCTAGGCACAAGATAGTTCAACTATAAACTAGAGAACTTGCTCTTATTTCTTTCGTATACTTAACTCTCCCGATGCTAAGTAAATAGATAACCTCACAATGCTCTCCCGATGCTCTTGCAAGATGTTAAAACCAAAATAAGAGAACTTGAAGTTTATTTTATTGAACTTGGAAAATCCTAAAACAAAACAACCCTTGCAACTACTTTACAAAACAACCCGTGGCCCTAGGGGGAATTTAGAACATGTCGGTGACGGGTAAACGGCAGATGGGTTTAGGTTATCGGTTATGGGGTAGAATGTGTGCATCCTCTCCTAGGTTAAAATACATGCCCTTATATAAGCTTTGGGCTCAAGTTATCTAAGGTAACAAGGATTACAACTTTAATTAAAAGTAAGATTCTAATAAAGACTTAATCTCCAAGAGTCCTACTTTGCAGCCGCCATCCTTGTTTCTAGGGAATTCCTCTCCTTGAGCTTTGGCTTGAGATATCTTTTGATCCGGGGCTTGGAAAAATATTTGGCTTTCACACGACAGACGAGCAGATTTTTCTCTATCTATCGAGGTCCACTTTTACTTTTCCTCTTCATTAGGTTGCTGTCACCTTGCTGTCACGATAGGTCCATGGCAGCTTTATCCACGTTGTCTGCTTGTCCAGTTTAGCTCTCCTGCTTCTCTGCCCTGCGCCTGCCTTCTTCGTCAACTATGGCAGCTACCTGAAAAATCAGCCATCTTTTAGAAGAATCCGTGCCTTTTACATATTTGTGATGTTTTGCTGAAAACTAACCTAAATGCAATGCAATGTTGCTTAAATGCAGCAGAAATATGGGTTAAAAAGGGTGTAAATAATAGAACTTTTACACACTCAACAGTTGTCCACCATGGAGCCATACTTGGGGAAAGTATTCTATGCCACCCAAGCCAATGATGTCATAGCCTTGTATCTTAGGCAACTATGTATTTGTGTGACAAGCTTTCCATAGTTAGGAGATTCTATCTTGGAGATTCATTCATAGCCCTTGGATCGAATCTCCCTTAGCCGTTAGATCGAGGGGGCCAAGGCTATAAATAGAGCCTTTCTCCACCCTTTGTATTCACTCCACACTTTCTACCTTTCATCTTTCTTTGTTATTAATAAGAGAAGGCATCGAGTACTCTTTTCTCCTCGTCTAGGTTTAGGAGGAGTTTTTAACGAGGCTCTTTGCTTATAAAAATCCCTTGTCTCTTTTTATCTTGCCTTGCCTAGCCATCACCATACTTTTCAAAAGCTTCCGCACACCAAGTTCTAAGCGCCTCAACTTAGATTTTCGAAGGCTGACTTAGTCCTCGACTTAAGGTCGACGACTAAGGCCGCACGGGTTGGCGAGTCAGAACCTAGCCCTGTGACAAGTGGTATCAGAGTGAGTTCCGCTCTATACGAGTCGAGATGGCGCAAGCAAGAAGAAAGATCGTAGCGACAAAGATGAACATGGAGTCACCAGGCGTCTCGTTTAAAAGCGAGGTGAGCGAATCTGAGTTTTGTGATATTCTTAATACAAAACCGTTGTTTTGTTTTCGTTGCAGTGAATATCACGATGACTGCCCAAAAAGGAGGCCGTCAAAATGCTGGAGGTGTGGAAAGCCACACGAGTCTTTCCGATGCCCGCACAAATTCAAGCAGTCCAAGGTACAAGACGAGCCCGACGAGACCGAGGCTTTGAAGCTTGATTCGAGGTGCAACGAGCTACCAATGAGTATGGTAGAGGCGTTCGAGGAGCAAGAGTTGCCCGATGAGACCGAGGCCACGAAGCTTGCTTCCTTGTTCGAGGAATCACCAGTGAGTATGGTGGTTGGGGCGTCAAACTTCAAGAGTGAAGCTTTGATGAGGGAAAGGTTGCCAGAGGGCAACGAGTCCACACAACCGTGGGAAAAGCCAGGTTACGTGGAGTATTCCAGCGACGATGACGAGTCATCTTGGGAGTCAAGTGAAGTCGAGAGCGACTATGAAGAAGAGGAGCCTATGTTTGTAGACATAGTGTTTTCCAACGCAATGCTAAGTGCACTAGTGGATCCAAGTGCATCCAAAGTGCTTGTGTCCGAGCGAATTGCCGAGCGGTTAAACCTTCAAGTTGAGAAGGTAAATGAACAAGTTGAGACGATCAACTTCAGTGATGAGCCAGTTGTGGGAATCGCAAGGGATGTGTACCATCAAATTGGCGATTTCCGAGGCACAACAAACATCAAGGTATTACCTTGTGATTCTTTTGATTTATATGAAATCGTTATTGGTTTATCTTGTTTGGAGCATATTGATGCGCTTGTCTTGTCAGAAAACGAGGAAAGGTGTGATGCAGATCCACACCAACAAGGCGATGAGTCGTTAAGCGACGATGAGGGAGACAAGACCGAGGCATCACCAAGCATCCACGAAAGAGTGCTTGAGTCCGAGACATCCAATGACGACGAGGCCATGGAAGAGTCCATGGAAATTTCCAACACAAAGGGACAAGTCTTTGAAGAGATCAAAGACGAGAAGCCTTTGGAGTTGCCAAAGACTTCGCCAACGAGGAGCATAGTGGTTCGTGAGATGGAGTACCCATCCGAAGCGGACCGAGTTGCCGATGGAGAGGAGCTAGCAATCTTCTACGAAGAATTGCAAGCCGAGTTCGACGAGTGGTCGAATTCCATGGACGAGTGACATGAGTCAATGGAACCGAGTCAAAGCACCATGATGCCCAAGCCCATTGATGAGGGGCCAAGTTATGCCAACAACACTTGCCTTGGGATGCCTACAAGTTTGAGCGAGGATCCAAATCAAGACATGGGGCGAGCAGCTATCCTAGTCAAACCGTGCGACATGGATAACGAAGAGTCGAGTGACGAAGTGGTTGGAACAAGCCGGGAGTATCCAACCTTCATTCAAGCCGAGGGACGAGTGCTAGAGAGCACCGAAGGGGGCTTATTCCACGACCCCGCCATCATCACTTGCCTTGAGTATCGACAAGGCATAGTGAAGCCACCCAACAAGGACTTTATGTCCGAGGTAAGCAAGCCATGTTTTTATGAAGATTTAAGTCTAACTTGCTCTGATTTTGTCCACAGGCCGCCGATGAGATCGAGCGAGGGACCGAGTCGAGCCAAGGAGCAAGTAGGCGAGATGGCCTACAAGGTGGAGTTGGCACCGGAAAGGAGAGTAGACATTGCTTGCATACCCGAGCCGTGGTACGAAGAATGGTGCGAGATGATCCACACATGGAGTGGACCGAGCCAAGCACACAGCAAGTCGAACGTCTCCTATGAGAAGGAGGCACCAACCATCGAGACGGGCCAAGCATCAAGGCACAAAGGCCTTGTACTTTGGACGGATCATCCCAAAGCCGATAGTGATCATGAGCTTGCCAAGGAGTGGCAACCGTTCGAGACGGATCAAGATCCAAGGCATGAAAGCCTTGCTAATTGCACGAGAGTTCCCTTAGTCAAGCGGGAACGAGATGAGAAGCCGAGGCCGTTCGAGGACAAGTCGACCGAGGCTCATCAATGCCTATCGATGAGGGCGTCGATAGATTCAGTGGGGGAGAATGTCACGGGCCAACTTTTCGCGACCGGGCCAGCCGCACCCATAGGTGCTGACCTTAGCGCACCACATCTCCCACCCGACCGAGGGGCACGAGTTATTGCCGATGCCACGCACCAAGGGGCTATGCACAACGCCCTTGGTGGTGTCCGCGCCCAAGAGAACCGAGCTGGGCCAGTTCCAGCGCACCATGGGGCCTTGCCAAGCACCCCATGTGTTGCCCACAATACTTGGACTCGAGGGGGCCCAATATATGCACCCGAGGGGGCCTTGTCATGCACCCTCCATGCCGCCCAAGACATGGAGCCCGAGCCCGCACCCGACGTGCGCACCAAGGAGGCCGAGTCCGCACACGAGGGGGTCTTGCCATGCACCCTCCATGTCGCCCCAGCCATGGAGCCCGAGCCCGCACCCGACGTGCACGCCAAGAAGGCTGAGTCTGCACCCGATGTGCACGCCAAGAGGCCTAGGGGATGCCCATCCGAGTTGCCCACACCCCTAGGGCCCGATTTAGCACCTAGCATGCTAAGGAGAAGGTTTTGGACACAAGAACCGGGTCATGCCAAGCCCAATCCGCCCAAGCATCCAAGACCCAAGCCAAGGTGTCATCCTTTGACCAACACACATGGAAAGTTGTCCACCATGGAGCCATACTTGGGGAAAGTATTCTATGCCACCCAAGCCAATGATGTCATAGCCTTGTATCTTAGGCAACTATGTATTTGTGTGACAAGCTTTCCATAGTTAGGAGATTCTATCTTGGAGATTCATCCATAGCCCTTGGATCGAATCTCCCTTAGCCGTTAGATCGAGGGGGCCAAGGCTATAAATAGAGCCTTCATCCACCCTTTGTAATCACTCCACACTTTCTACCTTTCATCTTTCTTTGTTATTAATAAGAGAAGGCATCGAGTACTCTTTTCTCCTCGTCTAGGTTTAGGAGGAGTTTTTAACGAGGCTCTTTGCTTATAAAAATCCCTTGTCTCTTTTTATCTTGCCTTGCCTAGCCATCACCATCCTTTTCAAAAGCTTTCGTACACCAATTTCTAAGCGCCTCAGCTTAGATTTTTGAAGGCTGACTTAGTCCTCGACTTAAGGTCGACGACTAAGGTCGCACGGGTTGGCGAGTCAGAACCTAGCCCCGTGATAGTATGCAGCTCAGTCCCAGCTCACGAGAGTGTAACCAGCTCACTTTCAGCTCATCACACTTTCAGCTAGTTCGTTTCAGCTCAGCTCAACTTTAGCTCCACTAGCTCAACTACAACTGACAAGTTTCGTAGCAGCTGAACAAGTGTCTTACAAGTGTGTGACAGCCAATATAACAAGTGTGAGCCGAATTGACGACATGTGTTCGTGTGAGTATGTACCGTGCGTAACCCACCTCAATTGCATGTCCCATGTAATTTCGACTTAAGAACAGCAAGGAGCAGCCGTGTGTGTTTGTGAGAGCCTTTGTTTTCATCAAGGAACAGCAAGTCGGCTTTGTGGGGTTTGCAATTCCAAAAACAAAGCACATGCATCCGAATCACATTTAACATGTGCAAAGTATTTGAAATTTAAAAGCATGCGTATTTTGCATGTGATTTAATTCACATTGCCGCCCACATGCTATACACGGCCAGAAATCAATTGCCGCCCATAAGTGGTTATCCCTCTTTGAATTTTAATATTCAAAAAAACCATGCACATTTACCATGTGCTTAATTATTTGGCGCACCAAACTTGAATGCACGGTCATAGTGCATTGTCGCCCCTTTTAGTGGTTATTTTATTTGTATTTTAATTTTCAAAAGGGCTCCATTACGGATGGAAATCATCTGCCCCCAAAGTATGCCTCCATTTGTGCCCTCACTTTAAAATAGTGGGTTTAGGGTTTGGGGTTTAAGGTTGGGGCTTAGGGTTAGGGTGTAGGGAATTAGGGGTAGGGTGTATTTTTTAGGGTTTAGGGTTTGGGGTTTAGGATATGAAAATTAGGGTTATGGGGCAAGATTTAATTTTTAAGTATTTTTAAGCAGGGGGCATAGAAGGAGGCATGGTTAGGGGGCAAAAGATTTTTACCCCTCCATTATAGCTAGGGGTGTAAACGAGCCGAGTCGAGCTCGAGTAGTGTTAAGCTCGGCTCGGCTCGTTAAGATTTTGAGTCGAGTTTGAGCTTGAGTAATTTCTATCGAGCCTGAGAAATCTAAGCTTGACTCGGCTCGTTTAGAACTAGAGTCGAGTTCGAGCTTGATTCGAGCTCAATCGAGTCAAGTGTTGATCGATCTTTGACCGCATTGAACTCGAGTAACTCTTCATATGTCACGTCTCACTTAAAGTCCTATGAAGAAAAAAATTAGATACACAAGTTGTGTAAACTCAAGCTTGTTAATTTTAGGGTTTATGGTGTTAGTTTAGGGTTTAGAGGTTTAGGTTGTTGGGTTTATAATTTAGAATTTAGTGTTTAATACTTATGTTTAGGGTTTATATTTAGGGTTTTAAGTTTAAGAATTTATATTGATAAAAAAAAGTTTAAGAATTTATATTTTAAATTATAAAAAAATAAAAAAAATAGTATATTATATTTTCGAGTATCTTGTGAGCTTTTCGAGTTGGGTATCAAGTAGCTCGGCTTGGCTCGTCAAGAACTCAAACCGAGTTCGAGCTCGAGTCGAGTCCAATCGAGTCGAGCTTTGACCGAGTCGAGCTCGAGTAGCTCGCGATCTGTCTCGTCTCATTTACAACCCTAATTACAGCCACATGTTCATTTCGGCAAAACCACCCTCCTTTGTATTATTTATTTGACCGAACATCACTTGTAAAGAGGATAGACAGTTTATGAAAAATGTATTTTGTGAGATTATTATATCTCAACTTCAGTTCTTTTTAGAATTACTTAACATTTCAGACTTTGTTTTGATTTGTTAAAAAAATTTACTTGATACTTCGGGTTCCTAGATCGCTATCTAGTGGGTCCAAGTCCTTCGGCGTTAGACAGATTTGATTCGGGTTTTCTCAATAAATTGTGCAGGTTCTTTCGAGTTTAACGTTACCAAATTTCCGCTAAATTTTCAGCAACGTTTCTGTCATTTTTAGGACACCGAAACAGCCATGAACGCTACTTGAAGCATTCGTTTTCTTCGTCGTCCAAATCTGTCCAGAAATTCCTACACCATTTTTCTTTGTTTCTTTTTAATTTTTTCTCTTTTTATTTCTTCTTGTTATTTTGATCCTAAAACAATGTCCATATTTGTTTTTATTGCAGAGATATGCTTGCTACTATCCTAGATTTGTTACAGACAAGGAACGTTGTTTCGACAAGCAACACCCCTTTATTATATGATAATCAGAGCTTAGTCGGATTTTAGCACGTTCTGCACTACAAATAAAAAATAAAGAAATAAAAAAAAGAAAAAAGTTGAAATTCTAAAGAAGAAAAAAAGTTAAAGTCAAAGTTTGACCAGAAAAGTCAAAGTAAAAAAAATTCAGAAAAAAAAATTCAGATTCTAATATTTGGTGTATTTTACATATATAAAGTGCTGTTTGTTCATTGAAATGCTTGGAAATGATGAAGGGTGCCTGTTTATGCCATGAAATGCATGAAAATCACCTGAAACAACTTGTTCTTGTTTGTTCGGTGATAAGATCGTTGTAAGCATTTTTTTACAATAAGTTGTCTTTCTTTTCCCTCATAATTTGTGTCAGCCTTATTTTCTTATTTCGAGATAATAGGTTTTGTTTCTTTTCAAGAAAATTGAAAGAAAAAAAAAACACACATACAAATTTTTTAAATTTTTTAGGCCTTGCAAGCAATGAGAGTGTTCCTTTCTTAAAATATCACATATACCTAAATGAAAACATGAGAAGAGACTAGATTTATCGAATATAAATTATCTATTTTTTTTTGGTGCCCTTATTTATTCTTTACACTTAAAAATTAAGTTTAGAGTTAAGGTTTAAGGTTAGAGTTTAAGAAATTAAGAGTGGCATTTTTAGGGTATATGGTTTATGCCTCACACCCTTGTATTAGTGTTTTCATTAAGTTTACAATATTTTGATGGAAGTTTGTTGTGTTATGACATAGGTACGTAGGAGGACACTAGCTCAAGTGAGCATATGCAGCTCAACTCTAGCTCAAGTGAGTGTATGCAGCTCGGTCTCAGCTCAGGAGAGTGTAACCAGCTCACTTTCAGCTCATCACACTTTCAGCTAGTTCGTTTTAGCTTAACTCATTTCCAGTCAGCTCAACTTTAGCTCCACTAGCTCAACTACAGTTGACAAGTCCCGTAGCAGCTGAACAAGTATCCTACAAGTGTATGGCAGCCAATATAACAAGTGTGAGCCAAATTGACGGCATGTGTTCATGTGAGGATGTACCGTGCGTGACCCACCTCAATTGCATGTCCCATGCAATTTCGACTTAAGAACAGCAAGGAGCAGCCGTGTGTGTTTGTGAGAGCCTTTGTTTTCATTAAGGAACAGCAAGTCGGCTTTGTGGGGTTTGCAATTCCAAAAACAAAGCACATGCAGTCGAATCACATTTAACATGTGCAAAGTTTTTGAAATTTAAAAGCATGCGTATTTTGCATGTGATTTAATTCACATTGCCGCCCACATGCCATACACGGCCAGAAATCAATTGCCGCCCATGAGTAGTTATCCCTCTTTGAATTTTAATATTAAAAATACCATGCACATTTACCATGTGCTTAATTATTTGGCGCACCAAACTTGAATGCACGGTCATAGTGCATTGGGAAAATTTTATAGCGATTGTCTGAGCAACGACGAGCACCACTATTGACGAGCACCGATGAGCACTGATAGATTATTTTATAAAATTTTTAAATCTAAAGTACTTAATGCGTAATTATATTTTTTTTAAAAATTAAAAGTATAATATAATTAAAGTATTTTTTTAGTTTTAAATTTATTTTAAATATTATTAATCAAAATAAACTACCCAAATCAAAAAATCCTATTTTTTTTTTTTTGCTTTGAAATTAACCTAATTGCCGCCGCACCCACCGCCACCGTCACCGGCAACCTTTGCCACCGCCAATCCTAATCCTTCGTTGCAATTAAGTAATTTATACCCAAATTTTGAAACCCTAATCATCACCCTAACAAAATTATGTTTATTGGCTTATGTAATTCAAAATTGAGAATCCCAACGCCTTTGCTAAGACCCCAAAATCAGTTACAACAAGCCAATTTTTTTTAATTGATTCGCAAAATTAATGACCAATCCGAAACCCCCAATTTTGTTGTTCGTCACCTGTATCGATACGTAATTCTTCGCGTATCGGTACGCATGGGAATACCATACCGATACGCTATGTGTACCGATACAACTTTTAGCCAATGGAAATTCAGTGATAACTTACCGTACCGGTACACTGGATATTACTGTATCGGTACGGTATGTGTACCGATATATTTTTTGGTCACTGGATTTTCAGCGATATCGTGTAGTACCGGTACGATATTTTTACCGTACCGGTACGTTACTAGTTCCAAACCTGTATCGGTACGGTACTAATAGCGTACCGGTATGCTAGCTTCAAATGTTGCAAATTGTTCTTACTTAAAATTAACCTATTTTATGTAGATGGTGGATCTAAATTTAACGCCTTCAAAACAAGATACAACAATGATGAAGTGCAAGCGTTATATCGACATGTGTTCGAGGAAGACAAACACTGAGGTACATTTATTATAATTACTTGAACTTTCAATGCTTGTCTTAAATAGTTTTTGTTGAGATTAGTGTTTTATGTACTTATAGGAAAAGCGTGGAGTTGTACTTGAGGAAAACATAAGCACTCTTTATCAGAGTGATCAGAAGTTCGAGACACTGATTCATTCTGTGGAAAATATTGAAAAGGAGTTTGTGAGAATGAATTCCCATTTTGAAAATTTTAATGGTCAATTTGAGAAATTAAATGGCCAATTTGAAAAATTAGTGTCCATATTAACAGCGAGCAATGTAAAATGCTCAAAACAAGATGGTGATTCACTAAAAGGAGAGGATGTACATAATAAATCATTAGAGGGGGATGGTTTAAAGAGTATACTTGAAGATATTAATTTATACAGCGAGCCATTGAATGCTGATGGTTTAGAGAATAAATCTCATGGGGAAGAAGAACTAACTGCCGGGGCAATGAAAGAAGAAACCGTAAGTGGTATTAAAATACCGATTATGTCTCTATTTATTAATTGTGATATGGATTTTTCTCCCTCATTAGAACTTAGTGGTAAAAGCAAAGTTGAAGCTATTTCAGAAGACAAAATCAAGACTGATAGGGATGGTTTTCCAGAAATTCCGAGCGATTTTTTTAAATTTGAATTTAGTCCCCATCGATTTCCTAGTCAACTAATTACATTGAAGGAAACTTCAATAAGTAAAAAAATGTGGCCTAAAATGTCTAACGATCAGAAGTCATTGTCAAAGAGATGTTCGACTGCACGTTCTGATGTTACAGATGATCTGAAGTCGAAAGATATGACATAAAAAAAAGAGCTCGAACTTCTGGAGTGAATACAAAGGTATGTATAAATAATTCTTTATTTGTTATTTAGCATATTTTACTTAAAAACTAATATTTGACATATGGTAACAGGAAAAAAAACACTACTTTGCAAGATAGTGGAGAAACATGCAAGGTTGATGCTCCCGAAAAAAAATGAGGTGGTAATGAGAAAAAAATTATTTTCTTTGTAGGGTGTAAATTCGAAAGAAATAATGTACAAATATGTCATTTGAATTACATATGTGATCAATTACTCTTTAATTGCGCAGGTTGGGAACAAGAACAATGTCTATGATGTTGATAGTGAAGAAGAATTGAAAGATTTGATCCTACATGCTTAAAAAAATTTAAGGAAAAAAAAAAGGTTTAGATTCTACAAAAAATTTTATTTATAAATATCTACATGTAATTTTCTGGTTATTATCATTTGTAAGAGTTTAATTAATATATTTCATGCAATATTGTTCTAAGTCAGGTGATACGTTAGCAGAAGGACGTAAGGAAAATGTGAGGATAAGCGATGTGTACAAACAATATTTGAAGTACTTAACGCCTGAAGAAACCAGAGTTTGCATGAATATTGCTACTTGGTATGATACAGGCAGGACTCTTTACATGACAAAAAACAATTCGATGGACGTTGGCAATGCTCGCACTGTTTTTTCCAGAAAAGTGGTTATCTGATTGGGTAATGTAACATGTTATAATAAAAAAAATATTTTTTTTGTTGTTAACATTACTAATTTTTTGTTTTTAATATTTAATAGTTTATCGATATCTATGTCTACGATTTGCATTTGAGACAAGAGCCAATGCCAAAAAAGTTATATCTCCCTTTGTCCTTTCAGGTAAAAAAAATATATTTATGAGCTACCTAAAAATAACATTATTTTCAGTTGATGATTTGATGATATTATCTAATTTTTTGTTTGTCGCAAACTTTGATTCAAGATTTTTCACCTGATAAGAAGGCAGGATCACAACATAGTCTTTTTAAATTTCATACCCGCTGGATAGATGACTTTATGCCTACTGATAATAGTAATGTTGAACATGTATATTTACAGTTTGTAGTTTATTTTTATGTAGTTGGCACTTGGCAGTGATTTTGAACTTACATGATTTCACAGGTATATGTGCCTTTATATGATGCAAAAGGTCACTGGTTTTTATTAGTTGTTGATGTTTTTGAGAGATAATTACGATTTGGTGATATTAGTAATGTTGATGTATTTTTTATTGAAAATTTATTTTCGCCCCCATAAAATTTTATAAGTTTGCTCCCGCTAAAATTTTATAAGTTTGCTCCCATAACATAAAGTTTTACGTCAATCCCCGCTAAAATTTTATAAGTTTGCTACCGCTAAAATTTTAGCATATTTATTTACTTATAGATTAAAATCAATTTAGGTATGTTTTTAAATTGTTTGAAATCTAATTGAATTTTTGAATTTTTGAATGGGATATTTAATTAATATATAAAAATTAAAAATAATATATATATATATATATATATATATATATATATGAAAATTGGCATGAAAGATAATGAGTAACTTTATTTTATAATCCTTCAAATCAAATATTTTTTTAAATAAAAAATATCACATAAGATAGATCTTTTAAATGAGAAATGATAATATTAAAAGTGGTTGTTAATCGATAATATAATACAAAAGAAGAATAAAACATAAATACTTACTATTATTTATATTACTAAAAAATAAATAAAAATAAAAACAAATTGTTCATTCATTTTGACTCAATTATCAGGTCAAATTTGGGTTATTTTTGGTTCATGTGCTTTCGGTTCCGGTACTTTCGGTTTAGGTTAGTTTTCGATTCTGCTAAAATTCATGTCAATTTTAGTTCGGATAGATTTGTTTCAAGTTCGGGTCAAATTTAGATCATCAAGTTCGGATCTCAGATTGAATAAATCAGCTCAAATTTCGAATCTCGGGTCAAATTTGTCAAGTCTACTAAAATCTACATCAAACAATTATTAGCATATAAAATATTAAGATTTTGCTATTGACAGTCCTAAGGGCTGTCAATAAGAACTATATAGATTTTTATAATTAATGATTGTTTTGTTTTGTAATGAAATCTAGTAAAATGTAATTAAATACATTCCTAAAAAATCATGTTTAATTAATTTTAGGTTATTTAATGTAATTAATACTCACTTAAAATGATTTATTGTTTAGGGTTTAGGGTTTGAAGATTTGAATTTAGGGTTAGGATTTAGGGTTTATGACTTATGGTTTAGGTTTATGGGTTTATGGGTTGTGTTTAGGGTTTGGGTTTTGGGTTTGAGGTTTGGGATTTGGGGTTTAAGTTTGAGGCTTGGAGTTTAAATTTAGGGTTTATGGTTTAAGATTTGGGGTTTTACTGTTTAATTAAATTAAAAAAATAAATTAATGAAACACAACTTTTTAAGAATGTAATTAATTACATTCTACTATATTTCTTTAAAGAGCAAAAAAAATATTAATTACAAGAATCTATAGTGTTTTTATTGACAGCCCTTAACCCAAAATATTATAATAACTTGAACCCAAAAAATAATACGATCATGAATATTTATAGAAAATAACATAAAATTAAAATATGTTAGATTTAAAACAAAACAAATCATTAATTTATAACACTTTAAATATATGAATTTAACACAAATACAATACAAACACATGAATTTTGTTTGAAAAAAAAATATCAACATACACGTACACACTTGTCAAGAATTTTGTAGTGAGAGGCTTAGATAAATTTTTAATTTTTTATGTCAAAAGTTAAAAGAAATGTGCTATTTTTTATAGGATAAATATTTTATACACAGGCGGTGGAAACTGAAAGTTTCCACAAGTGCCCTAGTTTTAGGGTATAGGGAGTAAACTTAGGGCATAGAGTTTATGGGTTTAGATGTAGGGGGTTAGAATTTAGGGATAGTTGTTTTAATTTAAGGTTCAGGGTTATAATTTAGGGTTTATAGGTTAAAACCTAAATCCTCACCATATTACCCTAAAAACTAAACTCTAACCTATAAACCCTAAATTATAACCCTAAACCTTAAATTAAAACAACTATCCTTAAATTCTAAATCACTACACCTAAACCCTATACCTTGAACTAACTCCCTATACCCTAAAACTAAGGCACTTGTGGAAACTAAAGTTTCCACCGCCAGTGTATAGAATATTAATCCTTTTTTATATTAAATCATTAACTTTTTAAAATAGGTTCAAACACAACTTTTTATTTAATAACGGGCTTAAAGGATTTAAATTGAATTTTAATTTTGAGAGGTGCTAGATATGAAATTTTACCTTTTATGGTGCTACATAAAACTAAGGTAAATAAAAAAACAAACCCTACTGTTGACTTGGCAGTTAAACTTACATGATTTCACAGGTATATGTGCCTTTATATGATGCAAAAGGTCACTGGTTTTTATTAGTTGTTGATGTTTTTTAGAGATAATTACGATTTGGTGATATTAGTAATGTTGATGTATTTTTTATTGAAAATTTATTTTCGCCCCCATAAAATTTTATAAGTTTGCTCCCGCTAAAATTTTATAAGTTCACTCCCATAACATAAAGTTTTACGTCAATCCCCGCTAAAATTTTATAAGTTTGCTACCGCTAAAATTTTAGCATATTTATTTATTTATTTATAGATTAAAATCAATTTAGGTATGTTTCTAAATTGTTTGAAATCTAATTGAATTTTTGAATTTTTGAATGGGATATTTAATTAATATATAAAAATTAAAAATAATATATATATATATATATATATATATGAAAATTGGCATGAAAGAGAATGAGTAACTTTATTTTATAATCCTTCAAATCAAATATTTTTTTAAATAAAAAATATCACATAAGATAGATCTTTTAAATGAGAAATGATAATATTAAAAGTGGTTGTTAATCGATAATATAATACAAAAGAAGAATAAAACATAAATACTTACTATTATTTATATTACTAAAACATAAATAAAAATAAAAACAAATTGTTCATTCATTTTGACTCAATTATCAGGTCAAATTTGGGTTATTTTTTGTTCATGTGCTTTCGGTTCCGGTACTTTCGGTTTAGGTTAGTTTTCGATTCTGCTAAAATTCATGTCAATTTTAGTTCGGATCGATTTGTTTCAAGTTCGGGTTAAATTTAGATCATCAAGTTCGGATCTCAGATTGAATAAATCAGCTCAAATTTCGAATCTCGGGTCAAATTTGTCAAGTCTACTAAAATCTACATCAAACAATTATTAGCATATAAAATATTAGGATTTTGCTATTGACAGTCCTAAGGGCTGTCAATAAGAACTCTATAGATTTTTATAATTAATGATTGTTTTGTTTTGTAATGAAATCTAGTAAAATGTAATTAAATATATTCCTAAAAAATCATGTTTAATTAATTTTAGGTTGTTTAATGTAATTAATACTTACTTAAAATGATTTATTGTTTAGGGTTTAGGGTTTGAAGATTTGAATTTAGGGTTTATGACTTATGGTTTAGTTTTATGGGTTTATGGGTTGTGTTTAGGGTTTGGGTTTTGGGTTTGAGGTTTGGGATTTGGGGTTTAAGTTTGAGGCTTGGAGTTTAAATTTAGGGTTTATGGTTTAAGATTTGGGGTTTTACTGTTTAATTAAATTAAAAAAATAAATTAATGAAACACAACTTTTTAAGAATGTAATTAATTACATTCTACTATATTTCTTTAAAGAGTAAAAAAAATATTAATTACAAGAATCTATAGTGTTTTTATTGACAGCCCTAAGGGCTATCAATAGCATAACCCAAAATATTATAATAACTTGAATCCAAAAAATAATACGATCATGAATATTTATAGAAAATAACATAAAATTAAAATATGTTAGATTTAAAACAAAACAAATCATTAATTTATAACACTTTAAATATATGAATTTAACACAAATACAATACAAACACATGAATTTTGTTTGAAAAAAAAATATCAACATACACGTACACACTTGTCAAGAATTTTGTAGTGAGAGGCTTAGATAAATTTTTAATTTTTTATGTCAAAAGTTAAAAGAAATGTGCTATTTTTTATAGGATAAATATTTTATACACAGGCGGTGGAAACTGAAAGTTTCTACAAGCGCCCTAGTTTTAGGGTATAGAGAGTAAACTTAGGGCATAGAGTTTATGGGTTTAGATGTAGGGGGTTAGAATTTAGGGATAGTTGTTTTAATTTAAGGTTCAAGGTTATAATTTAGGGTTTATAAGTTAAAACCTAAATTCTCACCATATTACCCTAAAAACTAAACTCTAACCTATAAGCCCTAAATTATAACCCTAAACCTTAAATTGAAACAACTATCCTTAAATTCTAAATCACTACACCTAAACCCCTAAACCCTATACCTTGAACTAACTCCCTATACCCTAAAACTAAGGCACTTGTGGAAACTAAAGTTTCCACCGCCAGTGTATAGAATATTAATCCTTTTTTATATTAAATCATTAACTTTTTAAAATAGGTTCAAACACAACTTTTTATTTAATAACGGGCTTAAAGGATTTAAATTGAATTTTAATTTTGAGAGGTGCTATATATGAAATTTTACCTTTTATGGTGCTACATAAAACGAAGGTAAATAAAAAAACAAACTCTACTATTGAGTGGATCGAAAGATCGATATAAACCAAGAGGGGGTGAATTGGATTTTTAAAGATTTTGTGGTGGAAATTGCAAATTAAAAGATACACAAGAGATTTTAGAGTGATTCAAGTTCCAAATGAACTCTACATCCACTACCTTAGCTTCACTAAGGATTTGCAACAATTCCACTAATTGCTCTTCCCCTTTTCTAGGCTAAGGAGGCAACCCTTACAATATCGGTTAAATTTTCTACCCAAAATTTAACCCAATCCTCACAACAAGATAACAAAGAAATTTGTTGGCTAATAGAGTATCTTTCAATACAAATGATAGCCCAATTACAAGCACTCAACCCAATTGAACAAGATAAGAATGAAAAATACAATTGGAGTTTCTAGACAATAAGGAATTTTTGCACAATTGCTTGGATTTGATGTATGGATGTTTTCTTGATGATCAATGGTTCTTGCTGATGCTTTTGGATATCTCTTTTATACCTTCTCATTGATTTCTAGTCGTTTGGGTGGTTGGGAACATAAATGGAGCCGTTGGAACCCTCTCTTACCACCATAAATGCACTTCTGCAGCTATGCGTATCGGTACGTGGGAAGGTGTATCGATACCTGTCTCAGAAAAGAAAGAGCCGTTGTGTGCAATAAATAAGGGGTATCGATACGCGCGTAAGCATATTAGTACGGGGTATCGAAACGGTAAAGGTCGTATCGATACCTTTTTCTCAACTTAGCTCATTGTCGATATCCGTATCGGTATGGGGGTTAGGCGTATCGATACGGGTCAACGACCATTTAAAATTTGGTTACCAACCGACTTATATTTAAAATTTATTAAGGCTGTATCGATACGGGTCAAGAAGAAACGTCTAGGCATCGTCTTCGTCGTCTTCATCATCTTCATCATCAACTCCCATTGGCTCATTATCCCGCATGCTATTGCGCCACTCATCATGGAAAGCGGCTATGGAAATATTCAAAGAATTGTGACCGCTTTCAAGGGATGTGAGGCG
Organism: Hibiscus tridactylites; assembly: GCA_958450335.1. Lineage (NCBI taxonomy): Eukaryota > Viridiplantae > Streptophyta > Magnoliopsida > Malvales > Malvaceae > Hibiscus > Hibiscus tridactylites. Next base: position 77,651,767 of record OY288280.1, read on the forward strand.
ATTCTCCATACCCGTCATCCTTGTATCAAAAGTTGTTTCAAGGGAAGTAAGACGAGTGTTCATGTCCGTGCGCAACCCGGTAAATTGCTCATTGAGGTAAGTCATGAGAGCATCCATGGAGGGTTGTGGGACTTGAGGAGCTTGAGGAGCTTGAGGCTCTTCAAATACGGCGGCGGCCTCGGGTGGTAACTCGGCAAGACGTACCCATTCACCATTAAAATATTGAAACTTTGCCCGAGCAAGAGATCTCTCATCAATGGGGTCGGTGAGGGGAGTTGGGTAGTCAAAAGAGCAATCAATATCCTTTTTAATAAAGAAATAACTGAAAGTCGTACCATATGTAAAGGAGGTGACGAGAGTTGTGTGACGATTTTGCACGAGGTAGACGATCTCCGCGAACATGAGTCGAGTAAGATTTGGGCGCTTTCGCTCACGGAAGCAACGGATCCAAAAATCATTCACTTGACGGATGGTGGAATATTTTCCTCCAGAGGGACAAAACCACCAAGACACCATCAAATGTAAGATCCGGTCTTGAGCATTTAGGGCGGTGACGGATCCACTAAGAACATGCCCCAAAGCATGCTCATCATCAATGCCTTCATCCTCTAATTTAAAAACTTCACAAATGGATTTGACATCAAGGATGATTTTCTTCCCCCATGAGATAAGAGCGAATGGCAACAACTTCCCCATTATGAGTAATACATTTGGCATTAGAGTAGAAAATCAAAACCAAAAGGCGATAATAAAAACCGGGAATGGATATGAAATCCATGAAGTTCCAACGACAAAACAAAGGAAGATATTCAAACTTAAAACGCTCGGAGTCGAGAAAAGGAACGGATATTACCCTTTCGGCACGAATCTTATAATTCTCATATTGACGAAAATGAGTTAGACCCGTGGGACCTTCAAAGGATTGCTCATAGATGGTAGAGTAGTTCGGACGAGCAATCGCTCCAAGGGTGGATGATTCACCGGTTTGAGAAACCCTTGTACGCTTCCTCGATGGTTCCTTTGGTGTCATGATCTAAAAGAGAAATTAAGCAACGGATTTCTTCAATTTTGAGTAAAAACCAAGGTAAAAAAAAATTAAGTAAAATTTGAAGAAAAATTTTGAAGAACAAAAGTTAAAAAAAAGAAACAAAAGAAAAAAAGAAAAAAATTGAAAAAGAAAAAAAATTACCTTGATAGAAACTTGAGAGATTGAAGAAAATTCTAGCACAATATAGGAGAGAGAGAGCTCAAAGCTTTGCTTGATTGAAAAACTCTTTTAGATTTGAGTTTAGGTGTGAAAAATATGAAGGAGGAAGAGCCTTTTATGGGCAAAAACGGCTAGGGTTTTTAGGTTTTAAAGAGTTTTAATTTTGGTAAAAGTTGAACACATTAAAAGCCAAATTTAAAGCTGTCTGCGCAATCGAGTATCGATACGCCTGAGGGCGTATCGATACGGGGGTAGAATTGTCATTTCCGCAAAAATGCCCGTTGGAGAGTCGTATCGAAACGGATGGGGTTTGTATCGAAACGACCCGTATCGATACGAGTTTAATCGTATCGATACTCGTGAAGCGAAGTAAATTCTGGGAAACTAAATAAAGAACATGTATCGATACGCGTAGATCCGTATCGATACCGTATGCCCAGAAATGCATATTTGGTTCTAAGAACAACCATAGGCTCGAATTTAACATCTCCTAAAAGTATGCAAATGATGAATGAACAGTTCTAAGCATATTTTAACAGAAGCATACTCCCCCTAACTATAGGCATGGATGAAATTAGGAGTCTAAACACATAAACATGGCATTTCACAAGATCAAGCAAATTTAAGCACAAAAGAGGTCCTAAAAGGTCAAGATAGGCTAGCTAGACCTAACTCTCTCCTAAGAGACCAAAAACGCTATTTGTCTAAAGGTTTTGTAAATATGTCCGCTAATTGATTTAAGGTGTCTACATACTCTATAACCACATCTTCTTTAAGGACATGATCTCTAATGAAATGATGCCTTATTTCTATGTGTTTGGTTCTAGAGTGTTGGATGGGATTTTTTGTTAGACATATTGCACTAGTGTTGTCACATTTTAGGGGTATGGTTTCAACTTGAATTCCATAATCTAAGAGTTGTTTCTTCATCCAAAGGACTTGAGCACAACAACTCCCTAAGGATATGTACTCGGCTTCGGTGGTAGATAAGGCTACACTATTTTGTTTCTTAGAGAACCAAGATATGAGAATACTACCTAGGAATTGACAAGTTCCCGAAGTACTTTTCCTATCGATTTTGCAACCCCCATAATCCGCATCCGAGTAAGCATGAAGGTTGAAGGTAGAGTCTCTAGGGTACCAAAGACCTAAACAAGGAGTATCTCTAAGGTACCTAAAGATTCTCTTAACGGCTATAAGGTGAGACTCTCTAGGACTAGCTTGAAACCTAGCACACAAGCAAACACTAAACAAGATATACGGTCTACTTGCGGTAAGGTAAAGCAATGATCCAATCATAGAACGATAAAGCTTAGAGTCAACACACTTACCTCCTTCATCTTTGTCAAGCTTTGTAGATGAGCTCATAGGTGTGGCTTGAGGCTTTGCATTCTCCAAGCCAAACTTCTTGAGCATATCCTTTATGTATTTTGCTTGGTTGATGAAGGTGCCATCCTTCTTTTGCTTGATTTGGAGTCCCAAAAAGAATGAGAGCTCCCCCATCATGCTCATCTCAAATTCACCTTGCATTAACTTAGCAAACTCTTGACAACGACATTCATTAGTAGAACCAAAAATAATATCATCAACATAAATTTGAACTACTAAGATGTCATTTTTATACATTTTTATAAAAAGTGTAGTGTCCACCTTACCTTTTTCAAATCCTTTTTCAATTAAAAAGTTTGAAAGTCTTTCATACCAAGCTCTAGGAGCTTGTTTTAAACCATAAAGAGCTTTGGTAAGTTTGAAAACATGATTTGGAAATTTTGAGTCTTCAAAACCCGGTGGTTGTTCCACATACACTTCTTCATTTATAAAACCATTTAAAAATGCGCTTTTAACATCCATTTGAAAAAGCTTGAAATTATGATAACATGCATATGAAAGCAACATCCTAATGGCTTCCATTCTAGCTACGGGTGCATAGGTTTCATCAAAATCTATTGCCTCTTCTTGAGTGTAACCTTGTGTTACTAGTCTAGCTTTATTTCTTACAATGTTACCACTCTCATCTAGCTTGTTCCTAAAGACCCATTTAGTTCCTATTGTAGATTGATTACTAGGCCTATCAACTAATGTCCAAACGTTACTTCTCTCAAATTGATTTAACTCTTCTTGCATAGCCATAATCCAAAAGTCATCTTTCAATGCTTCTTTAATATTCTTAGGCTCTATGCATGAGATAAATGCAACATGATTTATTAATCTAAGAGAAGATCGAGTGGTTACCCCCTTGGATGGATCACCCAAGATTTCACCATCTTTGACATAATTCAACTCCCTTGGGTAGCTCACTTCCTTTTCCTCAAGAGCCAAGTCCTTCAAGGCTTCAAGAGGTGGATCTTGTGTGTCCTCTTCTTTTGTTGGAATCTCATCCTCCTTTGAAGTTTGTCCTCCATCAAAGGCATTTATGATTCCTACATCATCATCATCACAAGAATCCTTCCTAGGAAGGAGGTTATCATCGAATACAACATGAATAGATTCTTCTACTACTAAAGTTCTTTTGTTAAATACTCAATAGGCTTTAGAGGTTAAAGAGTAACCTATAAAAATAGCTTCATCACTTTTTGCATCAAATTTACCTAAGTTATCTTTTACATTATTTAAAACAAAACACTTGCAACCAAAAGGGTGAAAATAGCTAATGTTAGGCTTTTTAGATTTTAAAATCTCATAAGGTGTTTTCTTTAAAATTGGCCTAATCATTACTCGATTTACAATATAGCAAGCGGTGTTTGTGGCTTCCGCCAAAAAATATTTCGGTAAATTGTTTTCACAAAGCATAGTTCTAGCCATTTCTGGCAAAGTTCTATTTTTCCTCTCAACTACCCCATTTTGTTAAGGAGTTCGAGGAGCCGAAAAATTATGGCTAATACCATTTTCATTTAAAAAATCTTCAAACCCTAAATTTTGAAACTCGGTTCTATGATCACTTCTAATATGTGAAATTTTAAGTTCAAGATCATTTTGGGTTAATTTTGAAAATGTGATGAATTTTTCCAAAGCCTCATCTTTAGTACTTAAAAATGGAACCCAAGTAAATCTAGAAAAATCATCAACAAGTACAAAAGCATAAGACTTACCACCCAAGCTCATAGTCCTAATTGGCCTAAATAAATCCATATGGATAAGTTGTAAGCATCTACTAGTAGAAACATCATTAATGGATTTAAAGGAAGATCTATGTTGTTTACCTTTTGAGCATGCATCACAAATTTTATCATTTGAAAATTTTATCTTGGGTAAACCTCTAACTAGATTAAGGGAGACTAGTTTTTCTAAAACACTTATGCTAGCGTGTCCTAGTTTCCTATGCCACAACCATGCATCATTTTCATTTTGTGCAACTAAACATGCATTAGATGTATGAATGCCATCTAGATGCACCATGTATATGTTCCCTATGCGATGACCTATGAGCATAATATTATTAGATTTAATGTCTACAATTTTACATCCATTTTTATCAAATAAAACATTAAATCCTTTATCACACAATTGACTTATGCTCAATAAATTGTGTTTAAGACCATCGACATATAAGACATTTTCAATGAGAATAGTAGAGTGATTACCTATGGAGCCAATACCTTTAATGTGGCCTTTGGAGTTGTCACCAAATGTCATTACTCCTCCACTTTTTGGCTTTAGATCCATGAATCTACTCTTGTCTCCGGTCATATGCCTTGAGCATCCACTATCAAGGTACCATGAGTTTTGACTTTGTGCTTTGGCCTTGTAGCAATGCTCCCCCTACAAACAAAGATATTAAGCTTTTGTTTTTGGTACCCAAATCATTTTGGGTCCATGAGTGTTAGCTCCCAAAACCTTGGTTCCCTTAGGAATCCAAGATGACATAGCATATTATTAGATTTTACAAGTTCCTTAGGAACCCATACACTTCTAATTCTTTTAGCTCTACTATGTCTAGGATAGCTACCTTGTTTGTAGTAGTTAGTCTTTTTCTTAGGTTGGTGTGTTCTTGAGGATTCACCTATTTCATGCTTGACACTACCAACATTTTTCAAAGACTTTTTGAGCTCATTTAGCTCAACCAACACCTTTTGGTGTTCACTATTACATTGAGACAAAAGATTATTAAGATCAACATTTTCATCTTGAAAGAATTTTAGTTCATCTTTTAATCCTAATATCTTTTTCTCAAATTTTGAATTAGCTTGAGTGAGTGAGTCATTTTTCTCATTTAGTTCCAAAATAATCTTTTTGTTCCTAATGACCGACTCTTTATATTTCTCAACTAATTCATCATAGACCTCTTGTAACTCATCATATGCATAATTTAATTCTTCAAAATCTAAAGTATATGAGTTAGAGGTTACCATGGAGGAATCTTCCTCAAGTGCCATGAGGCAAAGGTTAGCCACTTCTTGTTCGTCATCCTCTGATGACTCCTCATCACTCCAAGTAGCAAGCTTGGCTTTGAGCTTCTTCTTCTTCTCAAAGCCCTTCTTCTTGAGTTGAGGGCACTCCGAACGTATGTGGCCGGGTTGTTTGCACTCAAAGCAAATGATAGGATCCCTTCCTTCTTCTTTGTTCTTGCTTTTGAAGTCCATCTTTCTTTGGATTTTTCTTCCCCGGTTGGACCTCATAAAACGTGAGAATCGTTTGGCTATCATAACCAATTCTTCTAGTTCGTCTTCCTCACTAGAAGAGCTCTCTTCATGTTGTGAAGCTTTGAGAGTTATTCCCATCTTCTTCTTCTTCTTTTCAACCTCAAGCTTCTCTACCCTTTTCTCTTCTTTCTTCTTCTCTTCTTCCCTTCCTTGCTTCATGATCTCATGAGTAAAGAGAGAACCCACAAGCTCATCAAGCTTTAAAGTTTTCAAATTCTTAGCTTCAATGATAGCGGTTCTCTTCCCATCCCAAGACTCGGGAAGTGAATAGAGTAGCTTCCGGACAAGCTTGTCTTCCGGTATGATTTCTCCAAAACCCTTGAGCCCATTGACAATAGTGGAGAAACGATCAAACATCTTGGACACCGTCTCATCGGGCTCCATCTTGAAATTTTCATAACTAAGATTGAGAATTCCAATCTTAGTTTCTTTAACATCGTTGGTGCCCTCATAAGTAGTCTCAAGAGTGTCCCACACTTCTTTGGCACTCTCGATGGATGAAACCTTAGAATAGATGTCCGGACCGAAAGAACAAAAGAGCATGTGGAGATCTTTGTCATTGACTTGAATCTTTTTCCTTTCTTCTTCACTCATCTTCATTTTTTTCTTTAAGACCATCTTGCTTCAATGGAATATAAGGGCCATCTTCAATGACATCTCACACTAGGTAGTCATTTGACTTGATGAAGAGATGCATTCTATTCTTCCAAAAAGAATAGTTATCACCATTAAAGAAGAGAGGCTTTGTAGTGGATTGAGACTCATACATGCCCGAACCGGAGGTTGAAGCCATCTCTTGACATTTGATGATCACACTATTCCAAGAAACTCCTCTTGTGGTTGTTAATCCTCAAAGAGGTAGGCTCTGATACCAATTGTTGAGTGGATCGAAAGATCGATATAAACCAAGAGGGGGTGAATTGGATTTTTAAAGATTTTGTGGTGGAAATTGCAAATTAAAAGATAGACAAGGGATTTTAGAGTGGTTCAAGTTCCAAATGAACTCTACATCCACTACCTTAGCTTCACTAAGGATTTGCAACAATTCCACTAATTGCTCTTCCCCTTTTCTAGGCTAAGGAGGCAACCCTTACAATATCGGTTAAATTTTCTACCCAAAATTTAACCCAATCCTCACAACAAGATAACAAAGAAATTTGTTGGCTAATAGAGTATCTCTCAATACAAATGATAGCCCAATTACAAGCACTCAACCCAATTGAACAAGATAAGAATGAAAAATACAATTGGGGTTTCTAGACAATAAGGAATTTTTGCACAATTGCTTGGATTTGATGTATGAATGTTTTCTTGATGATCAATGGTTCTTGCTGATGCTTTTGGATGTCTCTTTTATACCTTCTCATTGATTTCTAGCCGTTTGGGTGGTTGGGAACATAAATGGAGCCGTTGGAACCCTCTCTTACCACCATAAATGCACTTCTGCAGCTATGCGTATCGGTACGCGGGGAGGTGTATCGATAACTGTCTCAGAAAAGAAAGAGTCGTTGTGTGCAATAAATAAGGGGTATCGATACGCGCGTAAGCGTATCGGTACGGGGTATCGAAACGGTAAAGGCCGTATCGATAACTTTTTCTCAACTTAGCTCACTGTCGATATCCGTATCGGTACGGGGGTTAGGCGTATTGATACGGGTCAACAACCATTTAAAATTTGGTTACCAACCAACTGACACCAACGGTCATATTTTTTAAACCAACTTATATTTAAAATTTATTAAGGCCGTATCGATACGAGGGTTTGCCGTATCGGTACGCCATTCAAACTCTTTAGATTTTAACACAAGGGTGTATCGATACGAGGGTTTTCCGTATCGATACGTGTTCCGACAGTAACCAACTTTGGCAAAAAGGTATCAATACGCTTGGGAGTATATCGATACACCTGGACGTTTTTCAATGGTTTGGCCTTGGAACACTTAGAAAATATTTTGAGTTTGAGTTTTTCAAATCAGTTTCAAAGAGTTGGTGTTTTAAAATTATTAAGGGACTTTCAAAAACAATTTTAAGTTTTTCAAATTGATCCTTAAAGATCTAGTTATCAAAATCAAACATAGGTTTTACACCTACTAAACAGTTATCGAGTACTCTTACCTTGAAATTTTTTTATCAATAATTGAAGGCAGTTTGGAGAGTTTTTATCAATAGTTAATGACAGCTTTGAAGATTTAAGGCTTAACCGTTAAATAAGTACCTAAACTATATCATTTTTTTCAGATAGGTTCCTAAACTATATTTTAAGCTAAAAAGGTGCTTAACGTTTCATTTCGTGATCCATTTAAAGTTTTTTCGTTAACGACCGTCAAAAAATTTCCGTCATGCAATTTGAATTTTACTTGTTTTTTATTTTTAAAATTTTTGAATTTCTTTAAAATATCCCTAAGTTTTAATTTCTTTTCAATCAAACCCCCAAATCACATCTCCCTCACCGTCAAGAGCTATTAACTTCCATGGATGAGTGTATACCCATGATGGGTGTACTCATGAGAGAATGGGAAGATCGATTGAGGAAATTCACATATGCCATGGATAACATGCACCAACAATACATTTCTAGGGATATTGAAGTCCCAAGGCAAGAGGACAAGGAGAAATGCAAAGAGAGCTCCCCGGCGCATGTGGAACAACTAGAACCTCCAAGTCGAAAGGATGCCAATGAGAAAGACTGCCCAACACATGATGAGCCTATGCAACAATTTGTCCCGGCAAAGATTGAGGAGTCTAAACAGATCAATGCCGCAACAACACTTAGCGAGGTTGAGAAAAGTACTGAGAATGCCACGACAATACCACATGCCTCGGCAATGACACATTCCACGGCAATGACCATTGCCACGACAATAACACATGCCTCGATAATGCCCGACAAAGATACCCCGAAAACAAGAAGGCCCCTAAAAGTCTTGATTCAATACCTCAAATCAAATTCCCATTCAAGGAACGGATCGAGGATACTCGACTTCCACCGTCGTTCCCGCATCCATCTTCTCCATGGCAATCGCACGGCCACATACAGGAGAAACAAGATGAAAATACTTCGCTAATGGAATATGAGCAGGTAATAACAAAACCTTTTGAATTTTTTGAAAAACCACCTCTTCCATTATAGGTATTTGAGGAACCAGCGCCGGTGGATTTGGAACCATCGAGATTTCTACTGATGGAGATATATGAAAAACCTAAAGAAAAAGATGGTTGGATTCATGAAGCTTTTCAGGAAATTGGTTTTTCCCTTGACTTACAATGAATTTTGGCAACTGATTGCCACGACAATTGGCTTGAGCAGCAATTTCCACGACAACGAGGCTACATCCAACCATGACGGATTTCACCGAGAATGAGGTAAGTAAATAGTTGAGTGTTGATATAATTTTTCCTATTAATATATTCGTGCCTTCAGGAATAGTACCAAGGTGGACAGTATGCATGGACTACAAGAGAACAAGAAAGAAAGACACCTCCACCATGGTAACGCAAAGGGAAGTAGTTGCGAGCACATTGACCCAACTCTTTTTGGGCAATATTGTCACTCGATGGAGGGTGGTGCGAATGGACTATAAGAAGTATCAGAAACGACCTCCTCAAGCTTTCTCAGATATGCAGTAACCTTAGAAGACGCGTGAAAATGCTCTTTCTAAGATTTTTTTTTAATTTTTCGTTTTTGATCTTTAGAAATTTTAGGAGATTTTTTTATCTTTTTGTCTTCAATATTTTTAGTTTTTAGGTTTTCTTTTCTTTTCCACATCGAGAATCACAACATCATAAACCATAAAAATCTCATGCACAGAAAATTGCCCATGCAACTCCTAATGCCTCGGTAATGCCTATTGCCTCGACAACTCTTGATGCCTCAGTAATGCCTACTGCCTCGACGACTCCTGATGCCTCGGAAATGCCTACTGCCACGGCAACACACAATGAGGATACCCAGGCAACTGAGACTGATGATGCCCCAGTAACCACCGCGCACAAGCAAAAAGAATCAAGCGTACGGATCGAACGAAACTCATCATTCAAGGTGACGACCTTTCTGACTAATTCATTTGCATTTTATTTTAATTTTTCATGCATTGATGACAATGCTTTTCTCGAGTTTGGGGGTATTTGTCTTTAATTAGTTTCATATCTAATTGCATTCATCTTTAGTAATAGCATATAGAATGCATATGCTACATACCATGCCTTTAATTGGATTTAACTACTTAAGACTTGTTGAATATTCGATGATGAATTTTTGCCACTGCACTTAATTGAAAAATCCTTTAAATTTTAGGATTGCATGAAAAGAACCTAGAAACTTACTATGATGCTGAAAAATTTTACGCAGTTGTGACATGTTGATTGATAGAAACTTAGTGAACTTAGGTTGCTAATTTTTTTGGGTAAATTGAAAAATTAAAAGGTTAATTTCTTGCTAGATGTGCCCGAAACCGACTCTAGTAGTTAATGCACTTAAAAGAATCGCTAGAGGTACCCGAAATTGGCTCTAGTGAAAGTAAAAATAAATACCCCGATAATTAAATAGATAAAAAAACCTATTGTTCACATGGAATCGTGAAAACCAGCTTGTACACAACCACGCACACACATTGTCACGAGCATTATAGTATGGTTCCGGGTAATTTTTATGTCATTCGAAAAATTTAAAAGGTGATCATACTTTGTGCCACGGTTCTGAGAATTGAATTCAAGTTTTAAAGCGTGTCTTTGATGATCAAAGTCTTGGCAGGTAATTTTTAGTTTTGTATTGCTTCATGACAAGCAATAGTTCGGGTTTGTGGGTGTGTTAAGTGTTCAAAAGTACTATTTTTATTACCATTTTTACTCATATTATTGCTAGATTTAGGCTCATATTAGTTGCACTTTTAGTCATCCATGCATGTTTGCATTGTTTCCTTCATAGTTATGCTTGAGTTCATGTTTTGATTAGTTTTGGTGAAAAAAGATACCGTTGGAGGCTGTTTTGGTGCATGCAGGATAATTGTCGAGATAATAGCCAAGCCACTACCGTCGAGGCAATAGCCAAGCCACTACCGCCGAGGTAATAGCCAGGCCACTGCCGCTACAGCAATGACCAAACAAAGTTGACAAGGGAGAAAATATGCAAAGTGGTATGCGATTTTGAAGAGCATGAAAAACTGGATTTTTCTACGTACTTTCCATGAGGACCGCACTACGAGAAGAGCATGAAAACGCCGAAGGAAGGTCAAGAGAGGATTCCACACAAATAGGAGGTTTTTAAGGAAGGATGATTTAATACTCAAAAGAAGATCTTTACTTTTAATGTATTTAATTCTAACTTAACTTCCTCCTCAAGAAAGACTTTGACCTAGCCATCTCCTATAAGTACAAGGCTTAGCCACCAAGTACAAGCGAGTCCAATTGAGAGAGATTCAAAGGGGGTTGTTCGACATCTTCTTCTTCATCTTTGTTTCGGTTAGATTCACGTTTAGTGATTATTCTTTGTATATCTTTTGAACCCCACCATGAACTAGCTTGTTTGGATTGGGTTATTTTGGGTTTGTGGTTGTGAGAAAATGCTTGGATTTTGTTTAAGTTTTGTTTATGCAATTTTAGTTCAAGGTTTGCTTATTCTTTGTGTTTATCTTTTACTTGCAATTGAATCGGGAGAGGATATTGCGATTGCATATATTTGTCTAATATCGGGAGAGTTAGACTCACGAAACGAATAAGCATGGTGTTCGCCCTAACGGTGAAGACTAACTCAACTTAGGGATAAGTTCGAGTTTCAACGGCTAATAGAAGCGTAAGATTGGTTGGTGTTCACTCTTAGTTCATGCTGGAAAGTATTATCAAGGCCTGCACATCAACAATGTTTCAACTTAGGGATAAGGAGAAGCCACTGAAGGACGCTTTGCCGAACCTTGAAGATTGTTGACTGCCCGGGCAAGGGGTTGCCGAGGCAGTTACTTAATTCCTCTCTGCCGCGGCAGCAGCGTTAGCCACTGCCGAGGCAGTTTGGTGTTCGATTGCATACAGAACTGAGAATGTTCCAATTGGTTTCCACACTACGACGTAACATAACCTAGCCTACTCTATCTTATTTGACTTCAAATCTCTTTATTTACTTGCTCTTTTATTTTTATTTAATTAATTCAACTCATCTCATCACTATCAATTGTGTTTTTACTTTTATAGTGCGATAACTTAAGCAAAGTGGCCCAAACCGATCCCTGTGAAAACGATACTCGATACTTATATCACTTTATTATTTGTGACGTGTATACTTGCACAATTACGTAGCACTATTTACACGCAACAGTAGTCGCGGTGGTCGCGTCTTCACATTCTTCTGTTATGTTTTTTCGCATCTCATCAAGAATAAACAATACGCTTGGACTCCACATATTTCTGTAACACCCGTGTTTTGGGGCTAGGAGTTAGCCGGGTTATAGTTCGAGTCAAATAAAATTTAATTAAAATAAACCAACTATAAATAATGACCAAATTGAGCTTTAATAAGGAGTGAGGGACTAATGTTGTAATTGGACCCCAAAAGTTTTAAAAAGCAAGACAATTTTAAAATAAAGTTGTCATCTTTCTCACCTTTTCCCATCTTCAATGTTAAACACCCCAAACCCTCTCCAAAACCCTCTCAAAGCTTGACTACAATTCCATTGATTTCAACTTCATTTCAAGGGGGTTTTGAAAGGTAAAATCATATTCTCACTATCTTCTTTAATCTCTATCTATCTATGGTTTTAGATTTCAAGAATATGAACTTTTGAAAATTAGGGTTTGATTTAAAAGTTTAGATTTTTATGGGTTTTTCATCTTGTTTTGTTAAATTTAGTTGGGGTTTTGTTTAATGAAGTTGAAATACACACTATATGTTAATTTGGTTAATTTTTAATGAATTTCCGAAGTGGGTTCTTAAACCCATTTTTGAGTTGTCGGAAATGCCATTTTTGGTGGGTTTGAGGGTGTAATTAGAGGGCTGATGGTTAGGGTATGTTAGGAGGATGATTTGGGACCATTTAAATGTCATTTGGGTGTTTGAAAATGGAATTTTCTGCTGGGTAAGATTGGAGTACGAAAATGGGAATTTTGGGGTGGTTTGTGTTGGAAATTGAAGGTTGGTGTTAGGGTAATAGTTGGGGGCTGTTTTGGAAGCATTTGAATGTGCTAAATGTGTTGAAATCACAAGTTTTGGGCTGTGTATAAGGGCTGCTCGGATTTGGTGGTTTTGGGGGTTGTTCATGGTTTGAAATGTTGAGTTTGGTGTTTGATTAGTGTTCCGGGTTTGCTACTTTAATTGATGAATTGATTTGTGGTTGTTTTACTTGTGTTGAGATGTTTAGAAGCTTGGTTTTGGGTTGGTGAAGCCTTGGGAGCAAATCCGGAAAAAGATTGAAGACCATGGTTGCTTGGTAGTTGAGCTTGGAGTAGAGGTGAGTGGTTAAAATATTTTAAATGGTTTTGAGCAATTGGTTCGGGCATGTGGACTAGGTTGAGATTGGTAGACTCACCTAGAGTTAGGATTAGGGTGGTAGCCTAATCCTAAGCTTTAGTTAGAGAAATTGGATGATCTCTTTAATTGATGTTATGCCTCATGATTATTTGGGTATGTATAATGTGTTATATATGTTGTTGAGACATGGTTTGAGGCATTGCTATGCATGTGGTTTGTATTGTGATTGTGTATGATGATGTTGAGTTTAATATGATGTAAGATGCCATATTATTACTCTTGAACATGACATTATGATATTATGTTGTTGAGATAATTGATGTTGAGCTTAATGTGATGTAAGATGCCATATTATGACTCTTGGACATCGAAGGTTGTGAAATTTGATTAATTGGCACTAGTATGCTTGGGTACAATGATCGATCATTAGGATGAGTGTGCACACAAATTGAGTCAAAACGTACGTGGCCTTGGTGGCGTTAAGGCACCAAGGAGGAGTACGGTGATGTAATATTCCACCGGAAGCTTTTATATATTTCTACGTGATGATGAGTGGAATCCCATCCTAGGGCAATTGGCGATGAGTGGAATCCCGCACATGCAAGGACCGGTGATGAGTGGAATCCCACCGAGGTAATGTTGTTGTTGGAAATGCGTTCCAACATGTTATCCGCGTATTCGAGTCATAGCTAGGTGCCAATAAGAGAAAGTATGTTTATGCCAATATGAAATTATGCATACATGATAATATGAATTGATATGTGTATCAATATAATATGAAATGTGAATTTCAATGTGAAACGATATATGATGTGGTTAATACTTTGAGTTATGTATCATTGTATGTTGAACTATTAAGTTGTTGAGCATGGCATGAATTTGGTAGTATGTTCATGCATCACCTATACTTATGGCTCATGTGAATCGAAGGTAAAATCATGTATAATATCATGATAGTTGCTCGTGCTTGGACCCTGCATTGTCGAAGGTTTGTTTTATGAGCTTACCCTCACTAAGCTTTTATGCTTACGCTCTCTTTTGTTCGACAATGCAGATAAATAGCTTGTGGGTGGCAAGGGCAAGGGAAGGTCTCCAAGTGTCGCTTTTGGTGAGCTCAATGTATGAGTTTTGAGTAAATTAATGTAATAGTTAAGCAATGGGATAGGTGTCATTGATTTGAGCTTTGATGTATATCGTTGTTGGCTTGGTTAGTGGATGCCTTGTCTGATTGTAAATATTGCTTATATTACATGCCATGAATGTCTACGTGATTTGGTTGCTAAGGCATGAAATCCTAAATGCTTGTATGTCCATATATGCATGAATTGCTTTTTGTATCAATGTTAAGTATGGATGCCTTGATTCATGTTAATTGCTATGTATGGCTCATGTATGATTGCTTAAATGAATGTAAGTGCGAGTCTTGTGAGTGTTAATTCATGCCTTTGATCCTTTTTAATGCTTCTACAAATGTCTATGTATGATCTTGGTGTTTTCTATAGTTAGGAAGTCCTTAGGTTGAGCAGTAAGTGATCCCCTGCACTAAGGTTTTGAAACCATGGGTAAGGTTTCGAAACCTTTGCAGAGAATTTTGGTTCCAGGGGTCACTGTCAGCCAAAGTTTCGAAACCTTTGGGGTAGGTTTCGAAACTATGGTCAAAGGTTCTGAAACCTTCCCCAAGGTTTCGAAACCTTTGGTGAGAAATTGGTTCCGGGACATTCTGCCAACCAAAGTTTCGAGACCTTTGGGAAAGGTTTCGAAACTAGGGTCCAAGGTTTCGAAACCTTCCCCAAGGTTTCGAAACTTTGGGAGGGTTTTGGGTTCCAGACCTTACTGCCAGCCTAAGTTTCGAAACCCTTTGGGGAGGTTTCGAAACCTTTGCTTAAAACTGCACTGTTTTGACTTGTTGGCCCTTTTTAAAGAGATAAATACATAGGAATTTATATGCCTCTAGTCAAGATTAAAATTTGGGTGTTTGACTGTGATTTGGGGTTCGAATGTGACAAGATTAAAATGAAAAAAAAAATTAAGGTTGCTAACCGAGGAGGAACCCTTTGGGTTTCGCTTCGGTTTTCCCCGTGTGGCCCACTCGGACCGGTCATCCGGCCAGACCGGGACGAGGGGGTTACAATTTCCGTGTTTAATGATAATTTTAGTTTACGCTGGTCTAAATATTTGTTCAAATAAATTTTGTTCACCTAAATTTTTTTTGATAAAAGCCACTAAAATTTTATTCAATCCATAGAAAAATCACAATTACAATGCATCAAAGAAGAAGAATATTTGGATTAAACAACCCAAAAAAATCCTTACAACCTAAAAACAAAGAAAAATGAATACTTCTATGGAGATATGCATACCAACAAAATTTAGCAGCCTCTTGAATCTCATTGTCTCTGTCCAAACGAGACGCATAAAGATGGAAGGAGTGGTGCGTGATCCAAGCTGTCAAGCAAAAAGTACCGCTACCCAGGACTAATTTCATCGGCAAACAACCATCAACCGAGTGGGGATATAACTTTCCAAGTGACCACCGACAAAAAATATAAATCAGAAACTAGCACCGATTGAAACTCTGTGCAAACAACAATTGATCGCTAGGGTATGCTGAAACATGCCACAAAGACAGATGAATCAAACTACAAAACAAAAACAAAAACATGTCACAAGGACAGAGGAAAAAACGTGTCACAAAGACAGAGAAAGAGATTTTTATTAAAATAAAAAAACAAGAAAACTAATATATCCGGTGGTCGACAACTAATATTAAAATTGATTGCCGACCACCGATCAAAGGGATTGATCAATATAGAAAACGAATAGAATTGAATGAATTTTGGTATGGAGAGCGGCTAGGGTTTTCACGGAGGAGGTTCACCTAAAATTTTGAATTAAAATATTTTATAATTTTTTTTATTAATTTTGAGGTTAAACGAATTTGCTACTTTTATTATCTAACCTTCACTTCTTAATACCCGTATCTAAAATAATATTTGGCATTAGCCGCCTAATATCCCACCAATGAAAGATTATCCTGATATGAATCACGAAAAGCAGAATTAGGTGAGAATTTGGATACGATGAAGCTATGATTCCGTCCCTAGTTTTGAACCATACTAAAATATGTCTTCGTTTCTTATCGAAAAGTTAAAAATATTTCATATTTTTAAAAGAGACAAATAGCAAAGCACACCAAACCCACCTACTAAAGTTATAGCGATCAGCTCCAAACACAAAACAGCTTGAGAACAACCCAACTAACCGGACGTCAATCCATTGACAACATGGGTGAACCGAGGGTTGGAGGGGCGGTCGCCCTCTAAAAATTGAAACTCGTATATAATTTATAAATTTTTTAGAATTTTATATGTATTTTTTATTGAAAATTTATTTCTGTTCCTCTAAAATTTTATAAGTTTGTTCCCGCTAAAATTTTATAAGTTCGCTCCCATAACATAAAGTTTTACGTCAATCCCCGCTAAAATTTTATAAGTTGGCTACCGCTAAAATTTTAGCATATTTATTTATTTATTTATAGATTAAAATCAATTTAGGTATGTTTTTAAATGGTTTGAAATCTAATTGAATATTTGAATTTTTGAATGGGATATTTAATTAATATATAAAAATTAAAAATAATATATATATATATATATATATATGAAAATTGGCATGAAAGAGAATGAGTAACTGTATTTTATAATCCTTTATATCAAATATTTTTTAAATAAAAAATATCACATAAGATAGATCTTTTAAATGAGAAAAGATAATATTAAAAGTGGTTGTTAATCGACAATATAATACAAAAGAAGAATAAAACATAAATACTTACTATTATTTATATTACTAAAAAATAAATAAAAATAAAAACAAATTGTTCATTCATTTTGACTCAATTATCAGGTCAAATTTAGGTTATTTTTGGTTCATATGCTTTCGGTTCCGGTACTTTCGATTTAGGTTAATTTTCGATTCTGCTAAAATTCATGTCAATTTTAGTTCGGATCAATTTGTTTCAGGTTCGGGTCAAATTTAGATCATCAAGTTCGGATCTCAGATTGAATAAATCAGTTCGAATTTCGAATCTCGGGTCAAATTTGTCAGGTCTACTAAAATCTACATCAAACAATTATTAGCATATAAAATATTAGGATTTTGCTATTAAATGCTGTCAATAAGAACTCTATAGATTTTTATAATTAATGATTGTTTTGTTTTGTAATGAAATCTAGTAAAATGTAATTAAATATATTCCTAAAAAATCATGTTTAATTAATTTTAGGTTGTTTAATGTAATTAATACTCACTTAAAATGATTTATTGTTTAGGGTTTAGGGTTTGAAGATTTGAATTTAGGGTTAGGATTTAGGGTTTATGACTTATGGTTTAGGATTATGGGTTTACGGGTTGTATTTAAGGTTTGGGTTTTGGGGTTTAAGTTTGAGGCTTGGAGTTTAAATTTAGGGTTTATGGTTTAAGATTTGGGGTTTTAATGTTTAATTAAATTAAAAAAAATTAAATTAATGAAACACAACTTTTTAGGAATATAATTAATTACATTCTACTATATTTCTTTGAGGACCAAAAAAAAATATTAATTACAATAATCTATAGTGTTTTTATTGACAGCCCTAAGGGCTGTCAATAGCATAACCCAAAATATTATAATAACTTGAACCCAAAAAATAATGCGATAATGAATATTTATAGAAAATAACATAAAATTAAAATATGTTAGATTTAAAACAAAAAAATCATTAATTTATAACACTTTAAATCTATGAATTTAACACAAATACAATACAAACACATGAATTTTGTTTGAAAAAAAATATCAACATACACGTACACACTTTTCAAGAATTTTGTATTGAGAGGCTTAGATAAATTTTAAATTTTTTTATGTCAAAAGTTAAAAGAAATGTGCTATTTTTTATATTAAATCATTAACTTTTAAAATAGGTTCAAACACAAGTTTTTATTTAATAACGGGCTTAAAGGATTTAAATTGAATTTTAATTTTGAGAGGTGCTAGATATGAAATTTTACCTTTTATGGTGCTACATAAAACGAAGGTAAATAAAAAAACAAACCCTACTAAACAGTTATCGAGTACTCTTACCTTGAATTTTTTTTTTATCAATAATTGAATGCAGTTTGGAGAGTTTTTATCAATAGTTAATGACAGCTTTGAAGATTTAAGGCTTAACCGTTAAATAAGTACCTAAATTATATCATTTTTTCAGATAGGTGCCTAAACTATATTTTAGGCTAAAAAGGTGCTTAACGTTTCATTTCGTGATCCATTTAAAGTTTTTTCGTTAACGACCGTTAAAAAATTTTCGTCATGCAATCTGAATTTTACTTGTTTTTTATTTTTAAAATTTTTGAATTTCTTTAAAATATCCTTAAGTTTTAATTTCTTTTCAATCAAACCCCCAAATCACATCTACCTCACCGTCTGGCATCCCCGCCACGTCGGTGGTTCACCGCCCAAGTGTTTGGTACCTCACCGCTCGACATTCCCCACCCTCTAATTTTCGATCGGAACGTAATCGACCTCTTTTTTCTTTATTGTTGGGTGTTCGCTGACGATGAAAATTGGCGGTTCATTCGTCGATTATTGACAACGAGATGATGTGGTTTTCAGTAGAGCGGGTCTGATGAAGACAAGGGTAGCAGGTGGTGGTTGAATCGATGGTCGGGTGGAGGAATTTGGGGATTTAGGGGTAGGGTTGGGGTTGGGGTTTTTTTAGAGAAATTAAAGAATGTAGGTTAATTATTGGATTTTAATTTCGGAAAATAATAATTCATGCTACGTGTTCGAATTTCATTCGATTACAGGAAAAAATAACGTCTATTACGAAAAAATCATAAATAAATCACAGAATGAAATGTTAGACACTTATTTGACTCAAAATATAGTTTATTCAATTTTTTATGGGGCAAGTTTGCTTTACTTCGCATGTTGTTATCAAATGATGTATTATATCTTTCAATTTTAGAATGAGAATTTTTTATTCAAATAGACAAATACATAATCATGCGCCAATACATAACATAATAAATAATACACGATAAAAATAAAAATAAAACATACATTTTTATTTCAAGGAAAACACTTAAAGCACACGTTGATATCGTATTTATTCCTTTTATACGACGTTGGTTAATAACTAAGGTTTATCCAATGCAAAGCTTCGGAGCACCACGGTCTCCACCGTCACACCCGGCCCAAAGGCAAGTAAGACACCCCACTCTAACCCTTCCGGTATGGTGGTAGCCGCGGTGACAGTGTCTTTGCCTTCTTCTGTTGTATTTTTTCGCATCTCATCAAGAACAAATAATACGCTTGGACTCCACATGTTTCCGTATTCACTTAACACATGCCAGCTCGCTTTAAGCTTGTCTTTTCCCAATCGGAGTTTCTCTTCAATTTGTCTGAGGACAGCTGGACCACCGGGATGAACTACGTAAAACAATTTGTTCAAATCATCAATACCCAGTGGAAGAAATGTTTCGATCAAGCATTGCTCAATGTTATTAGCAATCACTTTGGGTAACTTTTTAGATAAATAATATGCCATTCCCATTTGACGTATTTTTGCTACTATTATATCATCAGAGTCGGGGATAATAGTTTGTTTAGCTGATATAATTTGAAACAAAGGGCGCTCATTGACGGTGGCATCAGGGTTGGCACCAACAATCACAGCTGCAGCGCCATCAGAAAAAAGTGCAGACCCCACGAGTACATCTAAATGGGTCTCCGATGGTGGCTGAAAACATCCTACCATGTTCTCTGAGCACACAGCAAGTACTCGAGCACCGGCATTGTTTTCTGCCAAATCCTTGGCAAGGCGAAGGGCAGTCCCGGCAGCAAAGCAACCCTGTTGATAAATCATGAATCTTTGAACTGAATGTTTGAGACCAATGAGCTTAGCAAGCTTATGGTCGGCAGCAGGCATGTCGATCCCTGACGATGTACAAAATATAAGGTGAGTGATGTCTGAAATAGGTTGCCCCCATTCTTTGATGGCCTTCAATGCCGCTTCGTTTGCAAGCTTGGGTACTTGAGTGACAAGTATTTCTTGACGAGCATCAAAAGATGGAGCCTTGTAGATGATCAAGTTTGGATTCTCGTTGATGATGTCTTCAGTCAAGTGCATGTAACGTTTTTTTAGTCCAGATTTTTCACCTATAAACACCAAAACCAATCAATTAAAGTAATTTAAGGTCATTAAAAAAACTAAATACAAATAGATATAACCTCATGATGCTTACATATACGACGGAACTTATCTTTCAATGGAGAATTGGGGTCGGTTTTAGTAACTCGGAAGTAAAAATCTGGGTAATCAGCTTGGTAAAAACAGTCGGGTGGATTTGCGGTGCCAATAGCTAGAACAGCAGCCACTCCTCCGAAGCAACCCATCTAGGTGCTTGTGTGATGCCTACTTGAGACGAAAATTATTGAGAAATTGAATACTATTACTTGCGTAGAAGAGATGATAAAGTTTGATCTTGCCTCACACTAGCTCCCTGGTATTTATAGGCATAAAATATTACTATTTTAAGTTAGAACTTTAGATTATTAAAAAATGCTTAAATTTTAATAGCGGCGGCTGGGGCGATTATTTAAATTAGTTAGTGTTATTTAAGTTGTTTTTTTTTTTTTGTTTTAATAAAATCTATGTGATAGGATTTTTTTTCTCAGCAAAAGCATAAATTTTATTAAATACTATTACCGGAAAGAGTGGGAAGAATTACTACAATATTGTGGTTCCGTTTTTTCCCTCAAAATATGGTTCCCATTAAATTATTATAGTTTTATTGTTGTTTATTGTTCGAATCAAAACACTGTACAGTGTTTTATCAGAAAATATTAAAAAATTCATGTCACTGTTCAAAGTCGGATTGTGCAACATCCATCTTCAAATAATGCGTGGCTTTCCCCCTTGCTGCCACGTGGAATGTGCCCTGGGCACCATGCACTGTTCAAAGTCGGAGTGACCACCGTTTGACTTCAAACAGTAACGGCAGACGATGCAGTGTTCCAGCGTTGCATTTCAGCTTTGTTGACGTGATGGGGTGGCATGCAAGCAGCTGCATGCATACATGCCGGGTGAGAAGAAATTTTTTTTAGTTGATATAAGGTTGCAGTGATGTGATGAAATAGTGGTGTAGGTGCATGTGTAGCGTGGTAAGGTAATTTTTTTAATTGTTATATTAGTTTTAAATTATATAGGGGTAGTGTAATTTTTTTATTTGAAACCTATTAGTAAATATTAAATTTCATGTAGGGGTATGTTAGGGGAAAATGTAGTTTTTTTTAAATAGGTTATGTTGATGTTGAAGGTAATTTGTTAGAAAAAATTGAGTAAAAATTTGAGTAAAGAGGGAGATGAAGAAGAAGAAGAAGAAAGTTGTGGGAAAAATATTATAAGTCGGTTTGAATTTTTGATTTTTTTATCCTTATAACTTTGATGTAGTTTGAAATTTAATTGTTATGTTAGAACGATGAATGTTTTATTTTTGTCTAGGATTATAGTTGTGCGAAAAATCGTAATTAGTATTTTTGAGAAATTAGTATAGTTTTTTAAAGTGTATTCGAATATATATTCAAAATACTTCTATAAATAAGTAGTATGTTCTAAAATTATTGTTATTTGTAGTTTAAAATTAGGTTTAGTGGCATTGTAGTTGTTCATTTTGATTTGTGTATTATTATTGAAACTATTTTTTACGAACATGCAGAGAAAATGAGCAACAACAGCTTTGTGGCGATTGTCCATTACAATGGACAAATGGTGAAAATTGATGTCGGTATTGTACTTGAATCTAAAAGCCCTACGAAGATGAGATTTAAAAAAGAAATCACGCTTTGAGTATTGAAGGAGAAGATATCGGAGAAAATTGGAGCTCAAATTCATGGTTTGCGGGGAATTTAGTCAAATGAGTTTCAGTAACGAATTTGATATATCCAGAGGCAATTTTGTTGCAATGTTGGCAACTAGGACATCTAGTGGATTTCATCAAGGTGGGTCGTCGACATGTGAAGCATCACACGGGCTGACTTTTGATCCGACTGTTGATGCCAATGTTGAGAACCTAAGAGGTCGATGGGGAGAATCACCTAAAGATTCCAATGAAGATAAGGATATTGTGGATCTTGATTTGTTCCCCGATGATGTTGGTAAAGCCTCTGATTTCGGTGTTGGAGAATTTGTTCCGACCGGGGGCGAATTACATTCTATGAAGCTCCTGCTCACATGAACTCGGTGGATTTCGATGCGATGAGGGCGCCGCAATTCCTATATATTCCCAATTAAATTTGAGTCAGCATGGTGAATTATTTGAGGAGCTGTAATTTAATAAAAAAGATAAAGCTATATTGACAATTAAAGAGTATAACATCATGCAGCATGTGGACTACGCGGTTGCAAAATCTATCCCGAGGATTTTTTTTGCAAAGTATGTGAAATACGGAGAAGGGTGCAATTGGAAGATTCGAGTAACGAAGCTTAAGAAGATAGATCGCTGGGATGTCACAAAGTACAACAGCAATCACACATATTTACGAACATCCATCGACCAGGACCACACCAAATTGGACTCGAGTGTAATAAGTCATCACGTGATGAAGTTGGTCGAAGCAAATCTAAGGGTTCCAGTTTCAGCGATTCAGGCAACCATTGCGCAACAATTTGAATATCAAATAAAATACAAGAAGGGGTGGCGTGCAAGGGATAAGGCATTGCATTCAGTGTACGGTGATTACGATAAATTGTATAATGAACTACCGACTTTATTAATAGTAATGACACATTTCATCCCGGTACCATAGTGAGGTATCAAACAAAGGATGCATATGACCGACAAGGCCAACTGCTTCAAGGGTATCAATTTTTCCATCGACTATTATGGGCATTCAAGCCATGCATTGACGGCTTTCCGTATTGTAAGTGTATGATCCAAGTCAATGGAATGTGGCTTTACGAGAGATACTCTCATATATTGTTAGTTGTTAATGCACAAGGTGGTGAGAGCAATGTCATTCCACAATTACATTCGCATATAACTGTCGGAAGAGCTCGGGCCAACTTTTGGTTGAACAAATGTAGGGACCGGTTCCTTTTCCCATATAACTGTCGGGCCTACTTCTGGTTGTTCCCACGTGGTTGGCCAACCTTTGGGGTTTCTACTCCACACTGGATTTTGAGATGCGCTCGTTGCACTCTTAGAGGATTCACCCTTACCTTCGTAGTTTTCTTATATTTTTTACATTGTTCTCGTTCATCGACCGAAGTTAAGTACAACATTCCATTATTAAGAAAATAGATTATGTATTCTAACCTCTGAAAATCAAAATCATCCTCTTGGATTGGAGCGCGAAACGGTAACGTTGAAGCTCTGTTGTTTCACGTATGAATGTACTTGGCGTGTGTGGCCTCCCAATTTACTTCTGCCCTATCGCGTCTATCATAATCGTGCAAATAGTCATGATCAGTGTGAACATACGGAATGGGCTGGTGGAAGCCATATTTCCTCAGCACCCTGCCGGCAAAGTGGAACTCGATAATCGCAAAGTGGATCAACGGTGTAACACTACACCATTGATTAGAATGTCGCATTTGATCATCCGGTACAAAAATGTGATCATCGTTGTGCGGCATCCAAATAAAATGCAAAATAAGGATTACTATAATAAGATTTCTAACTATAATGTAAATAATAAACTACAAATATTTAACTAAATTGTAAACAGTACATTTAACCAGATACTTGTTCCTGACAATACAAATCAATCTAAGCTCTAAATACTCTCAAGTTGTTGTTCGCCAATCTCGTGTGAGCTTTTTTCTCGCACCATATGCATACAAATCACAATAATGTTTTAAAAATTAATAAATTTAATTTATAAATTGAACTCAAAATCAGGATAATTACCTAGCGACAAAAGGGAACTATATCACTGTTCGAGTAATCGATGTCCAAAAGGAAAGTCGATGCCAAGTGCCAAGCCCACGCTTGCAGCAACAACAAACATCCACCAATACCTCGAACCTTATGACCATTTTCTATTTTAGCGACCTTGCACAACTCACGATACAAGAACGCTAATATGGTCAATCCCCAACTATATTTAGCAGTTTCTCGCGGATACCTCAAAAAGTGTAGATATCGTGTATGAACAAGATTGCCAGATTTAGTCGGCATCAGTATACCTCCAATGAGTTACAGAATATAAGCTCGACTAGCATTATAAATCACATAAATCAAATTATATTCACCGAGTTTAAATCCATTTTGCAACCAACTCATTTTCACACGAGATCCTTTCAAATTTGATCTATCTGGCACCTTCCCAAGGTAAAATGAGTAAATTTCTTTAGGTGTAGATTTCGTCTGGTCGATCAACGGTTCCCCGATCAATGGTGCCTCAATCAATGGTGCCTCGTTTACTGGGACCCCGATAAGCATGACCACGTCTTCAAGTATGGTCGTGCATTCCCCACACGACATATGGAATGTACGGGTTTCCGGCCTCCAACGTTCAATCAGAGCGGCAATCAACTCGGGCACCAACTTGTACCCCCGAATGAAGGTCGCATAATAAAATCCTGAAACTTGCAACCATTCAGTGATTCGCTCGTCCGGAGAATTTTTGGCCATGATCAAATGGTGATTAAATGTATCCTTCACATCCCGTAGTTAACATATTAATAAATAAATATTATTAACAAACAAAAAAATAATTGAATTTCTAATAAATAAATTATTTTAAAATTTGCACCATCTCATCAACTGTGAAACTAGAGATGTGTTGATCCTGTAATCGCAAAAGAGGAACTTGCCCAGCCATTCTACAGGACAAGTAAGAATATATTAGGACCCGAGACTAAAGCTACTACATTAAAAAATAATAAATATAATAAGCTAAACAAACAAAATTTATAATAATATTTTAGTTTAGTTTCTAATTTGCTAAAATTCTACGAAATTTTAAATTTTAACTCTGTAGAAATATATGTTTTGATATAATAATTGAAAAAATGTTTTGGACTTAATTGAAAATAATTTTAAATACTCTCTAAGTCAAAAACAACTTGAAGATAAGTTTGAGGTGTTTTCAAAAGGTTTTGGCACTATTTAAAACGTTTTTAAGTAGCCAAACCAGTGCTTTTAATGTACTCATTTCGATACATGCATAATATGTATCGATACGTTTTGAAACTGTCAGAACCCATTTCGATATAGGGCTTACCTGTTTCGATACGGATAGGTGATGTTTCCAAACACCCTATGGTGTTTCGATACGCCTACGTGGCATACACCCCAATGGCTAAAACCCCCAACGGCTATTTCCCAACGACTATTTGAATTGCAGACTGTTTCGATACGACACTATGCATTTCGATACGGGCGTTTCAATACGGCCCAAAGCGTTTCGATACGCATATTGCATCAGAATCCAACAGCTAGTTCTAAATAAGGGCATTTCGATATAGCTACACGTGTACCAAAACAGACATCACCAAAACTGCATTTATGGTGGGAAATAAAGTCTCCAACGGCTCTAATTCAACCCCAACGGTCCTCAACGGCTACAAACTCAATTGAGAGTATGAAAGAGACCTCCAAGCATCAAGGAAAGGCTAATGCTTCAATTGTCAACAACCATATGATGAGAAATTTGTCTTAGGGCTTAAATTATTCATTCTTTGTATAGACAACACTTGTGAGCCTAAATTGTCAAATTTGCTCAAGTGTTTAGGTTTGGGTGAGTGCTTTAGTGTGCAAACATCAACCTTGTAAGATGGATTTTAGTTTGCTTATCATTATCTCTTGTAGAGAGGGTTTGATCAAGCTATGGGCTAGAAAGCTTTGATCGTTGTAAGGGTTTCCTCCTCATCCTAGAAAAGGGGAATCAATTAGTGGATTGATTGTGAAATCCTTAGTGGGAAGCTAAGGTAGTGGATGTAGGTGCTTGTTAGAAGGTCGAACCACTCTAAATTATCGTGTCTTTCATTTTTTAGCTTCCACACCCAATCACCCAAAAATCCAACTTTTCCACCATTTGGCAATCCATAACGGTTGAAAAAAATCGAACCTATCAAGCCTAACAAACTCTAATACATTTAATTTACATAACTAAATCAACTTATTAGTTTAGATTTCAATTTCACTACTACTAACTCGGGGTGATAATGAGCCTGACCGACTCGCGAGCTACTCGGGCTCAGCTCGATCACAGCTCGGCTCGAGTGAGCTCGACTCGAAACCTTAACAAGTCGAGCCCAGGCTCGGCTCTAAAAGCTCATGAACAGGCTCGGAATCTACATATGCACTAAAAGTAATATGTTTAGCAAAAGAAAAACAAAAAAATAAATTAGGGAAAATATACTATATGTAAATTAACTAAAATAAATTGGGCATTGTTTTAGCTGGTTGTTGTTTGATTTAGTATTTTTTTTTAATTATGTGTTTGTATTACAAGAATATTTATTGGTTATTTGGATTAGTCTAATTTTTGGCACTTTTCCCCATTTTCGATCATTGAATTTCGTTTCAGTGCTAGTTATGAAATAGACTTTTAACATATCTTTTATAAAAAAAATATAGCAAAATTTTTCATTTCGAGTCGAGCCGAGCCTAACGAGCTTCGAGCCCGAGCTGAGCCTGATAGTATTATTTTCGAGTCGAGCTCGCGCCTAAAATTCCGAGCTTGGCGAGCCTCAAGCCCGAGCCGAGCCCAATTACATTGTTTCTGAGTCGAGCCTGGCCAGACTCGGGCTTTGCTCGGCTCGTTATCACCCCTACTACTAACTACATACAATTTTAAAAACTCCAAAATTAAAAGACTAATTCAACCATCAATATTTTTTTACTAATTGTCAACTCCTAAATTAAAAAAAAAATCTTCAAAACTACTACTGATGTTGCTGCTGTTGCTACTGCTACTACTGTTACTTCTGCTACTACTGCTACTGTTGCTGCTACTACTGCTGCTACCACCACCACCACCACCACTACTACTAATAACCACCTATTAAACACAAAAAATTGAAATATTAAAAATTTAACTTCAAATTTTTATAAATATAAACAATATAAAATTCAAAAAATTAACTAAAAAACAAAAAAAATCGTAATAACTACAAGAACATGCATACATTAAAAATAAATCTATTAAATTGAAATAATAATACAAAAATAAACTACATGTCTTATATCTACTTACAATTCCTCCAAATCTTCTTCTTCTTTACTTTACCTTCTTAAAATTTTGGTCACAAAAAATACTTATCTTCAACCATTATTTAACCTCAACCACTTTAAATCTCAACCACCCAACTCACCTACCAACCACACAATCAATATTACAAACTTAAATTAAAAAAAAATACCTTCCCAAGACATGCACTAACCATGCATAGTACGATGCCCCTTGCACAAAGTTGCATGCATGTGTCACTGCCACCCGTGTCACTCCTCCATCCAAACATTATTTGAAGTCGGATGGAGAGTTCTCTAACATTAAACAGTGCACGGTGCCATGGGCGCATTTCACGTGGCAGCAAGGGGGAAAATTATGCACTATTTGAAGACAGATGGTGCACTATCCGACTTTGAATAGTGACATGAATTTTTAAATGTTTTTTTTTTGTAAAACATTGTTTAAAAACAGGGGAAATCTTTCGGTCTTATGATTTGAACAGTAAACAACAATAGAACTGAAAATAATTTGGCGAGAATCATATTTTGAGAAGAAAATAAAAACTACAATATTACGATAATTCCTCCTAAAAGGAGTGGGTTTAGATCAAGATCACAGTCTAATACAACCCGAATATCTCGCAAGGCCCAACATTGGCAACCATGTCAAAAATTAAACAGAAAATAAACACCTTATCGTTGCATTCAATTCAACCAAGAAGGAATGAAGGTGAAACGCAGGTTCCAATCAAAGCAACGGCAATCTCGGATTTTCATATATGGATGCTACGAAGGAAGCTCACATAACATCTCAATACTCGAAGAAAATGACAACCTCGAAAAATCAGATCAATTTATATCGGCGACTATTGTTTAGATTCTAAAAATATCCTAATTATTCTTATCGCATCAACAAGAATAAATTTAGAAAGTCAGGGATGGGCCAAGGGGGTTAGAGGGAGCGGTCCTTTCCTGAAGAAAAAAAAATTAGAAATTTTTTATGTACTTTTTTTATTTAAAATTTATTTTCACTTTTTAAAATTTTATAAGTTCGGCCCCTAGAATTTTATAAGTTCGCTGTTCCTAACATAAAATTATGAATTTGTCCCTGCAGGCAATGCCGAACCTCAGTATTTAGCCCACCCACATTAGCTCCTAGGATCAACTTTATATTCCTACTTTGTCTGTAAGAGTATATAAATCAGTAGTTTGTCTTCAACAACAGTAAGTATTTTTATTCCTACTTCAACTTGAGCTTGTTCCTAAGAGAGCCCACTGGAGCGTTAGAATTCCTAATGATTTGCAACTGAAACAAACTCTTGTCGGTCACAATTAATGGGACCTTGAATGTGAGGTTTTTATTTCATTCGAGAGGTTTGAATGTCCCATCTAATAGTATTTTGCCCAACTTGAAAGAAATGACAATTTTCTGTCATTTTAGAATTATCTCCCCATTAAGAAAGATGTATTTTCAGATAATAGGTTTTGTTTCTTTTCAAGAAAATAGAAAGGAAAAAACACACACACAGTTCTTAAATTTTTTTAGGCCTTGCAAGCAATGAGAACGTTCCTTTCTTAAAATATCACATATACCTAAATGAAAACATGAGAAGAGACCAGATTTATCGAATAGAAATCGTCTATCCTTTTTTAGTGTCTATGTTTATGTCTCACATTTAAAATTTAAACTTAGAGTTAAGATTTAAGATTAGAGTTTAAAAAATTAAGAGTATGGTGTATTTTTTAGGGTTTATAGTTTATGCCTCACACTTTTCCTCTATCGATTTCACCACGTTGAAGTAAACAATCTATGAACCACAATAGAATTTACAATCTGCACCATAGTGCAATCTACCCATCAATCTCGCATGATGTATACATGCATAACATTTCATATGTCTAGATAATCGTTGTTCACGATCTTAAAATGTAAATAAAATTTTTATTGGTGACCATATTCTCCAAATAAAATAACCATACTTTCCAAATAATTGCCAATCCCCGAACATTCACAAAAAGGAACAAACACAAATTCAAAAGAATTTGAATACCAAATTTGTTGTACAATTAACACCGAATTTTACTCGGATCAAAATGTTTTTCAATGTTCAAATGATAAAACAGCTCAAGCCCGATTTGTTTTATTAAGTTTGGGCTATGGATTTTGAATTTGGGTTTGGTTCAAATGAATCTCCGGCTTACATATATATTGAGTAATAAAATTTTAAAGCCTATTATATTACATTTTCTTCATTATTGTAAATATTTTTTAATAAATTAGTGTTACAGATTAATCAAATATTAATTCAGTTGAAAAAAATTACAAATGTATTACTTTTAAATAATAATTAATGTTATTACACAATATTTTTTATTTTAATAATTATATATAATCTTTAAATGAAATAACTAAAGGATTAAACATGTGAATGATGGACTTATATACAAATTATTTATAAATTCACTTGTGATCATTTCTTGAATTAATTTTTTATATAAATATGTGTTTTTACATCAAATATTTTCATTCGTCTACCTTATGGGCAATTTACAGTTTACACCATTAAACTTAATTTTTACTTTCATACATATCATAAACCTTCAGTGTAATTAAATTTGACAACTCATTTTATGGTTAATAAAATAAATCATTTATATTAACAATATTAAGTCATTTTAACGATAAAGTTAAGTCAACCATCTACTTAGCGTATATTTTTTACACGTCTTCAAAAAAATAATGTATAATCAATATTTTTTTATAACAATTTTTTACTAATAACTACAAACTTTATAACATCGTTTATTAATAACAATGACCATGTTTGGTAAAGAGCGGTTTGGGCAAAAATTAGAGATTTTAGGCATAATTAGAAGTTTGACCGGTTAAATCCGCTAATATTGTTGTTTGGTAAATAGCAGATTGAGGTGAAACCGCTAATTTTGAAAAAACTCATAATATGAGCTTTTTGATATTAGAGTTGTAAAGACTCTTTTACACATAATAATTACCAAAAATCTCAAAATAACTTAAATTAAATATTTTCTAACCCTATTTATAAGCTAATCTTATTTACTTTTTTTTCTTTTTATTATCGCATATTTATATGTGTATTTAAATTTATTAATAAATTATATTATATTAAAATAATTATATAAATAATAAATTAATATATAAATCATTTGAATATATTTAAAAAAGTTATATTAAAAATAATTTTATAGATCTAATTAATAATAATTAGATACAAAATATTGATAACTAATAAACTATTCAAACAAGTATTGAATATAAACATGTCCTTATATGTCATTTTACTTGTTTAAATAATCTAACATCTATCAGCTATCAGTTAATTTTACCAAACACTTTTATACAATCAGCTAATACAATCCGATATTCAAATCAGCTAATGCAATCAGCTATCAGCTATCAACTAATGCAATCCGCTATCAGTTATCCGCTAATTGCCAAACATGGCCAATATATTTTTACTTTAAATATAACTTTTTGAACTTTCTAAAATTCTTCAAAACATTACCAACAAGGATCGATCAAAGTGATAATCAACTTAGTATTGCTTAAGCAAAGTCCCGAGTTCGAGGCGTTGTGTATGCAGAAAGTTCTCGTTGGGAGACTCACCTACTTTTTGAAAGGTTTTAAAACATTACCAACAGATTGTAGTTCAAGTGATAAGTAACTTGGTATAGCTTAAATAACATTTCAGATTCAAGGCAAAGCTTCGTAACATTTACACTATTTCTTGTATATTTTTTAATGATATATTTTTACTTTCGAAAGGAAGAGGATACATAAATACATTTTAAACTTGATTGCTATGATAAGAGATCTTTTCATTCACATATTCCCCGTATAAATAATATCAAATTACTGTTGCGAGTTGCGGTGTGATTTTTTTATATAAAAAATAGCTATGTTTTTAAATGCAGTTAGGATATGTGGTGTTGGCCACTTCAAAAAACCGTTACAATGTGGCTATTAAGCTGCATTTGCGGCTGCAATTTATTGCTATGCGGCATATATCTGTTCATCTTGCCAGTTGCCACTGCTTTAATCACTTGTTTTGTGCTCAGTTCAAAGTAAAGGAAAGCAAAATCACGATTCATCTTCAGCAAAAACAGAGAAGCCTGTAATTACAATCTCTGAATCTGGATCATACACCGGCTTTACTGGAAAGATAATTTACACATTGAACTCCGTCTTCAAACAAGGCCGGAGGGAGATTCTTTTCTTTTCCAATTGAAGATGAAAGCTAAGCAACCATTCCCCGTATGCCTGCATTAATTCGGATTCGGCATGAAAACTCAAATGTTATAAAGGAGAAAGAGAAAGCCGAACCCATGGTTTACTCGAAACATACCTGCCGCTGCTATTGCTGACGCTCCCGCAGCTGCTTTTGGTGCTTCGACTGTTTACATTCGATCGACCGCCGTCGCTCTCGCTCGACCCCGATCTCTTCTTCCACCACTCTTTATCTATGGCTATGCTCTTACCAGATTCATATGATGCTGCTGGCTTCGGAGAAACTCTAGAATTACAATTTACATTTGAACCATTCCTCTTCATCTTCTTCTTGTTCTTCCACTTTGACCCCAAGGAAAATGGAAACACCATTTTCAGAAGAAACCCTCCATTATCTAAGCTCCCACTTCTCTCAATTTTCTTCTTCTTCTCCTTCTCTTTGCTGTATGTATCTTCAGCACAACTCTCCTGTTTGGATTCGACAGCCACATCGCGGTGCTCCACAAGATCTTTCAAGGTGAGTTCGAAACAAGACTCGGGCATTCTGCTAACCATCTCCATAAGCTCCCTTTGGCCTCTAGCGATGGCTTCAGCTTTCGAAGACGGCGATAAACATCGATAATCAACGCTCTTTGAAGGATTAGTTCCCCATAAAGGAGGAGTAGAGACTTCCATCACCGAAGTTTCATAAGCTCCCATGGTGTTCCAACTCCTATAATTCTGAGCAGTCTTTTGCAACCTGGAATCATAGTTCCTCCCCATGTGTTTTGACAGACTGAGATCAAATTTGGACAGCTTTGCGGCAGGATCAAACATGTTTTGTGGGGAACAAGATTGGGTTTGAAGGCAAAGGAATGATGTAAGGAAGAGAATTGAGCTAGCCGTTGGGAGGGGCGGTTAGTTTTGAATTATCGTTGTTAGTGAAACGGTGAGTTTTGGGTAGGGTTGTAATTAAATAAGAACGACGCCGTTTGGTGTCTTTGGCCTATATGGCTGAGTCTGTAGCCGTTGGAGATCCCTATCTTTTTGGAGATCATGCTGAATACATGAACCTTCTCTCTCTCTGATTTTCTCTCTTCTCTCTCATCTCATATTCAATCTGTTCTTATCCTTAATTTCTTCAGACTTTTCGAGTGTAGATCTTACAAAGGTATCAGAGCTTTTCCGATCTTGGCCATGGTGGACGGAGTCCCAATCACCCGCAGTCAGTCTTGGCAACAAGAGGCCACTAAGTTGCAGGAAGAAATTGGTAGAGTGGAGTCCAGTATCGACGCGAAAATGGACAACAAGTTCAGTGAGTTTCGTAACCAAATCGGTGAGGACCTGAGGAAGATGTTGGAAACTGCCCTGGGGAAGCGTATAGACCCACTGAACCAACAGAGTGACAGTCAAAACCAGATCTTTCTGGGGGGACCTGGTGTTTTGGGTGCGAATCCAAATGCAGGTGTTGCTACAGAGGGTGCCCAGGCTCCGGGAGATTCAGACCCAGAAGTGGAGTTGGTGAAGGGGCAAAGTAGTAAGGGGACTGAAGGTGCTGGAACAGAGGTGCGAAGTCAGTTGGGGACGATGGCTTACAAGTTGCCATGTCCTCGATTTGATGGTGAGGATTTTAGAGGATGGCATTCTAAGCTTGAGCAGTACTTCGAAGCTGAAGAAGTGCCGGAAGGAGCTAAGATTCGTTTGGTTATGTTGCACTTGGAAGGGAAGGCATTGCAGTGGCATCAGTTCATGATGAGGAACCAGGAGGATCCTGCAAGCCTGAGTTGGAATCAGTATTTGAGGCTGTTGAGGGAACGATTTGCTCCAGGAGGATTCGATGACCCATTTGCAGATCTGTTGGAACTAAGACAACACGAGTCAGTTGAAAGGTATTATGAAGAATTTGTTAGTTTGATTAACCAAGTCCAGCTTCCTGATAAATACATTTTGAGTCTTTTTAAGAATCATCTGCGTGTGGAGATTGGGCAGTTTCTGAATGTGTTGCAGCCTAAAACGTTGATGGAGGCTTTTCATACTGCCAAGCACTTGGAAAACATGTTTTTCCCAGCAGGAGGCAAGTCAGCATTTAGAATAACAGCTCCTGCATCGTTGCAAGTAGCCCCTAGATCCACAGGGAGTGGATTCAAAAATGTGTTTTCTGGTAGTGGCTCGAATTCACCAACTGGACCACCCAGGAGTGGGATCACAGGTCAGTTGGGGTCTAGTATGACGAGAGGAGGGTCTCCAAGTAATTCAAAGCCCGTTGGAAACAAGTCCTTGTCCCCCGCTGAGATTGAAGAACGCAGGAAGAAGGGCCTTTGCTTCTGGTGTGCAGCTAAATACACCCCAGGTCACAAGTGTTCTAAGTCTCAGGTGTTCCAAATTGTGGTAGAGGGGAAGGAGGAAGAAAGTGAGCCAGAAATCTTTCTGGATTGTGAGGAGAATGAAGAAGCACTGAGAGGGGATGGGAAGCTGGAAGAACCAATCATTTCCCTGCAGGCTATTTGGGGGCTTAATAGCCAGGAAACGATGAAGCTGATGGTGACAATTAAAGGGAAAGAGTGGGTAGCACTGGTAGATTCAGGAAGCACTCATAACTTCCTAAGTCTAGCTATGGTGAAGCAGTTGGGAATGGGAGTGGATAAAAGGTGCAAACTGAAGGTGGCAGTAGCAGATGGGAATCAACTTGGCACAGTGGGATGGTGTCATCAAGTACCTTGGAGCACACAAGGGGAGAAATTTGATTCAGACTTCCTAGTGGTTGCCTTGAAGAACTGTGATGTGGTCTTGGGGGTTCAGTGGTTGACCACCTTGGGCACTATAACCTGGGATTTTGGGGCCTTGCAAATGCAATTCGAGGTGACAGGTAGAAAAATCAGACTGGAAGGGGTGAGACCAAGGGAAATGGAAGTGATTAGTTCTCAGACATGTGATAAGGTGCTGAGAGGTAACCAAAATCCCTACAAGGCTTCTGTACTACTACTGGACACTAAGTTGGAAGTAATGGGATCACAAGAAGACAGACCTGCAGAATTGCAGCAGATTTTAAACAAGTTTGAAGATGTGTTCCAAGCACCAAAAGGACTACCACCGATGAGGGAACAGGATCATAAAATCACTTTGATTGATGAAGGTTCTGTGGTTAAAAGTAGACCCTACAGATATCCTGCAAGCCAGAAGAACGAGATCGAAAGGCAGATTGAAGAGATGCTTTCAACAGGAATCATCAGGCATAGCAACAGTGTATTCTCTTCACCAATTGTTATGGTCAAAAAGAAAGACAATTCCTGGAGAATGTGCGTGGATTACAGAAGGCTCAACCAAGTCACAATTAAAGATAAGTTTCCTATGCCCATTATTGAAGAGTTGTTGGACGAGTTGGGGTCTGCTAGTTTTTTTACTAAACTTGATTTGCGAGCTGGGTACCACCAAATCCGTATGAGTGAAGCTGATGTTCATAAAACAGCTTTTAAGTCCCATGAAGGCCATTACGAGTTTTTGGTCATGCCATTTGGCTTGACCAATGCTCCTGCAACATTCCAAGGATTGATGAACAGAGTCTTCAAGCCGCTGCTAAGAAAGTCAGTTTTAGTGTTCTTCGATGACATTCTGATTTTTTCAATCAATTGGGAAATTCATCTAAGACACTTGGAAGAAGTTCTGGGGATATTGAGGCAGCATAAGCTTTATGTGAAGGAGAGTAAATGCAGTTTTGGAGCCACGAGAGTAGAGTACCTGGGTTATGTCATCTCTGGAGGAGTGATTTCCATGGATAACCACAAGGTAGAATGTATCACGAGCTGGCCTAGTCCAACTTCAGTCAGAGAATTGAGAAGTTTTCTGGGGTTGTCTGGGTACTACAGGCGTTTTATCAAGGATTATGGTTGTATTGCGAGACCTCTGACCAACCTGTTGAAGAAAGGAGGGTGGAGATGGGGTGCATTGGAAGAGGCTGCATTTTGTAAACTGAAGAATGCCATCAGTGCAGCACCTGTGTTGACCTTACCCAATTTTGACTTAGAGTTCACAGTAGAAGCTGATGCTTCTGAAATTGGGGTGGGAGCAGTCTTGACACAAGGGGGAAAACCTTTGGCGTTTTTCAGCAAAGGGCTTGGAGTGAGGCACCAGGCTCTATCAGTTTATGAAAAAGAGATGCTTGCGGTGTTGATGGCAGTTAAAAAGTGGGCTTCCTACCTTGTTGGTCGTCACTTCAAGATCAAAACAGACCATCATAGCTTGAAGTTCATTGCTGCAAATCAAGCTGTGACACCTGCACAACAAAAATGGGTTACAAAAATGATGGGTTTCGATTATGAAGTGATATACAGGAAGGGGAGTCATAATTCAGTGGCGGATGCTCTGTCAAGGAGGCCTGAGGTAAAGGAAGGATTTTTAATGGCCATTAGTTGTATCTCTACTGATGTCCTAGCACAAATTGGAGAATCTTGGAAGAAGGATGACAGGTTGAGCAAGATAGTGGAGAAGCTACAACAAGGATCAAATGACCATTCGAAATATACTTGGGATGGTAAAGTACTTAAAAGAAAAGGGAAACTTGTGGTGGGCAATGTGCCAGACTTGAGGAAGGATTTATTGCAGTTCTTTCATGCAGGGGCCATAGGGGGACATTCAGGAGCTGCAGCCACCATTAAGAGAATGAGTGGAGTTTTGAATTGGAAGGGAATGAGAAGGGATGTGAAGAATTATGTGAGAGAGTGTGGGGTATGTCAGAGGAGCAAGGATGATCTGATTCATCCAAGAGGGTTGCTACAACCTCTTCCTGTGCCAGAATCGATTTGGTCCTCCATAAGCATGGATTTCATCGAGGGGTTACCTGTATCCAGGAAGAAAGATGTGATTTGGGTGGTAGTGGACAGGTTGACTAAGTATGGCCACTTTATTGCTCTGGCCCATCCTTACTCAGCTAAGGAAATTGCTCAGTTGTTCCTCGAGAACATCTTCAAACTGCATGGAATGCCTCAAGACATCATTTGTGATCGAGATCGAGTTTTCATGAGCACGTTTTGGAGGGAATTGTTTAAGAAGCTGGGAACAACAGTGAAGCCATCCACAGCTTACCATCCTCAAACGGACGGTCAAACAGAGAGGGTCAATAAGTGCTTGGAGACTTACTTGAGATGTGTGACTGGGGAGAGACCCAAGGAGTGGGGAGAGTGGTTGCACCTGGCTGAATGGTGGTACAATACCTCGTACCATACATCAATTCAAACTACACCCTATCAGGCCCTGTATGGTCAAGAGCCTCCTGTGCACATTCCCTACATTGCTGGAGAGTCATTAGTGGCATCTGTGGATC
The DNA here is from genome assembly GCA_958450335.1 of Hibiscus tridactylites. Taxonomy (NCBI): domain Eukaryota; kingdom Viridiplantae; phylum Streptophyta; class Magnoliopsida; order Malvales; family Malvaceae; genus Hibiscus; species Hibiscus tridactylites. The sequence continues at coordinate 77,688,850 of OY288280.1, forward strand.
GTTCATTGCAACAAAGAGAAGCAGCATTGGCCATGTTGAAGTTTCATTTAGAACGTGCTCAGAACAGAATGAAACAGCAAGCTGATCGTCTTCGAACAGATTGTGAGTTCGTGGTGGGAGATCTAGTGTACTTAAAACTACAACCGTATAGACAACACTCAGTTCAAAGGAGGATTTCTCACAAGCTAGGCCCCAAATGGTTTGGACCTTTTCGAGTGATTGGGAAGGTTGGTTCAGTAGCCTATAAACTGCAGTTGCCTGATGGATCCAGAATTCATCCCGTATTTCATGTGTCCCAACTGAAGAAACATGTAGGGGAAGACATTTCCAGCAATGAACTGCCATTGATGGGGCCTGATGGATGCATTAGCAAGGAACCAGTTAGAATTTTGGATCGGAGGATTGGGAAAAGAGGTGGGCGAGCTGTGACTGAGGTGTTGGTGGAATGGACGAACTCTTTCCCTGAAGATTCCACGTGGGAGGTCCTACATCATCTGCAACAACAATTTCCTCAATTCAATCCTTGAGGTCAAGGATCTGCTGAAGGAGGGAGTGTTGTAAGGAAGAGAATTGAGCTAGCCGTTGGGAGGGGCGGTTAGTTTTGAATTATCGTTGTTAGTGAAACGGTGAGTTTTGGGTAGGGTTGTAATTAAATAAGAACGACGCCGTTTGGTGTCTTTGGCCTATATGGCTGAGTCTGTAGCCGTTGGAGATCCCTATCTTTTTGGAGATCATGCTGAATACATGAACCTTCTCTCTCTCTGATTTTCTCTCTTCTCTCTCATCTCATATTCAATCTGTTCTTATCCTTAATTTCTTCAGACTTTTCGAGTGTAGATCTTACAAATGATGGAAGATTGCTGTAACTTGTAAGGAAAGGTGGGTGTGGAGCCTTTGTCTTCAACGACTCTTGTAGTCGCTTTTATCATTTTGTTTGGTTCATGGGATCATAAAAGTCAAGAAATTCTAGAGGGCCATCCTTTTCTCCATATATATGTTTTGGGGTCTTTTGAGAAGATTTTGCCTTTGTTTTCTTTTCATGTAGAGATTTTAAAAAACATAGGAGTACAATTTATTCGAGATAAATATTAGAATATTGTTATTGAATTTTTTGTTTTTTGTGTAATTTTATTTTTATTTCATGATCTATGGTGATTTTCTTCACATCAACGGAGCAACTAATAATTGTTGATGATGGGAATTGTAATGTCAGAGATCAAAATGTAGTCTGATGACCTAGTCAATTTTATTTTTTACCGTAAAAATTACGATATATTTAAAAATAAAAAAGAAAATACAATTGATTCAAGTATATTTTTCTACAACAATATCTAGAAAATTTAGCCACTTATTCCCCTAATATATTATTTTTTAACTTCTACCAATACATTGACAAACGCATCTAACACGTTCACTGTAATCCAATGATGCATTTGGAGTAAGAAGATGAAATTAGATGTAGTAAAAGTGAAAATTAAAAATTAGGGTGATGGCGAAATTAATTATTGATATTCTTAGGCTAGATATTGTAATTATGAGATTAGAATTAACATGTTACACGTGTTTTGAGTAACACAACAATGGTGAAAGGCAATAGTTTAAGAGTGTGTTGATAAATCAACTCTAGTCTCTAGTCTAGATATACTTAATTATAGTTTTATATCAAAATTAACTAAATAAATCCTTTACAATTATATAAATTTATTTATTATATATTAAATAAATGTGTTTATAAATATTTAAAAATGAAAATTTTAAACTAGAAAATTATAAATAAACGAGTTAAAAATAAATTAGTTTTGCAGGGAAAACGATTAAAGAGAATATTCATTTTTACCACATGGTTAGCTTGGTCAGTTAGACCTTTACTCCCCATGCTAAATTGAGGGCATTAAATTTGAATGATTTTTTTTAATTTTTTGGTGTAATTACCTAATAATATTTACATTTAATTTGAATGCATTTTTTAAATTTAAATGTACCTAATGTTACAAGTGAGATTGAAAATATCATTTTTAAATTGAATTTTTTTAAGATTTATTTATTTATAAAATAAAAATATCATTGTCAAGTTAAAAATACTTGTGCAATTAATTAAATTTATTAAATAATTGAATCTAATTTCATCCATTTATTTTACGTAATTAATAAGTTGATTCTTCAACTTTAATATTTTGTCAAAAATTGATCCTCATACTTTATAAAATTAAGAAGTTAATTTAGTTATTAGTAAATATATATGAATTTAACAAGTGGTCTTAGTGAAAAAACGGATGATGTTCGTCCTAGGATACTCATGTTCAATCTTTTTATTTTGCAAAGTGTGTAGTACATTATCAAAGGGTTAAAAAATATATATGAGCAGATACAATCTTATAATTGCTTATAGACTATTCAAAAAAAAAATTATTAGTAAATATATGAATTTGAACCATTATTTTATTTTTGTTAAATTTATTACATATTAAAAAAATAAATTATTAATTTCTTGTATGACATATAATGACAACATTTAACAATGTTATTGTGAGGTTTTATCACATATAATGATCGCAATTTGGAAATATTTTTTCCAGTAATAAAGTAAAATAAAATTCACCAACAGAACTCGTAAAATGTATCGAAATTTGTCAATAAATACTTTTTTTATGCAAAAGATAACCATTGATTACGAACAAGGATGGACCGAGGGGTGCTGGTGGGGGCAACCGCCCCCTAAAATTTTAAAAATCATATATGATTTAGAAAAAAAATTAGAATTTTTCTATATATTTTCTATTAAAAATTTATTTTCGCCCCCTAGAAATTTATAGGTTCGTCCCCTAATTTAAAGTCTTAGGTTTGTCCGTGATTACGAATATAATCATGAACGAAAACTAAAAAAAATCCAGAACTTTGGGCAATAGTGTTTTTTGATAAAGCTTTTGAGTGATTAGTGGTGTTTTGTTGGTTAGCCAAGTGATGGCATCTTTAGCTTTTTCATGTTTGTGAACTCTTTTGAAAAGTAAAAAAAAAAAAAAAAGCTTATCTTCCACTTTATTTAAGCTTTTCTTAATTTGTATTTTATGTTTTTTTAATAATTGTTGGGTCTAAGGATAAACTTAGAAGGGCCGGAGAGCGTCCTCCCCTAAAAATTTGAAATACTTATATAATTTTTAAAATATTTAAATTTTTTATGTATTTTCTATTGAAAATTTATTTGGCCCCCTCTCCCTAAAATTTTATAAGTTCGCCCCTCCTAGAATTTTATAGATTCGCCCCCTAACATAAAGTTTTACTTCTGTCGCTGGATTTTCTATGTATATTGAAAATCTATTTTCACCCCTCTAAAATTTTATAAGTTCGTTCCTCCTAAAATTTTATAAATTCGCTACCTAACATAAATTTTTACACCCTTACCTGGACACATCTAAAAGCGACCATTTATGGTGAGAAAAAAAAACGTATTTCACTATTTTCAATAAAATAATTTTTCAGGTTAAGTTATTTTTTGTTGTTTTATTATCTTAATATTTTTTTGCTCAGAATGTAGGATTTTATTAAAGCGTGGTTCATGAAATGTATTACTATTTTTATGACAAAATGTAATACTGTTTATGTGAATAGTATTATTTGATGTGTTACTATGTTGAAGATTAGTGTGAGAATGGAGCTATGATGGTGGTCGGAGTGAATGACCGGCAGTAGAACGTAGGAAAGGAAGAAAATGACGATAGGGTTTAGCAAATATTAAAGAAAAAAAAAGAATTTGATTTTTTTTATTAAATCAATGACTAAAAGATGACTTTTAGCCCAATACAATGAATTGAGTATTTATACCTAAACTCCAACACATTCAACTATCAGCCTAACTAATTTTAATAACAAACTAATAACCAATTAACAACTAATTAGTTATTAGTCTAACATTCACCCTACTTTCTAATTTTTTCAAATTTCAACATTGTTCAATGAATTGAATCTTGAGCTGACAATAAAATGTGAATTGCTTGCTAGAGTCCATGAACTTCTTCAAATTGAGCTTTTCTGTCGTACAACTTTTTTTCATCCGAAATTTCTTTTGAAACAAAGTTTGTATTTCTTACTTACTGGTTTGCCGAGAATCGAAGGTGTTCTTCATCATTTTGTTCTTCTTTACCCACTTTTTCTATCATACAGTTTATTTTATCCGAAATTCCTTCTGAAAAAACTTTCATATTTCATCTTCATTGCCTTCCTTCATCACTTATTCGATCCTTTTTTTTGTTGAGAGTAAGACGGTTAAGCTACGAACTCTCGGATACAATCTGAAGCCCTATTTCGAGCAAGAAAACACCTTCTTATGTCTGATTAATGGAGAACAATGTTGTTAAACTCTATACTCCCCCCATATATTTTCTATCCTGCAAACTTGGTTGTGAAACCAAAATTTCAAGTACCTTTTGTGGACAAAAGCAAAAGACGATGAAACTCCCAGTATCAAGTTTTATTATCACTGGCAAGTAAAATTCTAAAACAATTGATAACAATATAAGCATCATAATCCCTTAGCAATGGTAACCAGCATTCAATAACAGACCTTAAAATTAAATCACCACCAGCTATATAAAACTTCCAGAACTTGCATATCCAAACATTAGTAAAATGACACAATTTCCAACATCAATTGACGACTCAAAATCCAGGTGTACAATGTATGTTGAGGTGGTACAAGTAATTAGGAGAAGCATACATTGCATAACTATAGACTCCAAAAACTACAATAGTTACACAATACAAAAATAACCCTCAACACGACTAGTGAAACACCACAATCCTTAGAGCAAAACTATCAGCAATAGGAGATACACTAGTAGCAGTATAAGCATACTATATTGGTCGAGCAAAAGAATAGATGGCAGCAGAATTAACAACCAGCAACCATTACTACCCAGATTATAACCATCAAAACTAAACCAGATCTAAAACTTGCGGACGCATATGCAGAACGTAACAAAGTGAATATCATATTTTGCAACATTTATTGTAGATATCTTGAAGCAAATTTCTAGATCGAACCCAAATCAAGTAGATCAATCCATTAGTTTTCAGCAGTAGCATCACGAGCATCAAACAAGGTGGAGATCGGATTGCAAAAGAATGACTAAAAATGTAGCAAACGGTAATCGAGCAGAAATTGAATGATGCAGAAACTTTGATCCATTTTAGGTCTTCAAGATTCGCAACATCGAGGAACACAACAGATTTGAAATCAAATCTGAAACTCTATGAGCCTCGAGCAACGAATGCATATTAAAGAGATGAAACAATAGATATCCGAACCATGCAACCAGATTTAGAGGAGGTAGATCAGCAAACATTTGATATGAACGAAAGAAAAACATCAACAACAATAAAGACAAAGAACATTTGGTGGTCGAGACTTCGCGAATGATGGCAGAACAACGTCAAAACCTTTAGAATATCGATGATGTGACAGCAGCGAAAGAAAGAACGAAGGTCTCAGGACCGTCGGGGATGAATGATACCATGTGAGAATGGAGCCATGGTGGTGGTTGAAGTAGATGATCGACAGTAAAAACGTAGGAAACGAAAAGAACGACGATAGGGTCTGGGCCGTCTGGCAAATATTAGAAAAAAAGGGAATTTGATTTTTTTTACTAAAACAATGATTAAAAGATGGCTTTTAGCCCAATACAATGAATTGGGTATTTATACTCAAACTTCAAAAAATTCAACTAACAGCCCAACTAATTTTAATAACAAACTAATAACCAATCAACAACTAATTAATTATTAGTCTAACAATTAAAGTTCTTGAGAAATTGGGGTTTTGAAAGTTGTGGTTTGAGAATTTTATGAGAAAAAAAACGCTCGAAAGAAGAAAGAAATCTTTTATCATCTCAAAAAACTAACTTGACAATATTCATATTGCCTATATATTAATAAAAAACAATTAAAGAAAAAACTAAAACTTCCTAACTAACTTAAATAATTGTTTTAATATTAATCTAACAAATATTAATATCCTAACAACCCCTCAAGTTAGAGCATTCAAATTGTGTATGCCCAACTTGAATATATAGTCTCGAAAAAAAGCAGGTGCAAGGGCTTTTGTAAAACAATCAGCAAGCTGGTTTGAGGAAGACACAAGCAGCAAATGTAGCATCCTTTGGTGAAGCTTTTCCATTATCAAATGACATTCGATCTCTATATGCTTGGTTCGTTCATGTTAAACCAAATTTTCTGTAATTTTAATGGCAGACAAATTGTCACAATAGAGATTGACAGATTGAAATGGCAATTGTAAATCAGAAAGAAGAAAAATAAGCCATTGTAATTCACAGACGACACCAGCAAGAGCTCTATATTCTGCTTTATTGGATGATCGAGAAATAGTAGGTTACTTTTTAGACCTCCAAAAAATCAAAGTTGATTCTAAAAAATGTAAAATTTTGTGGTAGATTTGCGTGAGTCTGGAAATGAAGCCCAAACAGAATCAGAAAAAGTATCAATTTTAATATTATTATTTGCAGGAAAGTATAAACCCTGAGCAGGACTACCCTTTAAATATCTAAGAATTCGATGCACTACACATAAATGAACATTAGTGGGAGCAGCAAGAAATTGAGATAGCTGATGCACAGCAAAAGTTATATCAGGTATAATATTAGTTAAGTATAAAAGATTGCCTATCAATCGACGATACGAAATAATGTCATCCAAAAGAACACCATCCAATTGAGAAAATTTACTTTTGATATTAAAAGGAGTTGGAGCAAATTTGGAACCCGAGAATTCAGTTTCTTCTAATAGTTCAAGAGTGTATTTACTTTGATAAAGATTAATGCCATTTTTTGACCTAGCTACCTCAAAACCTAAAAAATATTTAAGATCGCCCAAGTCTTTTATTTTGAAAGTGTCATGTAAGAACTTTTTAATATGATTTATCTCAGTCATACTTGGACTGACAAAAACAATATCATCCACATAAACAACAAGAGCTATGAAAGTATCATCTTTCCCTTTCAAAAACAAAGAAGTATCAGAAGAAGCTTGAACAAAATTTTAATCTTTTAATGAAATAGTAACACATTCATTTCACTGCCTACTCGCTTATTTTAAACCATACAAGCTCTTGTTTAATTTACAAACTAAATCATGTTTACTAGGCATAAAATCGGGTGGAGGATCCATGTAGATTTCTTCATTTAAAAAATCATGTAAATGTCAATTTTTTGCTGCAACAACAACAATAAAAGTTCTAATAGTAGTGATTCTAGCAACATACAAAAAGTACTAAAAAAGCTTAAACCAAGTTGTTGAGTATAGCCTTTTGTAGCAAGTTTAGCTTTGTATCTTTCTAAAGTACCATCCGACTTGAGCTTAGTTATATAAACCCACTCATAACCTATTGTTTGTTTTCCACTAGGTAAAAAGACTAAATCCCAAGTTTTATTTTTTTCTAAGGTTAGTATTTCTTCATCCATCGTTTTTTTCAACTATCATGCATAATAGCTTTTTTATAATTTTTAGGTTCTTTCAAAAAATCAATATTATTAACAAAATTTTGATGTTTAAAAGAGATATGGTTATAAGAGAGAACCTAAACAATGTTGTGAGGAGTAGTGTGTGAAATTGGTTTACTTCCTGATAAAAAAATTTGGTAATCATCAAACTTATTAGGTAGTCTAACAGTTCTAGATAATCTCCTTGATTGACTGTTCTGACAAGATGTCAACAGAAACAGAAAGATTTGACAGACTAGATGTAGATGTTGGTGACTTTAAAACTGAAATTGAAGGAAAATTTTTAAATCCTCTGAATTTTTTTCAGTGGATAATGAAGGACTTGCATGAACTAAATCTTCAAAAAAAACCATTAGTATCACATATAAAAAATAATATTTAAAAATTGATTTGACTTACATGTTTGAAAAGGAAAGGTTGTTTCTAAAAAAATAACATCTCTTGAAACAAAAATACTTTTAATATTTATGTTATATAACGTGTATCCTTTAATATTTTTGAGAAAACCAATAAAAACACACTTAATGGCACGCGGATGTAATTTGGTCTGGGATTTAGGAAGAACAGACGCAAAGGTAAGATAACCAAAGACTTTAAGATTATCCAATTTAGGTTATGTTTGATATAATACCTCAAAAGGAGTTTTATTATTAAGAATTGGAGTAGGAGTTCTGTTTATAAGATAAGCAGAGTGAATAACACAATCTAACTAAAAGTTCAAAGGAAAAGAAGCCTAAATTTTTAAACATCTAGCAACAGCAAGGAGATACTGATGTTTACGCTCAACAATGTTGTTCTATGTGTGCAAGTATTCTGATGAATAATCTCTTTAGATTTATAATAATCTGATATGTTATTTTTTTGCATTATCAGTTCGGATATATTTTATTTTCGAGAGAATGGAGTAGCAACCATTTCACAAAATTCAATAACTAATTTTTTAACTTCAGACTTCATTTTCATAGAAAATACCTAAACAAATATGCTTCTGTCATCTATGATTGTTAGAAAATATGCACGACTATAAAAACTTTTTACAGAAAATAGACTCCAAACATCTATATGAACTATAACAAAAATTAAAATAGAAACATAAGTGCTATTAGAAAAGATGATTTTTTTGTTTAGCCAAATGACAGACTTCACAATCAAAATAATGAACACTAAGTATTTTATTATTTAACTAAAAAAAGAACTGCACCCTCTTTTGGAGGGATGTCCTAACCTAGCATGCCAAATGTTTGAAGTAAAAATAGAATTACAATTTTGAAAATAAAAAACATTCAATTTGTACTAATCGGTAACCTCACTGGTTGTACCAATCGTCGTCCAGTGAGGTACATCCTATATAAAATAAATACCATACGTGAAAATTAAAGAAATTCTGTTGTCCTTAGTTAACTGGTTGGCAAATATTAGATTGCAATTAAAATTTAGAATACGAAAAACATTAGTAAGAGTCAGGGAACTTAAAAGAGTAACAGTCCCTACATGACTAACTTGGACTAATTTATTGTTGGGCAATTTAATAAACTTATCAAAAACAAGAAAATAACTTGTAAAAAATTAAAGAACTAAAAATATGGTCAGTAGCTCCAGTGTCTATAATCCATGAAATATTAAAATTTGATGAGTTTGAACAAGTAAGGATAGTACTTATACCATCATCTGAAACAACATCAAAGATAAAAGAAAGAACATTAACTTTGGAGACATTATTCACAACAGAATTGACAGAGACAAATTACCCTTTCTCATGAAGTAAATTGAGCAAAGCATCATACTGATCTTTGATAAAAGTTACAGAAGCATCTTTTTTAGGAAAAAAATTCAAGTCGAAAATTATCACCAGTTGTACAAGAACCTACTTGATTTGTTCTAATCGTCTAATATCTATTTTTGTACCCAGGATAATAATCGTATTTTTTATAACATTTTTTTATAGTGTGGTCAAAACCACAATGAACACAGACAAGCCTTTTGAAACTAGTAGAGAATTTCTTGGAATTAAAATTTTTTAGTTCTTGTCTATTCAGATCAGAATGGAAAAGATACCGACCAGCTAACAAGATATTAGAATCATGATTATGACTAACATCAGAAAGAATAGAACGCTCTTGTTGAAGTACTATGAAAAAGACCTCATTGATATTGGGCAAAGGCTTTCACATCAAGATTTTTGTTTTAGGAATAAGAATTTTTTTATTAAGACCACGAATAAAATGTAGAACAAAATCTTGCTTTCTATAGGTTGAAGCATGACATGTGCAAGAAGATAATGGTCTCAAATTATAAATTTCGTCCCAGAGAATTTTTAATTGAGTAAAACGTAGAAACACTGAGAGTACCTTGATGCAAACTAAAATAATCTTGAAACAAATAAGAGATCCTCAGCAAATTCCCTTGACTGAAACGATCGAACAAATCGACCCACAATTATGATCTGTTGTCTATCCAAATTACACTTTGAGCGATTTTTGGATTCAAAGCCCTCTGGAGCCAAGACAAAACCAGGTTATTACACTTTACCCAAGCGGAGAATCGAGGGTCATCTTGCTTTGGTTCTTTGATGGAGCCATCAACAAAATTAAACTTATTTTTGGAGATGAGTACCATTCGAATCGACCTAGCCCATTCATGATAGTTTTTGCCATCTAACAGAGAAGAGGTTAACACCAGTGTCAAATTTTTACTGAGATGTATGTAATAAAGATCAGATGGATCGTCATTTTTGAAGGAATGACAAACGTGATCAGCGGAACGAGAGCACGAATCACAAGATTCATCAACTGATACCATGTTGAAGGTTAGAGTTCTTGAGAGATTAGGGTACTGAGAGTTGTGATTTGGGAATTTTAGGAGAAAAAATGCCCGAGAGAAAAATAATAAAGGAAACTTTTATTATTTCAAAAACTAACTTTACAATATCCATATTGCCTATATATATTAATAAAGAAAACAAATAAAGAAAATAAAGAATGAAAAGACTAAAACTTCCTAACTAACTTAAATAATTATTTTAATATTAATTTAACAAATATTAATATCCTAACATACTAAAACAGAATGTAAGCTTATTTAGTGTATTATTGTGAATATTACATTATTTATTTGGTTAAAATATAAGAGGATGATAGTAATCCAGCGAAATATAAAATTATTTAAAAATATATTTTATTAAATTGTCTTTATGATATATTTTTTAACAAATTTAACATTCAATATTAAATTGAACCAAAACATCTACCCACCCACCTTTACATTTTTTCCACTCTCACATTTTTTCTGCAGCAGTTATTTTCTCTTGAGAGTTTGTAAGTAGTTTTTAAGTTTTTTCGAGCCAATGGTGGCGGTTTTGGCCGTCTACCGGCGGTGATTTATTTTATTGTTTATTTTGTTTTCTTTTGTTTCTTTGTTTTCCTTCATTTGTTCGTTTCTTTGCTTTCTTTTTTACCTTTGTCAGCTGTTTGGCCTGCTCTTCGTCTGACGCTTGGCACGTTCTTTGTCTGCCTCTATGGTATGTTGATATTGAAGACGTCTTCAACCTGGTGAGTGCTACAGTTGAATCTTATCGCACGATCTTGCATGGATTGGTTGTTTATGGAGTTAACCAAGACGTTTTTCCCTTTTTTTGTTGATTGGAGTAATTCAACAATCTGCGCTCTACCAGTGAGCACTCCAAGATTTCGCTATGGCGATAGATTTAAAGAACACCGATAAAGATTTTATGATAAGATTTAATTTTACTATTCCTGTTTGTATACCCTTTGCTCTTTTACGTTTATTTTTTAGGGGTATACTTATTTTGTACTTCTTCTTATTATCTTAATGAAGTTTAGTGTTTATTCAAAAATATTAAATTGAAAGAAATCTAGAACTATTTCCATTAGGCTCTACATAAAAACAATTACTCATATTATTTAATATAATTTCACACAAACACTGTTTTATAAACTAATGTAAGTCGGTTTGATATAAAAATTCAATGAAAAAAAATCAAATGTTACCTAAATAAAATTTAGATGGTATCACAATAAAAAATAATTTTAAATGGTTTAAATTAAATGATAATTTTAGAAACTGCCAAAAGTACAATTTTTCAACTTTGTTAAAGGTTAAAATGCTTAAAATAAATGTTTTCATACTAATGATGGACAAAAATGCACATTTTTTTAAGTAAGTTTATTTCACCGGTTAGTTAAGATGCCCATCTTTATTCTCTCATACTTTCGTAGGTTATAAGTTTCATACCCATTAGAAACACTCTCCTTCATTTCTTTAGAGTTCTCATTCTTCTCTTTTTTAGGCAGGATTAAGATTAAATCTAAGATTTGTCAAAAAAATATACATTTTCTATTACCAAGTAGGTTAAAGCTCATGCATGTCTCTTTGGTTTTGTTTTAGAATATAATAACATTAATTTTCTATACTTTTAAATTGTGTTTGTTATTCATAATTTTATAAAAGGAAAAAAATTTGATGCATATGTTTGTTTACGAAAGTCTATTAAATTTAGAGTTTAGTTTTAAGATTTAGAGTCTATGGGTTTAAGTTGTATGGTTTAGAATTTAGGAATTTAAGATGTATGGCTAGAGTTTAGAGTTTTAGATTTTAGGTTTGAACTTTTAAAAAATGTGTATAATATTTTTTACACAGCTTATCTATCAAAATATATCAAATTTATATTGTCATCAAGTAATATTGTGAAACCAAACGAAATAACCTAATGTCATAATTAGTGGCGTCGCGGAGCCAAGTTTTTATATAGGGTAAACTACATAAATAGTCCACCAACTATGCTCTAATTATTTTTTGCGTTCTCTGACTATCAAAAGTTACAAACTGGTCCCCCGACTTAAAATAAGCAACAAATTGGTCCAGCACCGTTAAAAATTTAACGACTAATGACGTGGCAGTTAATATAAATTAATATAATTACATAATTAGCCCTCAAATTCTACACTTGTTTTAATTTGACTCTAATTCTAAAAAATTAACCATAATTGGAGAAAGTGTTTCCCATAATCTGAAGAGGGTCCAAAGATGAAAATGGAAAGTGAGTTTTACTCAGCTTGGGAGAGTGGTTCTTTGTTGGAAGATGGCGACGATCAACTGAAAGCAGCAGCATTATTGCCATTAATTCCTCGGCCACAAACACCCAAGGAGCATATGGAGTTTTTGTCGAGATCCTGCAGTTTATCTGCTTCAGAAATATCAAAAGCTCTTGCCCAGAAACACAAACTATTTGAATCTGATCATGTTTATCAAACTTCATTTCCAAATTCCTTTGTTGCACCACAGATTGTAAGTAATCTTATTCTTAGCATTTTTGAACTTTACTTCTAGGAAAATCCCATCGTTTATTTTTTTTATTTCTGTGTATAGGCGGGGGAAGTGATGAACTCAATTAATCCTCGAAGAACTGGAACAATTGGGAAATGGTTCCATCACCACAAGGAATTAGGGATCAGTACAGTGAAGAAGAAAGATAAAATGCGTGCAGAAAATGCTCGGCTGCACTCGGTTGTTTCCATTGCTGGACTAGTTGCAGACTTGGCCGCAGTATCCGCCGCTGAGAACTCCAATGGCGTCGTCTCAACCACGTGCTCGAAAATGAGCATGGCATTGGCATCCGCCACGGAAATTCTAGCATCCCATTGTATCGAATTAGCGGAGCTAGCCGGGGCTGACCATGACCGAGTTGCTTCAGTCGTGAAATCAACTGTGGATATTCAAAGTGCTGGCGACTTGATGACCCTCACTGCAGCAGCTGCAACAGGTAATTTGCTAATGTACAAGTTCTTGAACAAATTCAAAAGCAACTTGATATGAATTCCTACACCGTTTTCTTTATCCCAAGTTGTTGAATTTGTAATTCGATGATGTAGGGCAGTGAATCATAATTTGTTAAATGTTTTTCCTTGATTGAAACTAGCCTTGAGAGGAGAAGCAGCTACACATCAGCCACGTCAAATAGAAAAGAATGACTAAATTGATAGATTATTAAAATTACATGGGTTAATTTTTTAGAATTAGAGTCAAATTAAAACAAGTGTAGAATTTGAGGGCTAATTATGTAATTATATCAATTTATATTAACTGCCACGTCACCAATCGTTAAATTTTTAACGGCGCTGGACCAATTTGTTACTTATTTTAAGTTGGGGGGACCAATTTGTAACTTTTGATAGTCAGAGGACGCAAAAGATAATTGAAGCATAATCGATGGACCATTTATGTAGTTTACCCTTTTATATAATAGGATAAAATAAAGTATAAAGTATAGAGAATTCTCGTACCACTCTAATAAGTATTATGGAAAATTCTCGTTCCACTCCAATAAGCAATATGCTTTTTGAGTTTTGTCACGAGCATAGATTTAGCCTGGGCAAATCGCGCAATCTTAGGCAGAGAATTTGTTTCAAATAGCTTATATGAATGCTCAATTTTGGAATTTTCAACAACAAAAAATAGAGTAAATACTCTCAGTGTATTCGAAAATCTACAAAATTATTTATAGTTATGTCCCTTATATGAATAATCGAATTAAATTTTATGTTCCAAAAAAAAGAATTAAATTTTATGTATAAGAGAAAATGAATAATTTTAAGGCTTCGCTTGATTTCAAAAGATTGAGGTCATTTTTATTTTTATTTTAAAAAATAAAATCATTAAAGAAAAATATGTTTGATTTAAAAATATTTTTTAAAATAAAAATAAAAATACGTGAACTAAAAAATAATAAAAAAGTGTCTTCACTAAAAACATTTTGTAAAATTAAGGTCGGAAACAATAATTTTCTTAATGAATTGATTTGGATTTAAATTCATGTAAACACACAAAAAAAAAAATAACAATGTCCATAGATTATTATTGTGTCTACATTTAATAAGTTTTGTATTATACGATAAAAATTCGTTATATAAGATTATTATTTGATTCTGATAGTTGTTTCTTTTAAAAATACTTTTCAAGTGATAACTATTATTAAAAAAATCTTAGCCGCCTTTCTTTTTTCTTAAGTTTTTTTAATATTTTGTTCGTCTTCTTTCCTTTTAATTTGTACTTAGCCGTCAGCGGCATTAGTCTTGATGTTGGTTGTCGATCGCCTGAATTTTTTATTTTTTATAATATGTCCTTTATCTTTTTCATGAGCTTTTTTTTTAATTTTAAACAAAAAATTTTGTTTTGGGGGCGTTTTTCTCTGTTCTTGGGACACGCTTTCTCTCTACCTTTTAGTATATTTTTCGCATATCTTTGTTGTCGTTTTGATGGTTGCACAAAGACCCTCACGACATTTGTTTGTTAGTGGTCACGTATAGTCAGACCCTTCTTTGGTAAAAGGTTGCTTGTCGATATAATTAGAATTGTGTAGCGAAGCAGCTTGCCAAATAGTTTGGTTCGCTCACCACTCTTTTATCACTTCGTAAATTGTCCCGTTCGACATAGAAAGAGTTTTTATGAAGGTTATTGGGTTCTTTTGATGTTGGACGTCACTTCTAAAAAAGATTTGATTTTTTTCGTATCTTTGAGTTTAATATTATTATTTTATGTATGAATTTTTGGTGACTATTGTCCCTAATTTTCTCTCTATGCTTGGGTGCGCTATAATTTTAATTATTTCCATTATTTTTATTAATGGATTCCAGTTTTCACATTCAAAGAAAACTTTATTAAATTTTTTTCTATTTGGGCCTTTATTTCAATACTTATTAGTGGTTTAATAGTTTTACTCTGTTAAGTTAACTTCTTAATTTTTCGCCTGAAGAGAACAAAAGTTTCTGATGACGATCTTAAAATAGATGAATGAGAAATGAGACTTGTAATTATTATAAAAAATGGAGTTAATGGAGAAAAAAATGAACGAAACTGGCGGCTGAAAATACGAAAGAAAGGCAATCCCTACCCTAAAATCATGCAAAGTCTACAAGAAAAAGACCCTAAAACAGGAGAAATTATATCATAGGCCCGGCTCGCCACGTCATCCATGATCCCAACCAATAAAAAGATTAATTTCTCCCAAAACAGTGCTTGTTTTTGCTGATTAAGAAATGACATGTCCCACATTTTCCAGGAAAGAAACAGGATTGGAAATTGAGATAATTAATGGAGAAAGATTAGTTAACGTGTCAAAGCTGTTGTTCGCAACTCACACGTGAGTATTCGTTTGAAAATTAAGAATTTTGAAGGATGTGGTAAACATATATTCTTGTTTTGTCTGTTGACGGAAAAGAATTGCTTCAAGGTGATATGTCGAGGAAATTATAATTAAGTTGCCGACGATTTTATATAGCATAAATAATAATTATAAAAGAAAATATTATAGGTATAGATGAAAATAAAAAGTTTTCACAAGTGTACACTGTTTTATATTTAGTGTTTAGGTGTTAGTAGTTTAAAAACTATAATATGTGATTATAATTTAGAGTATATAAGCATAACAGTTTAAATATTTAAGGGGCCATGTGCAGTTTATTAAAACGAGGCTCTTAGTAAAAAAATATTATGAGCCATCTTTAAAGTCAATTTTTTATTTTTCTTATAATTTATTAAACTAAAATATTTTTGTTTTTTCCTACAAACATTTAACTCAACTTATATGGGGCCTTATTTTTTTGGGACCGTATGCGGTCGTTCATCTCGCACATGTCCAAAACACCATTGTTTATAAGTTATGATTTAGGTTTAGGATAATATGATTAAAGATTTAGGTTTTAACTTCTAATCATAGCTCTTAAATTCTACGCCATAAACTCTAAAATTAAAACTCTTATAGAAACTTTTTATTTCCAGGCTAGTGTAGGATATGATTACCCTAATTTTAAACTACTAACATAAAAGGTTGTCCTTGTTCTTACTTCATTTAATAGTTTTCTAGAAATAAAATGAAAAACTAGTAATTGTCGTTTGTTGTTGACATAATCAATTACCAATTCTCAGTAACTTCTCTTTCGGACAAGTTATAACAAAATAATATTCCCAAACACTTGTTGATATAATAACCACTTTGAAAATTCAAACAAAAACAAGCACTTTTGTCCTAAAACAAATAATTCTTTAAGTTAAACGTAAGGATTCTTTCTTGTATCCCACTCCTAAACTGCATCAGCAACATACAATTATGCAAACTTTGTGTGGATCGTTGAATCGTTCAAGTCAATCTAAATAGTAAATACCCACCGAATTATCACATTATATATACCATATGGTTAACATATGTTTCAAAAATCATATTTAAATAGTTCTTGTCTCTCTCTCTATATATATGAACTCTTAAACTATGTATGTATGTACTCTTAAACTATACCTTATATTTCGGAGTTGGGTTGCCAAAATTATATTTGGGCATCATCATTCATCTCTTTACTATTTCCTTTACCGGGTACATCTTTGGGTTTTCAATTAATGGCCATTTTACGAGACTGCACTTACATTTGGGCCTTTATTTCATTTAAGCCCCCTTTTGGGTCTAACTATTATTAACCTACCAACGTCAAACATTCACACCCTTAATTGCCTGCTAAATCCAGTACTATGAAAAATTATTAGATGGTATGACTCACTACGTCATTTATGGTTCATCCAATTATATATTCTTATGTCATTTTTTTAAGGAGAATCTTCATCTCTTTCTTACATGTAACTAAAAAGCGAATAATTACTTAAAAATTATACTAAAATAAGTGAATATTATTGGATGAACTATGAATGACGTGGTTAACCGAGTCCATATAATAATTTCTCCGGTACTAGTCACACTAAGCATTCACGAATTCAATTTGTAAGACCTTTCACTCCACAGTCCACGGTAATATTAATCATGTTCATCTTTATCATCCACTTGTCATTGTATAATAATGGACGGTTTATTTTATGCCCAACACATGATCACAATATTGCTTTGATTATATAACAATGTTAAATGGAGTGAATGAAAGCTTTCGCCAACTCAAGAGTATGTCCAATGTTTGTGAATCACTTCACATTATCTGTTACTATTGATTCAGGACTTTTTTTTCTTTCAAAATATATTTACTTGTATGTATGTATGTATGTATGTATAGGGACTCTTTTACAACTCATTGTAAAAATTTAAATCATTAATAATAAATAATTTTTAATATTTTAAAGTATGTTTGATAATCTAAAATTAAAACTATTTGTTACATTCTTTTAATGAAAAATGTGTAAAATTCGGAATTAAGTAGATAATAACAACGACTTATTTATCATTTAATACAGAATATTTTCAACATTTTTTCATTTTATTTCTATTTCTTTTAAATTATAGTATCCTTTAAAACATAAATTTATCAAACAATATATTTGTCAAATCGTCCAAAGAAATGTTAAGATATACATGTCGCATTACCATGTGTTTTAAAAACAAGCCATTCAAATTATTCGATTAAATCAGCAACAAATATCGGTAAAAGATCTATAGAATTTGACATTTTTTAAGATCAAAATCTGGATTTGATTGTTGTCTTGATTATTGAAATGTGGAGTATCTCGGACAAGGGATTACATGTAACATTTGATTATTGAAAAGAAGAAGAAAAAACAAAAATAAAATTGCTCATTTTCTATGTATATAAAATGCATCATAACTTGCTCATCATCCAAGAAACTCCACATTAGAAATTATTTGGATATAAGTAGACAAGTCATTGAACCAAAATACAAGGCTCTTTGAATAAAGCATTTTACGTTTCCCATAAGTTGACTTCAACCCTAAATGCAAGTTCCTTGTTCCCATTCTAGAATCCTTTATTCTCTTTCCAAACGTTCACAAAACGTCAACAAAGAATTTAGGATTGATCCGAAGAAATCCCACCTTTTTTAGTGTCATTATTTATGTTGTCCAAAATATAGGTGTATGTAGTGGCGGATCCATCTTTGGTGTAGAGTGGGCCTAGGCCCACCCTGAACTTTTCAACATTTACATATTTGCCCTTATTTTTTAAAATTTTTAGTGAATCATTCCTTAAACTTTTGTAATATTTAAGGTTTGTGCCCACCTTGGAATTTTAAAATTTTATTTGTGTCTACCCTCAAATATATTTCTGGATCCGCCACAGGGTATCTGAACTATATTTGAGCCAAATAAGTGTCTAACGTTTCATTACGTGACTCGTTTAAGGCTTTTTCGTAACATGCGTTATTTTTTTACCCGTTATCTAATGAAATTCGAACACGTGGCATGTTTTTATCATTTTCTGAAATTAAAATCCAAAAAAATATATATTAATTAACCCAACAATCTTTACTTTCTCTAAAAAAACCCAACCTTAACCCTAAATTCAAAAATTCCTCCAGTTCGGCCACCGATTCAACCACCACCAGTCACCATTGTCTTCATCGGACCTTTTATACTAAAAGCCCCATCATCTCGTCGTCAAAATCAACGATTGAACTGTCGATTTCACCGTCGATTTCACGTGTCATGTTTTGATTGAATAACAGAATTTTTTTTAACGATCGTAACGATGGAAAAACCTTTAATGGATTGCAGAATGAAACGTTAGGTACCTACTTGGCCCAAAATATAGTTCAGACACTCATTTAGAAAAAAATATAGTTTGGACTCTTATTTGACAGTTAACCTTTAAATTTAATGTTTAGGATTTAAGAAATTAGAGGTAACATATATATTTAGGTTTTATGGTTTAGAATTTAAGATTAGAGCTTAAAATTTAACTTTTTAAAGCTGAGGCATGAAAAAATGCACCAATAAAAGATAAAGAATTTTTATTCCATTGATCTATCATCCGCTAACATTTCTCTGAATATGCCTAAAAAATTGTATATTTCTTTGGAGGAAATGATTTCACTGTAAGGGTTTGTTTTCCTTGAAGCAAAGGATGGAGAATACTTTGCTCGATATGGTTATTGAACTCTTGAAGCAAAGCAAGACAAGGCTTGTAATCCTTCGACTAGTGACACTCCTGATAGAAATGAATTTATATGGAAAGCTATCTGGGCATTGGCAGTCCCCTCGAAAATCAGGTCCTTTTGTGGAAATTGTGTCATAACATTGTGCCAACAAAGGGCATTTTAACTTCTCGTTTTCATGGAACTTTTCGGGCATCTGACTGCTGTCCCCGGTGTGAGAATGAGGATGAAAGCATCGAGGATTTGTTGTTCTTTAGTCCCTTCGCTCAAGCCGCCTGGAGAGCCTCAGGGTTAAGCTACTCCTCTTCCCCGATCGATTTTCCTGGCTTTGACTAATGGTGGGGGGAAAATCCTTGGCTTTCGTCAGCTTGAGAATTTCGACGATGGATGTTCTCTCATTGTTTTCTTATGTTAGACAATGTAAAAATCTGGTAATGGTTTTGTGTTCGAGAGTCAAGTGAATTCTCCGTGGGATGTTTGAAATGTTGCAGAAAGTGTCAAGATTATAAAGAAGAGTGCTGAGCTGGAATCAAGATGCTGAGTTGTCAATATTAGTTTGTTAAATCTGTTAGTGACTAGTGTATAAATAAGTGAAAGCTTAGAGTACTTTGTATTCAATTTTTCCACTTTAATAAAAAGTTGAAGTTTTATTTTCTGTTTACATCACGTGTCAATTTACAATTTTACATTTCGTATTTCCTTCTCCTCTCTTCCTTTCACCCGAAATCCCCAAAATACAAGAAACCCTAGAAATCCTTTCAAACATTCAATAGAAAGTGCTTTTGTGGAACTCACAAGCTCAAATCCGCTCTTTCTTTTTGTTGCCCTTCGAATTGGACTGTGAACGTCGCACTGGGACTTTTCTCTGTTTTGTAATTTTGGTTTGATTTGTTAAGGAAAGTTTCTTTGATAAAAAAAAGGTTGTTTCCTTTTGTTCGGTAAACATAAATTTTATTTAAATAAGTTAAGTGATTACCATTAAATTGCCCTTGAAAACCTAAATTTTAGAGAAGATTAATTTATTTTGACCAATTTTTTTAGAGAAAGAACATGGTTATTTAAGATTTTAACTTTAAATTCGATGTCAGCACTGGACTTGATTTCAGCTAAGGTCTTTCTTGAATTTAAATTGTACAATAAAATACAGCTACATGAAATTTTCTTTATCATTTTTTAACGAAAATTTTAAGAATACTCACATGTCCATTTTCTTATATTTTTTAGGCAGAATATTTTCTTGACCCTTTAACTTTGTCAACCTGGTTATTTTAGTTCTTAAACTTTTATTGCATTCTGTTTGGCTCTTGATTTTTATATTTTCTTTTCCATTTGACCCAAATGTAACGAAGGAGTAATGCTGTCGTTAAGCTCCCCCCCCCCCCCCCCCCCCCCCACTTTCTGAATGTGCCATTTTACCGATTTTCCATTTTTGATTCATGATTTAGACTCAGTAAATCATTCATTTTAATTGAAACAAAATTAAACTATAAAACTTCGACCAGAATGTTTCATGAAATCTTCAATACTCTTCAATGCAAGCATCAGACACATCGGTAAAACAACCATGAAAAGACATCAAACATTGATAAGACTATCGATAATCTCAAAAAGAGATAATTACCATGAAGATAAGTATATATGTCACTAGAATAGAGTAAAATTACGAAATTGCAGAAATTGTGAAAGATGCAGAGAAAGAAACTGTAAAAATTACAGACATATAAACTGCCATAAAAGTAGACAAGAGATTGAGAGAAAAGCATATATAAACATATTTCAGTCGAAGTGAAGCACATAAAACTAAAAGCAAAATTAAAAGATAAAACAACACAAACACTCATAAAAGAACGATGAGATTTATTTATTTACAAAACCAACAAGTGTTGAGTGCATTGGTAAGGTACATTGCACTCTCAAAGAAAGGACACGAATTCGAACCTTCGAGACAATATTATTGAGAGATACAGTCTGACACCCCAAATATCGACCGTAAGACGAACTTATTATTAGACTTAACAAACATTAATTATAAATACAAATATCTGTTAATTCAATTACAAAGGGTTAAAATAAGTTAAAGGGTAAAAAATCAATCTCCCATATTTAAAAGTATACTTGGTATTATTTTTGTTCAGATACACATAATATATTATTGATTTAATTTTAAAATTTGCATAACCGAAATTTTGCAAGAAGAAAATATTATATTACCAAAAGGGCCAGGGGGAATAAGAAGCCCGTGAGTAGGTTGGGCAGAGGGTCAACCGACGTGAAAGGCTTCAGGGGTCCCACCCTTGGGCTGCCTTTGACTTGTCTCTTAAGGAAATTCAGAGCCACCCCCCAAATGCCGATTACCCCGAAAGTTACAATACAAGCATCGATTTAATCAGAATAATTACATAAATAAAATGGTGCTTATATTTTAAATAATTCCTAATGTTAATACTAATTGAATCGATTCAGCATAGGAGTGGCAATGTGGTGGGACGTGCACGATTTTGTATTCTTGATTTTGTCCTCAATATTTATAGAAACAGTTTTGAGGAATTTCTATTAAATTATTTGAAGTTTATTTTGTATTTATACTTTCCTCTCGCAGATCTTAATGACTTTTACCCATTTTTTTTCTTCTAAAAATTAAACAAAATTTATTATTCTACTAGTAAAAATTTAGACCAATTTTAGTTTACAAATCATATATTCATTTCACTTAAAAATATTCAAATTTTAATACATTAAAATAAATATTCAATATTAAATTTTAAATTTACAAAATTTAGTTTTCTAACAATAAACATATCATTTAAAACTATAATAATAACTTAACAACAAATATATATGTCAGGGGTGTATAGCTAAATGAGAGGTAATTATATTTTTTAAAAGAATTTGTAAAATATCGATATCTTTGTAAATATTTTTTAAAATCTATATAAATATTCTTCATTGTGTGAATATAACAATCTATGTCCCCATTCTCATATGAGCTCCATAGATAAAATTTCTATTGTCCCCGTAAATAAGAATTCAAGTTATTCCTCATTCTAGTTAACTCAAATCCCCATAATTTTTGGTTATTTTCCATCCTATCACCACCCTTAGTTCAGCTGAGTTCAACCACTTAAATTTTTGTAGGTTTTTTTAAAGATAAAATATTATATTTATGTATTTAAATGATTCGGTCCTCGATTAATATAATTTTTGGTTTATTTAAAAATAATTAAATTGTAGTTAAAACCAAATCAATTTTTTTATTGAGCATATAAATATTATATTTTTAAGATAAGTATCAAGATTTTAATTCATATGACATAAAATAGCATGCGCATTCTTAACTACTCAATCAATAGTGGATCTCGTAAAAAACTTAGTTTTTCTTTTCTTTCAAAAGTGGTCGCCGCACTCCAATTGTGCCGTAAGGGCTATCGCTCATTTTTTCTTTGATTAGCCGGCGGCGGTTCCAACTTTTATGTTGGTTACCGTCCGCCGGATTCTTTAGTTAACTGCTTTTTTGTGTTTCTTATATTTTTAATAAAATTTCTGTCCTTGTGGCACGTGCTTTCTTTGTCCTTGTGACACGCTTTTTCACTATTTTTATGGTTCGTTTCATCTGTCATTATGGCATAATTTCAGCATACCTTAGCGTTCGTTTGGTGTTTTTACAATGATCTTCGCGGCGCTAGCTTCTGATTTTGATTCTGTCGGTGTTCATAGAAAGATAGATCCCCTCTCGGTTGATGGTTGTTTGCCGATGTAATCAGACCTGGGTAGCGGAGCAATCTGTCTGATAGTTTGATTCGCTCACCACTCCTTTTTCACATCGTAAAGCGTCTCGTTTGGATAGAGACAAAGAGATTCAGGAAGACTTCTGAATTTTATCGGTATGCTAATATCTATGAAAAAATGTATTTTTCTTTGCATCTTTGGGTTGTTTGAGATTTTGATGTTCTAGATCTCATTATTCTTTTTGAATGCTTTGTATTTAAAATATTTTCATGGTTATTAATAAAATTCAGTTGTTATTTTCAAAAAAATAAAATAATGGATCTCAAAATTAAATTAAATTTAATAACAAATAAACCAAACATGAACCGATTTTCAAATTTTTCCTTCACCGTGTGACCGTGTCCAAGCCTCGATTCTAGAATTTTCCTCCGCCAACTTAATAAAAGTCAAACTAAGAAATCCTTGCTTTACCATAATATAAAAATTTCATTTTACATAACTGATATATATATATATATATATAAATTAAGGAGGATAATAACTAATATTTTAAAAATAATATATGTATACTGGATGAAGGATTTTTTATGATGAAATAGAAAATGTTTAATGCACAAATTGTCCCCTAATGTTTACTCGTTTAATATCTAATGTATTTTTCGGGCTTTTATGTGCCCTAAAATTTGAGTCGTTATTTAAATTGTCCCAAAATATTAACACTATTAAATAAAAAAAATAATGTAATAAAATATCCATTAAATAAAATGTTATTTTTCCAAAAATAATAAACAAACAAATACATAAATTTAAACGTGGCGTCATATGATTGGTCAATAATTTTTTATTTAACAGTGTTAGTATTTTGAGAC
Source organism: Hibiscus tridactylites (assembly GCA_958450335.1). Classification (NCBI taxonomy): domain Eukaryota; kingdom Viridiplantae; phylum Streptophyta; class Magnoliopsida; order Malvales; family Malvaceae; genus Hibiscus; species Hibiscus tridactylites. The sequence continues at coordinate 77,712,848 of OY288280.1, forward strand.
AAATTAAATAACGGCTCAAATTTTAGAGGCACAAAAGCCCGAAAAATATGTTAGATATCAAATTAGAAAAAGTAATATACGTTAAGTTGCAATTTGCGCATTAAGCCAATAGAAAATAAAAATTGTTTAAACTTAAAAGATTCTTAGATAAGTACAAGGACAAAGAAAACTTCTTCAAACCATCTAAACGAAAAATTTTAATTGGATGGTTCCACACTTGCTGATAACAAAAAATTAAAGTAATATTCTTGAGATCTGAAAACGATAACAAAAAATTGAGCCGCCTTAATTAGTTAAACTTAAGAATAATATTAATACTAATTTTTAATTTATTATTTTTTGAAAGGTCTAATTTTCAATTTACTAGATTTATTGAGAGTTTACGCGCCTAGATTATTTAATATTTTTTTTTTAAAATATACATTACATGTGTGTTAAGTTAAAATAAGAATATTTTATTTTTTCATTGAGATCCAATTATCCAAATGATTATTAAATATTTTTTAGAGTAAACTACATGGATGGTCAGCCAACTATCACATTTTTCCTGTTTTGGTCATTCAACTAATTTTTTCATCAAAACCGTCACTAACGTTTTGTTTCGTTATCATTTTGGACACCGGCCGTTAAAGAAATAACGGAGATGGTGACATGTCATGGGATAATAACACTTTTAGTCTTAAAATTTGTACATTCTATTAATTAGGTCCTAATTCAAAATAACTCATCAAATATATGGGTCAAACCACAAATTTCCCATTTTATTTCTTCTTCCTCCTCAACAACACTTCTCTTCCTTAAATTCAACCGATCAAAATCATGAACAACACAGGACTAGTTACAATATCACCCACAAAACCATACATTAAGACCGAGGAGGCTCTAGCTTTACATTACTAAAATTGTTGTTAATCATGGATATCTAAAATGTGCCACCGTGAACACAGCAGTTTGCAGAACAAACAGAGATTGAAAAGGTAAAACATAAGACTAACCACGCGGAATCAATTCCTCGTCCGCGGAGCTGGAGGTGTAGAAAATTTTACGAAAAATTCTTAAACATTGAAAGCTAGATAGATATCTCTACCATTTTTGTCATGAAGCCAGCAAAATCAATTAATTTAGAGCGGAATTGAACCAGAGATGCATAGTTGTGACGTTTAAGAAAGAAATAGATTTATGCACACACACAAAGGCAGGCACAATGGAGCCCCCAAGAATATTTACAAGCATGGCATGGGTAAAGTGCTTGATAAAGCAAACGAAATTGTTGCAAAGGAAGAAGAAAGACAACTACAAAGAAGAAAAGAAAGACAAGCGTTGTTGCAGAGGAAGAAGAAACAAAATGGAAAATTTAGGGTTTTACCCGTATACTTGATGAATTATTTTGAATTAGGACCTAATTAATAGAATGTATAAATTTTAGGACTAAAAGTGTCATTATCCCATGACATGTCACCACCTCTGTTATTTTTTTAACGGCCGGTGATCAAAATGATAACGAAACGAAACGAAACGCTAGTGACGGTTTTGATGCAAAAATTAGTTGGGTGACTAAAACAGGAAAAATGTGATAGTTGAGTGATCACTCGTGTAGTTTACCCTATTTTTTATTAAATAAAAAGAAAATAATTATTAAATATTGAATATTTCGTATATTACAATAAAAATAACCATGTGATGTGATGTGATGGTTGCTCACCTCATCTATTAACCATGAGTTTAGAAGTTCTATTCTTACCAATGGGAATGGAGAGCCAGCCATTTACCTCTTAATGAGAACACTCGCAGCAAGAATATTAGTCACTGCTATTAGCGACAATAGATATCTTAACTCAAACTCCAAAAAATTAAAGATGCAAAGGAAAAGAAAAAGCATAATTTTTAACATCTTTTAATGGCAATCAATTTTTTTAGAAAAGAATAAAATAAACATATTGTGTATGAATTTTTAATTCATTTTTATATATAAAAACAAGGAATACATTTCATTTAAGCTAATTTTCTACTAAAACATAGATTAATAAAACAAATTAAGTTGTGTAATAATAATCGTTTGGTCACCCAAACCATCATCACAGCCTGTCATAAAGTTTTTTAGGTCAAAAATTAAAAAAAAAACCATAGAAAATTCAGCCAAAGCCTAATTCCATTCTTCTTTTTCGCCAAATTTGAAATGAAAAAAAAAGTCCAATTTGATTCTTTTGACTACCCAATGGCTGACGCAAAAGAATAAAAAAATCAAATAAAAAGGCCTCGCGGAAACAAAAGCAAAGACGTCCAACAGAAAGCGCAGAGTATACTACAAAGACAATCTCTTTCTTTCTTTCTCTCTTCTTCTTCATCGTCATCTTGGTCTGTTTTGTTAGGAAAAATCCTCAATCCCAAGCCCTTCAAGGATTTCTTTGTTAATTTGTTCTTTAGGGGCGAAGTGGGGGATTCTTTATTGCTTTGATCACTTGGGGGGCAAGGTAATGTTATTCAAGATTAGTATTTTATTGTAATCACTATCAAACTTGTTGATTTCCTTTCTGGGTTCTTGATTACTGTCCTGGGTTTTTCTTCATTCGCTGTGATGTGTGGCGTTTAAGGATATATGGGTAATTTTGGGATTAAATTATTGGTTGGTACCCCTATTATCTACTTGTTTTTTGCCCATAGTTGCTGTAGTTTCTTTTAATTGCAAAATTGGGTTTATTGATGATCATGCTCTAGGGTTGATTTGATGAGCGTTTACCAATCAATGTCTCTGATCTTTTTATTGTTTTAGTTAGACTCATAATTTCCCCCCACAAATTCATGACACCGAATGGTTTTATGATTGGTTTTTCTGTAGGCTGTGCTTATACAATAAACAGGGATTTGTTACTTTATAAGAGAGGCTGATAACATGGCTCATAGCGCGGCAGCCTGTGCTGAGAGAGCAACCAGTGATATGCTGATCGGTCCAGATTGGGCTCTAAACATTGAGCTATGTGACATTATAAACATGGATCCAGGGTATATTATTCTTTTTATTTATATGTTTGGTGACCTTTTCGCTGTACTTTTCTAATTTCTGTTCTTTGATGCATTCTAGTGCCTATGATTATTATTTTGATTTACTTGGAAGAACATGTGCTTCAACCTATTGGCAATTGTGGTTTGAATTCTTCAATGTGGGTACTTTAAGAAATTTCAACTTGCAAGCCTTGTTTCCCGAAGAGCACTCTAATCATTATTCAAGTTGTTGTAGGCTAAATTTGTGACCCGGTCCACCTTTGACTAGTATAATCTGTCATTAGAAGAGATTGTGATGCACTTTTGTGGGACACTTCACTGTAAGTTGTTCTTCAATAAGGAAAGGGGTGGAGTTTGGAATTTGGGTGGAGATTGCTTGGTTAACTTGATGTAGATAAGAGCTGGAATTCGTTCAAGATGGTAGCTTGGCTCTATAACTAATGGCAAGTTGTCATGACTCATGACTTGATTTTTCCAAGAGTGTTTCAAAGGGAGAGATTGTGGAAGGGGAAGAATTTTGGATCTTCCATGTATGATACGCTCTGGATTTTGTAGAAGAGAGAGGGAGAGAGAAATTTTATGCTAGATATATATGCCATGAGTGAAGGGTGGAAGGAGAGATTTTCTGATTCTTGTATGTGCTGTGGCATTGACTAAGAGGAGTTTCAAGGCTCATGCAGGCTTGTACTCTACTCCTAGATCCCTTTTAGCTTGATTATGCAAGTGAAAATTTTGAAATGTCTGTGAGTGAAGCATTAAGACATATACCCTGTTAGATTGTACACTCAACTCCATATAATTTATGTTGCTACAGCCTTGCTATTCTGAATTTTCAATTTCTCATGCAATTATATTGTTTGGTATATATGAGGTATGCCTATGTGGCACTATTAACTTCTCGTGCAATTGGGTAGTTTCTCGGGGTTGTACTTACCTCTTTTACTAGGAAAGCATTGAAGGATTTGAAGTCTGGTGAAAATGTTTGAATAAGACAAAAGATCTAGTCTGACACTAAGGAATAGAAGGTGGTGTACCCTAGTTTCATCTATTTAATTGTTTGAAGTATGAATTTTTGTGTTCCAAGGTCTTGATAGACCAGAGTTGTGAAAGTTGGATGGTTGTCACACTCCCATGATTGGATTTAATTCATTGCTTGCCTTGTTATAACTTCCTAGCCTCGTATTCACGCTCCCTGATGCATGGTGGATCCTAGCTTATTTGATTGACATTCTACATTTTTCTACTGCAGGCAGACTAAGGATGCAATGAAAATCCTCAAGAAGCGGCTGGGCAGTAAAAATCCAAAAATACAGCTACTAGCTCTTTTTGTGAGTTACATGTTTCTCCCCAAGTTCATATTTCATACACACATACATATAGCTCTTTTAAGTATTTTATTTGAAATTTACTTTTATGGTGTAATAACTTCTATATTTTGGTTCTTAAAATTTACTTCCATGATTCCATCACATGATCTCAAGTAACTATTAGCTTAGTAATAAGATACCGTATATCTCATATCTTGGTTCAGGTATTGGATTCTCTCAGCAAAAATTGTGGTGAGCATGTTTTTCAGCAGATGGTTGAGCGCGATATATTGCGTGAAATGGTTAAAATAGTAAAGAAAAAGGTGACTTATTTTCCACTAGACTTTGATGCCTTTTCTTGCTAGTTTTCCCCCTTTCTGTTGCTTACTACTTGTATTCTTCCTTCTTGTTTATTGTGCAGCCTGACTTGAATGTTAGGGAAAAGATACTTATTTTGATAGACGCATGGCAAGAAGCCTTTGGAGGATCTAGTGGGAAGTATCCTCAATATTTTGCTGCATATAATGAACTACGGGTAAATGTTCTATTGTGGCTTTGGAAGATCTAGTGGAAAGTATCCTTATTACTTATGTCTTTATAATTCTGGCCTCTTCCGTTGGTTACAATTTTCATCTTTTTTTCTTTTCTTCTGAGTACTAAAAATCATTTGTTGCATTTGCTGATTTGAAAGTCGAATTGCTCTGTCCTAGTGTTCTCTCCATCATATCTATCCATATCTGTTTTTTGAAGTTCTCGTTTTTGGTATTTATCAGGCTGCTGGAGTTGAATTTCCTCCTCGAGAAGAGAATACTGTACCATTATTTACTCCACCTCAGACTCATCCGATAACTCATCACCCTTCTTCAGCATATGAAGATGCTGCTATTGAGGCCTCTCTACAGTCTGATGCTTCTGGCCTTAGGTACTACCTTTGCTAAAGCTGATATTTTCTAGTTGTGGGTCACATAAAGCTGATATTTTCTAGTTGTGGGTCACATAAAGCTGATATTTTCTAGTTGTGGGTCACATAGTTTTCTTTGACACAAATGTTTTTGACGGGACAAAGATTGTGAAACTATTGCTCCAATGAATTATTTTAGAATATTTTCTTCTTAGTTCCAAAGTCAATTAGATTCAGACAAGAAGACTTGTGTACCGTATGCTAAATTTTTATCTTTATAATTTGCATTGTTATCTCACAATCTCTATTGTGTATGAATTTATTTTCTTTAATAACTTAAACTGATGCAGGGTAGTTTCTGAAAACCTTTCTCTAAAAATCATTTTCTTCTTTAGTAGTTAAGTTCATTTGTTAGTTCCAGATAATTGGAATTAGAAAATTTACTGGGTTCACTGCAATGATAAAAAAACCCACTGAAGATACTGTGCTGCATCTTTCTTCTCTCTTTGGTGCTGACATGTAAATTTCCTGCATAGACCTGCATTATTTCTGTTATCAAGAAATTGCTGTTGAGCTGTGTTCTTTTCCAGCTTGACAGAAATTCAAAATGCTACTGGACTAGCAGCTGTATTAATGGACATGCTTAGTGCATTGGATCCAAAGACTCCTGAGGTAAAAACATTTTCCTATAGATGCATCATTATGCTTTCCACATGGTCTATGCTGCTCTAATTTTCTTATTATCTGATTGCTGATAAACATACTGCTTTCAATTTCTTCTTTGTTTTTGTATTTAGTGCAGGGGGGATTATTTCTCTAAAAGTTAATCTGTCTTATATGGGATTGGTTTGATCAATCCTCTTTTCCTGTTTCACTTTGAGCAATGTGCTCTCTTAATTCTGTGGCTGCAGTACTGTCTGGTCTTCCCACTATTTTTCTGCCTTTCAGTATAATTAATTCCTCAATTTCAAGTGAACCTAAGTTATCTACATTTTCTTGTTAAGTGGTGTTATCCCACATCTATTTAAGCATTGGTTTTCTATGGTCATATATTCAAGTTAGACCCTTTCTGCCTACAACAAATTGATTTTAAGTTGGATTAACATGCAGTCGGGGTCGAGGTGTGTTCTCTTGTTCCTGCCTAACCCCATGTGAGGTTGATAACCCTCATTGAGGTTGTCCACGTGTAAGACCTTGTTTGGTTACTTCACATTTGGGGGAGTGTCAAGTTGTGTTATGCCACATCTATCAAGTGTTGGATTGATGTTATTTTTAGCCTTATGCAAGTTAAACAATTACCCCTTTGCTGTTTTTGATGTTATACAGGCTGTGAAGCAAGAAGTCATTGTTGACCTTGTTGATCAATGCCGTTCGTACCAGAAACGTGTGATGCTTCTTGTTAATAATACCACGTGAGAATCTGTTTGTATCTTCGGATGATATCCCTCCTGTTAGAATAATGCTGATGATTGCTTTTGCATTTTCAGAGATGAGGAACTTCTATGTCAGGGATTAGCACTAAATGACAGCTTGCAGCGTGTTCTTTCCCGGCATGATGACATTCTGAAAGGAAATACTGTTCCGATAGGAGCGGTAGCAGAAACTCCTGTTGTGCCGCTTGTTAATATTAACCATGAGGATGATGAGTCAGAAGATGAATTTGCTCAGCTATCTCATAGGTGACTTTATCGTGTTATTCTTCCTCACTCCATTCTCTGTTTACTTTGTAACATTTTTCTGCTAATCTACTGTAATTTTTTCTAGTGCACCAGATTAGCGAAAACATGAAAAACTCGAAGAAATTTTCTACCAGATGAAATTCATCTTTTAGCACATGGAAATGAACTATGGACACTTAAACCATATTGTGATCATGTGTTGTATTCCCTGATCCCCATTGGATTTTTTTAGCCTTGCACCTTTTTAAACCATGAAAACTCAAGAGAATTTCTACCTGTTGAATTCATCTATTTAGCACATGGAAATGAGCTATGGACACTTAACCTTATTTTGTTCACGTGTTGCATTCCTGATATTCATAGGATTCTTTGTTTTCATCGGAGGAACGCATTATTTATAAATGAACTATGGGCACTTAACCATATTGTATGGATGAAAGCGTTGCAGTTTTGTCTTGTCTATTTATTGTCTAAAATGCATCTTGTTAAACATGCATAAAGACTGCTTTGAATATAGGCTTTTAAGATTTGAGTAACAGGTCCTTGATTATTGGTTCCTATTTCCTGGCTTATGCTTTTTTCTTTTTGCTTTTGATTTAAATTTAACGAATCCCTGTACTCACTTATTACAGATCATCAAGGGATAATTCTCATGGACAGAGCAGGAGAGCACCTAAAAGTGAGCCCGGGCGAGTTGATCCATTTGTTCCTCCTCCACCCCCATCAAAAAGTCAGGCTGCTACGAATGCTGGTGTGGTTGATTACCTTAGTGGTGATACCTACAAAACTGAGAATTCCCCTGAATCAAGAGAACCTCTACCTCATTCCGTTCGCACTCGTACACACACAACCCCTCTAGCTCCATCATCCCCTCCTTACCATTCCGGTGATTCAGGTTCCTCGCCTCTGTTCAGCGGACAGCCTGTATATGACAAACCAGCTTCCTTGAGCAAATCCGCCGATGCTGAGTTGCTGCCTCCAGCACCCTGGGACACTCCTGCAGGAAACATTCCACCACCACCTTCAAAGTTTAATCAGAGACAACAATTCTTTGGTGGTGGTTCTTCTAATTCCAGTAATGGATCCGGTTCCTCTTATGACAGCTTGGTTGGACAAACTCAAAACCTGTCTCTTAACTCGACCAAAGAAGCAAAACCAGAAGATGCTCTCTTCAAAGACCTGGTTGATTTTGCCAAAGCCAAGTCATCTTCATCATCCAAGCCCAACAATAACAGGTCATTTTGACCATCTCCAGTAGTCAGCTTGGTTTTTGATGGTACAGTTATTAGATTATTGGTTTTTGTACTAGATTATGAGGCTTCATGTTATTAAATAAACATGCATTTACACATGGCTTTCTATGCTTTTTATTGGTTTAGTTTGAGACAAACTGGTCGTTGGATATATTTTGATACTGGGTGTAACATTTCGTCAGCATATATATTTTGAGTCACTTCATTTTCATACATTGAAATTGGTTGTGCTTTTGTTACTGCCAAATATTTTCTTTTCTTTTATTTGTTTGAACTTTGAAGGACCATGACCACGTTTTGTTTTTCGTTTGAATATATAATAATAATATTTGCATGGTTTTAAATTGGGTCCGGTCAGCCCACTCCTAATAGTTTTGAGTTTCATGTTTAATTCATTCTGTGTTTTATTTTAATTAGGAGATTTTCTGATGAAATTGGGATTAAATACAAATAAAATTTAAATTGTTGATTAGATTATTGTTGTTTGTGAATTTTTATTCTTATTGATTACTATCACTCAAGATAAATATATTCAATTTCATGTTTTTTTGTAAACTGTATTGACAATCATACTTATCGAGTTAAATTTAATTATAAAATAATTCTAAATTGATCTTATCAAATCATAAATTTAATGATTTATCTATAAAATTCAAATAGTTTTGTATTGATATAAATTCGTTAAATAATAATAATCAAAGAATCCATATCTTTAAATACCTTTCACTTCCAAATAAAAAACCCAGTTCAATCGAATATAAAAGTTCAATTTAATTATTATATATAATCACTTCACAAAAATGACAATTCAATACAATCGTTTAAGTAGTTTATTTCATGTTTTATGTATAGTAAATTATTTCACCAGATAGTCATAGCGAGCAGGATGTGTTATAATAGACCATTTCTATAATAAAAAAATATCAATAATATTTTTATTTTGCCTACTATGAAGTTAATGACATAATTTATACCAAGAAAAATATTATAATCTTTTGCATAACGAAATTCCCAAGATTCATTGAGAGTCGAGTCAGATGCATGTGAATTCAGTTCATCAATTTGGTTAAGAAATTAGTACACAATATTCTAGGTGAATTTTTTGGGTAAATTACATAAATGGTCACCGAATTTTTAAGGTAAATTTATTTTAGTTACTTTACTTTTAAAATATTCGATAAGATCACCCAACTTTTAATTCGAATTCGATACGGTCCCTCCCGTAAGAATTTGACGTTTGTTTTTGTTTTTCCTTAATAAAAATGGGTAAACTACACCAACCATTACTCAACTTTCTTCTTACACTTAACTTTTGAATTGTTAATATTTTGTCACTCTCAAATAACATGTTTATACAAATAGAAAAACTCGATCAATCTTTAAAAAATTTAGGTAATGATTTTTTTACTTTGCTTATTAAATTTATCATATTACCATATTTGATATTTTAATAAGCAAAGTAAAAAAATTATTACTCGAATTAAATATTTCAATTAACTGGTCAATCGATTGTCCGATTTATTTGGTATAATATTAGAATTTAGATCGAGAATTGAATAGTCTAGATTTAGCAATTAACCAAAATAATTTTTTTAAGGATTAATCGAACCCGATTTCGATACAAATTTTTAAAATAAATTATTTCGATTCGGTTACGGTTCATAGTTGTAAGCAAAATTGATTAACCGATATGATCTGTTGTATAAATATTTCTAAATTTTATGCATTTACAATATTTTATAGTCTAGTAATTTTGATACCCTTCTGATTTTTTTAAAAAATGTTTTGACTTTGGGTAGGATTAATAGGTGTGAACTTTCAACTTTTGACTTTCTAGTTACTTTTACACTTTTACCAGAACAGAACAATTATTAAATTTACCATATTATCATATTTTATATTTTAATAAAAAATTAAAAAAAAAATCATTTCCAAAATCAAATATTTCTGTTAACTGATTATTTGATTATATGGTTTAATTGGTACAATATAAGATCGGAAATTGAATAATCTGAATTTACCAATTAACTAAAATATTTTTTAAGGATTAATCGAATTTTTCTATTTATATAAACATGTCATCTGAGTGTGGTCAAAATATGATCAATTTGAAAGTTAAGTTATTAAATTGAAAAATTTTAAACTATAGTGACCAAAATAGGAGTGAGAAGAAAGTTAAGTGATGATTGGTGTAGTTTATCCATTTTTTATTAAGAAAAAACGAGAATTAACGTAAAATTCTAACGAAAGGTAATAGGAGGGACCATACTAAAAGCGAACTAAAAGTTCGGTGACTATATTGAATTCGAACTAAAAATTGAGTGACCATATCGAATATTCTAAAAGCACGGTGACTAAAATGAATATATCTTAAAAGTTTGATGATCATTTATATAGTTTACCTTTTTTTATCAAGAATTCAATATGATTTCTACTAGAAAATCTCCATAATGTTTCCAATTGTTACGCTCAGTTTCCTTAGTAAAATAAGAATCCAGCCTCGCCTACCATAAAATACTATTCATCTGCCGTCAATTGCCGTTGGGGAGGAAAAAAAATGAAGTCAGCGTCAGCTTGTGCTGCTCCATTTTCAGCTCTCTACCGGCCCTTTTCATTTTAATCAATTCCTCCAAACCCTGATCCCTTCAACAACCCTCCACCAAAGGTACAGTCTTGGTTATGGGTTTTTGTATGTGCTTGAAGTGCTTCTGATGGTGTTTTTATGTTACTGCTTCTGTTTTTATCAGGGTTTCCGTAAGTTGAACTTTAGTGGCTAAACACTCAAAATCACATTGGTTTTCCTAATGCATAGATACAAATATTTTAGTTACTTTCCTTTGTTTCTGTATATTTTCAAGCTACAATTTGGATTCAATTGTGTATAGATTTAGCTGTCTAGATCATCCCCCCTCTTGCTCGTAGTGTTTTTTTTCTTTTTACCTACCTGGTTGGTTTTCTAGAATACGAGGGAAACATATGTTATAATTTTTAAAGTTGAAATACGATAGTACGAAGTTTGTGATACTAATGGCTAGTTATTGCTCATCCAGCTGTATATAACAAGAAAATCCATTAAAAAGAGACATGGCTACCGGAAAGTTTTCCAGAGTTGATGGGAGGAAGTCATCGCGCTACTGTTCGATAGCTACTATAGTTGTCTTTGTTGTTTTTTGTGTAGCTGGTATTTGGATGTTCATGTCTTCATCAATTATTCCAGTTAAGAATTCGGAACTTTTATCTTTAGAGACCAGAAATGAGGTGAAACAAACTGTGCCTAAAGGTGATTCTAAGCAATTTGATGATACCTCAGGTGATCTATCCGGGGTTGAAACTAGAGATTATGGCGGTGGTCTGCCTAGTAAAGTTTCTGGGATCACTGATGAGGATAATTCCGCGGAGAACTTATTGGTTGAGACTAATAATGAGGAAAAGGAGTCTCACTATGAGGTAGATGAAACTGCAGATGAAATGAAGCATGTTGGCAAAGAGGCTATTTTGACCGAGAGGAAGAATGACAAAAACCAAGACATGCATTCGGAACAGAGTGATGTTGGTAACAGTGTGGAAAGCAAGGAAAACAATCAAGCTTCAAATGAGATTCTCCCTGCCGGCACTCAATCAGAAAATTTAACCGAGTCTACTACTCAAACTGGAGCTTGGTCAACTCAAGCTGTAGAATCCCAGAATGAGAAGAGATCACAACAATCTTTTATATCCAATGAAAATAATGATCTCCACTGGAAACTTTGCAAGTCAACTGCTGGGCCAGACTACATACCTTGCCTAGACAATTGGAAAGTTATCAGAAAGCTTCCAAGCACAAAGCACTATGAACATCGCGAGAGGCACTGTCCTGATGAAGCTCCTACCTGTCTTGTCCCTCTGCCTGAAGGATATAAGCGCTCCATAAAGTGGCCTAAAAGTAGAGATAAAGTAAGCACCCATCTGCTGAATGAACAAGTGCTTTATTTTTGTGTATTTACTTTGGTTGAAATTTCTTTTGGTGCTTGGTGCAGATCTGGTACTACAATGTCCCCCATACCAAGCTTGCAGAGGTTAAGGGGCATCAAAATTGGGTTAAATTAACAGGAGAATACCTTACGTTCCCTGGTGGTGGAACCCAGTTTGTGAATGGTGCTCTTCATTACATTGATTTTATTCAAGATGTAAGTCATATATATATACGTGTGTGTGTGTATATATATATATATGTATGTATTCTGTGTACTAACATAGCCTGTCTGGATATGGTCTCCTTTATATTTTGCATTTTTGTCTGATGATATGTGATTGCTACTTTTATTATACTTTCGAAGGAAAAAAAGCAGCAGATTATTGGGAAGAATAATTTTAAGATTTTCCTCTTCATCTTTAGCATCAGTATAGCTATTGTGTGTAGAAAAGCCACTTAAATAACCATATGCAGGCTATTCATACAAATTATCCGAATGAGGTATTCATACAAGATTTTCCTCTAATAAGTTGTCTCTCACTCTCCGTACATGTCTACTTGTATTCAATCATATAAAGATGTGCTTGAGCACAAACTTAACTCTTTCTAATAAGCAAATATTTTTAGCTACTGCGAGTTTCTTTCTCTTTGATACATTGTTTCATCTCATGAAGCAGAAGTCTATCTTGTTTAGCGTCTCACATTGTTTCCAATTGTGTAACCTGAGCCACCTCAAAGCACTTGAAGCTATTTCAAAACTTAGGCATCGTTGTTTTTCTTCTAGAACTTCTGTTCGAAACATCATCCATCACTTGTATTTGTTAATGTTGTTTCTACTCCGTTTTATAAACTAACAACATTATGATCAGTTCATATGGCTTTTATTTATTTGCTGAATTGTTTTGTCTGGCTATGTAAATTTGAATGCATATCCGCTTCAATGATGCAGGCTGTTCCTGAAATTGCATGGGGGAAAAGAACCCGTGTGATACTTGATGTTGGGTGTGGGGTTGCTAGCTTCGGAGGCTATCTTTTCGAAAGAGATGTTCTTTCAATGTCATTTGCACCTAAGGATGAGCATGAAGCCCAAGTGCAGTTTGCACTTGAACGGGGAATTCCTGCCATATTAAATGTGATGGGCACCAAAAGGTTAACCTTTCCTAGTTCAGTCTTCGATCTTGTGCACTGTGCACGTTGCAGGGTACCCTGGCACATTGAAGGTGGGATTTCATTTTTGTTATATTTTTCAACCTTTAGTTCTATACTGTTATGTTATTTTCTAATACAGAGACATTTTGAGGCATATTTCAGGTGGCAAACTTCTGTTAGAACTCAACCGTGTCCTGCGACCTGGTGGTTACTTTGTTTGGTCTGCTACACCAGTTTATAGGAAGGGCCCTGAAGATGTTGGCATTTGGCAAGGTAAAATACTTTATAAACTAGTCATATGTCTCCAAGGAGAGCAATATTGTGATTTAGCTTTACGTATCCTCCTTTCAATTTTTGTGAGTTGTGGTTACTGATGGCAGAAATGTCTCGGCTAACAAAGTCAATGTGCTGGGATCTGGTGGTCGTTAAAAGGGACAAATTGAACAATATTGGAGCTGCAATATATCGAAAGCCAACTTCCAATGATTGCTACAAGAAAAGATCTAAAAATGCACCTCCGCTTTGTGAAGAATTTGATGACCCCAATGCAGTCTGGTAATATATTTTCCCTTGGTTGAAAGTTATTTGTATGATTCCTTTATAAGTGCATATCATACCTAAATAATATATGAACTAAAGTTTATAATCAATCGGAAATTGGTTTTAATGTATTTATATCGGTTTTATTAACTGTTCTTGTGCATATTTATACATGTGAGCTAGAGCATTTACATTTGCTCTAAAAGTATTTACTAGATTAAAGGACATTTATCTTCAAGAAATGTAGTTCCTACTTTTTTGACAAATAATGTTTTGCAATACTTTAATTGGGAAATATTTTCTGGTTTATGTCATCAGGAATGTACCCCTTCAGGCCTGCATGCACAAAGTGCCAGTAGATTCGACAGAGCGTGGATCCCTGTGGCCTGCACAATGGCCTGTACGGTTAGAGCAGTCACCATATTGGTTGAATTCTCAGGTTGGCGTTTACGGTAAAGCTGCTCAAGAGGATTTCACTGCAGACTACAATCACTGGAAAGCAGTAGTCTCCCAGTCATATTTGAAGGGGATGGGGATCGACTGGTCTTCCGTGAGAAATGTCATGGATATGAAAGCCGTTTATGGAGGGTATTTTGTTTGACCTCTTGCTAGTTATGGCAGAAATATAAAGTGCCTTAATTGTGGACTTATGATGCCTTCCGCTCGGGGCTTATTCTTCCCATGCATTTGTGCTTCTGTGTACAGGTTTGCGGCGGCCCTGAAAGACTTGAAAGTTTGGGTTATGAATGTGGTTTTAATTGACTCTCCTGATACTCTTCCAATAATATACGAACGTGGCTTGTTAGGAATATATCATGATTGGTGCGAGTCATTTAACACATACCCTAGAACGTATGATGTTCTTCATGCTGATCACCTCTTCTCTAGCATCAAAAAGAGGTTTGCTCTCTTCCCTGCTATATTTCTTGCATATTTAATTCTCAGCCAGGATCGCTTCCCTGATATGATGTCGTTCTACTGGCCACAGGTGCAACTTGGTAACGGTAATTGCAGAAGTTGACCGAATTCTGAGGCCAGAAGGAAAGCTGATCGTACGAGACAATAGCGAAATCATAAGCGAGGTGGAGAGCATGGTTAAATCACTACAATGGGAGATCCGAATGATTTATTCCAAGGACAAGGAAGGATTGGTTTGTGTTCGCAAGACATTTTGGCGTCCCACGGAAGAAGAAGCTATAAAGAATGCCATTGTTTGATCATGATGCTTAGTCTTAAACACAGGAACACTATGCCACTCTCACAAGTATCCCATCTGCTAATGCAAAAATTACATAGTTGATTACATTTTGACCTACCTCTATCAATTACTATTTTTGTGCCAAAATTTCCGGAATGAACTAATGGTTTAATACCTTTCCCCCATAAATGGTTCTCCATTTCCCGCGGCCGCGACCCTTGTAATTCACATGCAACTTCCTTCATGGTTCACCTTTCCTCTCCCTTCAGTTTCAGACATCTCCTAGCTTGATTTCAGCACTCGAATTTCTACCAGCCGTACAAATTCCTCTCAGGCTCAGGTCTTTCAAAAGAAATCACTTCCAAACCTGTTAGTAATTGTATGAGAACAACCCCAAAGCTATAAACATCACTCTTCTCAGTCAATTGACTCGTATGGAAGTATTTAGGATCCAAGTAGCCCAGTGTTCCCTGCACAAGCGTTGTTATCTGTTGTTTATTCCAAGGGACCAATGTCGAAGCCCCGAAATCAGATACTTTAGCATCTAAGAGTATGTTGGTCGGAGATGCAGACGAGTGCAAATAGGAAAGGGACTGGTGTCTCCAAACAACATTTCTATGGTTGATTTGGGACAACACAATGACTTGATTAATGAATTGTTGAACCTGGCTTTGATCTCCAATGATGGATTTTTCATGGCAACACTTCGACCATCGGACAATACTCCTTTCTGCAAGATTATGACAGAGATCAACTTGGAACAGATATAGTACTAATTAGTTTTTAATTTAAACAACTTTTTATAGCTTTATCTTTAGAGTATTATAAATTTATAGATTTTGATAAATTCATGTATGTTCGCTCATGTCATAATTTGTACAGTTTATTATAATGATTTAATTTAGAAAATAGTATGGGTTTATATTATGGAGGTTCCAACTTCCAATACATAAAATCTATTTATTTTACCATTCTTGTGTTATTTTTTTCATGTTCAATTATCATAAAATTTATATAAATTTCTACACATTAATGAATTTTTAACACAATCAAATATGTGTTAACTGTCAAGTATGTGTTATTTATCTTAGGTCGTGTATTTCAGTTCCTACTTCAGTTAAATGTCTTGGTTCCTCTACTATATCCAAATTTAGGATTTTAAATTATTAAATAATTTAAATATTTATTAAATTTATTAATTTTAAATAAATAAAAAATGTCACGTTACAACAATATCTATACATCCTAAATGCTGAAATTATTTTCAAGTACAATTATTCATAGTTTGAATGTTGTCAACGACGGTAGCTTTTCTTGAACCTACAGTTTCATAGGGAAATTAAGGTGCAGAGTAGAAATTTGGACAGCTTGTAATCAAACTGTGTCCAACATAAGTGGATGAACATCTGATTCTGTTGTAGATGTAATGCTGCAATTCGTATAGCCTTCCCTTGAGAATGAAGTGAAATCCCAACTCTCACTCGATTTTCTCACCACGAACTCGGCTTGTTTCGGTTGATCGGTACCGGGAATGTAGTCACCTTGCGATGTTCTAATCCTCTCGAGCTCCATGGCCACTTCTTTCATTGTTGGTCTCAATCTCCCATCAAAGTTCAAGCATCTTTTTGCAAGGTGCGCTACCGCAGCTAATTCACCCCTTTCACCATCCTTCACAATTTCAGCATCAATAATATCCATTAGATTGTTCTCTTCCATTGACGACATGAAATACGAGACTAGGCCTCTCTTTTCTTGCGATCCAAATGTTGAGATTGCCTTCTGTCCCGTTAAGAGCTCTACAAGAACCACTCCAAAACTATAAACATCGCTTTTTTCAGTGAACTGGCTTGACTGGAAGTATTCGGGATCTAAGTACCCAAAAGTCCCAAGAACTTGAGTGGTCAAGTGAGTTTGATCAATGCTGACTGATCTAGATGTTCCAAAATCTGCTACTTTTGCTCGAAACTTTTCATCTAGTAGTATGTTACTAGACTTGATATCTCGGTGATAAATAGGGACCGATGCAGACGAGTGCAAGTAAGAAATCGCACTTGCAACTTCCGCTGCGATGCGTAGCCGCATGTTCCATGACCTTGGGTACTCTTCATTTTGGTCATGGATGAAATGGGAAAGTGTTCCATTGGGGATGAATTCATAGACAAGGAGGGGCACTTCGGTCTCTAAGCAACAACCTAGTAATTTGACAACATTTCTGTGATCAATTTGGGACAGAATAACGATCTCATTGATAAACTGTTCAAGATACTCTTCGTTTACAGTCTTGGACTTCTTTACTGCAACGATTCTTCCATCCTGCAACATTCCTTTGTAAACCATGCCTTGGCCTCCACGACCTAAGATTCTGTTCTCGTTGTATTGATCGGTTGCTGTTTCCAACTCCTTAGAGCCAAAGAGTTTAGAATTATCCAGACCACCTTCGTTTGAAGACAACTTTTTCTGAAACAATAATCCACCATTTTTTTTAAAGAACTTTTCCTTTTGTTTAATGTTCTTTCTTCTCTCAAGTTTCTTATAAAGAAACCAAACCCCAACAAGTAGAAACAAGAACCCTAGACCTATGCAAATACCTGCATGCAATCGAGATAAATGTCACTTAAATGTTGTACATCTCTAATATATTGGCAAATCAACTGCTGACTCTGCCTATACCAACATAGATATGTTAAGAAAAAACAAATGTACCAACCTAGTACAACAGCATCGACGGTGGAACTGCGACGGTCTTGGGGAATGCAGCCTGACAGTGTTCCATTTTTCCAGCCATGACCCACAAACCCCTCAGGGCATGAACAATTATAGCTTCCAGGTAAATTATGGCATATTCCACCGCAAGGTTTCAGGGTCTCGCATTCATCAATATCTACAAATTTTCAAACATTATAAAGAAAGAACAAGGTAAATATTTGACAAAATATTAATGTATAGTCAGCTAGATTCATCCGCAATAGAGGAGAAGAAGAAGATATCTTTACCATGGCAGCCGTTGGCGTCGGAGAGATAAGGGTTACCCTGAAAACCAGGAAGACACATGCACAAATATCCAGGGCCATTTTCTGGATCTATACAAGTAGTATGTTGCTTGCATGCATAATTTTGTGCATCTATTTGGGCTTCTCTGCAAGTTCGACTCCCGATTGTCCAATCAAGTATGACAGGGAATCTCTGGTCTCCGAAGTTTTCACTGTTAAGATCTGTAAGGGAGAAGCTATAGGCTCCATCTTCCACAAGAAATCCATAGCTGCAAGGGTTGAAGCTTGATACATTGGAATTGTTCCCACGGAGTTCAAAATTTAAGTAATAACCCCCCACTCCTTTAGGGACAGACATCTGGCAGCAGCCGATACCGGAGCAAGATCCATTTATGGCATCAGCCACGTCATAACAAAACGTGGTACATCCGGTGGTATAGCTTTTCTGTTGAATGGAAAAGACAGCGTCGGTGTCACAGCCGATGGCTGTGAGCTTGTTTCTGGTATTGGAGATGTGGAAGTCCGTCCCTGGAAACCCTGACTCGAAATATGAGCTGCGTGCACCACTTGTGGAATTGTAGCAGTCGTAACTGGCCGAATTTTGGATGCGCAAATAACCATCCAGGGAGATATGGAGAATCTCATGATTACCGGTGTCCAACACTGCTTTTGGGGGGTTGAAAGTGGTGTCGCAACGAATGAAAAAGCTACTACTTATATTACAACCAGCGCTGCCGGTTCCAAAAGGGTATGGGATGCTGATGTTCCCGCACCTGCTTTGGCACCCTGCTTTTGCTTCAGCTGCCACTGGGGGAGTTGCTATAAGCGTTAACGTAACTGTAAACAGAGCAAGCTCCTGAAACATACAACGAATTCCCATCGCTCTTTGTTTTGGTTTGGTTTTTCCCCCCCTTTTCTCGGTTATAAAGGGAAAGGAGAAGCTTTGTTTGTTAGGTTGGGTAATTACTAATTAGAAATAGTAGGAAGGTGTCAACGTTCGTGTCTTTATTGCCGTGTAGACCTTTTCTCCCAACACATTAATTCCGACTTTTCTTTGGGTAGAAATAGAATTCAATGCCAAAGGCCCAAAACAACTAGAAGCATATATGCAAATGTAACCCCACTTCGCAGGTGCTTTACTACTTTTCTTTTCTAATAATTTTATTAATTATAATAATAAATCAAATTTTACTAAACAATATCGCAATTCAATTTAAAATAATATACCAACAATCAGTTGGTCTAGTGGGATAATACATTACTTTTCTTTTATTCATAAAAGGGGATACCAAGGTTGGCCTCGTTAAAAACCTCCTTAACCTAAATGGAGGAAAAGAATACCAACCATAGTATTACAGAAAAGCGGGAACGCCCCGGCACATAAACACGACAAACTAAGACATATGATTAGCTAAATTCTCATGTAACAAAACAAACACCGCATCCGGCGGACTACTATAATAGCTCACATTATACCCATCCCAAGGTCCCAACTTAGCAAGCGCATCGGCAACGCGATTAGCGTTCCGCGATATATTCCGAATCTCATACTCACGAACACGCGCTAGCAAGCGACGAATAACACCCAACAAAGATAGTGGACCAACGCTTGTCTTCTCCTTACATAACAGCTGAGCCACCTCAAGGTAATCGGTTTCAATAATAACCGCCCCCACATTACACTTAATCGCACACACCAACCCTTCATGAATCGCCCATAGTTTCGCCTCAAGAACGTTACATCGGCCTACCAACTTCGCAAAACCACTAATCCACCTTCCCATATGATCGCGGATAACTCCTCCACATGAGGCACGTCCCGTATGTCGATCGCATGTCCCATCAACGTTAAGTTTCCACCATCCATCGGGCGGCAAACACCACCCCTGCCGACAGTTTACAGCAGGCCGCGCATCAACACCAGCCCCTTGACGCACCACCGTTGGCTGTCGTGCCCACCGCGGATAAGACATTAACTTTTAAAGAATGTTAAGAGTTCTAATTTTAACATTGTGAGTGGGAATAGAATTGGTTGGGAGGGCCACCCCATAATAGAAATTTGTAAAATTCGATCTAAATTAGTCAACAATGAGTCGAAAAATAGTAGTTAAATTATTTTTTTAGAATAACATGTAATTTTTATATGGATTTAAAAATATTTTTAATGTGAATTTAAAGAGTGATTCCAATAATAAAAAAGAAGAAGATGTTATTTTTCTTGTAATTTTGTTTATAAGGTGTGCGTGAATTTATTCAAAATTAAAAATAGAACAAATATTATTATAAGAACATATTAAAAATGCTCAAAAAATATCTATAGTCTAATGACAAACCAAAACAATGTCATTTTAAATATGGAAAATACTTTGATGCACAAGCTTGTGTAAACTTTAGTTTACACAAGCCCTTTAATTTTAGGGTTTAGGGTTTAGGGTTTTAGGTTAGGGTTTAGGGGTTTAGTATGTAGGATATATAATTTAAGGTTTATGGGTAGAATTTAAAATTTAGAGTTTAGGATTTAGGGCTTAGGTTTTAGGTTGCTAGGGTTTGTGATTTAGATTTTAAATTTTATAAAAAAAATGTATAAAAAAAATTTACACAGTTTGTGCATCAAAATAAAACATTTATACAAGATAAAAAGTTCTCTTCATTTTTCCTTTCTTCTTCCTCTTATTTTTTCCCTTTGTCTAGACCAACTCACATTTTGACTCGCTCTTGCTGCAACCAACCAATAACCGACGAATTTTAAATTTCTCACAAAATTTGTTTCGCGTTCTTGAACATGAATATAGTATTTGTGTAATAAAAAATATCTCAAATTTTACAAATATTATGTCGCATGATTTTTTTCTCTATTGTTTATGGTATTTCGTTTAATAAAATCTGAATGAAAATGTATTACTCTCTCTGTCCAAAAGAGACTTTTCCACCAAGAATTTTCAAATGGAGGCTCTCAAGGTCAAAGTCTTTCTTCTCTATTTCCTCTTTTCAAAAATATTTCAGATTTAAAAAACCCAACTCGGTAAAGAAAATTAGACACTTCAAACCGGACACATGCGAAACACAATTTTCATAAAACAAAGAGTATACTACTCCAGTGATTACCTAACTATTGGCCGCAATCTGTTTCGACCATCTAATTAAAAAAGTTTAAAATTCGACTACCTAATTATTTAAATCGACTTATTTTGACCATCGGCCATTAAAAGCTAACGGAAAGTGACGTGGTTGTTAAAGTAAAATGTTTATAATTACACATTTGGTCTTTGTTAGTTACCTATTATATCAATTTAGTCATAATTTTAATTTAAATAAATAAAATTAATCAACCAATCTGGTGATGACATGTGTTGTCACCCGATTGAATAATTTAAATCTAATTATTATTTTATTTTTTAATATTTAATATATTTATTTTCTTCCAATCAAGTAGTGACATACTTGATGGAAGGAAAATTTAAGAATAAGCATGGGTTTTGAACCCAAAATCTTATGGATAAAATCGTATGACTTTACCACTAAACCAAACCATTCTTAATGATGCAAATTACACCAGTTTTTATATATTTAAAATCAAGGAAGAATAAACAGATCTGATAACAGTCTTTGAGCACCTGGAGATACAGGGACTGCTTGGACAATAGATTTGAGACCAAGGAGGAACAAGGAGTACTTGGATGCAGTGTACATCAACCCAGCTGGAACTGCTTACTGGTCCATCATCAAGGCATATGAAGCACTTGTAAAGCAGGTAGATGAGGAGGATGAGCGCAAACCCTTTGGTGATGCTCCTGCATTTACCCTATTATTAGATGAAATACTTGGCCAATTAATAACAAAAACAACAAAGAAGATGAAAAAGAAGCGAAAATATGAAAGTTGTAGTGAGGATGCTCATGAACCCGTTGCTAGGAAATCTTCAAATACCAGAGAGTATGGATAACTTGAGAAACTAAGTTCTTTCATGAAACGTAGGATGAATGATAATGATGCCTTCAGTGGAAATGCAAAAGGTCAAAGTTCTCTCATGTGCATCATAGCTATGAAAAACATCTTCTATGTCCAATTATCATCATATTCATGGAAGAAAAAGTAGAAAACTTGGCAGGTGCACCTTGTTGGTCCGTGGTTCTAATGTTGGATCTCAAATTTTAAATCTATAAAAATTGGTACAACTTGCTTCATTAAGAATTGTTTGGTTTAGTGGTAAAGTCATGGGTTTCACCCATGGGGATGTAGGTTCAAACTCTTTGTCTAGCACTTTTTTCTATTCTTGAATTTTTCTTCCATCATCATGTGGTGACACGAGGAAAATAAAATAATAATTAGATTAAAATTATTTAATCGGGTGACGACACATGTCATTACCAGATTGGTTGGTTAATTTTATTTATTTAAATTAAAATTAAGACTAAATTAATATAATAGGTAACTAACAAGGACCAAATGTGTAATTATACACATTTTACAGGTGGTGACACGAGGAAAATAAATATATTAAATATTAAAATAAAATAATAATTAGATTAAAATGATTTAATCGGGTGACGACACATGTCATTACCAGATTGGTTGGTTAATTTTATTTATTTAAATTAAAATTAAGACTAAATTAATATAATAGGTAACTAACAAGGACCAAATGTGTAATTATACACATTTTATTTTAATGGCCACTTCACCTTTCCGTTAGCTTTTAACGGCCGGTGGTTAAAATAGATCTATTTAAATAGTTAGGCGGTTGAGTTTTGAATTTTTTTAGTTGGGTGGTCGAAACAGGACGTGACTAATAGTTAGGTGGTCACTGGAGTAGTTTACTCTAAAACAAAATACTTTTTTTTTTGTCTTCGGCCTTCGGTCCACTTTACTTGTTAATTTGCTATTTGATTTCTAGGAATTTTAGTGTTAATGTTAATCCCCGTATATTTTAAGTGGGTGTTCAAAAATATTTGATCTGATCTGATTATTTGTTGATTCAATCCGAAAATTTAGATATTTGATTCAATTTAATTTTAATTTTTTTTTGGATTGGATCGCATCGGAATATTTCATGTTTCGGATTATCCGAATATCCGAAAATCCAAAATTTCATGAATATTAATCTTGTTATATTAAACATTTTGATGTTTGTTATATCTGAAAATTAAAAAAATCGAAATTTTCATAGATACGAATCTTGTTATATTTAGCAATTTGTTGTTTGTTATATTCGAAATTTTGAAATTTTATAAATACGACATTTAAATTTGAAAAAAATAATTAAATCAAATTATATTTTCGATAATCGAATATTCAAATATCTAATTTTTTCCGAATCAGGTCAGATCTGATATTCGACAATCAACATCTCTAGTTCTAATTGCATTTTGTGTTCTCTAACACATTGCAGATCACGAAGATATATAACACATTGGAAACACTAGTTCATCTGTTGTACAGTTTATCAGAGTTGTTAATTTGATCTGAGTTGGGCCGAGAAAAAGGAAGCCCACAGATTATCCCTAAATAATATTGATATAGAAACTACGGTTAAAAGCAGTTCACATAAGCAAAAAAAAAAATCAATAATATTGAATTTTTTTCTTCTTTTTAATAGTATAAATGTGATTATAAATTTATAATGTAGTATATGTTCATAAATATTCATAGTTCTTCGACAATGCACACATGCCTTGTAGACAAAGCAATTGAACTTGAGTCTCCTAAAATGAGCATCATCTACTTTTTTACTAGGACCACTTGTTGGGTTCTAATACTGGACTTTTCTAATTATATTCTACTTTATTAATTTGATTCTCGGCTCAGTGATATATGTACCTTAGTACCAAACGTGCACTACTTGTGTAATCCTACTAATCTTCCTATCTATAATGTTGTAGACTGCCATAACATATACGATCTATTAATATTCAAAAATTACATAGATACCGTATAGGGAGATTCTGGAGTACGTTTGAAAGCTTTTTAAATCAAACTTAAAACTCTAATAAATAATTTTACAACACACAAGCATCACATTTATAATGGTGTATGGACACGGCACATAAATTGTAGGGTAAAGTACACAGACGGTCACTAAACTATACCCGAAAAAACAAAATGATAACCAACCTTTCAAAAATCACAAAATGGCAATTAAACTTTATGTTTTATAACAAAACTGTAACTAGACGTTAAATTCCGTTAAGTTTCTGTTAAAACTTTGGTATAATAACACATTTAGTCCTTCATGTTTATACAATCAATAAATTTAGTCCTAATTCGAAATAATTTACTAAATTTAGCCCTCGTTATTTATGCATTCTTTCAATTTGACCCTTAAAGCAAAATTTCGAAGTATGGTAACATGATAAATAATTACAATTAAATTTTATAGGAACTCGAAAACTCGACTCGACTCGAATCGAAAAAATTTCAAATAAAGTTTGAGTTGTAAAATATGACGTGTCAACTTGAAAAACTCAAATTTTTTTGACTCGACTCGATCGAACGCTTACCTCTATCTTAAGATATGACGTGTTAACTCGAATAACTCGAAATATTCGAATATTTTAAATTATTTTTTTCTTTTAAATCGAATATTTTTAAAATAGAGCATTTAATGTTTCATATTTAAATCACATTGAATATTTAATAACTACTTTAAACATTCAATTTAATTTAAAAACATTCAATTTAAAAGAAAAAAATTGATTTAAAATATTCGAATAATTAATTAAATTTTTATAGGAACTCGAAAACTCGACTTGACTCGATTCGAATCGAAAAAATTTCAAATAAGGTTTGAGTTGTAAAATATGATGCGTCAACTCGAATAACTCGAAATTTTTTTGACTCAACTCGATCGAACGCTCACTTCTATCTTAAGATATGACGCACCAACTCGAATAACTCGAAATATTCGAATATTTTAAATCATTTTTTCTTTTAAATTGATTATTTTTTTTAAATAGAATATTTAATATTTTCATATTTAAATCACATCGAATATTTAATAACTTCTTTAAATATTGGATTTAAAAAACAATAGATTTAAAATATTTGAATATTTAATAACTACATTAAATATTTTTCTTTTAAATATTCCAATATTTAATAACTACTTTAAATATTCGAATATTTTAAATTAATTTTTTCTTTTAAATCGAATATTTTTAAATTAAATCAAATATTTAAAGTATTTATTAAATATTCAATGTGATTTAAAAGAAAAAAATGATTTAAAATATTCGAATATTCGAGTTGACGCGTCATATCTTAAGATAGAGGTGAGCGTTCGATCGAGTTGAGTACAAAATTTTCGAGTTATTCGAGTTGAAGCATCATATTTTACAACTCAAACTTTATTTGAAATTTTTTTATTCGAATCGAATCAAGTCGAGTCGAGTTTTCGAGTTCCTATAAAAATTTAATTAAATATTCGAATATTTTAAATCAATTTTTTCTTTTCAATCGAATATTTTTAAATTAAATCAAATATTTAAAGTAGTTATTAAATATTCGATGTGATTTAAATATGAAAATATTAAATATTATATTTTAAAAAATATTCGATTAAAAGAAAAAATGATTTAAAATATAAGAATATTTCGAGTTATTCAACTTGACACGTCATATCTTAAGATAGAGGTGGGCGTTTGATCGAGTCGAGTCAAAAAATTTCGAGTTATTCGAGTTGACGCGTCATATTTTACAACTCAAACTTTATTTGAATTTTTTCGATTCGAGTCGAGTTTTCGAGTTCCTATAAGAATTTAATTGTAATTATTTATCATGTACCATACTTTGAAATTTTGCTTTAATGACCAATTTGAAAGAATGCTTAAATAAAAAGGGCTAAATTTAGTGAATTGTTTCAAATTAGGACTAAATTAATTGACTGTATAAAGTTGAAGGACTAAATATGTTATTATACCAAAGTTTTAACAGAAACTTAACGGAATTTAACGTCTAGTTACTGTTTTGTTATAAAACATAAAGTTTAATTGCCATTTTGTGATTTTTGAAAGGTTGGTTACCATTTTGTTTTTTCGGGTATAGTTTAGTGACCGTCTGTGTACTTTACCCTAAATTGTAACCCCTTAGATCCGTCTATGCGTTAGCACGGATCCTAGGAAGTCACGTTAGGGTTATCGGAGCGACCCACGCTAAAATTTTAAATAAATATATTAGTAAACCGATTAAAATCGTAAATCAAGTTTTGAATTAAAAATACAATTCCAAAAAACATTCAGACAATGAAACAAAACTGTAATAAAAGTTGTTAATACAAGTTTCATACTCGAAACAAAACGTGACATACATGCCCCCTAATTACACATGTGCCGTACTCCGCAAGCAAAGCCGAATAAACTCCCATACCGACATTGATAGCTGCAACATGGTCGATCTTTTAACCTGTGACGGTAAAAACAACGTGAGCTTCGAAAAGCTCGGTAATACAAACTACCAAGGGATGCTAAAAGCACAAGAAGGTATATGGCAAGCTTAACACTGTCACGATGAACTGACAACGATAAGCTCAAATTACAATTCAATATTTCAGTGGAACATTATATCAGAAGGTAACTGAGTTGTTCTTTATTTGATCACCCGAACCTTAGGAGATGAGTCTAAAGCTCGAGATTCAGATTTCAAAAGTTGAATCAAGGAGTTTAGAGTGGTTCATTAGGTGCAAATTATAAGTTTACTGAGAGTTCAACTTGATACATTAATTTAGTAGGGTATGTTTCAGAAGACATCAGAAAGTTTTATTAATTTACTTAACTACCCTCCAACCGTACGCCAATATACATAAACCCAGAATAGTATCCAGAAAGACTTACCCCTAGGCCCGACGAGCATATGAGCTTACAGAAAGGCTTACCCTAGGCCCATTGGGCGTAGGAGCTTAGGTTCAGAAGGATTTACCAGCGCTGAGCCTACAGATCTTCATTCATATCCCGAATAATATACAATATATGATTTCAGTTTATATTCAGAAGACAGTATTACAGAAAATATATATCGGATCTATTTTTATACAGAAGAAAGATGTCAAATTTATTTTATTATTATTTTGTATTCGATGTCGTATATCATATATATTTTTCATATCAGAAGTCAGAAATCAGGGAATTACTTTTCGTTCGTATTACAGTGTCATACTTTTAAATTTTAAGCATATGGTCTTAATTTAGAACAAAAAGTATTTACAGATACATGGTACGCGTTTTATGACACAATTCATTTCTCAGAGGTACTGGATAGATATCAGAGAGATGACATTTGAATATATTGGCTGATTTTAGAACGAGGTCCCTACGAATAGGCGAGTTCGATAAGACGGATCGAAACAACATCGAAAGTTGATGCATCAGAAACATTGGGATTTCAGATATATCGCGAGCAAAATTAAGTGTTACAGCCTACGAGGGTATTAAGATCATTTTGACCTTTGGGGGTAATTTGGTAATTTAAACCAACAAGGTATACACAGTGATGTACATAATTTAGGAATTCTAGTTGCTCATCAAGTTTCCGAGCCCCTTTGAACTAATCGAAACCTATTAACACAGTGTTTAATATCTCACCGGATAGGTACACCTTAACCATTTATTTCTTAGAACTGACCACAGAGCATAACAACAATAGTTCGCCTTCACCAATCATCCACTGAACTTATTATCAGAAATCAAGCATATATTCGAGCGATACTTTTCAAGTATTCAAACATGTGCATCGTATCTGAACTCATTCCAAACATTGAATGTGCCTTGGAAGAACATATCCCTCTCACTATTAACCATGTACTTTCTCCAAATAAATTGTACATGCATTCACACGGTATTCTCCCACTATCATCGTAGTAACTGAATCGACCAACTGACACAGGTCGTATTTTACCACTTTTGGAGTCATTACATTTGTTTATCTTTAATGAGATTTCTAATTCTATGTCTTAGAAGTATTCTTCGACATTCCGGTATTCGAGAGTATTCAGACATTACGATGCTCGAAAATATTTCAATTATTCAGAGTTTCTCGATTCTTCCATCTATTCATTTGTTTTAGACCTGGAGAATATATCCCATATGTCGGTCGATTGACAATTAATGCCCAAAGAAAAATATCAGTCTTTAGGGTCATAGTGACCCATTTCAGCCTTATCAGAATATTCAATCCCCTTTTTGTCATTTTAATCAATTCAATCTTTTTTGCCCTATTGCTCAATTCATACTTACAAATATTTTTCCGTAAATTTATCTTCGTCGAATTATTCAGAATTCTTGCAACACAAGTAATTTACAATCTCGAGGGTTTAAGTCTTGTTATCGTGACATTTATGTAGTCTGAGGTTTTCAAGTGTATCAAATGTCTTATCGTCTCAAGTATAGCTTCATGAGTTGATTTTATAGAAAAATGTATTTTCGTCATTCGTCAGTCGAATTTTTGACATTTCTTTTTAATCAAACGGATAATCAGACTTAAAGATTAACCGACTCATTAATCGTGCATTGAACTCGGAAGTCCTTTCGATTTATCAATCACTTGTTCGAATATTTGTCTTGGCCATTATTATTTTTATCTCATAAATGATCGACATAGGCAGAAATAGTCACATGCTCAAACATGGTCATGCAAACATTAACCGAATACCAACATGTTACAAAAGCATGCAGAAGTAGGGGTGAGCGTTCGAGCGAGTCGAGTCGAGTCAAAAAAATTCGAGTTATTCGAGTTCAATCGTCATATTTTACAACTTGAACTTAAATTGAAATTTTTTCGATTCGAGTCGATTTTAGCGAGTTCGAGTCGATTCGATTTTTCGAGTTTGGTTTTAATTTAAACATTTTTCTATTTATATCTACATATATATTTCTTCATATTATTTTTCACATGTGTAAAAAAAGATTTTGAATTATATCTACATACATATAAATTGACTTATGACTAAACAATACAATGATTCTAAAAGCACAAAAATAAGAACACATTTTTCATCAAACAAGGTAAACCTGTCCAAATTTCAATTGTAACAATCAAACCAACAAAAAGAAAACTCAACCTTCCATTATAAACTACGGGCCTCGTTAAAAACCTCCTTCTTATCTAGGTAACGCCAAGACGAGACCAAAGATAGCGGAAGGAGGAAAAGAGTACCCTAAAATATATTAATAACTAAAGCAAATAACACAGTAGAGTTTAGAAAATCCAACATCACATGTCAAAAGATACAAACCAATAAAAACAAAAACATAAGAGTAGTTCAAAAAAGAGAATTGCAACAAACTTTTTTCGAGTTTCGAATTATATTGTCGAGTTTTCGAGTTTCTATACAAATTTAATTGTAATTATTTACCATGTTATAGTACGATTTGATTCTAATTTAAACGACTTTCTCTATTCATATAAGATATGTATATATATATATATATATATATATATATATATATATATATATATATATATATATATATATATATATATATATATATATATATCTTCATATTATTTTTCACATGCATAAGTAAGATTTGTAATGTTATTTAATAAAAAAAATATCATCTAAACTTCTAAAATATATTTATAATATTATTTTTAAATAAGGAAATTTTAAGGATAAAGTACTGATGGGGGTATAAATGAGTCAATGAATTGATGTAAAGAAAAAAATTACAAAAAAATCGGTTGAATGATCAAATTGAATAAAATATAAAGTTAAAGGGCTAAATTAAAAAAAGAATAAATTTGTTAAAAATATGAATTGAAGTTATATAGATATTATATAGTGTTAGTGAATAATGTGGTTTAATTTTGGTAAAAAAATAGACTTAAAACGAAAGAGAAATTAAAGAAATGGGAAACATTCAAAGTTGAGGGGCTAAATTACAAAAGTAGAAAATTTAATTTAAAAATATGAATTGAAGCTAAATAGGTATTCTAGTTTCTACATTGGTTTAGGAGCATGTGGTTCAATTTTGGTCAAAATTGACTTAAAACGAAGGAGATATTGAAGAAATGAGGAAATCATACAAAGTTAAGGGGCTGAATTGAAAAAAATATGAAATTTATTTTAAAAATATAAATTGAAGATAAATATGTATTCTACGCTGGTTTAGGAATATGTGGTTCAAATTTGGTCAAAATGGACTTAAAATGAAGGAGGAATTGAAGAAAAATGAAATTAGTGACTAAATTGTAAAACTGTAAAATTCGGTTTTTCGATTTTTCAATTTTTCGAGTTGGGCAAATTCCAAACCGACTCGAAATCGAAATTTTTTCGAGTTAATCGAGTTGACTCGAATAACTCGAACAACTCGAATAACTCGACTCGAATAACTCGAAATTGAAAAAAAATATCGATTTTTTCGAGTCGAGTCGAGTTTTGCTCACCCCTATGCAGAAGATAGTAATGTATTACCCTGAATCCTTGCTATATCAGTCGACCCTCGAATGACATTCGAACACTATTGAACCCGATTTTGACATTCCTCAACCATTCGTATTCAAGGAACTGTGAGTACCTTCAATTACACAAATTCCAAGATCATACCTTACTCACAAGCTCTTAATCGATTAATTAAATATATAAACACACTCGGATTCAATGTTAGATTCAGAGGCTTTCAAGTTAGAATTTCATGAAACGGACTTCAAAATCGTACTCAGAACGTTAAAAAAATCCAAAATAAGAGCTTTCGGAAAAAAGTTGACTTTTGGTCAACGGTCAACGGTCAAAGTCAGCATGTCAAAGTCAACGTTGACATTAGCGGTAAATGCTGATGTCAGCAGTCAACTGACAGGGGTCAACTGAGTTAACTCAGGCTAACTCACTGAGCTGACTCGGGCTGAGTTGACTCGGCATACGGGTTAGGCTCGAATACGGGTCAGACTCGGGTATAGGCTCGGGTTCAGACCGGGTTAATAAACGGGCTTGGCCCAAAGGTGACCGGTTCATGCTCTTGGGCCAACACCTGAACCGACCCACTTACCCAAAGATTAACCTTGCCGGCCTGTCATCGGAATTGCAACAGCCTAAAAGGTTGATTTGGGAAAGCACAAGGACTTGGTTGATGGATTGATCGATTTGGCATTTCATCAACAACTTGGGACTTGTAGATTGCTACCATTCTCCCATCCGAATTCTGATAGTGTTCCTTCCTTTGTAGACTGTGCTTGTCAAGCCTTCACCTCCTCCACCAATAATCATACTTTCATTGTGGTTGTTTATGGCCTTGTCGAGCTCCTCCGCTGAGAAAATTTTAGCCGTTTCAGTGTTAGTATCCCGCCTGGAGAGTTCTTGCTGCAACATCAAGCCTCCATTTTGTCGAAAGAAGTTGTGTTTATGTTTGATGAGCTTCCACCTCTTGAATTCACAGTACGACCAAGTGCTGCCTGCTATCAATGCTGTGATGCCTACGCCAAGCCCTATAATATTCCGTAGGGCTTACACCTTTAGCAATGGTTGTCTGGCAACAGCCTATACCAGAACATGTATGATTGTCTTCATAGTCAATGCTGTCACGCTTGCTGCTTGCTTATACACCCACTGGTTTATCCCTTGGCGTCTTGGAAACCTTGAATTGTTGCTTCAGTATCACAGCCAATGGCGACAAACTCGTTATCGGTATCCAACATCCTGAATTTGGAGGATCATATCGAGTAGAATGCTACTTCTGTTGTTGCTGCTAGTAACAGCCCAATAAGTGCAAGATACCAAGCTCGCCCCTCTCCATCCCCATGTTTGCCGAGTTTTTAGAGGCAAACGTGTAGAAAATATCTCTGCCATTTACTCGTAACACATTGGGAAGACTAGTTCATCTGTTGTTAATTTGATCTGATTGGGCCGAGAAAAAGGAAGCCCACGTACAGTCCATTGTTTTTTTTTGTTCAAAACGTACAGTCCAATAGTCCATTGTTTTGTACTCCGTATCTTACCCTAAATAATATTGATAGGAAATACAGTTAAAAGCAGTTCACATCAGCACAAAAACTCTTTCATTCACCCCTAAATCTTTTTTTATTATTTTCTATGTCCAGCACTAAAAAATTAAAATTATAAATCTTAAAAATATATCATACCTTCGATTTCCTAAACCCTAATCCTAAACACTAAGCCTTAACCTAATTTTTTAGCACGAGGGCATAAATAGAGGGAACACGGGATAGAAGATTTTTATTCGATATATAATAGTGGAGTTTTCTAATTATATTCTACTTTATTAATTTGATTCTGGGTTCAGTGATATATGTACCAAACGTCTACCACTTGTGTAATCCTAGAAATCTTCCTATAATGTTGTAGACTGCCATAACATACGATCCGTTAATATTGAAAATTACAGAGATACCGTATAGGGAGATTCTGGAATCTGGAGTACGTTTGAAAGCTTTTTAAATCAAACTTAAAACTCTAATAAACACACAAGGATCACATTTATAATGGTGTATGGACACGGCACATAAATCTAATTAATTAATGGTTTTGGAAGAAGAGAGCCACTTGGTGAAGTTATGGAGAGTATGAGCGTCGGCTCTGTAGTAGAATTGGGTGAAATGGAGGAAATCGGACCATGTGAAGTCAGGGTAGGCTCTTTCACCTTGTACCAGGTCCTGCGGAGGTCTCACCACCTTGTCTTCCCGGGGGCAAACAAAGAATACCAGAGATGTTCTCGCCCTCTCGCTGTTTACTACTGCCCTATGCACGCAACTCTTGTATTTCCCATTTGTTAATGCCTGCACATTTCCACCATTCACTATTCGTTAAAGCCACTTTCTTTATTACTATAAGACACGAGCATGGGACAAATGAGGCAGTCCCACGCGAATAGCACTGTTTGCTTGTTATCTAATGTAATGATAGTGTCTACTACTAGTATTAAAGAAAGCAACAAAACAAACCGGAAATCTAGAATTATTTTCCATGGAAAGATAGGAAAACCTACCGTGAAGGTATCACCGACGTTGATTACAAGGGCATCGTGACGAGGTCGAACAATCTGCCATTCTTTGTTGGCAAAGATTTCCAAGCCCCCAACTTGGTCTTGGTGAAGAATGGTTAAAGATGTGGCGTCACAGTGCGGACCAGTGCCGAAGGTAAGACCTGGCTCCGGGCATGGAGGATAATAGTTACAGCGCATTATCGACCCACCGTCCTCGAAATACTTTTTATAGTGCATTCGATCAACTCCCAAGCTGATTCCTAGTATTTCCATCACGGCTAGACCTAAGCTCTTCATTCCTTCACAGTACTTTTGATACGTCACGCTACAAAATTGGTGAGCTTAGTTGAGTAACATCTTGTTGTTTTTATGTCAATAAGCACAAATTAGGGTTAGGGTAAGCGGGAAAATATCAATACAAAAAAATATATAAAAGAATTACTTACCCCATTTCTTCAAAATCATCCCCTAGACTGGATTTAAACAAACCTACGACACTGGATTCCTTCGGATTCTCCTTGAACCGGAAAGTTAACGTTTCCTTCCAGGGTAAATTCGAAGAGAAACGACCCGAATGTGCACCGGAATAGCTCAAGGTGTTTAGTCCTGCAGTAGTCGTCTTCCGAGCCCTTAATTTGTGGCTAACAGGCAACTGGAAGAAACGATTGAGGTGATGATATGCAGCATTAATGAGGTGGGAATCAACCCCGTGATTGATAACTTGAAAGCAACCGTGGGTTAAACAAGCAGCCCTAATGAGGTCGGCAGCCTGTTGAATTGCCGATTCATCACCTGTAAAGCACCGTTCAAGGTCTACAAGTGGCAGCAAGAGCTCTTTATGAGCAATAACTAAATCAACTTTGGGCCAAAGAAATTGTTTAGGTACGTTGGTTTGGTTTTGGAGAAAAGAAGAGTGAATAGAATTGACCAGTGTTTGATCTTGCATCTCGAGCTGAGAGGAAAGGAGATGATCTGGTGCAGAGGCATTTGAATCCATTAGGGAAACAAGAAATGGAGTTTGTTCTTTATGAAACCACTCGTAATGTATATGGGAATATAAATAGAATTGTTCTTTACTTAAAATGTATAGACTTAAAAAAACTCCTTGCATAGGTTAAATGTTAGTATTTCTTAGAATAATTATATAAATGAATTGAATTAAATGACAGGCAAGATGGAGACAACATTTTTCATTGTAGTCATTTTCCAAACAATTCTAAAAAACCCGGTATAAACAAAATTATAACATTAACACACAATAAATAACGTATAATATGGTTAAATGTAAGACCACTACAAAAATATTAAAATACTAACTAAAAGTAGGGGTGTTTATTGTAGGGTACTCGGTTCATCCGGGTACTTTATTATTCGGCTCGTGTCCCAGCTCATTACATCCGGGTAAAAGTGAGTAAAACTCGACTTGACTCGAAAAAATTAAAAGTTTTTACTCGAATCGAGGCGAAAAAAATTGACTCATTTTGATTCGACTCGAAATTTCATAAACTCGACTCGACTCGAAAAATTTCAAATAAAGTTTGAGTTGTAAAATGGAAATTCGAATAACTCTAAATTTTTAGTAATTAGTGAATTGATTTTTAAGTTTGAGTCGAGTACCTCAATTTTTCCTAGTATATATATACTGGTATAAAAAATATGAAGAAATATATGTCACATATGAAAAAAATATGAAGAAATATATACAATATGCATATCTTATATGATTAGAGAAAATTGTTTAAATTGGAATCAAATTGTACTATAACATGATAAATAATTATAATTAAATTTTTATAAGAACTCGAAAACTCGACTCGAATGGAAAAAATTTCAAATAAAGTTTGAGTTGTAAAATATGACGTGCCAACTCGAATAACTCGAATTTTTTTATTCGACTCGATCGAACGCTCACCCCTACATCCAACATAGAGTTTAAGAACAGTTTTGAACATAAATTAAACTGAAAACAAAACCAGTTTTGAACAAAAATCAAAGATGGAAATTCACAGTGAAATTGAAAATAGAGCAATGATTGTAACTATACAAATGCAGCCTACCAACTTGATAACACTTAAATTATACACTCAAACCATAAATAAATCATAAACTCGAAGTATACATAAACAATAACGTATATCAAATCATTTGCAGAATAAAACCTAATCAAAGATGGAACAATATATGTATGTAATATAAAAACAAATCAACTTTGAAAAGAAATTACATGTGCTTGCTGGATGGAGAGAGGGGAGACTTTGGTTTACTGTTGAATCGTTGATATTTTCGAACGGCGAACAGTGAGTCGACGAGACATTGAACGAGACCAGCGACTTACGAGAGGGGGGAACGATAGAAGAGCTTATATGATTTTTTAAGGATTGGGGGGGGGGATCGAAGTGTTTTGTTTCGTTTAGGTAGGTTACGTCTATTTTTTCAATTTTAATATATATATAATTAATTAAAATTAAAATATAATATATATACATATTATCGTGTAGTCGGGTACCCGACTGGAGCTATATTTTCGGCCCAAGCTTGACTCGAGTACCCGTGATAATTATCGGGCCAGATACCCGACTCAAGAAAAAAATAAATCTATAATTACCTGCCTATTTTGCATCAGGTCATCAGATAATTGGGCCGAGTCAACTGGTCGTGTAATTTTAAACACCCCTAACTAAAAAGAGAATATCAAATAAAATTTTAATAACGCTTACATTTTCATAATTATCCACAATTCTTTTTCATGTCTTGAAAAAATTAGAATAAATAAATCTAAGCTTCAAAAGCATAAAGGTTTTCATGAATATAATGTAAAATTATTTTCTTTCTCAAAAATAAAAATTATTTAGTGTTTTTCTTTTGTATCTTTTATGTTTGTTTTACGAATAATGTTTAGCATGAATACTGCAATGATTGAACTATAAAGGGACGAATTGATCAACTTTGAAATAAATAGAATCTCAAAATAATTAAACTATAAAAATTAAGAGAGTTAAGGTTTAATTTCACTAATTTTAAAACTGAAAGATCTTAAAAAACAATTAAATGAGAAACAATGAGGGATCAATGCTTAATTTCATCAAAATTGGCAAGGCCTATAAATAAAAAAACCAAATAATTTTAGGAGGGAAGAACGAGAGCTTACTTGTCATGGTTTCAAAATTATCAGTGTCTAAATGTAATTAAACTATCAAAATTGGGAGGGGCAATTGCACATCTTATCCCTTATGTAGGTTCGTTTCAGATGTTTAGAGTTTGTAGTTGTCTCTCCTAATAATATTGTCTTTAGGATTTAAATATAAATTTTCGGTTCCGAGTGTAATGCGTTTTACTATTGCACTCAATATTTATTACTTTTTGGTACTATAAAAATGTAATACGTCCAACCTAAGTTAAACAATAATCTTACTAGAAGCAACAATTTCTAAACAAAAATGCTAAATTTCTAATACAAATTCAAGAAATTTAAATTATAAAAAATTCAATCATAATTTCTTCAATAATTTATATTAATTAATCTCTTAAAATTATTACACGGTGTTAACAATCTAATACAAAATCAAAATCTTAAATTTTTTAATTAATATAACTTAATAATACATAAAAAGCATAATCTATAATAAATAAAATCACGATCTTGATTATCAAAGGGACATTTTATATTATCAAGGGAATGGACATAAGAAGTATTGGATCTTTATTATTTGTAGTCACATTACTGTTGTTGACTCGTGTATCTTAGTTTAGGGGCTGCTGCTAAGTACTGTGATGGATGGTTGATTTTACTGCACGAGTTCGATGGAAGCAATATGTTGTGATTATAAGGCGCAAGTGATGTTGAGTTTGAGTTTAGTTGAAGATACACTAGGAATATGTTGTTTGAGTGTTGCGTTAGTATGATCACCTAAGTATTTTGAGTGTCTACGGAGTTAGTGTTTCTTGGATTTGGGCGATTTTTATTTCATACTTTCATGTCGTACTCTTATTCAAATTTTTAAATTTTTAAACTTGAAGGGGAGATTCTCAAATAATTTTTCAAGTTGGTTTTATTATATCAAAAAGGGGAGATTGAAGAACTAATATTTTGATATAATAATTGAAAAATAGTTTTGGACTAAATTGAAAAGATTTCAAAAGTGCCTTTAAGTCCAAACAATTTGAAAATAAGTTTGTGGGTGTTTTAAATAGTTTTGGCAAGGTTTAAAACGTTTTTAAGTAACTAAACAAGACTTTTCAAGGTAACCGTTTCGAAACAGTGAGACCTGTATCGAAACATTTTGAAACTGCCAAAACTCGTATCGAAACAGGGCTTGCCCGTTTGATACGGAGGGTCTTCGTTTCGAAACACCCCTTTGGTGTTTCGATACGCCCAACGGTCAAAACCTCTCCAACGACTATTTTCCCAACGACTTTTTAAATTGCAGCTCAATTGTCACACGTTCTGGAACGGGGTTGCTACCGTTTCGATACGAATTAAGAGTGTTTCAAAACGACTTGCTGCATCAGACTTCAACGGCTAGTTCTGAAGAAGGGTTTTTCGAAACGAGTTCGATTGTTTCGAAAAGGACGTCTGCATAACAACATTTATGGTGGGAAATAAAGTCTCCAACAGCTCCAAAACCACCCTAACGGTCCTCAACAGATATAAACTCAATTGGGAGTATAAAAAGGACCTCCAAGCATCAAGAAAAGACTAATGCTTCAACTGTCAACAACATAATGATCTAGAAATTGTCTTAGAGCTTAATTGTTCATTTTCTTGTATAGACAACACTAGTGAGCTAAATATTGTCAAATTTGCTCAAATGTTTAGGTTTTGGGTGAGAGCTTTATATTGCAAACAGATACCTATTAGAGGGATTTCAAGTTTGCTTAGAATTTCTCTTGTAAGAGAGTGTTTGATTAAGCTATGGGTAGTTAGCTTAATCGTTCTAACGGTTTCCTTCTAAGCCGAGAAAATGGGATGAAATTCAAAGAGTGAATTTGTTGAAATCCTTAGTGGGAAGCTAAGGTAGTGAATGTAGGTGCTTGTTAGAAGGCCGAACCACTATAAATCCTTGTGTCTTTTGTATATATTTCACTTTCCACAAATTCACCTAAATATACAACTTCTCCACACTTGACGAACTAGAACGGTTAAAAGAAATCAAGCACCGAAAAATCCAAGAGTTCACCACTCTAGCCCCGCCTTTCTTCTTAGGGGCACAAACTCGATTCCAACTAATGTGAGCTAATTTCATCTTGACATCCCTAAAGCCCCATAAAAATCTTCTCCTAATCATTTCTAATTGAGCCAACATAGTTTTAGGTATTGTAAGTAGTGACATATAGTAGAGAGTGAGAGAGGATAATATCGCATTGATGAGAATAAATCTACCTGCAAATGACAATGAGCTACTTTTCTATCTAGCCAGTTTTTCCTTGAATCTGCTTACCACCGGTTCTCAAGTCTGGACTCTCCTCGGATCAACCTCTAAGGGAATCCCCAAGTAGTTGAAGGGTAGCTTGCCCACTTGACAATTACAAAGATATGCTAATCTTCTAACAACTGAGCTATCCACCTTTATCCCCACCAGACAATATTTTCTAAAATTGATACTCAACCCAGAGCAAGCTTCAAAACAACGTAGAATTCTATTGACGTTAAGAATGACACTTTTCAAAGGTTTTATATATAGTACAGTGTCATCTGCGAATTGCAGATGAGTAAAAACATAACCTGGAATGACCATATCGATCCCCCGAATGTCACCAGACCTCTCGATTGCAATAAAAGAAGATAAAGAGCTTCAGTTATCATGATAAAAAAGAATGGGGAAAGGGGGTCACCTTGGCGTAACCCCTTCCTCAAGGCAAACTCTCGGGTTGCAGAACCATTTACTAACACGAAAACTCTTGCAGTGAAAACACATTCCATCATCCATTTCCTCCAAATCCTACCAAACCCCATTTTTCTAAGAACCATTTCCAAAAAATTCTATCTAACACAGTCATACGCCTTTGAGAAATTCAATTTTAAAACTACGCCACCATCATTTTCTTCTTTTAAACACATCGAATGGATGATTTCATTTACGACTAAGATGCCATCACATATTTGTCTTCCAGTAATAAACGCACATTGATTGTCACTGATTATCTAATCCATCACTGAACGGAGCCTTCTAGAAGACTTTGGCCAAGATTTTGTAGATTGATCATACCAAACTAATTGACCTAAAATTTGAAATATTTGAAGCTTCTTGTATCTTTGTGATTAAGGCAATAAAAGAGGAATTAATTGTAGGAGCAAGCTTACCAGGCAAATGAAAATTATTGAGATACTTCATTACATCATCTCTAATCTCATCCCAAAACTGTTTGAAAAATTTTATATTGAAGCTATCGGGCTTGGGAGCCTTTAAATCCTCACAGCTTACTAGACAGATGGAAATGATTATAGATCAATATAAAACTAATGAGAGCAAGTATATTTGGCCAGTTAATCAAACTATCCATCTTTGTTCCCTCACATTCTTTTAGGTCATGGATTCTAGATCTAATAGGAGCACTTCCCTTCTTTTTCTTAAAGTGCCCTTTTACCTTCCCTCTAAGTAGAATTGGGATAAGGTCAATAAAAAAACAAATATAAAACTAACGAGAGGAGGAGGAGGAGATGCAAGCATCAGTCAAAAAAAAAAAAAGCTTTGCACCACAACATCAACAAAATTACCAAAACCACCTTAATAGCAAAAAAAAAAAGAAATGATGAGAAAGCAAGGACGCAGTCACCATTTCCCATCAATTCAAGGACTGATTAGAGAAATAAAACAAAAGAGGTGGGGCCTCATAATGAAAAGTTAAGCAGATTTGACTCTCAAATGTGAAAGAAGCATATCTCCAAAATATGTAGTACTCCATTTCTTTTGGTGGATTCCACAATCTCTTTATATGACGGGACTGCCAACTTGTTTTTCTTTTCTTTTTTTGTAATCCGCAAATAGCTTGCCGCGTGTCCATTTCGTACACAACTTTAAAGTTGATTAAGATTCTAAAAGAAATTAGGGTAAATTACACCCAAGATCACTTGATTATAGGTTTTACAGTAAATAAATCACTTTTTTCTACAAATTACAAACATGTCACTCAATTAATATATTATTACAAACATGTCAATCAATTAATATATTGTTCCAAACAAATCAGTCCACTTACAAACATGTCACTTTTCTTTGGTATAATAACATTTTTAGTCTCATAACTTATACATTCTATTAAATTTCTCCTAATTCGAAACAATTCAATAAATTAAATCTTTAATATTTAAAAATTTCATCAATTTAATCTATTTTTTGCAATAATGTCAAAGCAAGCGGGCCCATCAAATCAAATTAGTAGTTCGATAATTGCATTATATCATAAAGTAATAACGATTTACTATTAAACTATTATTATACCATGAAAGTAATATAGTATTTTTGGGATAAGAACAAACAATTTATGAGAAGAATAAAATAAAAGTGATGAAAATTTTAAATATTAAGAGTTAAATTTAATGAATTGTATCAAATTAGTATCAAACTGATATATTGTATAAGTTTAAGGACTAGAAATGTAATTATATCATGTCGCATTAAAAAAGAAATTATTTATTTATAACAATACATTAATTGAGTGATATGTTTGTAACAATACATTGAGTGATCTATTTGTAATAATTTTTAAATTGAATCACTTGTTTGCAAGCGGAGTGACATGTTTGTAACAAATTTTTAATTAATTTGTTTGTAATTTTTAGAAGAAAAAAATAAGACATTTGTTATTAAAGCCATAGCTAAAAACCTTAAATGTAATTTACCCAGGAAATTAATAAACTTAAAGTTCCTAGTATTCTTTCTACCTCGGAGGAGGCTACAACTTTTAAGGTTTCCTATGAATGTCAATCACAATCACACTCAGATATTAAAGGCTGCTACTTTTTTGAATTCTAAATTATAATTATACTTTATGCATACACTATACTACTATATTATATTAAAACAAACATTTTTGTATTTATTTTTTAAAACATTTAATTATAGGACTGTTTTTAAGGTACAAATTATGGTGAGTTTAACGTATAGTAAGGTTAAAGTACGATTATTGAGCGATATAACTGAAATCTTACAAAATAAGAAATCTAAAATGTTACTCACCAACTTAAAATATTATACTTTTTTATAACAGTTTAGGTTGGCGATCTCACGACAAGTATTGATACTTAGAGACAAGTTTTGTTATATAACATCAACCTAAAATGTTGTCAGAAGTGACAAATATCGATACTTCAGAGCCAAGTTTTAATACTTAATCTCAACCTAAAATGTTACCAAAAGGTGTAACATTTTGTGTGTATTATTATTTTACGTTACATAATTTATAATATTTCGGTTGGTGCCACACCTTAACTGTACCATAGCCCTGTTGCACTCCAGAATCACCCACAAATTATAGCGTGTTTAAATTAAACACGACTCTTGTAACTCTTAAAACTAAATTAAATACGTTTAAATGAATTTGTCTGACGGCCCCTTAAAGATTACAAACAACAATAATACTATTTAAATTAATATTCAATTGACAACAATATACAAATAAATACGTTAATTGTAAACCAACATAATAATTGATTTTTCTTAAAAAAACATAATAATTGATTTCATCACATTTATTCACTATATTTGTATGTCTTTTATCTTGTAACAAGATGGGATGATTTTTTGTGTATAAATTCGAATCATTATTAAAAGAATCAATTATTATAAAACACAATCGAATTAATAGGATTGAGAATCCCACACATGATGTATCTACACAAGTAATTTAGCTAAAAAAATTTAACAATGATATAAGTTTGGGATAAGAGAAGAGGAAAATGTTGCTAATATAATATATAATATTTGCAAAATGATTGGTTAAGTTGATGTTACGAGTTAGTTCAACACTAATTCAATTAAAATTATTAAAATATTCATTTTGATATTTTAATTGAAAATTTTTGTATGGTCATAATTAATTAACTTTTATATTTAATTATTTAAGTTTAATTTCTTAGCCAATCGATTTTAAGATGGCACTTCGAAGATGATCTATCCAAATACTACTCTTAGAAAATTAAACCATAATTTTGAGATTATTTAAAAATGATATCTTCAAAATTTTCAACAACATTAATATATTTTTTTAAAAAAGTAAATTTATTAAAAATGAAACCGATACACCAACATAAATATGTGCCTCATTAAAAATATGTACACATAGAGTGGAACAGAACGATATGCCATAAGAATATTATAGAATGATGTCCGCATAAAAATAATATGAATTTGTATCAATTCAAACTAAAACAATATCATGTATAAAGTTTAGTTTGTATGATCAATCAGTGTCTGATACATGATTAAGAGAACGGTTGTTGTTCTTAGAGCTCACGGGTTTGAGTACCAGCAGCTGCAGCAGGGTGATTGAGCGTTCATTGTCAAATGGTTGAAAGTATATTTAGAACAGATACTACTTGTAATCACTTTAGCTTTCATCAAAAAAATTATTTTTACTTTTCCGATTTGAGTTGGAGGTCACTAGATTCAACTGAAGACCAGAAGCAACCTCAAAAACACGTAATACCCTTTTGACGTTCAGAATTTCTCTGAGTGAAGCACCACAGAAAATCATAAGATCTTCTGCAAAATGTAAATGGGAAAGTTCATAGATGTTCTCCCTCCACCCAATTGAAAAATCATTGAACAACCCTTTCTTGGTAACTTTTTTCAATCATAAGGTGTAAGGCTTCTCTCACCAAATTAAAGAGTAACGAAAAAGTGAGCAGTCTTGTCGCAATCCTCTCGCCAAAGAAAAATATGAAGTCGGAGCACCATTCACTAAAATAGAAATGGAAGCTGTCGGGATGCATCTAAAAATCCAACTACACCAAAGATCCCCAAAGCCTATTTATTTCATAACTCAAATTAGAAAATGTCAGTCGACTGTATCATAAGCTCGCTTAAAATCAATTTTAAACACTGCCCCTTTCCGCCCCGATCTGGACATATAGTCTATTCCTTCATTTGCAATAAAAGAGCAATCCAAAATCTGCCTCCCTGAGATAAAGGCAAACTGTGATTTACTAACAATAGAATTTATGCACCCTTTTAATCTTCGAGCTAAGACTTTAGAAAGTATTTTATAAATCACTCCTACAAGACTAATGGGTCTAAAATCATCCAGGGATACGGCGCCAACCTTCTTAGGAATTAATGTAATGAAGGAGTGATTA
The DNA here is from genome assembly GCA_958450335.1 of Hibiscus tridactylites. Classification (NCBI taxonomy): domain Eukaryota; kingdom Viridiplantae; phylum Streptophyta; class Magnoliopsida; order Malvales; family Malvaceae; genus Hibiscus; species Hibiscus tridactylites. The sequence goes on from OY288280.1 coordinate 77,756,035, forward strand.
ACCCCCTTCTCCCATTCACTGCCATGATAGAAGCTAACGAAGAATTTTAATAGATCCTCCTTGATTACTGGCCAATTTTTTTTTTTGAAAAAACCCATATTATACCCATCAGGTCCGAGAGCCTTAGAACTCTCCATAGATGTAATGGCTTCTCACACTTCTGCTTCCCCAAACGGTCTCTCCAACGCCTACTTTTGCATAGGAGAAATTTTGCTGAACAGCAAATATAACTCCTCCACCTCTAAAGTAGTCTTTGCATTGTAGGCTTTTGAAAAGTAATCGAATACACCTTCTTTAACAGTAGCAGGGTCGAAAATAGTCTCACCATTAACTACAATGGAGGGGATCGAATTGATTCTTCGTCTATTAGAAGCTGATATGTGAAAGAAGCGCGTATTACGATCACCCTCCACGAACCATTTCAAACGCGACTTCTGAAGCCACACCCTCTCCTCTCTTCTCAACAGGGACCACAATTGCTTTCTTAAGCTCACAAGAGACTTCCAATCTTCTGAGTTAGCCGAGCCTTGTTGTATTTCCTTCTCAATCTCAGAGATTCTACCTTCTATCTGTGGAATCGCCCCATTCTGGATTAAATTCCTCTTTCCTGTCTAGACTTTAATTGCTTATTTTGTCCCTTTAAGTAGGCTAAGAATGCCTAACCTACTGTTTCCTTTTTTTGTTGCTTAAAGGACTCTACCACAGTTTCTTCGAACCCATCAAGATCCATAAGATAATTGAACAATTTAAACGGTTTTGGTCCCCAATCACTTCCTTTATTCACCAACGAAATCGCATTATGATCAGATATGGCTTTTGGCAGCAAACATTGATTCAGATTATGGAAGTTAGCTAAGAAGTCGGCATCCACAAGAAATCTATCCAGTCGAACGAAGGTAGGTACCTCCCTGTTGTTAGACCATGTGTAAACACCAACCTTAAGTGGTAAGTCTATCAAGCTAGCTTCATGAATGAAGGTTCTGAATAATTCGATGCTGGATAGATTGAAAGCTGATCCAACCTTTTCCTCGCAGCTGATATATGCGTTGAAGTCTCCCCCCAAACACCAAGTCACCCTGTGATTTCTCAAAAATTCCAAGAGTTCTCGAAAAAATATGGGTTTTTCTGCATCCGTCGACGGACCATAGACATTTACCAATCCACATATAAATTGACAGCCACGAAAATGCCCTAGTAGAACAATGAATCCCCTAAAAGTGAAAGTCTCGAACACTGTAAAGAACTCAGGATCCCACACACTGATCAGTCCTCATGATGACCCAATTGACGGTGAAAAAGCTATATCATACCTCTTACCACAACCCATACTCCTAAGAATCGAAGGAGTAAAATTGCTCAATTTAGTCTCCTGGATAAGAAGAATCTTAGGTTTCTCTAGTTGCATCAATCGTCTAATTGCACCCAATTTATAAAGTTTCCCCAACCCCCTAATGTTTCAAGATATAATAGAAAGCTCCATATAAAATCAGAAAATTACCCACCGAGAGTATGAGAGAATGATACCTCTAACCCGAATTTGTTTCGATTTCTATCACCTTTTCCACCAATGACTTTTCCCCCCTTAAAGGAGATACCTAGAATTTTGTTGACTCCCCAAACTGCAAGAGCTTCCTCAATGTAGCTGAGATGAACTGAATCATGGGAAAAGCTGGAACCTTCAGACACAGAGCCTCTCTTACCATTTTCTAAGGAATCCCGAATATGGCTCCTCATTGCTCTGCGATGTTCCAAGTTGTAGAAATCTCCAACCTGACCCAACGACGAAGAAAAGTTGATTTGGGGAGGGGATTGCACAGAGGCATTCTTTTCAAACAAGGAACCAACCCCAGCTCTATTGGATGAAGACACGTTGTCCAGACACGAGCTTTCCACAAAACTGTTAGGAACAAATTCAAGAACCAGTTGTGGCGCTCCAGGCACGTGGTTTTGGTCGAAGAAGTCTTCTATTACCATATTTGCCAAGTCACCATCCATTTGGGACTTGTTACGGTCCAGTAATGATAATGAGCCAACCACATGTTGCCCAACACCATCTTTCTGACCCAGCCTGGACGTATTTAGGCCCAACCCAAAAAAAGATCTAGACAGAGAAAGTATCGGGTCCTGAATGCAAACACATGGTTGATTGACTTGTTGAAACCTCGTATGATCTGGGTAGTTGTCAGCCGCCACTTTCAAAATATTCGAGCCATCATTATTACTTAATAAGTGGCCTTGATCGGGATTGGCACTATCCACTCTACCCGAAACAAAACCACCATTAATGTTCTCATTCCTGGGGCACCCATCAGCCTTATTGGAATTGTTCGCCGGAAAAGAAACGTGACACCTTTGCCCATCCTCACCCTCATGTTTTGCCGGTGGCCTTTGATCTGGCCAAACGTCTACAAAATTGTCCTCATACTGAACCTCCCTAGAAACTGATTCTTCCCAGAAATTTTCCCTAGTCTTTAACTTGATTAGAAATGATCTACCCAAAACATTAATCCGAATCGATTTTGGAATTTCAAACTGACTCGAAACTCTTACAATCATTCTTGCCACTGTGAAATCCACTTTATTCTTGGTATTATCATGAATATTAATCAGGATCCCCCATCTTCTAGCCAAAGTAGAGAAAAAATCTATTGACCAACATATGATAGGTACCCCATAAAAGGGAAATTGAGCAATAAAAACACGAGAAACCATCCACCTTGACCTGTTCCTCCATAAAATCAAACCAGAAGGATAATTCATCTTTTTTGTTATTCCAAACATCTACTTTGTCCTCCATTGATTTGAAGGTGATAATACACAAGTTATGGGCGAAACCCCATTTAGCCAGTTTGACGTAAATGCCATCACTAGCCAGAGCCTTTACAACAAAATCTCTATCAAAATCCCTCTTGATTATACCGATGCTTGATTGATCAATCCAATCAGTTTCCTCAGTCGAAATGATAAAATCCAAAACATTGTCGCACCCATTGGAATCAACCTTCTCCTTCAAACCAGAATTTTTACCTTTAGATTCATACCTGAATTTACTCATAAGGATGTCTTTGTAAGATCTTCCATCTCTTCTGTAAGCTACCTTTTTCTTTGTACCCCCCAGAACCCTACCATCCTGAGCCTCCGATTTCTTCTTCATATCTGCAGTCGAAGACCTACTAAAAGACTACTTCCTACTATCCCTTGAAAATTTGGCTTGAGATACGATAACCCTTCTTCCATCAATTGTTGTATCGTTAACACTATCAATAACCCGCATCAAGTCCTTTCTACTCGCGAGGTGAACGAAGGCAAACGTACAATCCTTATATTTCGGTTTCTTGTTGCTATATGGGATGAAAACTTTCTTCACTTTTTTATGATGACTGAAAAGCTCCCATAAAGCACCTCTCGAGACCCCTTTGCTTAAGTTATCAACGAAAACTACCTAGCCACCATCGTCTGGAGATGGACGGGACTTTCTACTCTCTTCGTCGGAACCTCCACATATTTTATCTCCTTTCTCACCACTCTCTCCCATTTTTTAATTTTGTTAAAAAATAAACTTTTCCATATCAACCTTTTGATTTGCCTTTTGCTTTCTTTTTCAAACTTCTTCTCTGGCTGTCGATTTGATCAGAAATTAGTTTAACGTTTCCGACTTTCCCGCAAATTTGTTCTTCAAGATAAAAAAGTGGATAAAAGTCTCAATTCATCTGCTGAGAAAACTCTAAGTTGTTCACGAAGTTGAACAAAGAAGGAGGCAAATAAGGATTTGGTGAGAACATCAGCAATTTGATTAAACACTGACACGTAATTGATCTGAAAAGAACCATCAAGAATTTTTTCCCTGACAAAGATAAGATCCAGTTCCACATGTTTCAGTTTGGCATGTTGCACAGGATTGGCGGAGTGAGCAATAGCACTGGTGTTATCATGCCAAATGACAGAGGGAGAAGAGGGATGAATGTTTAATTCTGCCAACAAAGATTTAACCCATATGGCTTCACACATAGTATTAGTTATGCCACAAAACGCAGCTTTAGTTGAAGACCGCGAGACTATTCATTGTTTTTTTGAACTCCACACAACTAAATTACCTCCCAAAAAATACAATAACCAGTTGTAGATCTTCTATCGTCTGGATTGGTGCCCCAATCAAAATCAGTGTAGCCAACTAAGCTGGTGGTTGAAGCCTTAGTAGTGAAGAACAACCCATGTCCTAATGTTCCTTTGAGATACCTAATAATTCTTTTAGTAGCCTTCCAATGTTTATCAAGAGGAGACTGCATGAATTGACTAACTCTGTTCACAGCAAATTGTATGTCTGGCATGGTTGTACAAATGTGTTGCAATGTGCCTACAATCTGTCTAAACAAGGTAGCTTCAGCTTCAGAACAGGGACTCCCATCATGAGCAGATAGCTGAGGTGTAGTAACCATGGGTGTAGGTGCTGGTGATGCATCAGTCATTGACGTTTTTTCAAGTAAATCCATAATATGATTTTTCTGACTAAGAAGAATTCCTTGTTCAACATTATGCACTGTCATTCCCAGAAAAAATTCTAACTTACCAAGATCTTTCAATGAAAAAACTGTATTAATGTCTTTGATAACCATATCCACATCACTTGTAATATTTTCTGTCACCGCAATGTCATCTACATATACCATAATATAAATTTTGCTTCCATTGATCTCTCTGAAATACAAAGATGAATCTGCTAAAGAGGCTATAAAATGAAGGATATAAGATAATTTCTAAACTTTTCAAACCAAGCTCTCGGAGCTTATTTAAGTCCATATAAAGACTTCTTGATAAGACATACTAACTTATTTCCATTTTCTTCAAATTGTTCAAACCCTGGAGGCTGCTCCATATACATCTCTTCTGATAAATCTCCATTCAAGAAGGCATTATCAATATCAATATGCCTTAAAACCTATCCATTACTCAAAGCCACACTAAGCAAGACTCTAACAGAGACATGTTTAATAACAGGACTGTAAGTTTCCCCATAATCAAAACCTGATTGCTGCAAAAAACCCTTAACAACAAGTCTTTCTTTATAGCAATCAATACTACCATCTGCATTACGCTTAACCTAAAACAACCACTTGCACCCTATAACAATTCTATCTGCAAGTAAATTCACTAACTGCCATGTTCCTTTTTGAATTAAAGCAATAATTTCTTTTTCAACAGCATCTTTCCATTCATCTACTAACATAGCTTGATGTATATTTTTAGGTTTAGACATAGCAACCTCAGTATGAAATACCTTTGGTTTAAAAATTCCAAGTTTAGACATGGTTACCATGGTGTGAGTAGATTTTGTATTTGCATCCTGACTTTGAGTTTCAACTGCATTTGCATTCCTTTGAGCTTCAGCTGTACTTGCATTCCTTTGAGTTTCAGTTGCACTTGCATTCCTTAGAGCTTCAGCTCCATTCTACTCATATGTTGTATCTTGAGCTACATTCTGAATATCCTGACTTTGGCCTTGGCTGGCAGGAAGACCAGCACTATGAATAGGAGAAAAATCAGCATTCTGAACTTCAGCAGGGGACTGCGCTTGATTTCCAGGAAGATCTACAAGTTGATCTGCATTATGAATTGGAGAATTTTGTGGTGTTAGAGCAGCAGGACTACTTGAAACATCAGGTGAAGAAGCCACTGGACCAGGAATGAAGGCTTGCTCAAAGATCTGATCACCACTTAAAACCAAAGCGTGGCCATCATTAGAAGTGGTAGGAGAAGCAGTATTCACTGCATTTGAAGCAAGACTTGAGGAGCTAGAAGAGACTTGTTCACGAGAAATGTTGAAAAAGTATGATTTTTTGACACATGCTCCAGGAAATTTGAATGAAACACATTCTAAATCTTCTGGCTGAGTAACATCTTTAGAAGACTTTTGAAATGGAAATATGTGTTCATTAAACTGAACATGGCGAGAAACATACACACGACCATCCTCACTTAAGCATTTGTAACCATGCTGATTAGAACTATAACTAATGAAAGTGTAGGACTTTGATATGTATTGTAGCTTATTCTTGTTGTATGGCCTTGTTAATGGAAAGCATTGAAATCCAAACACACGAAGAAAGCTATAATCACGTGCTTTTACAAATAACTTTTCATAAGGTGAAACACCATTTAACACCTTAGAAGGTAATCTACTAATGAGAAAAACAGAAGAAAAGAATGCATCAGACCAATATTTTAAAGGAACTAAAGCTTGTGCCATAAGAGTGAGACCAAGCTCTACAATGTGCCTATGTTTCCTTTTTACCATCCCATTTTGTTCAGAAGTATGATGACAAGTATTTCTAAAGATAATTCCTTGTTGCTCAAAATAAGATCTTAAAGGCTTAAATTCAGTTCCACAATCAGATTGCATTATTTTAATCTTGTGATTTAATTGTTTCTCAACCAGTTTGTGAAAAGTCACTACCGCATTATAAACATCAGACTTGTTTGCAATAAAATAAACCCAGGTGTATCTTGAATATGCATCTACAAAGCTTATATAATACCTATAGTTATTAGAAAGTAAAGGGGTTGGTCCCAAAAATCCATCTAAATAAGTTGCGAGGGTTGATTATAGACAGTAAAAGAAGAATTAAATTTAAGCTTGTGACTATTTCCCAACTTGCAGGCTTCACAAAAGAAATTATCTTTATTACCTCGAAAGGGAATGTTACAATTCTTAGAAATGAAATCTAAAACTGCAGAAGATGGATGTCTTAATCTTCTGTGCCAAAGTTTTAAACTATTCTGAACAACAGAACAAGTAGTATGAGAATCTTTAGTAATTTCTAAAGCTTCTAAACTAGAAATATTAGTAACGTCAGATTGCAGAAGACATTCATCAGGAAAGACCAAATCTTTAGAAGCAACATCAAGAGTAGAGACTTGCAAACCATTAGCAGATGTAACAGAAGGTAACTTGTACAAACCATCACTTTCCAAACCTTGCATTATTGGTTCTTGTGTTGACAAATCCTTCACAAGACAAAAGTTAGGAAAAAAACTCAATCGAGACATGATTATCTTTAGTGAACCTGGAGACTGACATAAGATTTTTTTTAACAGAAGGCACATGTAATAAGTTACTCAAAACTAGAGGACGAGACACATAATTAATCATGGAACTATCAACATTACAAATTAAAACTCCCATACCATTTGCAACAGATACCTTACCTAAACCTTGATAAGAAATAGGATTAAGGATATTACCTGCATCCGGAGTGAGATGAGCAGTAGCGCCTGAGTCAGGATACCAGACTGCATCGTTGTATACTGGAAGCCCAAATTCATCAGAAACTGTAGCAACAGTGGCTACAACCCTATTGGAATCAGAATTAGGGTTACTCGGTGCAACATTAGTCTTCGAAGGAAACTCTTGTAACCCAGATTGTTCCTCTGATTCATCAACAAAATTACAATAGTTCATCGAGAAACTATTGTGAACCTACCCATCATATGACTGATCGAATTGAAAATAGCATCAGTTTGCTAAATGCCCCAATTTCCCACATATTTGACACTGAACCCTTGACCTTCCGGCGAAGCCATGCCCTCGTCCTCGAAAAGAAATAGACGCACTGCGAGAGTAGGAAGGAACATCTTGAAGACGCTGATCAAGAACCGGCCTTTGAGCTTGAAATCCTCTGCCCTGAAAACCATCTTGAGTCTTCTGAAACGACGAGGGAAACTGGCCGAAAGAACCATATTGGGTATATGAATTAGGCCAAAAAAGAACAGGCCCTTGCGCCAGAGTAGGCCCTTAAGCCATATTCACCAAGAAACTCTGATTAAGAAATTTTTGTTGTCGAGCCTCGGTATTAAGAAGAACAGAGCAAACCCCATCAAGCTAGTAGGGCTATTGACTGGAAGTGATTACGGCAACAACTGGCTCGTATACCGGCAGAAGACCAGAGAGGATTAAGAAATATGCATAGTATTTGTAAGAGGGTTGCCACAGGCGGCCAAGCTATCACGAATGGATTGAACCTGAGCAAGATACTCTTTCATGCTTTGATCTCGTTTACGCAAATTCCTTAGAGAGAAATGAAGATGCATAATATGAGTGGTTGAAGAAACAGAAAAAAGTTGTTGAACCTTTTCCCAAATTTCCAACGCAGTTTTGCAACTGACCAAGGAGGGCAAGATCGAAGGTCCAATGGAGGAAAGAAGCCAAGAACAAAGCGTAGAGTCTTGTTGCTTGTATGCAACATACTCTTCATTGAGAACAGTGTTTCCTCCTTCAGAACAAACATTCTGGGGTGGAATCGTCAACGTGCCATCAATATGACCAATCAACGCCAAACTTTCGATTGCAAAGAGAACTTATTGACGCCAAAGAAGGTAATTGGTATCGTCAAGCCTGATCGAAATGGTTTTGTTGGTGAAAGGTTTAGAAGATGAAGTAGAAGAGTTTTCTACCATTGTTGAAACCTCTGATACCATGAAAGATTATGAATGAAAGGGGAAAAAGTAAAGAGAAACAATCAACCAATCTGATTTTATTCAAAGAGAGCTTGGGAATTTATACAGACTCCAGAAGGCCTTAGGGGTAACTGTTAATAACAACCTAATAACAGCTAGCAGCGGTTGTAACAAAATTAGAAGAATTACAAGATTCCTAAACTTGACTAACACCTTAGAATACAACTTGCATATAACTCTAACACAAATGGTGCACGTAATGTGGTTAGAGGATATAGTTCGTGTGGAGGAGTCCTGCGTGATGGTTCCGGTGCTTGCTTGGGTGGATTCGTCAAGTTTATTGAAGTTTATCCAGTGCTCGATGTAGAGCAATGGGGTGCCTATATTAACTTTATTTATGCTTGGGAGCTAGGGCACCGACGTGTTGTGCTTGAGGTTGATTGCATGGATGCTCCATGTTTTCTCCGCTCCGATTCTGGTAGTTGTGCTAATTCATCTTTGGCCATGTGTCTTGTTAGTTTACGCCATCGTGCTTGGACTGTGCGTATCCAACACGTTTGTCAGGGAGGTAATCAAGTTGCGGTTGACTTAGCTAAATTATGTTCTTCGGATTGTTTTGTGGTACATTATTTTTCTGAGATCCTTAGTGCGATTGTATTATTACTCCAACAGGATGCCATGTTTGAAGTAACTTGGGTTCTTTACGAATTTTCTTTTGTCGAGTGTTATCTCGGATGTTTCTGTAAATATTATCATGTGTACTATTTTTCTTTGTCTAGATTTAGAGGGATTTTTAACGAGGGCACATGATAGTATTCCCCCATTTATCTAAAAAAAATATTCTTACTTCCTATGCTTTGCTTATTGGTTAGAGTTTTTTGTTTGGTATGAAGGTAGTGTTGAAACGCAATACAAGATAGAAAAGACTTGAACAGAATTAAAGGAATGAGAAAAAATCAGCTTTCCATTAATCTCTCGCTGGTTCTTACAGAGAGGCAAAGCTCTCTTTTATACATGAAATAAGTGAGAGTTTCAATTGAATATACAAAGGTTAGTAACCGCTTGTAACAACTTTATTAGAGTTTAACAACTTTAACAAGTTAACCGATATACAATTTATCAGGTAGAAATAAGAAATAGCAAATTTTTTATTAATTAAATAATTAAGATTTAGAAAAGTGAGAATAAAGAAAGATGGAAACTTACTTAATTAAACGGTTAACATTTATAATTATTTTCTAACTTTATAATTTAATCATTAAGTTAAAAATAAAATTCAAAATCATTTTCTCACTTCATATTCTAACCATTAGATTAAAAAGATACTAACAAATGTTGAGTGAATTGGTAAGGCACATTGCACTCTCAAAAAGGGGATGTGAGTCCAGTTCTTGGAGACGATATTGTTGAGAGAGACAGCTATGTACCCCAAACATGGACTGTAAGACAACCATGCATATTACCAAAATAGATTATTCTTACATTTCCACCCTTTCTACCCAGGAAAATACTGCAAAAACAAAATTATAGACAGAACTTTAGTACTTATTAGACAGAGATAAGAGTAGGGAAAAATATGGCAGCAAGATTTTCCATTGCACCATAATGATTCAATCACTTCATCAAATATTGTATGGTGGAGGGGGGGTCTCTACAAATAACTACATGAGGAATCTCATGCCTAATACATCCAAATCTACTTCACGCTAGCATATGTCCAATATAATATATTTGAGCTTCTAAATTACCATAAATAAAATATGCGGGATTATAAACTACTCCAATTTGCTTCAAAAAGTTCCTAAAGGTGGTGTTATTTAAGAACCAATTTTAGGCCTTCTTGAGGATGAAAGGTGTGACGCTGCCGAAGAAGGACTGAGCATAATATCGAGAACTGAATTGAACGAGCTTGGTGATTTATTCTTACACCAGAAGCTCTTAGAAGTGCAATGTCAAAGAAATGGTTCTCATCAAAGATGTTTACCTTTGAATACAATTTCGTTTCTGACCAAAAGAACCCGAAAATGTGATGTCATTTCAGTGTACGTTTTCTAATGAGTTAATTAGTCCTTTTTCTTAGACACTTTGTTGCCGAAAGTGTTTCCTTCTCTCTAGATTCTTTGTTTAACACTGTTGAGACTTTTACTTCTTGTGAAAGGTGGATATTGAGGATTTCTAGACTCTTGTAATTATGATGTTGATTTTTTAGATTTTTCTTTTTCTTTTTCTTTATCTCCTTAATTTTAGTGGTGCATTTGCACCAAACTCATTGTAGTGTGTATTGAATCGAATTGTCTTGTATTTAAAAAATATAGTAGGATCATTTACGCTTCAAATTTAATTAAGGCTCCAATATAATGATCGCCAATCATAAAATACTAGGGTTGCGGTCTTCATATTTCTTGACTCATGAATCATATGGATAAAAACCAAATTACACAAAATAATTTATACATCTACAACTATGATTTTTTAACATCTTAATAAATAACGTGAAATCAAATTTAATTATTCTTGGGTTTTAAACTGAGTGATTTACTGAACAACATAGTAAGAGATTTGACTCTGATTAACTTTTGTTTACTGTAATTACCTTGTTATATATTTCAAGGGACGGTTTATATAGGTTTGAGATTCTACTAGACGACTAATGAGAGTTTAATCATACCGTCCAGCAATCCTAATTCAAATTAATCTCTCAAATCATGTGTAATTTAATCTTTCAACCGATTGTTGCAGCCAAAAAGAATTAAATCTATTTACAGCAGACCAAGATCATATAATCATATATGGAGATAGTATCCAAAACTTTTGAATCTTAAACAATACTATTGACTTCTAGATTAATATTTTATGTACCACTAGTGTGTAACTTTGATATATCATCAGCGGATTAGAAGATAACACATCATCATAAAATCTTAAAATTAAATTTGTTTATATTTTAAAATAATATCTTATTATTTGATTCGTTAATAGTATATAAAATTATACACCGTTAATAAATTAAATACTCACTAATTTATCTGTCACTTTTACTTTTTAATATTCCAGGAAATTGCATGGTTTATGTTTATGTTTTATTAAGGACAAGCCCAAAACATTTTCAGACAGGGCAGCTAAAGCATGATAAGCTAGATTCTGTCCCAACCCATAGATAAAAGCTATGTATGCGTAGCCCAAGTCCCATATAACTCACTTCATCTTCTCTGTTTGTAATGGAAAACAAAAGGGCCGGAACCCGAAACTATATTATTTTCCATTCTCTTTACTTGGTAGGTAAAAGGAAAAGAGCAGAAAATGAGTGAACGAATATATAAGATCATTAGAAATTGGTTTTAATAAGGTACCGTTAATTATAACATGAATTAAATTGATCGGTATATGATGTGACAACTTTATGTTAAAGGTTACGTTTAGGAAGAGACGTGGACATTTATCCTACATTCGAAAAGAAAATTGAAGTCTTGAAATATATAAGCAGTAATATTATATATTCTATTAGATATGTCTTTTTGGAAGAAAGTAATGGCATCGTGACATTAAACTTTAATATTATATATGTGTATGTTTTTCTGTCTAGATATAAGAACGGAGATGAAGGGCAATTATTGATGTTTGAGAGTAGGAGAACCCAACTACAGTTGGACCAACTTTGTTTATTTATTTGATTTTGTATCATATATAATAAAGTGATAAACTTATTTGATTTTGATATAACTTAAAGAAAAATGTTTTTGTATTTAAATTAGTTTGAAAAAATATTTTGAAGTCCATAAACTTGAAAAATAAGTTTGAAATATTTTCAAAGTATTTTTGACATGTTTTAAATGATTTTAAATAGCCAAAGTGTCAAAAACTAGCATTGAGTACCAATATGAATGTCCCTGTACTAATACCATGTTGCCCATACCGAAACGGACAAGCTCGTATCGATACGCCCTTTTGATCCCCAGTTTTAAGATTTTTCAGTAGCCAAAATAAGTACCGGTACAGGCTTGGTCGTACCGATACTGATGGTTCCGTACCAATACAGTGTATTACGTACCGATACCCCTATGTAATAAATGCTTCAACGGCTCTTTCGGTTTAAGGCATGTACCGATATCGAAGTCCCATGTACCGATACGCCCTGCTCCAGAACTATATTTATGGCTGGAATTTATGTCCCCTAACGGCTAGAAACGACCATGAAGTCAATAGATGGTTTAAAAGACCTCCCCAAGCATCTATAGAACGTCAAGAAACCAGCTACCAAAATTTAATGAAAGAAAAAGTGTTTTAGAGCTTAATTTTGTCATATTTCTTTGTGAGAGTGCCAAAGAGATTTGGGACAAGCTTGAAGTCACTCGTGGAAAAAAAACGAAGTAAAGGAGACCAAGATGGTCTTTTCAACCTTGAGTATGAGAAATTCAAGATGGACCCTAAAAAAGACATCAAATATATGTTCGATCGATTCTCCACCATTGTGAATAGACTCAAATGTTATGGAGAAGTTATTTCGGAGAACAAGCTTGTGAAGAAGTTGATTTACTCACTTCTCGATTCATGGGATTCTAAAAAGAGCGTCATCATAGAAGCAAAGAATTTGAAGACGCTCAAACTTGACGAACTAATGGGATCTTTGCTCATCGGTGAGTTGATGATGTCAAAGGGGAAAAAGAAGATAGTAGAGCAAGGCATTGAAGACTTGAATGTTGTTGCTCTCAAATCCTCCTCAAGAATTCAAGAAAAATCTAGTGAAGATGATGATGAAGAAGAAGTGGTCAAGCTTTTCAAAAAATTTGCCCGATTCATGAAGTGCCAAAAGGAAGAATCAAGACATGAATCGAGGATGAAGAAGAAGAATTTCATCATATACTTCGAGTGCAAGAAGCCAGGGCATACAAAGTATGATTGTCCTCATTTCAACAAAAAGAGATCAAGTTATAAGAAGAAGGCATTTGTGGTTACATGAAGCGATGAAGAGAACTCTACCGATAATGAGGTAACCCACCTTTGTCACATGACCATCGAAAAAGATTCAAGGATAACTTCTAATTCATCTACTTCAATTTTATATTCTTTTGATGAATTACAAGAAGCTTATTATGATGTGATTTTGAAATTCAAGGCTTTATTTTCTAAACACAAAATGTTGATTTCAATGTCAAAAATTGAAAATGAATTACTATTCAAAAATAATTTAGAACTTAAAAGCAAACTTAATCAAATGCAAGTTATTTTTAAAAATTTTGAAGTGAAAATTTCAAACTTGCAAATTTTGCTTTTTAAAGTTCAAAAAGATCATCAAAGGAAAATTGATGATCTCAAAAAGAATCTATTTTACAAAAATGTTCAAAAGTGTGAATTTGGAGGGAGCTCCAAATCAAATTTTGTTAAAACAATTTTTTATTATCAAAGACAATCTAGTTCCTCTAAATTTTTTAAATAGAAAATGTGTTCGAAACATTTGAGTCCCAAAAGGAATCATTGTTTCAAAGAAAAAGGAAGACATTGAAAATGGGTTTCTAAGGGGGCTAAGTTATTTAGGACTAATGCCATTGGATTCAAAGCAATTTAGAAATCAAAAATTGCTTGATTGTCTTGTGTAGATGTGCTTGAGCCATTGATGATCAAAGTTAAATTTTGGAAGTTCATGACACACAAAGGGAGAAGGACACTTAGAGAAAGAAGGTTTAACATCCTACCTTGGTTCAAGTGGTAAAATTTAATTTCATGCAATTTACTTGATCATGTGTTTTTCATGTTTAAATTTTCATGTTGATCTATGTTGCGTGTAAAAGAGTCTATCGCAATTGTAGTGCAAGTGTACACGACGCAAGTAGTAAAGTGATACGAAGTATCGGATATCGTCTCCACATGGATTGGGCTAATGACTTCACCTTAATTTACTGCACGAAAGTAAAAGAAATAGTTTAGAATTGTCACGAGAATAATAAGATAAAAACGTAAATAAAAAGATTGAGTTATCAAGATAGAGAGAATGGGCTGGTATTGAATTGCTCGGTAGTGCAGGTATTGAATTGCTTAGGATCTCCAGTTCTGTCGCCGTTCCCGTCGCCGACAGCACCTGTCGCGGCGGCTGTCCGTTAGCTGTCGCGGCAGCAGGCACACCAACTCTGTACTTCAAGTTTGGCAAGAATCCCAGATCTGCCTTGCCCTATCCCTAGGCACAAGTCTGTCGATGATCACGTCTTTGATGATACCTCCCGGCGTGAATCGAAGGATGAACACCGATGTGTATGAATTCTTCTTTAGCCACTTAACCTTGCCCTATCCCTAGGCACAAGATAGTTCAACTATAAACTAGAGAACCCGCTCTTATTTCTTTCGTATACTTAACTCTCCCGATGCTAAGTAAATAGATAACCTCACAATGCTCTCCCGATGCTCTTGCAAGATATTAAAACCAAAATAAGAGAACTTGAAGTTTATTTTATTGAACTGAAAAATCCTAAAACAAAACAACCCTTGCAACTACTTTACAAAACAACCCGTGGCCCTAGGGGGAATTTAGAACATGTCGGTGACGGGTGGACGACAGGGGTTTTTGGTTTCGGTTATGGGGTATTCGGTTATTCTCCTAGGGTAAATCTATGCCCTTATATAAGCTTTGGGCTCAAGTTATCTAAGGTAACAAGGATTACAACTTTAATTAAAAGTAAGATTCTAATAAAGACTAAATCTCTAAAGACTCCTACTTTCCAGCCGCATCCTTGCTTTTAGGAATTTCCTCTCCTTGAGCTTTGGCTTGACATATCTTTTGATCCGGGGCTTGGAAAAATATGTGGCTTTCACACGACAGACGAGCAGATTTTTCTCTATCTATCGAGGTCCACTTTACTTTTCCTCTTCATAAGACTGCTGTCACCATACTGTCACGACAGGTCCATGGCAGCTTCGTCTTCTTCGTCTGCTTGTCCAGTTCAGCTCTCCTGCTTCTCTGCCCTGCGCCTGCCTTCAACATCTACTATGGCAGATACCTGCAAAAATAGCCATCTTTTAGTAGAATCCGTGCTTTTAATCCTTTTGTGATGTTTTACTGAAAACTAACCTAAATGTAATGCAATGATGCTTGAATGCAGCAGAAATATGGGTTAAAAAGGGTGTAAATAATAGAACTTTTACACACTCAACACACCCCCAAACTCAAGTTTTTGCTTGTCCTCAAGCAATTAAGACTTAAAAGAAAAATGAAAATTTTTGTGTTGGCCTTCAAACAGTGAACTGTCCCTTACCCGTCGCTCATTCTCTATGGCAGCAGCAACCTGTCGGAAAGGTTAGGATCTGTCTAGAATCTCCCTATAGTTCTCGTGCAGTGTGTGCATGCTTGTGAACAGTTATATGCTAAGACTCTCTTAGTTTCACTAGAATATTCAACTTCTTAACTCGAATTTTTATGCCAAAGTTTATTTTTTTAGAAGGCACATTTTTCATGCTTCTTTTTTTTTCCTTCTATTTTCAAGCTAAATTTTTCTAGAGCCAGTTTCGGGCACCTCTAGTTAGCTTCCTAGAGCCGGTTTCGGGCACCTCTAGGTTTTTGATTTTCTTTTGCTAAACTTCTTTCCTAGAGCCAGTGTTAGGCACCTCTAGGGGCTATTCAAGTTCTAAGCTTCCTATTCTAGTTTGGGTAAAAGAAATCTAAGCAATATAACAGTCACAAAAGTGTTTAAGTTTTCAGAACTATAGAAAGGCTCTAAACTTCTCCTTAACCTGTCCTAAAGATGCTGCCACGACAGAGCCGTCATGACAGGTAAGTTAACTTCACAGTTTTAAGCCAACAGTTTTAATTTTTTGATTTTTTTTAGAGAAAATAAATAAATAATAATACACAACAAATAATAAAGAGATGTGCTAAAGACTCCATTAATGATGGAGGGTTGCCACCCCCAAACTCAAGGGTTGCATTGCCCCCAATGCAAAATGACATGAAAAATAAAGAAAAAGTACATCACAAAATATAAAGGCAGGCAGCAATAAGAGGAAAATAAAAACTTAAATTTTAGTCGTTGTCCTCGCTGCTGCTGCTAACACGGATCTGCCGGCGGCGTCCGGGCTGTGGAGGAGGATGGGCAGGTTCAGGGGCAGGTGCAGGGGCAGTTTGCTCCACAAGCTGGACATCGGAACTGCTGCCACTGTCCTACGAGCTGCTGGTGGTGGTGCTAGCTTTGGGCAACCGTTTCTTGTCTGCCACGTGTTTGATCCTCTTGACCCTCGTGAAGTCACTCTCTAAATTCCTCCGGATAAGAGGGCTGTCATCAGTGGCAGGTCTCTTGGTTCCTCGAGGGGAGGTGTCTGCCGGAGGGCTGCCTGCTGCCGTCGGGGCAGGGGATGGTGTGGAAGCGTTAGAATGTGTATGGGGAGAGACAAGTGGTGTAGGTGTGGGGGAGGGGATATGGAAATAATGGGCGGGGAAGGTGGGGAAGATGACATCCGTATAATGTAAAGTATTAGTAATGAAATTTACCGTTGCATTGGTGAAATCTCGGATGAAAGTCATCAAACCCATTTGCCGCTCCTCTACCCGTAGGATTGCAGCAAGGATGTGGGCCGACTGGTCTGTCGGAGCGGTGGCGGTGGCAGCTTCAGGGGCAGGCTCGGTGGCAGGTTCCTCATCTGAGTCTGCAGGTGGTGCATTTGGATCGAAGGCGTTGATGGGTGTTACAGCTACGACCTCCATGAGGCTGGATATGTTATTGTCGGTCCAGCCATGACCTTGGTGTAGTTTGTCGGAGGGCTCCTCTGGTACAGCAGCACCGTGACAGAGGGCAGTGATGGTGAACGGCAGGCAAAGGCGAGAGTCGGAGCGGAATGCACAATCGATGATGATGTCCCTCATGTATCTGCCCACATTGATGGGCCTATTATGCATAATAGAGTGAATGAGGGCCAGCCGCTGTCGGTTGACTGTCGTGTGGTGGGACGAGGGCAGGATACGCTTTTTGATGAAAGCGTTCCACAGTTTTGCTTCGGGGAGGAGCTGCCCCCTATTGACGGAGTGGGGGTTCTTCTTGCTGGTAGTCCATGTTGTACCCGCCTCTGTCAGCTCCACCATGACAGCATCATAGGCAGCAACGTCGAGGGTGTTCAGAAATTGTTGGTGAGCATCATCATCGGGGCCAAAGAAGAGGCCGAACATATGGTTGATGTTGTTGGAGGTAAAGGGCACTTCCACTCCTCGGACAGTGACAGATGTCGTTGTTTTGCTATCGATGGCCTCGTAAAACTCCCGGACCAAAGTATCATTTAGCTCTGCCGGCTGTTCGGCAAAGTCCTCCCATAGCTGTGCCGTTATGGCCTTCACAATAAACGGCCGGAGTCTCATATGGGGAGCGTTTCTGTTGTATATGAAGCCACGCTCCTCCCATAATTCCTTGTTGGCGAAGGGTGACGCTGCTGCTGAAGAAGAAGCGGCAGCAGTGTTACGACGGGTCTGTCTCGACGACATTTTGGTTGCAAGGGCTGTGAAAGAGAGAAAACGAATAAAACTAAAGGAGAAAGCAAGAGAGAAAAACAGAAGTGATGAAAAATGAAAATGGGAAGGGGTTATATAGCGGTCGGGTTTCTGCCCATTTAATGCCGCAACGGCAGGCGGGAATAACGGGGCGGCAGATTGGATGTAGCGTGTCTGACGCGTCTGACACGCATTTATGCGTCTGTTGTGCGTCTTCCGCACGCTTTTGCGTCTGCAATGTCAGTCTGTTGACAGCCTGTCAAGTCCGTCTGCGGCGGCAGCCGAAACGACAGGTTACCATAAATGGGTTTTATTGGGCTGATGGATGGGCGGTGGGCTTGGTCCACTTCTTCTTTCCTTCTTGACTCCTTTATTTCCTAAAAACTGGAATTATAAAAACAAAACATTATTTAAATAAAATAAACCTAATTCCTAATAAATAATAATAATAATAAAATAAAAAAAATTAAAACTTAGGTTAAATTAGGGGTGCCTTGTGGGGCATCTCCTAAAGTAACCACTTCCTGTATTCTTGGGGCTTCAGTCCCCTGATAATGCTTGAGGCGCTGTCCATTGACTTTGAATTGGTGCCCGTCTTTTAATGATTGAATTTTGATGGCACCATGGGGAAAAACTTGAACTATTTGAAACGGACCCGACCATCTAGATTTTAGCTTTCCTGGGAAGAGTTTAAGTCTAGAATTAAATAACAACACAAGTTGCCCTGGGCAGAACTGTCGTGGCAGCAGTTTCTTGTCGTGCCACTTCTTAGTCTTTTCCTTGTAAATCATTGCGTTGTCGTAGGCCATTGTCCGTAATTCTTCAATCTCGTTTAGATCTAATAACCTTTTCTGGTCGGCCTTGTCCAAGTCCATATTCACTGCCTTGATTGCCCAATATGTTTTGTGCTCGATCTCGACAGGCAAGTGACAGGTTTTCCCATAAATCAGTCGGAATGGAGACATGCCCAATGGAGTCTTGAAAGCTGTCCTGTATGCCCATAATGCATCATTCAGAAGTAAAGACCAATCTTTCCTAGTTGGTTTAACCATCTTCTCAAGAATGTTCTTCACTTCCCTATTGGAAATCTCAGCCTGTCCATTGGTCTGTGGGTGGTATGCTGTTGCGATCCTGTGCTTGACACCGTATTTCTTCAAGGCGGCAGCAATTACCCTATTATCAAAATGTCTCCCTTCATCACTGATGATCGCCCTAGGGATGCCAAATCTAGAAAAAAATGTTTTTGTGCAAAAAATTTTGGACCGTTTTGGCATCATTCTTTTGAGTTGCGATTGCTTCTACCCACTTGGAGACATAATCCACTGCTAGGAGGATGTACAAATTCCCACATGAAGATGAGAATGGTCCCATAAAATCAATCCCCCAAACGTCGAAGATCTCGACTTCTAAAATATTCTGCAGTGGCATCTCGTTTCTCCTCGAGATGTTACCTGTCCGCTGGCACCTGTCACAGTTTTTGTAAAATTCCTGTGCATCTTTATATAGTGTCGGCCAGTAGAACCCTGACTGCAGCACCTTGGCAGCAGTTTTATTGCCTCCTAAGTGACCTCCATATTGTGAAGCATGACAGTGATGGAGAATATCTTCTTGTTCTTCTTGTGGTACACACCTTCTTATAACCTGATCTGCGCACATTTTGAAAAGAAGAGGTTCGTCCCAATAATAATGCTTAACATCATTTTGAAACCTCTTCCTTGCTTGATAATTAAGATCAGAAGGTAATATTCCGCTAACTATAAAATTAACGAAATCAGCATACCAGGGAAGGTTAGAAGACTTACCTGCCGCCATGGCTGTCGCGACAGCGATTGCGGTAGCAAAGAGCTGCTCATCTGGGAAGGTCTCCAGTATGTGTGTCTCATCTAGCGATAGACTCTGTCCCGTCTCCAACCTCGACAAGTGGTCTGCCACCTGATTTTCTGTCCCCTTTTTGTCTTTGATCTCAAGGTCAAACTCTTGTAATAGCAAGATCCATCGTATCAACCTGGGTTTTGCATCCTTCTTTGCGAACAGATACTTGAGGGCAGAATGGTCGGTGTGTATTATTACTTTCGTTCCAAGTATGTAAGAACGAAACTTGTCGATGGAGAACACCACAGCTAACAGCTCCTTTTCTGTGGTGGTGTAGTTCACTTGGGCGTCATTTAACGTCTTGCTGGCATAGTATATGACGTGAAACAGCTTATCTCTGCGCTGCCCAAGTGCTGCCCCGACAGCATAGTCACTAGCGTCACACATGATCTCGAATGGCTGTGTCCAGTCTGGTGGCTGTACTATGGGGGCTGTCACTAACTTTTCCTTCAGAACCTTGAATGCTTCAGTACATTCTTCATTAAAGTCAAAGGGTCGGTTTTGCTCTAGAAGATGGCATAGCGGCTTGGTGATCTTTGAAAAATTTGCAATAAATCTTCGATAAAAACCAGCATGCCCTAAAAAACTTCTAATGCCCTTGACTGTGGTTGGCGGCGGCAGCTTCTCTATGACCTCTATTTTGGCCCTGTCGACTTCTATCCCACGGCAGCTAATCTTATGGCCTAGGACTATCCCTTCATCTACCATAAAATGGCATTTTTCCCAATTTAGAACAAGATTAGCTTTTTCACATCTTTCAAGTACCTTTTGAAGGTTGCCGAGGCAGCTCTCAAAATCGTCTCCAAAGACGGAAAAATCATCCATGAAAATCTCCAGGAAGTCCTCTACCATGTCGGAGAATATTGCCATCATGCACCTTTGGAAGGTGGCAGGTGCGTTACAGAGGCCGAACGGCATCCTCCTAAATGCGTATGTTCCGTAGGGACATGTGAAGGTCGTTTTCTCTTGATCCTCCGGTGCAATAGCAATTTGGTTATAACCTGAATAACCATTAAGAAAACAATAATAAGATTTACCCGCTAATCTATCAAGCATTTGATCAATAAAGGGTAAAGGAAAGTGGTCCTTTCGGGTAGCTTTGTTAAGCTTCCGATAGTCCATACAAACCCTCCAACTGGTCACAGTCCTGATTGGGATTAACTCATTGTTCTCGTTGGTTATCACGGTCATGCCTCCTTTCTTGGGAACACATTGCACCGGGCTTACCCATTTGCTGTCGGAGATGGCGTAAATAATACCAGCATCTAACCATTTAATTATCTCTTTACGCACTACCTCCTTCATCGCAAGGTTTAACCGCCTTTGGGCATCAATAGTCGGCTTATGATCTTCCTCTAGGAGGATTTTGTGCATACATATTGCCGGACTAATGCCCTGAATGTCTGCTATCGTCCATCCAATCGCCTTCTTGTGCTGCCTTAACATGTCGATCAGCTGTCGTTCCTGTTCCTGCGGCAGCTTAGCAGAGATGATTACGGGCAGTGTGTCATCACAACCAAGATAAGCATATTTAAGCTGCCCTGGCAGGGGCTTAAGATCTAAGACAGGTGGTTCAACAGTAGAGGGCTTTTGGATTAAATGGTTATCCGAAGTATAATTCAAGGGTTCGAATAACTTACCTGGACGATGGTCTAACCAGTTTACCTCCTCATGACCTTCAGTATTAGATGTATCGGATTCAGAGGAGTCGCTGTCGTCGGTGCTGTCGTCATCGCTGTCGTCGTCACTGTCGTGACAGGCCTTTAAGTGGCTGTCGCAGCAGTGACCAAATTTTATATCACGGCAGCCCGACCTGATGCAGGGGTAGTCAAAGGTCACCTCAATGATGGCTTTGCATTCTTCGTCCACATCGGCATGTTTCATTGCTTGGAGAACATTCAACTTAATCTCTTGATCGTTCACGCGCATGGTGAGTTCTCCTTTCTCCATATCAATCAATGATCTTCTTGTGGCTAAGAAGGGTCGCCCAAGGATGACTGGTGCGTTTTCATCTGCCTCACAATCTAAAATAAGAAAGTCAGCAGGAAAAATAAGCTTATCCACTCTTACCAAGATATCTTCAATTTTTCCCTCGGGGTGAACGTAAGAGCGGTCGGCTAGCTGTAGGGTAACTGTCGTGGGCCGCGCCTTGCCAATACCTAGTTTCTGAAAAACAGATTTGGGCATTAGATTAACACTGGCACCAAGATCACAAAGTGCCTTACCCACAAATTTGTCGCCGATTACGCAAGGTATGATGAAGCTCCCCGGATCCTTCTTTTTCTGGGGCGGCTGCCTATGAAGAATACTCATGCAACCTTCTTGCATCCTTACCGTTTCAAATTCCCCAAGTTTAGATTTTTTCGACATAACATCCTTGAGAAACTTAGCATAACCGGGCATCTCCCTAACAGCATCTAACAACGGAATGTTAATATGAACCTGTTTAAAAATATCATAAATTTTTTTAAGTTGAGATTCATGCTTAGCTTGCTGTATCCGTTGAGGGAAAGGTGGTGGGGACGATAATCAGCAATACGCCCTTCCCACTGCATGCGAATCTGAGGACGATAATCATCTTTGTTCTCCTATGTCGCTTCTGCTGTCGTGACAGGCTCATCGGCAGCAGTCTGTTTATGATATGTCGGGGCAGCTTCCTCGGCAGGTTTATCCAAGGCGGGTTCCTTTTCTGTATCAGCTTCTTTTTCCGGCCCTGGTAGTTTCTTCCCACTCCTAGTAGTAATCGCCTTACATTGCTCATGTGGGGGAGGTCTAGCATTTTCAGTATTGCTAGGAAAACCTCCATTCTGCCTCGACTTAATATGTTGTGCACCTGACCCATTTGTGTCTCTAGAGATTTCAATGTAGCTTCATGGTTTGTCATCCTCATCTCGGTTTTATCTATAAAATTTTCCGTCTTCTTGACAAACTGATTTATATTCTCCATATACGTACCAGTCTGAGACATAAAAGTGGCCAGAGTCTGTTCCAATACACTACTCGTGGCAGGTGGTGGCTGCTGTTGCTGCTGCGGCGGCAAGTTCTGCGGCAGGTTCTGCGGCGGCAGCTGCTGTCGCGTCAACAATCTAGGACCCCCCTGATTCTGATTATATGCTTGCGGATTCAGGGCATTGTTAGGGTTACTCCAGGAAAATTTGGGATCTTTCCTCCAATTGGGATTATAGTTGTTGGAATTGTAGTTCGGCTTGTAATTTCCAACATATTTCCCCTCTTCTATATTTATAGGGCACTCATCCCTACTATGATTTCCCTCACAAATAACACAAACTTCCTCGACAGCAAATCCTCGTAATTCCTCTTCACTCAATAAGTGTTTCATGGCTTTAGTGAAGAATGCTACTTGTGATTTCATAGTGCTGTCGGCCTCATAGTCCTTGACAGCAAGTACCCGTTTACCCTCTCTTCTAGTTGTCGGAAACTGCTCCTCATTCTTGGCTAGATTTTTCAGAACTTGTAATGCCTCGTCCGGATCTTTATCCAGTAATAGTCCATTTGTTGCAGAATCAATGCGAATGCGAGTTTGTAAGTTAGCAGCATTATAGAACTTAGTTACCTGATTCCAGACAGGAAATCCATGCATTGGACAGTTCCGAAGAAGAGTAGTAAATCTGTCCCAGGCCTCGTGCATCGGCTCGTCATCTTCCTGTTGAAAAGTAGCAATTTCATTACGTAATCGCTCAGATAAATGTGAAGGATTAAAACGAGATAAAAATTCATGAGTTAGATCTGCCCAAGTCATAATAGAACCCAGTGTAAGTTTATTCCACCAAGTTTTAGCTCTATCCCTTAATGAATGAGGGAATAACCGAAGCCTCAGTATCTCCGGACTAACTCCTTGCAGTCTAAACGAACCACAGATCTCCTGGAACGTTTTGAGATGCTCCCTAGCATCTTCTGTCGCAGAACCACTGAACTGCCCGGCGTTGTTGATCATACTAAACATGACAGGTTTAAGCTCGAAGTTATCAACATCAATATCCGGCAGCGTGGTCTCCAGCTCTACATGATCATTCAGCATGTAGTCACGACATGACCGTCGTCCACCTGCTGCGGGCGGGTCGCCGACAGGTGGGTTATTATTGCCAAGGGGTGGTATGAAACCACCAGCAGGTTGGTTATGACCCATCTTCTCTAGTTGTTCCTCGAGATATTCGTTTATGTCTAGAAGTCGGCGAAGTTGTTTCTTGAGACTGAAGGAACGTTCGATTTCCGGATCTAATGGATACTCAGGATCTTCACCTCTTTTAGATCTGCGCATAAACAGGAAAACCTCGTGAAAAGCGAGAGTTGAAAACACAAAAGAAAAATTAACGAAAAATAAAAATAAAAACAAAAACGAAAATAAAAATAAAAACGAAAAGTGCAATAAAAGAAAGATGTAGTTATGTTGCCAATCCCCGGCAACGGCGCCAAAAACTTGTTGCGTGTAAAAGAGTCTATCGCAATTGTAGTGCAAGTGTACACGACGCAAGTAGTAAAGTGATACGAAGTATCGGATATCGTCTCCACAGGGATTGGGCTAATGACTTCACCTTAATTTACTGCACGAAAGTAAAAGAAATAGTTTAGAATTGTCACGAGAATAATAAGATAAAAACGTAAATAAAAATATTGAGTTATCAAGATAGAGAGAATGGGCTGGTATTGAATTGCTCGGTAGTGCAGGTATTGAATTGCTTAGGATCTCCAGTTCTGTCGTCGATCCCGTCGCCGACAGCACTTGTCGCGGCGGCTGTCCGTTAGCTGTCGCGGCAACAGGCACACCAACTCTGTACTTCAAGTTTGGCAAGAATCCCAGATCTGCCTTGCCCTATCCCTAGGCACAAGTCTGTCGATGATCACGTCTTTGATGATACCTCCCGGCGTGAATCGAAGGATGAACACCGATGTGTATGAATTCTTCTTTAGCCACTTAACCTTGCCCTATCCCTAGGCACAAGATAGTTCAACTATAAACTAGAGAACCCGCTCTTATTTCTTTCGTATACTTAACTCTCCCGATGCTAAGTAAATAGATAACCTCACAATGCTCTCCCGATGCTCTTGCAAGATATTAAAACCAAAATAAGAGAACTTGAAGTTTATTTTATTGAACTGAAAAATCCTAAAACAAAACAACCCTTGCAACTACTTTACAAAACAACCCGTGGCCCTAGGGGGAATTTAGAACATGTCGGTGACGGGTGGACGACAGGGGTTTTTGGTTTCGGTTATGGGGTATTCGGTTATTCTCCTAGGGTAAATCTATGCCCTTATATAAGCTTTGGGCTCAAGTTATCTAAGGTAACAAGGATTACAACTTTAATTAAAAGTAAGATTCTAATAAAGACTAAATCTCTAAAGACTCCTACTTTCCAGCCGCATCCTTGCTTTTAGGAATTTCCTCTCCTTGAGCTTTGGCTTGACATATCTTTTGATCCGGGGCTTGGAAAAATATGTGGCTTTCACACGACAGACGAGCAGATTTTTCTCTATCTATCGAGGTCCACTTTACTTTTCCTCTTCATAAGACTGCTGTCACCATACTGTCACGACAGGTCCATGGCAGCTTCGTCTTCTTCGTCTGCTTGTCCAGTTCAGCTCTCCTGCTTCTCTGCCCTGCGCCTGCCTTCAACATCTACTATGGCAGATACCTGCAAAAATAGCCATCTTTTAGTAGAATCCGTGCTTTTAATCCTTTTGTGATGTTTTACTGAAAACTAACCTAAATGTAATGCAATGATGCTTGAATGCAGCAGAAATATGGGTTAAAAAGGGTGTAAATAATAGAACTTTTACACACTCAACACACCCCCAAACTCAAGTTTTTGCTTGTCCTCAAGCAATTAAGACTTAAAAGAAAAATGAAAATTTTTGTGTTGGCCTTCAAACAGTGAACTGTCCCTTACCCGTCGCTCATTCTCTATGGCGGCAGCAACCTGTCGGAAAGGTTAGGATCTGTCTAGAATCTCCCTATAGTTCTCGTGCAGTGTGTGCATGCTTGTGAACAGTTATATGCTAAGACTCTCTTAGTTTCACTAGAATATTCAACTTCTTAACTCGAATTTTTATGCCAAAGTTTATTTTTTTAGAAGGCACATTTTTCATGCTTCTTTATATCAAAAAGGGAGAGATTGATAAACCTATTTGATTTTGATATAACTTAAAGAAAAATATTTTTGTACTTTGCAAAAATATTTTAAAGTCCATAAAGCTAAAAAATATTTCAAAGGGTTTTTGACATGTTTTAAATAATTTTAAATAGTCAAAGTGTCAAAAACGACATTGAATACCGGTATGAATGTCCTCATGTCGATACCATGTTGCCCGTACCGAAACCAACAAAAGTGTATCGATACGCCCTTTTGATTTCTAGTAGGCAGAATCAATGCAGGTACAAGTTTGGTCGTACCGATGCAGTGTATTGCGTACCGGCACCTCTGTGTAATAAAGGCTCCAACGACTCTTTTTTGTTTAAGGCATATACTGATATTAAAGTCTCATGTACTGATATGCCCTACTCTAGAATTGTATTTATGGCTGAAATTTATGTCATAACAGCTCTTAATAACCCTCAACGGTTAGAAATGGCCTTGAAATTATTAGAGGGTTTAAAAGACCGCTCTAAACATCCATGAAACATCAAAAAATCAACTACCAACATTCAATGAAATAGAGTGTTTTAGAGCTTAATTTTTTTATATTTTTTTTTTTTTTGTAGAACACACTTATGAGCTTAATTGTTATATACTTAAGTGTTAAGGTTGAGTGATGGCTTAATTTGCAAACACACAGCCTTGTAATGTTTTCCTAGTTTGATATCTTGTTTTCTCTTTGTAAGAGAATTTTTCAAATTTTTGGGGTTTAAGTTTTGAGGTTGTAAGGGTTATCTCCTTGAGCCCGAGAAAAAATAAAAAAAAAATCAATAGTAAACTTGAAAAAAATTCTTAATAGTGTGCTAAGGTAGTGGTTGTAGACTTTGATTAAAAAGTCGAACCATTATAAATTTTTATATACAAATTTTATTTTTATATCACTTCTACCACTGTCACTCAAAATCTAATTTATTCTCTTTAGTATTCGATTGATCGTTCGAACCTCTCAACACAAAGTAACGGACACATTGAAAGATGCGGAACAGGGCATCAATCTCTGTCTGAACAAGAAGAAGATTTCTTCGGAGCTGTCATACGTAGGAAGGATTTTTATTATAGATATAGAAATTGATTTGAGTTTTTTATGTTGGTGTAGTCCTTTGAGGCCCACAAAATTTCATAATCCTATTCCCCAACAGATGCTACATTCCATCATGCTATATCTTCTCTTTGAGTCAATTTGTTATATAATTTTAATTCTTTGTTTCAAAATTAAATATATAAAAGTTAGACTATTCATCATGAATCAATTTACTTGTGTGCTTTTTATAGCTTTTACAAAAACACTAACTAAATAATAAATGGTTAAGATTATATTTTTATTCATGTATAAATTAGGATCTAGTTATACTGTGTAAAACTTAATTACTACTACATTCTTTTTGGACCGTTGGATAAGAGTACTAAATAATTAAGATTATTTTTTTAAATAATAATTTTCAAATTTCTTATGATTAATCTCAACCATCTATTTACTTTTATCTAATGATAAAAAAATATGTAAAACTTATATAGGGTAAGAAGATCTCTCTATATATTCTAAAAGATCCTCCAACATCATCAAAACTACCTTTCCATGTTAGTGTTTTAATTTCATTTCTTGAAATGGTCCATCGGCCCCACCTTGCCTCTTCTCGTGCATGTGGGGTATTTGAACCGAATCCAAAATGTTTTTACCATTTTTAGATTCCTCCTATTGACCGAGAAGCTGGGTACATGGTCTAATTAAAATTTTCAATATTTTTCTTCACATAAATAAGAACACAGATACAAAGTATTATGAAAAGACCTTTCGAAAGCCTTCTAATTTAGGGTTAAAATTTAGAGGTTTAATTTTTAGGGTATAGAATTTAATATTTATGGCTAAAATTTAGGATTTAAAATTTAAGTTTTAGGGTGATAGAGTTTAAGAATTAAATTTTAAATTTTATAGAAATATTGTATAATTTTTTTTATATAACCCAAGTATTATATTCCATTTAAATTTAATAATACTCCATATTTTATTGGGTTTATTGGTATATTTATTAGATGTGGTGCGTTCATATTTCTTGCAAACTAATCAAATCCTCAACCAATGAGAAGGATACAAACCAGGTTTTGTATTTAGAATTGAAGTGTCATACTCATATAAGAATAAACATATGAACATATAAGTATAACACACCAGTTTGACATTAAAAGCAGCATGAGAATTGAAGATAAGCATGGTTTAAGAATAAAAAACTACCTCTGTAAATTATTTGATGAATGCTGCATTGAAGAAGAATGAAGGGTGTGGAAATATGTTGACAGTGGAGCTCTTGTTGCCTTGGGAGGAGCTTGATGGACTGGTGTTGGGATTGGGAATAGCCTTGCCCTTGTTTGAGGAACCAGAGCCACCCGTTTTTCTGGAAAACAAGTTAGCTATGCACTCAACCATCATCGTCTTCACCAGCTTTTTCTTCACAGGGAACACACTTCCTTTCACTACAACAAATTTATCATTTTATGACAAAATTTTTATATGACGTTGCGTATAACGTTACAAAAAATACTATAAATGTGACGTTTTTTTTTATTTTTGTCACAATTAATAAATAATGGTATAACTTTTTTGACAATTTTAAAGAACTTCATTGGTTTTCGTGACCATATGTTTGGCGCCTAAAATAATTTGGTGGGAAACATTTTAATGACATTTAGAAAAAAATACGATGACGTTATTAAATTGTCACCAATAAAATAAAAGTATTAGTGACGAATTATTATTACGACGATTTAATGTTAATTAGTGAGGTTGCAAATTCATCACCACTAAATTTTATTTGTGACAAATTAATTTGTCATATTTTAAAAGACATAAAATATGATGTTTTATCCGTGTAACAAAAAAATTGTTTAATGTGACGAAAATTACCCTTTGTCATTAATTATTATTAGATTATATCACTTAATGCTTAACCCTAAAACCTAAAACCTTTGAAAATAAAATTTAGTAATGACTAATTTTAAACCCTAAAACTTTCAATTCTAAACCTTAAATCTTAACCCTAAAACAATTATTTATTAACATTAAATCATATACTCCAAGCCTTATACTTTAAACCTTAAATTTATGTAATAATTTTGTATGATTAAAACTTTTTAAAAACAGCACAATGGCAAAAGTTGTACGCTTTTTCCCATAGAGCAAAAACATGCGGCGACATTAGTGTCTCTGGGTGGTTCGATCAGATTCTGAGACGGAGAGCGACAGCAACGCCGAAATGATATGGTGCTTATCCTGCAAAGTGGAGTAAGCTGCTTGCAACACCAGCACATGCAAAGAGTGTTATGAGGAAGCTAGCGAGACCAAGGAAGAACTCAAGCGTGGGATCACATATCTCAAATCCAAGGTAATCATTTTTTAAAAAATACTATTTTTATATGATTTGTTTTAATCTAAAATGAAATTGTTGAATAAGCCGCATAAATTTTAAAAGTAATGTAAACCCAGTTTTTATTTCTGAATTTTGATATGAGGACTTTATATGATTATATATATATTTAGAGAGCATGCTTTAACATGCTTTGGGTCTTCAGGAATCAGTATGATTTCATTTGTTGTTTATTGTTCAATGCTCAATCCATGTTAAAAGAAATTCATTGATGTTCTTAAAGGTAATCTTTTTTACTCATTTTGTGCAGTTGTTTTCAAAATTCACAAAACATTTTATTACCCTTTAAATGCACTCTTGTTGAAACAGCATAAAGGTTGTATGGTTTTGGTTTCTTCCAGGTATTGTTGTTACTAATGATGGAAATACCATCCTACATGAGTTAGATCTTGCACATCCAACAGCAAAGACATGATATTTCACTGTGCTTCTCTATATGATTTGCTTTTAGCATATGAATGCTGCCCCCACCCTTAATTTTATCTTATTTTGTGCTTATTTTTCTGTTGTTGGCCATGACAATCAATGCTTATATTTCTGTTGTTGGTCATGACAATCAATGATTGAATTGAGCCATATGCCAGATGAAGAAGTTAGAGATGGACAACATATGTCATTGTTCTTGGTATATCTTCATGCATCACAATGTTGTTTGTGTGCCATGTTTGATACTTTTTATTGTTCATTTATATTCTCAACTATAAAATGATTTTTGAGAACCAGTAAATTTTTCAGAAGCTTAATGAATTTTTAATTGCTTAGTTCATTTGGTTATCCTTCTTTCTTTATTTTTTTACTTTTGTTGGATGTTTAATCAACAATTGGTATAAGTTACCTTTAGTACTAATTTTTATGTACTCTTTGGTGCAGTTGATGAGAAGCTTCATGTTGTAGAAGCCTTTAATGAAAAATATCATTTCGCAGTCATTTGTCGAGGTAATCTAACTTCATAGTGATGCTAGGTTCTTAACCTCAGCTTTTGAATCATAAATTAGCATTTGATTATAGCTTGTCATGTTTTTTGCTCTTGCATTAGGTTATACTTCATGATAGGGTATGTGTAATGAAACTAAATGCAGCATTTTGCTGCTATGATTTATCGTTAATGACAGAAGCAAACACTAGCGTGAATTACGACTAGAAATGGTCATGAAATCTGCTTTGTTTATGTTAATGTTTATGGTAATTACACAGAACAGTAGATCTAAAATTTTCAACCCTGTTTTACTCGAATACTTGAGCTTAATTGAACCTTACTTTACATTTGGCTAACACCTTAGTTGACATTAAAAGTACTGCTCTGTTGTGTCTATATACTTCGGTATGAGCAAAGATATTAATCTAAGATTAAAGTATGAATCAGTAGCTTCTTAAGCCACTCAACTTTCCTATAGTATCTTGGAGCATTACATTAATACAATAAGAGAACAACTTGCCAATAGTCCAAATCGGTCCAGTTAGCGTGTTGCGGTAAAAATATCAAAACAACAATCACCATATTTTTTATTTGATTCCTTTGTTGCTAGTTGTACTTTATAGATCATATACCTCATTTTAGGGGCTGAAATTGCTTACTTTTTAAGTGTAAGAATAGTAGCTAAGTATGCCCATATCAGTTAGTTGTTATTTACATTTTTAATTTTAGTCCTATTAATGTCTTACTTGCTTTTCACGGTTTTAGACATGTTAGGATAATACA
The DNA here is from genome assembly GCA_958450335.1 of Hibiscus tridactylites. Lineage (NCBI taxonomy): Eukaryota > Viridiplantae > Streptophyta > Magnoliopsida > Malvales > Malvaceae > Hibiscus > Hibiscus tridactylites. The sequence goes on from OY288280.1 coordinate 77,787,088, forward strand.
ACAATGATAATTGTTATTGATTTAATTGTTGTAATTAATATGTTAATTATTTCTGCAGTTTCAATAGATAGCACAAACTTATCATCAACGGAGTCAAAACCGACACAAGGTTTGGATTGAGATTCCTGCAACAAACTATTCCACAAGTTATATTATTGTCATATTATTTTCTATTTATTTTATATTTAAGTTTATAGATATTTGTAAAAAATGAATTAGTAAGTTTTTTAGTCAAGGGTTTGTTTTTTAGTGATGTAATCAATTGTTAGCCAATTGTAGTATAAGTGACGATTATTTTAAATATATAAAATTTAATTTTTATTGTAAATATTAAAAGGTTTGATTTTTTTAATATTATGTTTTTATTTAATTTTTACATAAGAAAAATTGAAATTATTTTTATAACATAAAAGTCTAAAATTAAAATTTAAAATGTAAATCTAAATGCAATCTGGTTTCAAGCATGTGGGCAATTACAATGAAACTAAAAATGTGACATTTTTTCGTCACTATAAATTGAAGTCAATGCATTGTTGGTGACGATAAGAACTATTAATAACGAAATTTTATATAATTTGGTGACGTAATTAGTTGTCATCGAACATAAATTCTACAATGACGTTATACATTATCGTCACTCATACTACTATTAGGCGACAGTATATTACGTCACTAACAACATGACGATATTTTTTTCGTCACTTATACAATGAATTCTTTGTGTTATTGGTGACGATACAAATGATAAATGACAGAACTTTATATCATTTGATGACGTAAATAGTCATCACTGAATATAAATTATAATGTGACGTTATACATCAACGTCACTATATTCTTGGCAATACGTGACGAAAACAAGTACATCATCACGCTAGACATTTAGCGACGCACCTAGCGTGACAAACGTCGTAACATCAAGTTTTACGTCACAAAATACAAATAATGACGTAAATGTAAGTTTTCGTGACAACATTTTAGATGTCACTAATAAACAAATTTGTTGTAGTGTTTCTTCTCCTGGAACCAGCACGGTTGCCCTTTTTCAGCACCATCTGCCTCTCCTTCTCCACCCATGCTTCTTGTGAAGAGAATTGAGTTTAAACACATGGAGTGGAGGGAAGAAAAGACCAAAAGTGGGGAAACTTATAGGCTAAGAATGGTTGTTTAGATTCTCATTCTGCTGACATCATAATACGCCCAAAACTTGTCCCAATCTCACTGCACTCTAGTCTGTTACTGAGAGGGAGATAGTGATTCAAGAGCTGGCACTACAACAAAATTGCTTATTGGTGACATTGAAAATATTGTTATTAAAACTTACATTTATGTCACTATTTATATTTTATGACATAAAATTTGACGTCACGGTGAACGTCACGCTAGGTGTGTCACTAAATGTCAAATGTGACGATGTATATAACTTCGTCACATATTGTTAAACATATAGTGATATTATACATTAACGTCACCTTATAATTTGTATTTAGTGACAACAAATTTCGTCACCAAATAACATGAAACTTTGTCATCAATTATTCATATCGTCACCATTTATATAAAAATTTTAATGTATAAATGACTAAAAAATATATCGTCATAATTTATTTATTAAAAAATAAAATTATAAAATTACACTAAAGGTCTAAACTTTTATATAAATTACAATAAAACACCAACATTCTTCATAAATTACAATAAAGACAAATACGTTTTATAAATTACAATAAAGGCAAATACTTTTATAAGTTACAATAAAGGCCAAAACTTTAGAAATTTATAATAAAGGACACACTACAAAAAAATGTACGTATACCGACGCTTAGTTATACCGACGGACAATAATCGTCGGTATAAACGATATATACCGACGGAAAATAAACTTGTCGGTAAAAGGTCTAATTTATACCGACGGATGTAGTATATATCAGTATAGACAATATTTATACCGACGGAAGAAAGAAAACCGTCAGTATAGGTAAATCATATACCGATGCTTTTTTGGTGTGTCGGTATAGGTGTAGTTTAAAGCAACGATTATTTGTGGTCGTCGGTATAGGTATACTATATACCGATATTTTTTTGATGTGTCGGTATAGGTGTAATTTATATAGAAGATGATTTGTGGTGTCAGTATAGGGGGTTAACATTTTTTTACGTGTTTTAATTACTTCTGCGGTATAGAATTTCCCCAAAAGTTGAAATCCCTAAATTAGAATAAATGTTGAACTCTTCTCTCTCGCGCGCTCGTCGACGGTGGTGGCTTCGGTCGCCCATCTTGTATTGGCCTCCGACGGTAGCATTCCTTTCTGTTCGTTTCCAGGTATACTTCATCTGCGAGAGTTCTTTATTAATTTTGCTTCCTTTTCTATTTTCCCCTAAACTGAAACACATTCCTTAGAATGCGTTGGTTGGCCGTAAACAACCTTAAAAGTTGTTTGATTATTAAGTCAAACTATATTGCTTTCTAAATGTGTTCTCTTTTGATTTAAATTCTCATTCCTTTTATTCTTGATTATTCGTACATTTCTCTCTAAAAAGATCTGAATTTTATTGATATCGGCAGCCATGATTTCTTCGAACAAGATCAATTTCATCGATTTCTACAAGTTCAGATCTCTCATTTATCTTTTCCGTTCATCACACTTTTTTATATAATTTTCTGGTGATTGACACAAAAGAATGGGTCTGATCTGATCATTTTACAGAAAAGCACTAAACTATTCTCAATTTGTTATATTTGGATTGAATTGTGTTTGTTTATTTACAGGAAAACTAGAAACACATTGTTACTGTTTAGCGTTTGATAATGGAATGTATTCGTTTGAATAGTTTTTGAGAAACTATTGTTTGTTTGGTAAAATGAATGAGCTGAATTTTTTGTTCTTTAATATATTTATTTTTCATTTTTCTATTGAGGTTTAAGCACATGTGTACAGTATCTGGTTTATCACCATCTGCTGATATGCTTTGTTTAAAAAAATTTATATTGATAATCTGTTTTTCTAAAGCTGCTTTGTTTTCTTATTTTGCGTCTGTACAAGAAAATTCTTAGAGATTTGACGGAGGCATCGTTATCTGGTGCAGGCTTATCCATTATAGCAACACTCGCTATGGTATTTTTATTTGGAATGGTAAACGGACTTTTCTGTTTACTCCAACTTCAACTCGATCTGTTTTGAAATCTTGGCCTCTAGTTTTAATTTTTCATCCCAAAACGACATTCATGATTCAACATTCTTTTATCGTATTAGATGTTGTCATTTCATTTTCTTTGCACTGATGATAATTATCAGATATACTTGTAGTTTATTAGTTTAACTTTTGCCTTGAAATAAAGCAAATTCTTATGTTTTCTTCACCTACGCCCATGGTAATCAATGGATTTTTTTTGCAGGAACTGAATGATTATTTAACAGTCAGTACCACTACATCTATTGTTGTTGACAATAGTTCTAATGAGGACTTTTTACGCATTGATTTTAACATCAGGTGCATTACTTTTCTATAGCGATCTAATATATCAATGTTCTAATTTGATTACAATTTTTTTGTTAGTTAAAATCTTAAGATTTATTTGTCATTCCTTACCATATGATAATTTTTATGCTCCTTGGTGCTAGTGGAGTACTCGTCTGGTAATCTACTTTAGCATGCATGATCTTTCTCTTTAAGATGTCGAAGTATTGTTTGTTTAGCTCTTTAGCTGTGTAAAGTGGTCCTCAAGCATAACTTATTATACTGATATAGTTGCCAAATCTTCTAATTTTTGTAATCCGTTTTATGACTTTATATTCTTCATTTACATATTACCCCCTCTTTTTTCTTTTCTTAAGGATAAGTGAGCATTTTAATAACTTCTAATACACTTTATAATGTGGTATTTTCTTTGCTAGGACTTATTTTGTGAGGCCATTGTCTACCTTTAAACAAACACATTTGTTTCATTATTCTAAAAAATGAAAATAGCATTTTGAATGAATTAAACCCTTGCTTCTAATGAGTTTGAAATCTTAGGCCATATTTTTTTTGGGTTTCAAAAATCGTCTTGGGATAAAACTGCCAAGATAATAGAAGAGAGGTCTGAGAATACATTATTTTTCTTCCATGGAACAAATTTAGAAGTAATTTCTGGCAATGAATTTTGCACCCTTACTTTTTACAGATATGATCTAGAAACTGATGGGCGTATTCTTTTGGCAAAGTTGATTGCACTGAAGAAGTTGACTTGTGTAAGAGGTATTTTCTTATTTGATTTTATATCACGTATAAATTGATGCTTTCTTGTTTGAGATTATGAGTATGTATCATTATTTGACCATTAACCATATTGTTACATTCTGATCTTTTTTTTTTCTTTTGAAATGTACATTCTGATCTCTTTAATCATATTGTTGCATTCTGATAGATACATATTAATAGTTATCACTAAATATATTTAAATTATGCTTTCTTGCTTATTGTATGGAATTATTTATTGAATGTTGTGTTTTTCATTGCTTTTAATAGGCATCTCCTGATGCTGGCAGTGCTTTTGCGGCAATTAATTATATCAGTCGATCATTGCGTTCAACAAATCAACAGAATACAGATACAAAAGATCCAAGGACGCAATAGAGGATGATCTTTGAATTATTTTTAGCTTTTATTATCTACATTATTAAGAAACACAAATATTTGCTTGCACAGTTCTTGTTCTTGTAATAGACTCATACTTTTGTACAAAAGTTCTCATAAATCACAATAATGACTTATGTTTTTTAACATTAAAATAAAAGCTCATATTTTTACAAATTACAAAAAAACCCTAAAACTATACAACCATTTCAATTTGATTCATTCCTTAAAAATGTCAAAAACATGCTGCCAAATCTGGTCCACAGATCCAAAGACTCTGCTAGTCTCTATGTCACCGTTGCTTTTTTTTCGAGGTACCTCTCTGTCACCATTGTCTCTTGCTGATTTGGGTGCCTCTACTAGTCCTCTCTGTTTTTTAAATTGCTCCCCTCTCTCTATATAAACATAAATTATCATCAATTAAGGATATCAAAAGTTCTTATTATGAATTAAAAAAGAAAAAAAAAGACAAATATTTACCATATCCAATCTTCTCCAATTTTGATGCTGCAACTATAAACGCTTTTGATATATAATAGAGAGCACGTCCCTGTCACATGGATAAATTATCAAGATAAAAAAGATGATAGGTGAATGCAAATACCAAATGTTAAAGAAAAATAAAAAAAAAAGAATGATAATTATATGAAGACAAACAATAAAAATATATCCCTTTAAATTATGTTCACTCGTTAAAACTCCTTGTCCTCTTTGTTCTCATTATTGGATTTCTTTCTTAACTAGATATTCACTTCCAGGCGAGTAGTAAAAATAATCAAGACATCTGCAGACTGAATGGAAAACCAGTTTTGGTAATTCTTCAAAAAAAATGTTACGAGACTCAAATCAAATGAGTGTCCAGAAATATCATTTTATAATATAAATATAAAACTTGAAAAGGGAAAACAATATAACGAAACTTACAACTAGAGTTGCAAAGACATTTCAAAGCTCTGGTGCTTAATATACAGAACCATCGAAAATATAATACGCCAGCATCAGTGTGACTTTCTCTGCATTGTCCTGCTTTTGCTTACAAATGATAAAGAGATGTGGAACGATGATGTGTGAAGGTGTTCGAAAGATGAGGGGCGTCAAATTTGGAGTTCTAATTGGTGGTCGAAACATGTATATGTTCAGATTTAGAAAGGAAGTTGAAGACGTGGTGGCGAGGGTACAACTGGGCGGTGTGATTTGATGCCATCGACGACATTAAACAGAGGAAGGGTTGAAAACAAAAGGCAACAACATCAGACTAGAAGAAGGCAAGGGTTTTGAGGGGAGTTTTGAAGAGGCGGCTAGGGTTATAAGTTATTCAGAAAAAATAAAACATCGAATGTTTATTGATAAAAATAGGTTAAATTCAAGGTTTAACGATCCAACAGTTAAGAGTTTTTGAAAAGGGTTTTTAACTTATGAAAATCACAAAATTTACCCATGTCTATAATTGTCACAATTTAATCTCGTTTCTCACCATTTCAAAATTACTTAAATTTGAGGCCAAAATTTATTATAAATTTTTGCCACATGGTTCAAACTTTTAAAGATGTTTATCGTTGAATTATTAAAGATGGTTCAAAATTTATTATAATTTAATTATTCAATTTATTTCGGAGGTTTAGATGTTTTTATGCATCCTAAAATGTCATATTCGAGTCACCTTAATTAATATTTTTTTCCTAGCATGAGAAACAAACTAAGATATATATTAGGTTTTGTACAACATATTACAAAGATACAGTTGGCTTAGTGGTAAGTATGTTGCACGCCTTACCCAAGTCAACCCGGGTTTGATTCACACCAAAGGCATATATCTTACTATAAAATCGAGTCCGAACTCATAGTATAGTTGTCATTTATGTAGTTTGCCCTATATCTTACTATAAAATATGCCGAATCAAAATGTCACAAATAAAAACTATTAGTGACAAATTTACAATGTCATTAATTCAAATCAAATTTTCATAATAATAAATCGTCACCAATACTTCTATTTTATTAGAGACGATTTTAGAACGTCGCCATTTTTTTATAAACGTCATTAAAAGGTTTCCTGCCAATTTTTTTGGAGGGAAATTTTAGCTCCAAACATATAGTGACGAAAATTAACGACAACTTTTAAAATTGTCATGGAATATATACCATCAGTCACAAAAAGTGACGAAAAAAAGTATTCTTCGCGTTTATAGTATATTATGTGACGTTATACCCAACGTCATTTTGAAATTTCGTCACAAATTAATAAATTTGTTGTAGTGTGGATTGCAAATTTTCCCTAAAAATCTTGGTGAAATCAAGTTCTTTCTTGGGATTGAAGCTAAGAGGACTCCAGCTGGTCTATTTCTTTCACAAAGGAAGTTTGTCAATGAACTTCTACAGAAGGTCAACATGATTGACTCAAATTCAGCCACTACACCTATGCCTTCAAACACAAAGTTAAGCAAGATGGATGGTACACCACTGGACAATGAACAGCAATTTCGCAGTGTGGTAGGGGCACTACAATACATCATTCACACTCGACCAGACATTTGTTTTTCGGTTAACAAGGTGGCTCAATTTCTTCAAAAGCCTACAACTGATCACTGGCTTGCTGTCAAGAGAATCTTAAGATACTTAAGAGGCACAATCAACTATGGTTTATGGTTTCCTAGCCAAGTTCGAGACACGATTAACATCACAGCTTTTTCTGATGCTGACTGGGCTGGGGATGTAGATGATCGAAGGTCGATTTCAGGGTACTGTTTGTACAATGCAGGTCCCTTGATATCGTGGAGTTCAAAGAAACAACGAGCCATCTCTCGATCGACTGCTGAGGTTGAGTACAGGAGCTTGGCAGATGCTGCAGCTGAGGTAACATGGACAAAGGCAGTGGTTAGTGAAATGGGGCTGCAGCTTGAAGATATTCCCAGAATTTGGTGTGATAACACCAGCTCGGTGGCCATGGCAGCAAATCCAATTCATCATGGTAAAACAAAGCACATTGAACTGGATTTACATTTTGTAAGGGAGAAATTTGCTGCTCATGAGTTGCAAGTGAATCATGTTCCAGCCGAGTTTCAAATAGCAGATGTGCTAACTAAACCTCTACCAGTTGTGAAGTTTGAGTTGTTTCGAAGGAAGTTATCAGTCCTTGAGGATCAGGAGGTTTTCCCAGAGCTTAGAAACTAGGGTGAATGTTAGATATTATCATCCTCTACTCTTTTTGTTAGTTGTTGTTAGAGTAGTTAGGCGTTTGTTACTGCTGTTACAAGCAGTTGAGTGATGGTTAAGTGGTGCATCTTCATGTATAAATATGGAGCCTTTGTGCTCTTGTAAACCATCCTTTATGTTGAATGAAACTGAGTTTTATCTCCTTATCACTATAGTTAACAGATAGTGCTGACAACAACAACAACTCCAGTACCCACATCACAACGCAAGAAGATGACCAGAGCGATGAGATCAGACAAATAGGGGTCAGCTTTGCCTTTGGGCTGCTGCATCCACTTATGGTCTATTAATGATAGATTAAGGGCTTATTTTTTTGTTGCGTTTAGTAACTTAAAAACAATTAAAAAGTGTTTTTAGTTAAAATAGATTGTTTTTGGTTGCTTTTAAAACTAATTTTTCTACTCAAATCAAAAGCTAAATTATATAGCTTCTTAGGTGGAAAAAGCTAGTTTGACAATAAAATTATTTTTTTAACATTGTTATTTAATTATAATTTATTGTTAAAATAATGTTTATGCATACATAATTGTAAAATAATATATATTTTATAATATTTATATTGAGAGTAAAATTGTTTTATTTGTAATTTATTTTATATTTATTATTAATTTGTAAGTAGTATGTCCGTGTATAATTTACAATATACTTTATATTTTTAAATTAAATTTTTTATTATAATTGAAATTGATTTATTTCATATATCATAACATTAACTAATTTGAACATCATTCAATTTTTTTTACTTTTCAATATCATGTCTAAAATAAATATTTTATCTCCTCAAAATCACTTTTTGACATCAATGATAAACACTAACCAGCTTTTCAAAACTACTTTTTAACAGCTAATTTAAAAATATTTTTTTCACTATACTTTTTAAAAGCAATCACAAACTAAGCCTAAGCCTTAAGGAATATCATAAATGGAAATTTTGGTTCAACTTCAAACTTAGAATGACAACCGAATTTCTAAAATTTACTAATGTGGAAAGTTGAATACATGTGTATATTGTAACTCTAAAGTTGTACATTTGGGTTCATCATCTACGTAACCAAATTTGGCAAATGCCGACCATTCTTTCTCAATATTTCATGGTACGTTCCAATTCTTTTCATCACTAATATTCCATTTTCGAATCATTACTATATTGATTGTGTACGTAATCGGAATCAAATTCAATGTGAACATGATTTGAAGTCGCGGTCCATACTCCATTGTCATTGAATTTGAACCGCGTTTTATTTCTAGTTATCTAATTACGAATTATTGCTGAACCTAAAACTTTTCTCTCTAAAAGTGCTACGCCGCAAGGGTTTTTACTTTTTTTTCTTTGATTAGCTGGTGGTAGTACCAACTCTTTCTTTATTGGTTGCCGACTGTTAATGTTTATTATTTTACTTGTTTTAAATATATATATATATATTTTTTTAATAAGAATCTCTACTCTTATAGCACGTGTTTTTTCTGTTTTTATAGTACGCTTTTTATTGGCTTTTGTTGTTCGTTTCATTTGTTCTTTGGCACAATTTTAACATACATTAGCGGTCGTTTTGGTGCTTGATCATCACGACGCTAGTTTTTCTGATTTAATTTTGTCGGCGGTCCTAGAAAAGATTAATCCCCACTCGTTTGATGATTTATTAGCCGATGTAATCAAAACTGTGTAACGGAGCAATCTGCTTAATAGTTTAGTTCGCTCACCACTTCTTTTCATCCTGTAAAGTGTCTCATTTGGCTAGAGACAAGGTGATTTATAAAGGTTTATGAGTTTTGATGGTATGTTAATTTTTATGGAAGTGTTTGTTTTTTTGTACACATTTGTATGAAATGTTTAGTGGATTAGTCCTTTTTGTCCCTCTTTTTGATGTACTGTATTTGTAATATGTCTTTGTTAAAAAAAAAACAATGCTGTTTTTTTTTTTGTTATCGTAAGTTGGTGGTGTGCTCTGTTTCATTAATTAAAGTTTTAGTTTTAATTACTCGAAAAAAAACATTAAGTAAAAGAGCGTAATGGCAAAAGAGATAAGGTGATCTTATCACAAGAGGGGCCAAGTGAAGGGCGGCCAAGTGAAGTCGACAGTCGAAGAACCAAGGCCATCAACGTTGGGTATCATAAGTCAAAGTGTAGATTTTCAGGGATTTTGTTACCTTTAATTGTTGAGTGTGGGCGTGGCAACCCTTTCTCGTTTTTCCCGTTTGCTTGGGGAAAGCAGCCATCCGTCTTCACCTTTTCGAGTTTTTGGTGGTTTAATGTCTTGATTGTCTTTGATCTCATTATGCACGTGATCTTTTATGAGATGAATAAGGAGAATCAATTTTTTATGTTTGGTCCAGGTGTTATTTTTCATGCTGGATCTACTCTCGATTGCTTTCCAGCTCGGATTAATAGCTCTAATACGAGATTTCAGTTTAGTCCTGTTTTAAAAGAAGTGGAACTACTTGCTTTGACTCTCTGTCTAGTGGCACGTTTTCTCTCTGCCTAGTGGCACGTTCTTCATTTTTGTTTTCTCTTCGATTTTGGCTATGTCCTGTTTTTCTTCAGAAAGTTGTCAAAATGAACGATATCGACTCGGATCTCGCTTCGCTATCAATTCAAGGAGAGGAGGAAGAAGAATTAGCAATCCAAGGTGTTGATCCTCATCAAGGTGTCTCGTTTGCCCATTGTTTTGTTGGTTCTTTCCTCACTACGAGCGTCGTCAACTTCATGTCTATGAGAGCTACACTTGCAAATGTTTGGCATCCGATTTGTGGCATTTCAGTTTTGGATCTAGGCGAAAAACGATTTATTTTTCGTCTTTTTCATAAAATAGATATTGATCGAATATTAGAGAATAGGCCTTGGTTTTTTAACTCCCACTTGTTAATCACTCATCGGTTAAATGAGGGTGAAGACCCGTTGACAGTCCCTCTTGTCTCTGTGGATTTTTTGGTGCTGGTACTTAATTTGCTGTTTAGTTTTATGTCTACAAATATGGCCAAACAGTTGGGTAACTTCATAGTAAGTTTTGTGGAGTATGATTCCAAAGACATCTCCCCAGGCTACAAGGGAACAATGAGAATTAGAGTATCTCTGGATGTTCGTAAACCATTGAAACATAAAAAGAAGTTGGGACTCCCTTCTGGTAATTCTACTTTTGTTTATTTCCAGTATGAGAAGCTTAAACTTTTTTGTTTCTTATGTGGTAGACTAGGGCATGGAGAAGGTTTTTGTCATGTTCGCTTATCCTCTGAAAATCAGGATTTACCGTTAGAATGGGACATTTCCCTAAGAGCCCCGGCTCGGAGAACTACAGCTCCGACGAGCATCTGGTTACGAGATGAATCTCCGGCCAACTCTCCCCCCATCACCGAGAACAATGTGAACACATTCCCTAATTGGGCTATTTCAGGCAACCGGGCACCTTTTGTGGCACAATCTTCGTATTTGGATAATGTTGGGCATACCATAACTCAAGGGGTAAATCCAAGATTCTGATTTCCTCCTACAATTCAGGAAATTTGGGTAAGCATAATTCCGGGGATTTTAGTGCTCATCCTATTCAAGGCAATTTGACTGATACTCCGGGTCAATCTATTATCAATCCGATTTTTTACACGGAAATGGGGCTTGATGGTGAACATAGCCCATTGTCAGAAGTGGATGGGCTGAAGTGGCAAAGGAAAATTATAAATGTAACTTCAGGAGTTTTTGATAAATTGGATTCGAATGAAGCAAGCAATTCTGAATCGGCATGCCTGGCAGATGTGCAGGCCAGCCGGGCCCAATGAAGTTTATATGCTGGAACGTCCGGGGTTTGGGGATCCTCGGAACGTACGACGTCTCCGACATTCGTTGAGAGATTTTAACCCCTCTGTAGTTTTCCTTATCGAAACAAAACTACATGATAATAGAATGGCTCGTATTCGAAAGTTATGTGGATTTCCTCATGGGGTCGAGATGAGCTTAGTGGGTCGTAGTGGAGGACTCTCGTTGGCATGGAAAGACTCTGTTTCCATCTCTCTTCGGTTTTTCTCGCCAAGACATATCGATATTATTATTGATGAAGATACTAATGGCAATTCATGGAGGTGTACTGGTTTCTATGGTTCTCCAGAAGAACAGTTACGTGAAGCGTCATGGGACTTGCTATGTCAACTGAATGATAGCCCGAATTTCCCTTGGTTGGTCATTGGAGATTTTAACGAGATCATGTTTGCTAATGAGAAGAAGGGAGGTCTGCGTCGAAGTGAGAGGCAAATGGAAAGATTTCGAGTTGCATTGTCTGACTGCTCTCTTACCGATATTGGGTACAAAGGCAACTAGTATACTTGGGAGAGAGGTCGTACGCAAGCTAATAACATCCGTGAACGCCTTGATAGAGGAGATGCAAATGGTAACTGGTGGCACCTTTTTCCTGATTTCACCCTTGTTCATTAGACTCGCTCCATCTCGGACATTGTCCTTTACTGTTGGACACATTAGGTGCGATCAATCAGGCACACAATTGGCCCATTAAATTCGAAGCGTGCTGGTTGGCTGAAGAATCCTGTGAACTAGAGGTGATTAAACTATGGGATGAATCTACAGGAACAGTTCCCTCGAGACTACGTCATGTTTGTACAGGTTTGAACAAATGGTTTAAAGAAATAAGGCGATTAAAGTCTATAACCACGACGGATTTGCGGAAACGATTAGATCAGCTGTGGGACCAAGAACCTAATGATGAAGTTCTGGGTGAGATAATAGAAACGAAGTTGTCTCTTAATATAGAAGCGGATAAAGATGAAATCTATTAGGAATAGAGAGCACATGCGAACTGGTTAAGGAATGGTGATCAGAATACATCCTTTTGTAACATGTTTGCTTCGAGCAGACGCCGAAAAAATAAGATAAGAAAGATTGAGGACTCAAATGGTACTGTTGTTTCGGATAATGAGGACATTCTCAGAGTTGCCTTGGATTATTTCCATAACCTTTTCTCCTCTCAAGGATGCTCTAATATTGACTCTATTCTGGATGGGTTAAATGAATGCATATCTCCACAAATGAATGAAGCCTTGAGTCAACCTTTTACTTATAAGGAAGTTTGTACGGCAGTTCAGTCAATGGATCCGCTTAAGGCATCTGGTGCTGATGGTTTGGGGGCTGTATTTTATCAAAAATTTTGGCATATTATAGGGCGAGAGGTAGCTGAATTTTGTATCTCGCTGGTTCATGGTGAAACGGATTTTCATGAAGTTAATAGCACATGTATCGTGCTCATTCCAAAGGTTAAGGACCCTTCGAGTATGTCCCAGTTTCGCCCCATAAGTCTTTGTAACGTGATATATAAGATTGCATCAAAAATGTTAGCGAACCGGTTCAAATGGTTTCTGGATAATTGTATCGATGAGGCTCAATGTGCTTTTGTGCCATGAAGGTTGATACAGGACAATTTTCTCTGAAGTTAGATATGAGCAAGGCTTATGACAGAGTGAAATGGCAATTTTTAGAGAAAATGATGCTGAAGATGGGATTTTCCGATCAATGGGTCTCTATTATAATGAATTGTGTTCGATCAGTTTCTTACTCTGTGAGTATTAACGGAGTATCAAGCTATCCTTTTGTTCCTAGCTGTGGTTTGAGACAGGGGGATCCACTCAGCTTTTACTTATTTTTGATTTGCAGTGAGGGTTTATCTACTCTTCTTCATATGGCTCACTCACAAGGGAGGGTTAAAGGTGCACGTATCAACCGTTATGCCCCGGTTTTAACACATTTACTTTTTGCTGACGATTGTTTAATCTTTAGTGATGCTACATCGGCTGGTGCTAACGCTATTAAGGAAATTTTATCAGCTTACGCTGAGAGTTCAGGTCAACTGGTCAATTGCGATAAATTCGGGGTCTTCTTCAGTTCTAATGTCTCGGATGATAATAGAGGAGATGTTTGTCGGATCCTGGGAGTTGAAACTCTGACAATCTAGAGCGGTATTTAGGCCTGCCTGCATTGGTGGGAAGGAATAAGATGAATGCTTTTAAGGATTTCAAAGACAAATTTGAGAAGAAGAATTCGAGTTGGAGTATCCGTGATCTTTCAATCGGAGGACGTGAAGTCTTTATCAAATCAGTCCTCCAATCTATTCCCACATATGCTATGTCATGCTTTTTGATTCTGAAATCGCTCTGTAAACAACTCGAAGCTTTGATGGCTCATTTCTGGTGGTAGAAGGCAGCGGGGAAGAAGGGCATTCATTGGTGCACATGGCAATTTCTGAGTGTGGCAAAGGATGATGGAGGTGTTGGGTTTAAAGACCTAGGCAAATTTAACATAGCCTTATTGGCTAAATAAGGCTGGAGACTTCTGCAGAATCCAGGTTCTTTAGCTGCCCGGATCTTTCGAGCAAAGTACTACTCAAACTCTGATATTTTACACTTCAGATTGGGATCGAACCCTTCTCTCATTTGGAGAAGTGTTTGGAGTGCTAAAGGCCTACTCGTGTCTAGTCTTAAATGGCGAGTAGGGTCAGGACTGAATATTTCTATTTGGAAGGATTTTTGACTTCCAGGAAATTCGAATGGAAAAGTTGTCACTCCTAGAGTTGATTCAGTATCAACTGTTAATCACTTGATTCATTCTGATTCGAATGAATGGAATACTACACTAATCCGGGATATTTTTCTTCCTATTGACCAAACTGCTATTCTTTCTATCCAGCTTCTATTAGTTCCACAGTATGATCGTCTTGCCTGGAGTGGGGAGAAAAGTAGAATATATTCTGTTCGAAGTGGCTACCATCTCCTTCAAGATAACACTTCTATTAATCCTATACACAGTGGTTTTTATAAACAATTATGAAACCTCAAATGCCCATCCAAAGTTTGTATTGCATTATGGAAATTCAGCCACAACTTTATTCCTTCTTTTCACAATCTATATTCAAGGAGAATTTCGACTACTTTTAACTGTCCTAGATGCAGTCAGGAAGCAGAGACAATTTTGCATATTAGCAGAGATTGCTACTTTGCTATGAGTGTATGAGATACCCTAAATGTTAAATGGCCATCAGAAGTTCATCATTATGGTTTTTTGGATTGGTTAATGTGGATATTTGAAAACATTCAGAGCGTAAGCAATGAACTGATATCATATACAATATGGTCTCTATGGCATGCTAGGAATAAATTAATACATGACAATGTATGGCAAAGAGTGGAGGAGTTGATTACCTTTGTTAAAGGGTACGATTATGAGTTTCGCTCTCTTCGATTTACGCTCTCCCACCCGAATTCAAATGTGCTTGTTAAGTGGTCCACCCCTCCTCAGAGGTGGGTTAAAATCAACAATGATGCAAGCTTTGTTTTGGGCGCAGAGAAGTCTTTTACTGGAATGGTTGTTAGGGACGCTCAGGGGCTGGTGCAGGGTGCATGCTACAGAACTGTCTTTCACTCTCCCTCTTCTTTTTCTACAGAGGCCTTGGCGGTGCTACACGGTCTCAAGTTTGCCCAGGAGCTGGGTTTTCACCAAGTTGTCCTCGAAAGTGATTCAAGAACATTAATCAGCGAGCTAACGTCAGTAGATGAGGACCTTTCAGAAATCAGACCCATTACCTGGTCAATTAAAGCGGTTACCGGTTTTGCAACCTGTAAATTCCAGTTTATCCCCTGCGATGGCAATCGAACGACACATGCAATGGCTCAGGAAGCGAGGAACAGTTCTGAAGATCGCTTCTGGGTTGAGAAAGCGCCGAAGATGGTTTTGGATTTGGCGGCCAACGACAGGAGACTTTCGGATCCGCCTTGAGTGGTGTCGTCGACTAGGGTTAAAGTGTTCGGGGAATTCTTTGATCTTCTTCTCCTTCCACCGTTACGCTCACCGTTCCCATCTGAGATTTTGTGGAAGACGAACCGACTGGCTCTGTTTATCTTTTTGGCTTTTCTTTATTTCGTTTTTTTTTTTTTTTTTTGCTTTGCTTATCACGACAGTGGTTTAGTTATTATCTTGTGTTTTGTCTTTATTATAATAAAGGTGTCGGTCTTTACTTCAAAAAAAATAGAAGTGTAACTCTTTCCTCTCTCAAAGTTGTTCTTTGCTTCTCGGCCGCCTCCCAAGCCTCTTTATCTGCTGGACTGGCCTTCTTTTCGAAGTTTCATTTGCTCGATTTGTTTGGATGCAACAACTGGTTTAGCTCATTGTTTAGAGCCTCGTCGTCTCGTCTTGCAGTTATCTCTGTAGTTTCTGTTGGTGGTCTTCCGGTGATGCGGACTGAGAACTTTATGGTTCAAGCAGTCATCTCAGATCAATGAGCTCTTCCGGATCAGATCTCCATGTCACCGGATCTGCGGATGGCAACCGCTCGATTTGTGACGGCCACTTGTTTCATGCTTGTATTTCGGTTGTTTTTCCCTTATCAGTGTAGGGTGTCCTTTTGGCATATGTTTGCCATTATCTACACCGACTTTGTTGTCGTTGTTATCTCGGACTTTTGTCCCAATATTCTATGTTGGCTTTTTATGTGGTAATATAATTCCTTTCTTTTGCATTAAAAAAGCTTCCTACAATGTTTCATAAATTAACACGTGCCACTACTTAATCAGCCCACAATTGAACCAATACACTTGTTTTTTTTTTCTCTCTTTGTTTCAGCTCTGCTTTTAATTTTTCCCCCAATAAAAACCTTGGTTTTTCATCACAATTGAGCACTAAAATCGACATTATTTGGTGTACAATAGTGCAAATCATTGTATTAATAAATTGGAGTGAGTTCTAGTTAGTATCTCCAATTTTCATTCTTGAATAAGATAGTGAAGCTGCTATTAATACAATAGTGCAAATCATTGTATTAATTTGAAGCTTGGAATTCGTTTCATTTTGTTTTTTTTAACAACTCCAAAAAATAAAGAGAATTGGTTTCATACTAACATATTTTATGTTATTTTCAAAAGAAAACGGACAAGTGTGAAGATAAAATTTTATGCTACATATGTACAATTAGTTTCTAAGCCTAGGATTCAAATCCAAGTGCTTCAGAATAAATAGTTCTAGAACCCGTGGATCGAGTGGTTCATGTATACATATACTCGTTTAAATTGCTAAAAAAAATTAAACAAATATTATATTATAATCACACCAAAATTATTAAAAAAAATAAATGGTTGTAATGTTACACTGACATTAAGATTAATTTTAATGTATTTAATAAAAAATATATATGTAACACGAACTATAACTTCAACGTTAGTTCAACTTTAAAACTTTTTATTATTAATCAATAACAAATATTTGTTATGAATAAAACAAAGAAGAACAAGAATAAGAACAAGAAGAACAAAGAGGTGAGAGAAAGATGGAGATTTGTATTATTCTCAAATATAGACTTGTATACAATGCTTTCAATGAATCATCTATTTATAGGCATAAGAAGTACATAATACATTAAACTCTAATTCATAGAGATAATATTCCTAATAATAAATAAATCAAACTCCTTTGATAAAGTTCTAATCATGATAGACATCCACATAGATAAATATTCATAACACTCCCCCTTGGATGTTTATGAAGATAATGTGCCTCGTTAAAACCTTACTAAGATAAAAACCTAGTGGGAAAAAAAATTCTTTAGTGAAGGAAAAAGAGTACACACATCTTTGATACGCATAACATATTGCCTCATTAAAAACCTTACCAGGAAAACCCATTGGGACAAAACCTCGGTTAAGGGAAAAAGAGTGCAACGCGTATTTACTCCCCCTCATGCAAACATCACGGAAGATCTTTGAATCTTCATAATTTAATCTTGAATATCATTTTTCTAAAGATTCTGAGGGATGAAACTTTGGAGTAATATGTTTCATGATGTATCCACTTTCAAACTGAGATATACATCTTGTGTTATCTTCACACAAGATAGCTTTTATCATATCTTGTAAAAGTAAATCCACATATCTTTTGGATATGTTGGGTAATTAGTCTTAGCCAAACACATTTTTTTGACTTGCCTCGTGCATAAAAATTATTTATACGACATTTGAGGAGGCATCAACGAATGTTTGAAGATCTAAATGTAATGATCTTTTTATATTCATAGAAATTTCTTGACCAACTAATATATAGTGCTTCAAGACCAAGAAAATATATAATTATCTTTATTCACATCCAACAATCTTACAACTATTGGGATACTCAATAGATATGCTCTATTCATATTGAATCTTCTTTAAGATTCTTTCAGCTTATGTCTATTTATAGACAAAAGAAATATATAAAAATGCTCGATCTTCAGGTCGATATAAACTTGATGTCAAGATTCAAGTACTTGTATTGAAAGTACTTCATGAGTTTCCAATTTGAAGCTCTTTAGGAGTTCTACAATTATCATAATGGATCTTGATCCAAACTCCTTTATAAAATACATAAGGAAATCTGATCATTCTTATAGTATTTTCTCAATTAGTATTCACTAAGGCGATTATACCAAATACGCCAAAATATTCATGAGACATGTCTAAATAAATTTTCTCAGAAATTTCCAAATGCTTATAGCATTTTAGATCCTTCAAGGATAAATATGGATCCACAAATAATTAGACGCATGTAAAATTTTCAAAACTGCCAAAGTAATTGCATCCACCATAAAGTAATTAAAACTTTTCATAAATCATAGTTCAAGTCGTATTTACGACTACTTATTTGTGCCTCACTTGCATTACACCTTTAGGTGTTTGGACTGCTGGTCCAAATGCTTCTATTTTAGAAGTTCAAAGCGTCTTTCAACATTGGCCAATTCAATATCTATACTTCTGGATAGATTTTATACAAGATCCTCGATTTCTTTCTTTACTTCTATAGAAGTATTTTATGTAAAATTGTTTGTAAAATCGTTGCCGACAACTTTCTAATTTTCTGGTTCCATTCTCGTAATGACATAACTCATCGAGATCTCTTCAAGATTTCAATCTTTATTTCAGGTACCTGAAACTCTTATAGAGTTTTATTATTTGTTATGTCTTGGGTCTCTTCAGGAGCACCCGCCTCCAATATATGACCATCTCATATTACTTTCTATTTACGAGAATTTTGATCATTGGAACCATTTCAACTATCATGCTTCAGGCATGATTTACATTCTCTCGCTCTAACATGTAATTTAAACTTAGAGCATTTCAGCTGCTATATGAGACTTAATTACTCTCATTGGGTCGGTAAATATGTCTAGCAGTTGACATGTAATAACATGAATTATCTTATGAACTTCTAGTTCATATACGATGATCTAGATAATGATAATTCATTTTCCTCTATCCAGCTGATTATTATCTCCCCCTGATGTTGAGAAAAATCATGTCATAAATGATTCTCCAATTAATGTTTAAGAATTTAAACATAAAAGAAGACTCGTACTCAATATATATTCTCAACCCTTTTTATTTACCCATTTTGTGCGTTGTGGTGGAGCAATTCATATCGCACATTCAAAAATCATAAAATGGGAAATGTATGGTTTCTGACCAAAAACCAATCATAACGGGGAGTTTATTATAACTCGTTGGCTTGATGCGTATAAGTGTTGCTATATGGAAACACCATATAAATAATAACTCTTTTGTTCTCATAGTTTAGCTATTAAATAGGAGGCATCCAATTGAAATTTTGCTAAACTATATTTTTCATAATCAATAGGCTTTGTAACAACTGATATAGCCTAAAACATAAACCCACTAGCTTTTCAAGACAAATAGTCTAACTGCATAATCTGAATCTTTTTAAAATCAATCTCACAAACTTCTGGTTGTAAGTCGATAAAACAATGTAGATGCATCTACTAAAATCATATAAAACTTTCCACATTTGTGGATATATGGGCCTATATTTCGTTCAGATATGCAAGACATGCAGTCTTAACTTCAGTACAAGAACTTTAAGTTCTAATTCTTTTGGTAAGTGGGATCATCTATATTCTTTGAGAACAAACAACACAAGAACTTCATGTTCTTTTAGTAAGTGGAATTTAATCAATTCCTTTAAGCAACACAAGAACTTCACGTTCTTTAATAAGTGAAATTTAATCCATTCCTTTGAGAATAAGCACCACAAGAACTACAAGTTCTTTTAATACATGTGCATGTAAATCTCAATAATTTCTGCACCATTATTGATCAGGATGGTCTAACCGATCATGCCAACTATATATATGTGTATATATCTCTGAATTTGTAAACTTCTTGTTTATCATAACATGTAATTCAATCTTACTCGTACATGTCTAGTACGGCCATCAAAATTGTTCCTTTAAATAGGAATATATTTAGCTCTTTCGGAGCTTTCAATTGAAATTATCTTTTGGTAGCAATATATAGCTCTTCTAGAGCTTTCAACTGACTTTTTGGCTACCAAAACTTATATCCATATTGGCTTATTTCAAATGCCAATTGATAACATATGTTATCTATAATTCCCAAAGGGATAGTTTGCGAAATCATATTGCTCTCTTTATGACTTTGACGAGTATAACGCACTGTGAATATGGAATAAAGTTTCATTTGACAATAACATATTTGCTCAACCAGAGCCTTTTGTGATATTAGTACTTCCGGATATAGTACTCACATTATTCCCTTGCATTTTAATCGAGAAATGCATAATTGTGCACCTTTCAAAATGTGTTTTGTTTCATTTACTTCAGGTAATGAAAATATGTACTTTGTATCATTCCCTTCGAGGAATGAAAAGTATAAAATATAGCACATCATATCAAGACGATTATCTATCAGAGATAAACTTTCAAGTGCTCTTCCGAAGTATTGATATTTTAGTACTTTGAGAAATACTACTCATATTTCCCCTTGCATTTAAATGGGAAAAATATTTCTTATGCTTAAGTACAATATGAGTACTTGCATTATCTGCTAGGCATAAATAGCCACAATTCTAGGCATAAATAGCCACAATTCATTGTATATTTTATTCCGGAAGTAATCATATTCTTCAAATAATAAATTAACATAAAACGTAAATAAATAATATGTGAAATAAATAAACATAAAGCAAACTAACATAAATAAATAATAAATAAAACGAATTAACATAAAAAAATAAAAAAAATCAATTATTCCTGTTAGAGATTATAAGCGAAATAAAATAAATGGTAAATTATCCCCTTCAAGGGTGATGAGAAAATTAACAATATCTAATTGAGTTGGACCAATAACGCCATAATTATTTTCGCCAAAAACAAATTTTGTTTATATTTTATTTCATTTATCATTCATAATTATGGATAAAGTCCATAATACTTTGGCGTTTGACAAGTACGAAACCAATGGTTTATAATATCACATTGGTAAAATGATTTCACTTCCTTAGAATGATCTTTATCACTCTTGTCATCCTTATAACTTCGCTACCAGCGAGTAGAAGTATTCTTAAAACGACTATATTTTTCATGTGTATATTCATAGCCTCGACCACGACCACAACTTTTAATGTGATTTTTTTATTCCTTCCATAATATAATCTCACATTCACTTCAGGGAATGGAGTAGAGCCAGTGGGCCTTTAAAACCTTTTTCACATATCCTTATCACAGAGAACAAAGATTTAATCCTCGTACGCGGCATTGTTAAACATGTCCACAAGGTCCTTTAAAAACCTCCTTTGAGACCAGTAGCCTCGCAGAACGGGATGTCCAGCCAATTATACTTGGATTATATCGAAATTATGTCTCTAATTGAATAATGATTTACCATGTTTGCATTCACTTCAGGGAATGAAACAGATCCAATAATCGCATGGAATAAACATCATGCTTGCATTCACTTCAGGGAATGCCCATCATTGATAATTGCATGAAATAAACATCATGCTTGCATTCACTTCAGGGAATGCCCCATCATTGATAATCGCATGGAATAAACATCATGCTTTGCATTCACTTCAAGGAATGCCTCCCATAAAACTTTTTGGATCAAGAAGAATTTTCGTAACTTGAAATTGGGAGAAGTCTATGGTCAAGTTTTTCAACGAAGAAAAAATATTGCTTTCGAGCAAATATAGACTTTACAATAATCTTCTTGTAAATTCAAAATCATCATGATTTATCGCACTTTAAAATAATAATATAAAGAATAAAAATAAAACCAAAATTTACCGATATTGATTTTTCTCTCGTGGACAATGGAGACATAGCATATGACCGAGATAGCTTCTCATAGTCCATTTATATCACCTCTTTCCAAGCCATTTAAGCATATCATGTAAAACTCAAAACACGGTTAAAAATATTAACTTTTACCAAATAAAATGATATAAATAATAGTATGAAAAATATCAAATGTAATCATATAAGTAAAAGTATGAATAAGCATACCGCTAATTAACCCTTTTAGGAACAAGAGAAAACACACGTAATTTACACCAAACGCAACCTCTTCGTCTCTGTCGATTCGTCTTTTGGTTTGTGAGAAGCCACAAATTTATCTCTTTCCAATGTTTGAATAAAATCAAACATACTTTCAAAATTTTCAAAAATTAAAACAAAATTAAAATATAAAGAGAAAGAGAAAGACAATCGATAACTAAAAAAAATAAGGAGAAAAAAAACTTATCTTTGGTTTATTCTATAATCGAATTCTTCCCGATAACTTCTTTTGAATTATAACGATGAAGACCTCAGTTGATTAGAGTCTCGTGCTGATAACGTGTTATGAATAAAATAAAGAAGAACAAGAATAAGAACAAGAAGAACAAAGAGCTGAGAGAAAGAGGGAGATTTGTATTATTCTCAAATATAGACTTGTATACAATGCCTTCAATGAATCATCTATTTATAGGCATAAGAAGTACAATACATTAAACTCTAATTCATAGAGATAATATTCCGAATAATAAATAAATCAAACTCCTTTGATAAAGTTCTAATCATGATAGACATCCACATAGATAAATATTCATAACAATATTTTAGTTGTGTGTAATAATTGTGCATTGTTTTTTTTTTAATTTTGAAATGCTCAGATTTTTTTTAATAGTCTTAAAGTGATTATAAGGTAGTATTTTTTAAATTAATCACAACGTTCATATTTTTTTTAATTTTTTAATGTGCCACACACCTTGCAAACAAAGCGGATTAAAACTCGGGTCTTTAGGATGAATAGCATCCTCTTTTTCACTGAGACCACTTGTTGAGTTCATTAAATCTTGACTTAATTTTTTTTTATTGAACATTGTGATTAATTAGATGATCCTGTGACACTATTTTATTAAAATCATTTATTAATTGAAGAAAACGTGTAAAAATGAGATAACATGCTAATACATAAAAATCGTACCGATCAAATACAAATCGTATAGTACATAGATTCAACATTTATAAATGGTACATCCTAATAATAGGACAAGTTTAGAATAAAATCAATCCTTAAAAGATTATTTCATCTTTTAGCTTTTTGGAGGAAAAAAATATATAAACAAGTCCGGAGTACCTAAAGCCTACCAAATTCATGTTTTTTCCCCCTTAGTTCATCATCTTTTCCTTTGTCCGTTAACTCATTTTGTTTTATTTTTCCCTTGTCTTTTCGTATATTCCATTTTTAAACTATATAAATTATAACTGGTAGGGCATTATTAGGGACGGACGTAAAATTTTATGTTCGAGAAAGCGAATCTATATAATTCTAAATGTACGGACTTATAAAATTTTAAGAGGGGCAAAAATAGATTTTCAATAGAATATATGAATTTTAAATTTTTCGGAGGAATGGGCGACTGTCCTCTCCAGCTCCTCTGAGTTTATCCTTATGTATTAGTACTAAGAATTTTTCAAGTCTCCTTTGATTTTCTGTCCTTACTTTTTGGAAGCTCTGTTTGTTTTTTTTTTTTTTTTTTTTTTTTTTGAACATAGGAAGCTCTGTATTTGTGGAAGCTCTGTTTCACTTACCTTGGTCTATGTAATATATATCCGATATAAATATTTTTAATTCTTTCATTCATATTCACACACATATATTGAGAATAAATATTTTTATAAAAAATCTTAAACACTACAATGTTGTTTGATAAATAGAATTATGAGTTAAAATTAGTAAATCAGATAATTTTAAAATTTTGATCGGTCAAATTTATTAATTTAACAAATAACAGAGTGTTACTCTTCTTATTTAAATTGTGATATCTAACATATAAATCCATAATAAATCCTGAAATTGTAAGCTTTAAACACTGCCTTCTTAAGCTAAACTCCAAAATTAAAATTCAAAATATATACTCCAAATCCTTTATTAGACTCTAAAATCAACATACTTGTTTAAACTTTACACGGCATTCTATTTTTTTAATGTTGTGTTTGGTATGATTGTTATTTTTCTTTATATTTTAGTACATGAGCTAGTAATAAATTAAGTTCACTTGGTAGTTTTTTAACTACTTGCATGACTTAATTTAGAAAATGTGAAAGGATAAATATTGTTTATTTTGAAATGTTTTTTACATGAAGTTTTTACATCTTTCTAATTTTAAGTTTAGATTTATACTAATTATATTTTTATATTATGGCAAATTATTTTACAATTTATGTAATAAGTCATAACGTTTATATTATTTTCTTATGTTATTTTTAGTATAATCATCGGTATCCAATTCATCAGTTGAATAATTCGGATCGGGTACTACAATGACCCATTATGAGGACGATTTTCTCAACTTAATTTGCACCATTCACAACCCTAAAATTCGAACCTTTGAAATTACTTAAGGAATATAGTATCTCGTTACACTATACCAACTAATTATTGATGTATTTTATGCAATTATTTTAGTATCAAACATTCAAAAAATAAGTTTTAACTACCAAAATTTTGGAAAATATACTTTATTACCTCTAAATATTTTATTTTTTTCCTTTTATATGATGATACCTAAAAGGTTAAAAAGTAATAACTTGATGCATAGTTAGTGAAATTTTTTTTCACAAACGGGCTTTTAAAACTGTCACTTATATCTTTTAAGGGTCAAAATCTTAACTTTTAAATTCTAAACCCTAAATTATAAACTTTAAATCATAAATTTATTCTCAAACCTTAAAATCTATCTACCAACAATAAACCCTAACTTCAAAACTATATACCTTAAAAATTAGATGATATGAAAAACTTTTTTCACCGTCAAATGCATGAAATATTTTGATGACTTAAAATTTTTGAACTACTTTTTAGTATTAAGAATTAATACTCTTAAATTTTAATATAAAAATCCGTCACGTCTAAAATTAAATTAAATCGTGTTCCAATAAGGGCAATGAGTTTATGTAATAGAATTGAGGGTAATGTAAGTTTATATGCCAAGTCCAAAGTGAAGGAAACCCGGTATAAAAAGCAAAAGCCATTGGCATCCATTCAAACCCGGTCCAATTCTCCTCTTCATTCAAACACTTGACCGTTGCCCATGCATCTCATGTGTTACACACCCTGTTCTTTTTTTTTAGATTTTATGACCAAATAAATCTTTTATTTGGATCATAATTTTGAGTTTTAGACAGTGGAAAACGCATGAAAATTTCTACCATGTTTCCCAGTGGTACCCTAAAGTAATGGCGGATCTACATGCAACGTGGGGTAGGTTCGTGTTCACCCTAAATTTTTTAAAATTTATACATCTATTTTTAATTTTTAAAATTTTTATGAATCAATTTTTATATTTTTATAATATTTATGACTTGCGCCCACCCTAAAATTTTGAGAATTTATGTGCTTACTACCCACTCTCAAATATATTTCTGGATCCGTCATTACCATGAAGAACACATATGATGATGATGGGAATGGACTAACTGTATATTCCTTTTTCAAAATCAAATGTTAAACAAATTGTAATCAATAAATTAATTTGTTCAATTCAATAAAAATAATGAATTAATTCCAAAACATTAAAAAAAAAACAGTACAGAAAGAGACAAACAAAATGGACACCATTGAAGTGCAGAGCTAACTTCCAGGAATGGCTGCTGTAAACAAACAAGTTATTTCTTTTCTGTATTTCAGTGCAGTGGAATTACCTATTGAATATATTTTTCTTATATTTTTATCAATAATAAATTTTAAATTATAAAAATTTAAAATTTAAAAAATACCAAAAAAGTAGTGAGAGAGAGAGTATTAATTTTGGGCGGTGTTCTTAAAATGATCCTAAGCTAAAGCCTTGGCAATTTCCCTGAGCACAAACTTCTTAATTTTCCCAGTTGATGTCCTAGGAAGCTCCTCCTTGAACACCACTGTTTTAGGTGCCATATAATGTGGGAGCTTTGCCCTGCAATATTCTATCATCTCTTTCTCGCTAGGCTTTTCACCGTACTCATCCTTCAAACATACGAAAGCACAGGGTGTCTCACCCCAATACTCATCCGGTCTTGCCACCACAGCCGCCTCCTTCACACCCGGATTCGAGTACAAAACCGACTCCACTTCCGCACTGCTTATGTTCTCTCCGCCGCTAATAATCACATCCTTGGATCGATCCTTCACCTCTAAGTACCCATCGGGATGAACAACACCAACATCCCCAGTGTAAAACCAACCATCCTCTCGCATGCATTCGGATGTAGATGTCGTGTCCTTCAAGTAACCCAGCATCACCGGCCCACCTTTCACAACGATTTCTCCCAGCGATGAACCATCTTTTTCCATACTAGTTTCTCTCTCAGGATCCACCACATCCATATCCATTAACCCAATTGTCCTCACCCCTTGCCTAGCTTTTAACCTGGCTCGATCTGCCGCATCCAATGCGTCCCATTCAGGTTTCCATGCACACGACACCACGAACCCGGCTGTTTCTGTTAACCCGTAGCAATGAGTCACTCTAAAACCCAACGACTCAGCTCGCAACAGCAACGGTGCCGGCACCGGAGCCCCTGCTGCAAGGAACTGGACCGGTTTCTCCAATGGTTGATTAGTTAGAGAAGTTAACGATGCCACCATATTGAGCACCACCGGCGCACCACAAATATGGGTCACATTGTGTCGTTTTATCAGGTTATAGATTGTGGTGGCATCAAATTTTCTTAGGCAAACGTTGGTCCCACCCACGGCAGCCATGCCCCACGTGTAACACCATCCATTGGCATGGAACATGGGGAGGGTCCACAGGAAAACAGGATGATGTTGGACCGCCCAATCGATAAGGGAACTGACGGTGGCGATGAATATTCCCCTGTGGCAATGTACAACTCCTTTCGGTGATGACGTGGTGCCAGATGTGTAGTTCAATACTATTGGGTCCCACTCGCTCTCCGGTCGGACCCACTTGAAACCGGGGTCACCTCTCTCCACCATGTTCTCGTACGTGTCGATGAAATTACTACTATCATCAACGGCGGACGATGTGGAGGGTCCATCGTCATTGATGAGGACGAGCAACGGGATTTGGGTCCCATTTGATGAGAGCAAAGTTATAGCTTCAAGGACGAGGGGAACAAACTGATGGTCCACAAAGACGAGCTTGGATTCGCTGTGGTGTAGGATCGTTGATACGGTGCGAGCATCGAGGCGTGTGTTGATGGTGTTGAGGATGGCCCCACACATGGGGACAGCAAAGTGGAGTTCGTACGTGGCGGGGATATTGGGCGCCACGACGGATACCACGTGGCCTCTGGCGATCCCCAGGGACGACAACGAGGACGCCAGCTGTAAGGAGCGACAGTTGGTTTGGGACCACGTGTAGGCGGAATCGTTGTAGAGAATGGAAGGGTGGTCCCCGTAAGCAATGGCGGCTCTTTCCAAGAACCCTAAAGTTGTAAGCGGGGTTGAATTAGCTGCTGCTCTTGGTTGCTCCATTACTTCTGATGTCTGGTTCTGGTAATCCTAGTTTCGTTATTTATCATGTTAAATTTCTTAATCCCAAGCTGTCTTAATTGAGGATTTTAATTCTTTACAATAGAGTGGAATTAACGGTAATTAATATGGTAACATAAGGATTTTCAACTATCAGTTACAACTTGGCAGTTCATAAACACTAAATACGTGGAAAAAAAATCATTAAAAGATGAGAGAGAGAGAGATTATATGTTACAGCTTACAAATCCAGAATCTGCTTCAAAATTATATTTCCTTTTGTATTTAATGAAAAAGAGAGATTAGGAAAAACAATGACAGACTAATGAAACATAGATAGATCATACAGCCAACTCAACCGGTGAGGATGCAAAATTGATGTCCCAAAGCCATTCATCATGGCTAAAAACAGGTTGTTTGGTCAGAGTTTTCTCCACAATTATACAACAGTGCTGGGAAACGTAGCTTCTGTCTCTAAAACTATATACTCTCATAGTACAAACTAACACTAGTTCAACCATACCTGTTAGTGGGTGATTTTCCGTGCCAACGAGATCTTACGGTTTCGCAATCCTGTTGATCGAGCAGAGATCATAGTACATATCATGTGTTTGACAGTGCCAAACAAAAAATATACAGCCTTTGGAATCATGTCTTGCTCATAGCTATGCATCCAAATGCCAGTAAAATCTCATGAAGTTAATATTCTATTCTACCAAAACATCTGTTTCCCGCCAAAAAAATGAAGTGAAAATAAGTGGTAGCCCTGAGTTATCCATAAGAAAAAAGCAAAGGTCTTTCTAACTCTCCATCCGAGTCGCATTCAACTTCTCCTCAAAATGTAGAGTACTAGCAGCGGTTAGAAGCATGTCCATTCCACCTCTATTTTTATCCGACTTCTCTTTCTCCCTCTGATTCGGGCTCAATTCCAGATTATCATATTCTGTTTTACCTCCCATGCCCTTCGTTTTCATCGTATTTTCATATGCTCTTTTACCTCTGCGTATTCGCTGGATCCCAGCATCACAATTTTTGCAAAACCATTTCCCGCTTGGGATCGAGGTTCGCGGCGGTTTCATGCAATAAATGTGGTATGCAGCATCACAGCCATCGCATAAAACAATCTTATCATCATCTTTATCCACCAGACAAGTTCTACACAGACAAGAAGGGCAATACCAACGGGAACAATATTTCTTTAACTGGCTCATTGTCAGGCACCTCACATGATAATATTTATTTGGGCAGTAGGGATGCTCACAAGTCCTTAGCTTGTCACCCTTTTCAACATCATTTCCACAAAGTTTGCAAGCACACTGGGTCTTGCTCCCTGGTGATAACTGAAGCCCATTATCGGCACTACAGTTTGAATTTTCTTCCAATTCAGTAGATGTTTCAAAAGTTTCAGTGCAATTTTCTTCAGAAACATTGTTGTTGACCGTCCGAGGGGCATTCAATCTGTCACACACCACACAATTCTCATGCGGAGATCCCATTCCATTAATAGTGCAGCTGGCACAATACCAACTTTTAGGAGGAATCACTTTCAGAGCAGGCTCAATACAGGCAATATGGTACATTTCCTCGCACGAATCACATACTAAACAATCTTTCCCATCTGCTTTCTCCCCGCAATAACTGCAAGTTAAAACTTTAAAGACACCACAAGCTTCACTTTCCTCCGGTCTAGCAAGAGTTTCTGATTCCTGATTACAGAACTGTTTTCATTGAACAAATTCAGAATATTTCTCAGGGAAGAACCCAGCCTTCAAAACGGGTTCTTAACATATAATGCAGATTTCGCAAGTAATAAAAACAGAAAGATACGAAAACAGTTGAGGTCAGAATCCTCCTACTATACTTAAAGCAAGATTCTATGCATACAAATGCTAAATTCAGTTATCCATATTCCATAACAATGCTCTACAAATACTAAATTCAAATAGCAATGTGTAACAGAATATTACTACAAGATGCTATCAGGAAACTGCCCGATCCTCTCATAAATACAAGCGTGATAGAAGACAAGCAACAAGTCAGCATGAAGAATATTAAGGTTTTACTTAAATTCCTCAGACCATTCAAGTGTGAAAAACAGAACTAATGTAACAGAGGCCCCAGTTGAAAAGTTTGAAGTCCCGTAACAAAGAAAAATTCTCTAAATTTGGGAATCCTAAGACAAACCCATCAATTCTGTACAATGCATGACATCCATTGAAATCCGTCCAAACATAAGAGCAATGGAAATTCCAAAATCTTGTCCTAAAACAACTTTATCCAAGCTCTGGAGTCTGGAGCACCAAATACACCCTTAAAGTACCTAATATAGTTCTTTACTTTTTGACACTACCTACGTAATAAGTTAGAATGCATCTGTGACTGCAATTCGAATTTAGTAATCCATTTTTCTTATCTAAGCATGCCAATGCACACTATAAGCTAATTCATAAACGCTTACCTCATGTTTCTCCTTTTCGACAGCACCACCAGAACTGCCAAACTGTAAGGTTGAAGAAAAAGATCACAATAAAATCATTACAACAGACTCACTGTCAATGTAAAAGATTTTTTAAGCGAATTACAAAGAATCAAATAACTAGAGTAGCACATTGTATGTTCATTAACTCACTTTTTCAATATAGGAAGTGCTCGATATATTTGAAAGGCCCTTTGCAAGGGATAAAATTTCAGTTCCTACTTCTTGAAATTTTCTCCATACCTACACAGGAGGTATTTAGAATAAGAGGAATATATAAATAAGTAATGACAAAAAAACAGAAACTGTTGGGAGAAACAACTATTTTCATTCTTTTGGGTACTTGTAAGCCATTTTCCTCATTATCATCATAAGAAATATATAACAATAAAGCACATAATTAACTATGACTTAGTTCGGGAGGCCTTTAAATTGAAGCTGCTAGCATAGAGTAAATTTAATATTCCCCTATTTCATTATAAGTGTTCCTTCGTTCATCTTTTGAAACTTTCAACAACCACTGTCATGGAAAATAAAATAGAATCCAAGCTCTTCAATTAAAGCACAAAATATCTTAGTTTCAGGGAAAGAAAATAAGGCAGTCAAGGTGAAGATTTTTACTTTTAGCCTAGCAACTCCATTCAAACAATGTATATAAATATAAATGGTTAAATAAATTACCTGCTGAATATCTGATGCGAAAAGCATAGGTGAACGCTCATAAACTCCATCTTTCATCCTTGAGTTTATTAGACTTAAGTGAAAAAGGCTATCAAGCTTAATCCCTTGGAAATGGTCAATTAGAAGCTTACACAGAGATGTGAACTTTTCAGAAATTAAAACATCAAAGAAAACACTGTGACACATCTCAGTAGTAGTTTGAGGATTTGATTCCTTACAAGAACCATTAGATATAACATCCTCCATCCCCTCAGTTGTATGCTGGGTTCCATTAGAGCGTTTCTGTTTATGTTCATGAGAGGTATCAGACTCCTGTAGAAGAATCATAAAACAACATTTCCAACATATCATTAATGCAATCAAAAAGAAAAAGGCCACTGGAAGACGTAATAGACCATATGAAGTTTGGATAACAGCACAAACCTTAACCGTCATATTATTCTTGATGAAATAAAAGTGCATTCAAAAACAACATTTCCAGTATATCTATCATAAAGGAAATCAAAAAGAAAAAGGCCACCAGAAGACATCATAGACCATATAGAGTTTGGATAACAGCACAAACCTTAACTGTCACATTACAAGCATTTCCTTGATGAAATAAAAGTGCATCTTGAATGCAACTTTGTATGCCGCCTTCATCACCACTTAACAACTGATGCATGTGCTCCAATACAACATTTCTCCACTTCCTCGGTAGATGATTATTCGAATCACAATGATCTGTTGAAGGATGAGTGGCCTGCTCACAACAATTAGAATCTATTAGCATGTTAAACAAAACAAATGTTGTTAGAAGAAAAGAGTAACAAAGAATAGAACATGTTAGCGCAAATAGAATACTTGGGTACTTGTATTAAAAAGAAAAGTGAACATTTCATTAAATTCGATTAAACAAATCATAAAAACCACAAATGTTCCACAAGGAGAAAGAATAAGTATACCTTTCATTATTGAACCAGAAGAATCATAGAACTAAACATCTATAACTTCAAGCATGCATATTGAAACACGATAATAAAAAATCTACCTGCTCTGTAGAAGTTTTACCACCGTCTTGCACATTGATCTTTGAACTTGACCTCAACTGTTTCCGCCTTTTAAATGTCCGAAAACTCCCACTTGCTGAAGAACCCCCATCACCAGAAGCATTTAAAAATACAGACCGAAGTCCATTATTCACTGGTTCACTCCTGAAGCACTTAATCTCCTCCCCACGCTCTGCACCTTCACCATTGCTTGTCCCCTCCTCAACACTCATCTCCACCGTCACAAAACAGAACAAAACCCTAGTTTTCCAAGCATTTCACCACAGAGTTAGGATTTATCTGTTATAAACCAACATCACAATAAACAATCACATAAACACTCTAAAAATGATAGAATTATAAAAGAAAATACTTTAGTCAGACAGAAACACAAAGGAAATATTCAAAAAGAAAATTGAACTCTAAATATACCATCCCTTGCTATTTAGCTTCACCAAAAAAACGATTAAAAAAACACATCAATCAAACTAAGAGTAATTGAGCTGAACTTCACAATTTACTAAATTATGAATAATCTGAAGCATAAAAAATTTAAACAACTCATTTTCCCTCCCTGCATTGCTGGAGAACCAAACACCAGAAATAATCTAAAGAGAAAAGGATAAAGAAGGCTTACCTGATTTGAGAATTTGAGAACTGAAATTGGCACCCTATAAATCTGGAAATTGGCGTGAATCTTTGGATTTGCGCTCCTGCTTCCCGTCTTATCCGTTTCCCTCGACAAATAAATTGAACAGGCGACTCCGCAGAAGAGTTTGACTTTACTTTTGCTTTGGTCTTTTTTCCCCTTCATTTTGTTTAGTTGGGTCGGATCTGAAACCGGATGGTTCAGGTTGCCCGTTGGGAATAACTGGACCGGTGCCGGTTGCTAAAATGACCAAAACTGAAGTCAATTTGTGGGTCGGGCTTTTAGAATCTATGGAAGTATAATTTCAACCAATCAGAAAAAAAAATTGTTTATTATACTTTTCGTGAAATTAATTACAATTACTAAATTATATACACTTTCTTCTTCTTTTCATCTTCTGAATTATGGTGATCCTGTCAAATCAAATAAGATGACAAAAGTAGTAAAAAATTTCTATCAAATAATGATAGGTTTTTTAGTGTTGTCATTGACAATCGATAATTAGTAATTTTAACTAAAAAAATAATTTAAGATGAGAAAAAAGAAATAATTTTTAAAATATTTATTATTTTAAGCATCGAAGTGTTTAATTTATACTTTTTAAATAAATATTAGATTAATTTTATTTTTCATAATAAAACAGCATGGAAATTGCTGAATGTATAATAATCAAAGTCTGAAGCATGTGGGTGAGGAAACTGGACCCAAATTTACTAAAAATCCATAGATAATTTTCAATGCAATGGGCAGGAAACTATGTCCGGCTCTCCGAATTGAAACTTTTGATAAATTAATTAATGCAATTAAATTATTTTATTGTCGTAATCAAAATTATTAAATTTAAAAGATGGGATTAGAGAGAAGTACAGTTCCGAAGGAACAAAAGTTGAGTTAATAGATAAATAGATAGATGATAAAAATATTGAAAAAAATCGAAATTGACATGTAATCAAATCAAGGGTTATGTTTTATATTTTTAATAATCTAGTTTCAACGTTTTCATTTCTATTTATCAAACATATCCGCAACAATTTATTTACCTTTTAATTATATTTTCTTAAAAAAATGTTGGATAAATGATAAATTTGCTCTCTTACATTTAAAAGATTATGTATTGTTCTCTAATCTTGACTTCGTCCTTACCTATCGAGAAAACAAAATTATTTTCAAATCGACAATCTCTAAGAATTTAAGTGTAAAAGCAAGAAATGAAAAATATGATATTTATATTATAAAACTCTTAATGAAATTAGCATTACAATTTTTTTTATCAGGAATTAGTATTATACATTAACCGAGTACTAATTCAGCTAAAAAATAATTATAATAATAATATTATAAAATTATTTTAATTTGTTATAATTTCATATGATCTTTAAATAAAACAACAGAAGGCATAGCGTATTATATTACGAGGATGAACAAAGTGGAAAACGGTAATATAATACATAAGATTTTGGTTAAAAACCCTACAAAATACGAACAACAGGTTGGGGATGAATCAAATGAGTGTAATTCCCAGGAATGGAAACTAAGAAGAAAGAGAGCGTAATATCATGGTTTTGAATTCTTGAAAATCGAGGAAGCCGTCAAAGTTGGTGTCGTAGAAGCAAATCATGCGGCTGCAATCTTTGCCATCCCACAATCCCAGTCTCCCCAACACGCTTTCCAGCTCTTCACAAGAAATGAATCCGTCGCCGTTCAAATCAAACACCTCGAACGCCTTGGCAATGTCACCATCTTCTTCTTCGATCATCTTTTTGTTTTCGGCATTGGAGATGGAATCATAGAACGACAAGAATTGTTCCAAGTTCAAACACGGTTTCCCCACCAAGGACTCCAACTCGTGGAGGCTGAAGTGGACCCCGATTCGGTCGAGGAGGCAGTTGAGTTCG
The DNA here is from genome assembly GCA_958450335.1 of Hibiscus tridactylites. Classification (NCBI taxonomy): domain Eukaryota; kingdom Viridiplantae; phylum Streptophyta; class Magnoliopsida; order Malvales; family Malvaceae; genus Hibiscus; species Hibiscus tridactylites. The sequence goes on from OY288280.1 coordinate 77,821,429, forward strand.
TCCAGGCTAACAGAGCCATCCCCGTTCTTGTCGAGCTTCTGGAATATCCGGTGCAGGTCCTTCTTGTTTAGGGCTGGAGACATGTCGTCTAAGAGAAAGTGACCACCACCACCATTAACATCAACAGCTGAAGCTTTGTGATTTCGGGTTTCTGCAGGCCATGATCAAGGGATTCTTTATATATATATGCGTGTGTGTATAGAAATAGCTGAAGAAAGTAGTTTGTGTTTTGTACGGTTAGTGAATTGCCAGAATTCAATTTATGGAGAACAGAGGCAAGTAACCTTTCAAGAAGTTTCCTACGGGAAATTATTGATGGAAAGCGGATTTGCCATTAAAATAAGATAAAAAAATAGGAAAATGAAAGAAACAATTATAAGAAGAAGAAAAATACAAAGAATGATTCTAATAGGAAAAAAACGCATTGTTTTTTATGATATGAGTTTTAACATGTTTTTTTTTTTGTAAAAATAAGAATATGATATGAGTGATTCTATATTACTATTTACTTAAACCATTAATAAATTTTTTTAACAATTAAAACGGAATTTTTTGTGCATATAAAGGTTTAGAGAACTGAAAATATCAACCGATAGCTTTCAATCATCCGTTGTAGAGATTGTTGACTTGTGTATAAAAAGTTAAAAATAACTATATAAATTATGGTTTAACCTATAATATTCTTTTATTTTTAAAGGGGATATTGCCATATATATGAATATTCTAAAAGGGAAATTAATATAACGTGTGTTAGATGAGAATACTAAATTGAGTTGAAACGACTATAACTAAAAAAGTACCCCGCATTTGGTGATTCATATTTTACTCTCTAATATTCCACAATAAAATAATAGTATGCGTTTGGACTACAAATGCGTTCCAAGGTGAAACACGCCTCTTTCTAGATCATTCAAAGTGATATTAATAGATCCTATAATATCAAAAGATCTAAATTTAATTCAATATAAATATAAACAATTTATATCATACTTGTTAGAATCTATGAAAATTATATAAATGAATAGGGTATTAAAAACCGTAATTTGAAGTATATTGAGCACTTAAACATAATATAACAACGTTGTGTTTAATTTGTCTTCATTAAACAATTTTTCCTTTCCTTGAACATAATATAACAACATTTTGTTTAATTTGTCTTCATTAAACAATTTTTCCTTTCCTTGAGGTGTGACGATATCTAATATCTAAAATTGTATTTAATTTGTGGGTTGCCAATCAGACTCACCCATTACCCATACAATAAAGAGAAGGTGAAAGAGACAAACACATTGTAACCCTTGGACGTATCAAAGGGGCCTTCTTCTTACTTGGCATACACGGTATCACATAAGGTAAACAAGAAAGAGATTTAATAAAGACTAATGGCACAATGTTTTTGCTAATGCTTTTTACTCCAATATGCCATTTTATTTCTAAAATTCCTGTTCTGTTCTGTTCTGTTACAAAGCTACACAAGACAATGTATAAGCCTATTGATGGCTGTGCTAGATAACTTCTGTCAGAGGCACAAACCTAAAATACAAAGAAATTGCTCAATCTCTCTATACAACATATTCAGTTAGGATTCACTAACCAGAGGTGGTTCTGTCTTCATAATACGAATGGGTTTGATCAACTCATCCAGATCTGACGAATCACTGTCACCAAAGCTTGTCTGATCACAAATCACTTGATGAAGTTCCCCGGCTTCATCATCGCTAACATCAAGGCTTATGTAATCAGAGAATTCGCCATCAAACCAAATGTTGCCATCCTCTAGTACCTGGTGTGGTCTCTCCGACACCATTCTTTTCATGTTGACACCAAAGTAACGCCCACGAGCAATCTTATTTTCCATTGACCTTTTCTTTTTCTTCTCCTTGCTTCGGTTTTTTGGGTGGTGAAGCTTGCATTTAGATCCCAGAGGGCAGGACCCCGTTGCTTCAAAATTTGGACAGACATAGCTGTGCTTCTTCCGACACTGAGAGCAGAGAGATACATTCCGTTTCACTTATTCAATGTTGTGGGTTGTGTGTGCATTAGAGAGGAAGGGTATCTAATAGAATATCTAAAATGGCGGATGATTATAGGTTCCTCCTAAGGAGAGGCACCCGTAGAGGGAGAGGGAGAGGCATATATATAATGTTGTTGTTTTTGGCTGAATATAGTTGTGCAAAGAAAAAGTTGAACAGTCTAGACTTGTTTAACGTATAATCATTCATTATAACTACCTCTCAAGCAATTTTGAAGGAATGTCAAGTAAACACAAACATATACATACACACACAAAAAAAACAGCAATACACATAAAATAAAAATAGCATACCATGACACTTTTCAAGTTATGCTGTCATTTCGGCAGAAAGCATTCATATGAATAAATTATTTTAAGAATGTAAATATCAGTGCAACAATAGACGAAATCAGGTTACAAAGGTTTGCACACATGGAGATGGCATGTCAGAGAATATAAGAAGTTGAAATATTCTGTTCTTTTGTTTTCAAAAGTTGAGAACAAAATTTTACCTTATTTCATAGAACACAAATTTCAGAATTCTAAATATTAATTAAACATTAAGACCAGTGTGAACCAACCAAAAAAATGCAATATAAAGATAGATCCATATTAAATTAAACAGGTATGGCATGAATTGCAAAATAATTACTGAAATGGTATTTCCAAGATGATAAGGCACTACCTCGTTACCATCAGCACAATAGCCCCTAAGAAATCCTTCGCAAGTAGAGGCATTTGGATTCACATGAACATGTCTATAAGGACAATTTTCATTCGTGCATAAACCTGCATGTAATTTTTTCAGAATCTGCATGCCTAAAATTAGAAAAACAAAAGCACAATCTCAAAAAGTCACACCTTGCAGAAAATATGAACAATCCGGCATTCGTTCTGGAATAACCTGTAAAATATCCAATGAAAGGTCAGATGTTAACCAAGAAGTCAAGCTCCAGCAGAATGCCAAATCAATCAGATAAGTGAAGAACCTTATGAGTCAATTTGCAGTTTGCGTTTGAACATAGACCTTTGAGAAATTTTGTGCATACAGAAATTTTGGAGGGATCGTGAATATAGGGACACTTCCCATCATCTTTGTTGCATTTCCCAAATCTTGTGAAAAATTGACAGTACTTTCGCTTTTTAACCAATCGTAACCTGGCAGTGTGCAAACTCCACCGAACTTTCTCACTTGCCAAAACACGAGTGCGCTTTTTTGGATCTCTAACAAGCTGGTTGCCATTGCCAATTCGAACATACCTGCAGATGTAAGAGTTCAATTTAGTTTTATATATTTTAGTAATTAGTACACATTTTATATGGGGCAATGTACATACTCATCATTCCCAATCACTAATCTCCTTGGAACATAAGATTTTTTGACACTGTTTTCTGATTGCTGACTACCAGAGCACACCGATGCATCATCTAGACAGAAAGCAAGTAGAGTTAGAAGCAGCACGGAAATATATCAAAAGGGAAAAAGGGCATCTGATTCAGAGCAGACAGTAGGTACTGATCAGAAACTAAAAGTTACTTAAAATCTTGTTTGTTTCTATAAAAAAAATCTATACCCAAAACTGGTCCATAAGAATGTTTCCAACGCACAATTATAGATCAAAAAGGAAGTAAACCTTTTCCACATACATTGTTTGAGTTTATATATATATAGGGACCTAAAATTCACCATGAGATAAATTGAGATTAACCTGATATCCTCTGAAGTGAACGCCTAGAAGAATCCATTTTGTAGCGCACTGAGCCAATGCGGAATATTCGTTCTCCTAAAGTATAAAATATTTACATGAAATATATCATTAAAGCATTCTTTTCAGAACCATGTCATGCACATTAGATAAAATACGATTACACTATTTTGTCATGTAATGGACCATGTTTATTAATTCACCTACCTCGCCGAACTTCTGTACCATGAATCTTATGGCAGGAGTGACCTTTTTTGCCTGTCCCAGAAACTGTGCCAGTTTGTTCTCTTTTCTTTCTGTCTGCTTCAGCAACTGCTAGAGTAGCTTCCTATTAAACAAAAGCATACAAATTTACAAACAAACAAAAAAGTTATTCTAATTCAGAATTCCATCACTGCAGTTTTAAAGTGTATGCAAAATATGTAAGAACTTGGTCCACCAGTACATGAATCTCCTTACCTCATTAGCTTTCCTTGAATTCTTTTCGATAGATTTTGACCATTTCAAGCTAGAACCACCAACACTTAACACCTTTGATTTGCGAATGGAAAATCCATTAGTTGACCTGGTATAAACAGTATTTCTCTTTCTCAATAGCAGCATTTTCCGTCTGCAAAAGAAAAATACTTTCTTATTTTCTTGTACAACAGATGCATTATAAAAAAAGAAGAAGCTACTTAAACAAGAATTATACCCGATTGTAGATAAAGAGCTATTGTTGGAAGAAACTGAGCTTAACTTAAAGCTTCTCTTGTGTGCCATTCTTTTCCAGGGAAACAGTTGCGGGCGGACCTTTGGGTAACACAATGAATTCCCATCATTATTTGATACCCTTGCACTATTTAGAGTCCAGACCAGAGAGAATTTGGAAGGTTTTTGGGTCTTTGCTACAACTGCAAAAGGACTAGTCATTTAAGCTTCCCCTAACTTGTGATCATGCCAAAACAATGCAATGAAACTTACTGCAATCAATCTCCAGACTCATCCATTTGACCAAGTTATAACTTTAATACGTTGAGGTTGATGGTCATAAAAACATTTAGAGATGGCCCAAAATAAAACTAACTAGCTACAACTGATAATCATAATGCATACAAATTACTTATAAAAGACTGATCATAATAAATAGAAGTATGTACTTGGAACTTGACAAGTTGGCAAAGGCAACATAAGTCCTTCACTGTTACAGCTAACTTATTCACACCATTTTGTTACTGAAGACAAAACTTGGGAGGGAAGCAGATGGGGAACTAAAATATAAAGTTCGATAAAAACGGAAATAGGCAACTAGAATTGATGAAAGGATGTCAAATTAGGTGAAACAAAATAACATTCAAAATAAGCATATAAATCTGATTAGGCATAGCTTTCAGAAAACCATCTTTCATGATTGTTAGCGCATAAAGTTCCAACATAGCACCAGTTCGGTAGAACTCCATAGTATTGTAAAGTGAAAAACAACCTAGAATTGCAAGTACTGCAGAAAATAAACACAACATTACGGCCAACAGATATGAACTTCCGATTTCCGAAGAGGAAAATAATGACGAAAGAAGACATGTACCCGTGGATAAAATTAAGCAAAATAAGTCATAAAAAGCTTAGCAATGTCTACAATCCAAAAACTCCATGTAGTATTTTTGGTACATAATAAAATGCACATGAAAAAAATGACAGGTATAAATATTCTGATTATAGAAAGCTTATAAAGGCATACCTTTATTAGATCGTCTCTTACCAAAAGTTCTACCAGAAATAACCTTAGCAGCTATTTGTCTCACTGAGTTGGAGATGTCATCAGACGTAGTAACTGCCTGCTTCATATGACTCTCAAGGGCAGTCCTAATTAGCTGGTTTTTTCTTTTCTTGTAATAGCCATCGGAGGAAGCAGAAAAGGATTGGTTCTTATCAACATCAAGAATAGAGGTATGATCGCAATCTGAAGTTGCAACCAATTGATTTGATTTTGGCTTTACATATGTCACCCTCTTTTCATTTGAAGGAACCAAGCCACTTTCATTTTGCTCGTACCAGTCTTCCAAATTGTTAACTGGACCATTTCTGTTTATTGTTTCAGAAGTCTTCAGTCCATCCTCTGGGGATTTGAGCATATCATTAATTTCCATAGAACTTGGATGACTTGTAGTTTCATAGCAATCACTAGTAGAAGGCTCTGCTAGTGGGGAAGATGTACGCTCTCCAGATAAGTTAGAAGTATGCTTTGGTACTTTGCTGACAAAGGATAAGGGGGGTGTTGTGTGTCTTTCAAAAGAGGTATTTGCACTTGTTGTTCTCAAGTCAACAGCATCAGCTCTATTGGTCGGTCCTGTACCCTTCTTCACTTCATCCACTATCCCAGACTTAAGCCGGTAAACTGATGAACTCAAAGAATTAGAACCCTGGGGAGGAGCAGGGACTGATGTAGGCTTTCTAACAAGACTATTACCTTTACGAATGTAAGTCGGCATCTGCCTTTGCATAGGATTGGCACTTAAGGAAGGTTTGCTTCCCGATAGAGGATGGGCAGAAGAATTATCAGTTCGGCGCCATGTCCGGGGCTTTGTGATATTGGTCGAAGATGCTGCATTCTTGGAAGCAGAAGAAACAAATGATGAACGAGTAGGATAACTCTTGGGAGCAACATGACTAAGCTGGATTTTCCTCCCCTGTGTTTCTCCACTAAGGAGATTGAGGGAAATAGTATTTTGGGGATCATGTGATAACAACAACCCTGCCTTCCCAGCACTTGATTGACTGCTTAGAATTACATCATCCGACTTCAAAATAGCTTTGCTAAGCTGTGAATCTGACACATGGGCAGATGAGTTGCAAGCGCCTTCAATCACAGGCTTATCATCTGAAAGTGTTTCATTGTCACAAGTCTTCTCTTCTGAGTTCTGGAAGAGATGTCCTTTGCAAGTTGATGTGCTTAAAACCAGGTTGCTAAGAGAACCCTCATCATGCAGTATATCAGGTGCAGGCATTGCTTCATCATTGGAGTTGGTTGCAGAAACTTCATTAACATCAACTCCAGAAATCAAAGAGTTTAATGTAGATGGTAAATCATCCTTCAGAGGAAGATGATTATCATCATCCACATCCATGCTAGGCACCACTTTATCCAAGCTGGGAGTGTTATGTTCTGGAATAATTCTGCATTGACTTCCCTCAGTAGAAATGATGTTTTGCTCTTCTGCAGTATCAACAAGCATTTTTCCCCTGTCACCGCCTTCAATATACATAGCATCAATTTGATGGTCACTTGTAGCAGAAACTGGTGTTCCAATTGAAAACTGCTCACCTCCCAAATTCATCATATGATGATGGCATGGGGAGCTTGGAGAAACTGACTCGGCAAAAGCTGAACAAGGATCAAACCTCAGGATATCTCTCCTGCAGGCATCACTAAAGGAGCCAACAGCCTCTGAAGGTCCAGCCACTGAACTGTTTGCATGCAATAAATCAATCCCCTCTGCATGCAGGTCGTTTGTACTAGACACTTTAACTTCAGGTTCCAATTGCAGTACATCATCAGTGAAGTTGGAAGGTGCTTGTACAGCAGATTTGAAGATATCAGAAACAGCAACACTCTGGCTGATTACGAATGATGTCAAATCAGAATTGGAGATAGAGATTTTTCTCTTTTTCTTCTCAGGAGCATTTTCATCTATACTATCACCAATCTCTAGAAAGGTATTATTTGAACTGCTCCCTGGCAAAATACTAACTTTATCTCTAGAATGCTGTAAACCAACATCAGGCCACCGAATATTGCTAACCATAGGTTCAGCAGGATTGAAAACTATGTCAGATGTACATATTGTACTGTTGACGCAATTTGCAGAGGTAAGCACATCTGGAGATCCTGCAGATATGTTTGTAAGTGCTGAGCTTGACAAACCTAGTTCACTAATCCCAGCTTTTCGCTTCTGGATGTTAGCTGCACATTTATCTCTGCATTCTACTGATTCCACAGCATTTGGGATTCCTGGGCCAGAAAACCCAATTGATTGAACAAAATCATGGCCTATCTCATGGTTACTACCCGCTGAGTTAACACAATCAATATCAGGAGTGCCGGTTGTAATTCTCTCATGGTTGGAGCAGTCTCCATATATGGAACCACTGCTAACTTGGGTTTCCTCCGCACACGGCAGATGGGGCACATTGTCACTTCCTACTGAACAATTAGCTTCTGCTAATTCCCCATTAGCACCTTCCTCAACTAATGGACTGGAAGGAATTGTACAAACCTGCCTGCTACCAGAATTGGCATCGCCAATACCACAATTAATATTTTTATCCTGGGAGCTAGATGAACCACTGTCAAAACCTGTGCCCACATGAGCTTTTATGTTCTCTGATCTTGACAAACCACAGTTAATGTTACTTTCATTATGGTAAAACTGTTTATTAAGATCTTCAACACCAAGAGTGCCAGATTTAATAGTCTCATTTGGGTTTTCATTATGATCCTCCTCGATATTTGAAATGATATGCAGGCCCCGAAAAGAATTACCTGCATTAGTAGAACCCTGATCAACATTAGTCTCTTCATTAATTGAAGAATCCAAACCAAGTGTGGAGCTGCTTCTCTTTCTCGTATTCTTAGGTGAAACTGAACTACCAGGATCAGCATCAGTGTGAACAACCTTTGAGACCGTGCCTTTTGATGATCCATTCACTTTATCATTTTCAAGAATCAGAGCTGATTCTTCAGGAGAACACTCTGAACCAACACCGTGTACTGGCTCTCCAGAAGCAGAAACATCTTTCATTTTAAGAGGCCTAACATTTTTTTCAGCCACAGAGGTGGCAGATAGATACCGAGTAGAGATGTCTGTCTTAACAAGTCGATCACCTTTCTTTGCTAATTCTGAATTTCCCAAATTCGAGGGAGAATTTACAACCTTTTTCACCACTTTCCTCGCGATTATTTTTTTCTTGTTAGCCTTGAGGGAGGATAATTTACCAACACTAGCACCGGTTTTATCTGAAACAGTGTTCTTAACATTCCCTTCAACTTTATTCGCTCCAACTGCAATCTTGACCCCACTAGAACAAGTTTGCACACCGCCAATACAAGGAATTGTACCTTTAACCTCTAGAAATCCTGGTTTCTTGTCAGAATTGGGGGCATCTTCAGTTAGGGCAACCTTAAAAGACTTTTTGACCTTTCCCTTTCTAAGTGGAACTTTAGTTCCTTTTAAGCAAGGCTTTCCAATGCCATCCTGAGCTAGACCAGTATCAGAAGATTTAATTTTTACCTCAAACTGCTTAGTGTCCATACTCCCAGAAACACCCTTTACAGCAGAACTGGAACCCCCTAATTTTCCACTACACTCACTGCCCTTATTAGGTTGAAAACTCAAACTACCCTTATCAAATGTCTCAACTTTCCTGATTTTGGTGTTCCTAGACATCAAATTCGAATCAGATTTTGGTGCAGGACTAGTAGTCATAATTGCCTTAGCCACCAAAGAATTTGATTTGAAAGATACATCAAGCTCTACAGGAGTACCTTCTCTCTTTTCTTCATCCACCCCATGATCCGAATGCAAGAGCAAATCTTTTCCTCTAAAAGTACCAGTTTTCCCCTCATTATGATAACCCAAGTAATGTGATCTCTCATCTTCCCTGCTCCTATGACTCGGTTTCACCTTCTGAATCCTAAGTAAAGCACTCTTTTTCTGAATTTGCTTCCGTGGAGTACGATTTAATTCATGGATACCCTCTCTACCACTTCCCTTATCACTATACCTATCTGCTTCTGAATCATAATAATCACTTTTTCTCGGAAAAACTCTCATCTCATCTCTTTCATTTATCTCATTATTTCCACTCTCAATCAACTGTTCACGCAAACGCGAACCCCGTCTCATATTTTCAGCAACCTCGTGATCAAATCTTGAATTATTCGAATTGGAATCAAATCCAATCGAATCCACCCCAAAATCCCTAGAAGATCTATCAGATATCCACCGATCATTGTGAACCCTACCAGGGTCCTCTCTTTCTCTCTGATTCAGATCGAGATCTCTATACCTAGAAGTTCCCTCTAAATCATGCATGAACCTAACAATCCCCGGAGAAGCGGGCCTCCGATCAAACTGATGATAATGGGCCTCCCGATCCAGACTGGAAACGGGACGGGACCTCGATACCCGATTTTCAGGCCAGTAATCAGGGTGGGTATCGAATTCCGGCGCACGCCGTTGAGGAACATCGTGGAATTGGTGGGAAGAATGGGTAGGTTTAGGGTTAGAATTGAAATTGGGATTGGAATTGTATTGAGGATGATGAGGGTTGTAGGGCGGATGATCAGAATACTGTTGTCGCTGCAAAAGAGGTGATGGGCCAAGGAGAGGTTGGTAGGGTTGATGTTGGTTTTGTTGCGGTGGTGGTGGAGGAGGAGGAGGAGGAGGAAGTTGCGGCGAAAGGTGGTGGCGGGAGGGGTAGGGATTGCTAGGGCTTTGTTGATAGGGAGGCGGGGGCGGAGGGGGAGGCTGAAGAGGGTGAAGAGGAGGAGAGAAAGGGACGTACCTGGGGTGGTTGGCGTGGTGGTGCTTGTGGTGGTGGTGGTGGTGGTGGTGGTAGGAGGAAGGATCCATTGTCGGCTGGATTGGACTTTTGCCTTCGATGATTCTGACTTGCCTACCAAGTATTTTCAGTACTGTTTTCTTTTTCTTTGTGGCAGAGCAATTTTCCTCGCCTTTTTATTTCTTTCATATAATAAAATACTTAAATTATATATATATAAGTTGAAATGTGATGTTGTCTGACTAGACGAGACGACCATCTCAAGTAAAATTCCAAATTCCAAATTCCAATTGGCATAGGTTTTTTTTTTTACCCCGATAATATCCTCTCAAAATTATTTACGAATTATGTTCGAAAAAAATATTTACGAATTTGAGAATGTATTCTAATTATCAGTGGGGGTTTTGGACAGGCGCGATATGAGTGACCGCACAGGCCCCCAAGAAAGAGGGGTCCCGAAAATAGGGAACTTAAATTAAATTAAATCTTTCTAAAAAATTATAAAATTATATATATAATTATGTTTATATAAAAAATTATCTAAAACTTAAAACATGCAAAAAAGAATGATAATTTTGAAGTTAAAATGTTTGATATTTAGATGTTTATAAGTCAATTGTTTTTGTTCTCAAGAGGATAATTTAATAATATTTTTTGTATTGAAGTTTTTTTTTGAAAAAACACTTATATCTCTTACTGATTATAAATTAAAAACCACATTTTAATAAACGGCACAGGGCCCCCAAAATCTTTGAACCGCCCCTGCTAATTATTTATTAAAGTAGTACTCATATATTGAGTGGATGTGTCTCATAAAACAAATGAATCGGATAGTGTAATAATACTAAGAATAATTATTTTTTTCACTTTTTTGTTGAATATAATAAGATATTTATATTTCATTGTCACGTAACTAATACTTAACCTAATATATAACTATATATATAATATCTAGAACAATAGAATTCATGGACATAAGTATCATTGAAAAGATTATTGAAAAACTAACGTTGGTAAAACTCATTTAGTTTTACATTAATCTAAATTTTAAAAACATTTTTCTCTGCTTTTGTAGCACGCTTTTCTTTCTGCTCTTGTAGCACGTTTTTGTTTTTTACAATCTTTTTGGTCTTTGTTACTGTCGTCTTTTCTCAGCTTTTCTCTTTGTGTTTTTCTTTTTTCCTTGCGATGGCGGGATGGAGAACGATCTTGCGGGGCTTTCGCTTAATACTGGTGAGGATGAAGTGTTAATAGATGAGATTGAGGAATCTGAGTTGGAGATCTCTTATGAGCACTGTTTCGTTGGTTCTTTTCTCACGTCGAGTGTAATACATTTTGTGCCCATGCGCTCAACGTTGGCAAATGTTTGGCATCCTTTAGGGGGAGTGTCGATTTCTGATTTGGGTGTAGGAAGGTATTTGTTTCGTTTTTACCTGAAGATTGATGCGGATAGGATCGAAGCGGGGGGACCATGGAATTTTAATAATCATCTATTGGTGCTTCATAGATTATTGGTGGGTGAAATTCTGAATCTGGTTCCACTCACTCATGTGGCATTCTGGGTACAGATCCACGACGTTCCTTTTGGATCTGTTTCCGAAAGATTTGCAAAAGCCATTGGGAATTTTATTGGGTCTTTTGTGGAATACGATACACAGGCAATTTCAATGGGATACAAGGGAGTCATGCGGGTGAGAGTCTGCTTGGACATTCGTTTGCCATTGAAGCGTAAGAAAAAGGTCCGAACGAGGAATGGGGCTGACCATTATGTGCGGTTTTCTTATGAGAAGTTGACCTTGTTTTGTTTTGTTTGCGGCAAAATGGGGCATGGGGAAAGCTTTTGTCCGCTAAGGGTGTCGCTAAATCCTGAGGAAATTACTATGGACTGGGATGTTTCGTTGAGAGCCACCCCGAGAAGATTGGCGGCAGTGACGAGTGTTTGGTTACGTGAGGCGGCGCCGGTGGACGAGCAACCAAAGTCTGACTTTTCTTCCTCAAAAAATAATGCCAATCAAATCCCCCATAATCCGTTAAAAGGAAAGGTTGGGATGTCCCAGAATCATGGCAGATTAGATAAGATGAAGGGCGGATTTTATTCCCATTCTATCATAGGGGGCTTAATTTCAGGACCAATCATCGGAAATACCTCCCTAAATCAAGCCTCAGCTTTAGATACCATGATGGTACCAGTGGAGGAAGATATCCCGATTGAGCAATCAGAGGGACAAAAACGTGCACGTATTAATGACAAGATACCGAATGTTTCCAAATTTACGGATGAAAGCAGTATCCCTATCTCCTCATCGGCCGACCTGTCTTCTCAGATCCGCCGGTCATCATGAAAATATTAAGTTGGAATGTCCGAGGGTTGGGGAAACCTCGGACGGTGGGGCGTCTCCACCAAAAGTTGAACGAAGTGAACCCCAATATTATTTTTCTAATTGAGACGAAGTTAAGTTGTGCTCGTATGGCAAAGGCTCGTAAGTGTTGTGGTTTTTCTAATGGAATAGATGTGGAAGCAAGTGGCAGAAGTGGTGGCTTGTCCTTGGGATGGAAAAGTTCTTGCAAGGTTACTCTACGATCATATTCGGCAAGACACATTGATTTTATAGTCACGGATGAGTTAGCTGGTTTTCCTTGGCGTTGTACGGGAATATATGGGAACCCGGAAGCTCATAGGAGACATGAGACGTGGGACTTAATTCGTAGTCTAAACGATTGCCCAGAAATGCCTTGGTTGGTCCTTGGGGACTTCAACGAGATCTTGTTATCTTCAGAAAAACATGGTGGTCTTTTAAGAAGTCAAAGGCAAATGGATCAATTCCGTGCTGCTCTTGAAGACTGCGAGTTGGAGGATATTGGTTATAGTGGCCCGTGGTTTACTTGGGAGAAAGGACGTACCTCTGTGTCTAACATGAGGGTTCGGCTTGATAGGGGCGTTGCAAACAATAGTTGATTGTCTGGCTTCCCTAATTTTTCCCTTCAACACCTTCCACATTCCATCTCCGACCACTGCCCTATTGTCTTAAACACAAACTCTCGGTGTCAAGGAGGTAATAAAGTTTGGCACTTCCGTTTCGAGGCTTCGTGGCTACTTGAAGAGTCATGTGAATCCAACGTTCGGGATCTTTGGAATGTTCAGACGGATGATATGTTGGGTAAACTCGAGCATGTCTCATCGGGTTTGGACGCGTGGTTTCGACGGGTGAAAAAAGAAAAAAGGCTAACGGTTGACATGTTAAACCAGAAGCTTGAAAGGTTGAATGATTTGGCCCCATCGGATGATGTTCTGGGGGAACTAATCGAGACTAAACTGGAGCTAAATATCGAATTGGATAAAAGTGAGTTGTACTGGGAGCAGCGGGCTCGATCCAACTGGCTTCATTTTGGAGACCGAAATACAACTTACTTTCATCGTTCTGCAACTCAACGTAAGAAGAGGAATAAAGTCTCTAGGCTCATTTCTGGTGATAATTTGGTAACTACCGAAGATGAAAAGATGGGGGAGATTGCTAGCAAATACTTCATTTCGCTTTGTACTTCTAACGGTGTGGGCGATTGTGAGGGGATTTTATCCGGTATTAATCAATGTGTATCAACTGATATGAATACTTCTTTAGAGAAGGATTTTACGAAGGAAGAAATCTATGCGACTTTATGTTCAATGAGCCCTCTAAAAGCTGCTGGTGCAGATGGTTTGGGAGTGGTTTTCTACAAACGATTTTGGCATATTGTGGGTGATGAAGTGGCCTATTTATGTATCAAGGCCTTGAAAGGGGAATTTCCGTTGGATCGCATCAATCATACCAGAATAGTGCTAATCCCAAAGGTGTCAGATCCTTCCTCAATGTCCCAATTCCAACCCATTAGCTTATGCAATGTCCTGTACAAAATTATACCCAAGGTTTTGGTCACTCGTTTCCAAGAGGTTTTACCCTTTTGTATTGACGAAACTCAAAGTGCATTCGTACCGGGTTGTCTTATTACGGACAACGTCTTGGGACTTTATTTTGCCTTAAAACTCGATATGAGTAAGGCATATGATAGAGTGGAGTGGGACTTTATTGATGCGGTTATGAGGAGGATGGGATTTTCTGATGCGTGGGTGACTCGAATTATGCAATGTGTATCTTTGGTTTCCTATTCGGTAGTTCTAAATGGCACTGTTGGTCAGAGATTTCTTCCTTCTAGAGGTCTTCGTCAGGGCGATCCTCTTAGCCCATTTCTTTTTTTGATATGTAGTGAAGGTCTTAGCTCCCTCCTTCGACAAGCAGATGATTATATCGGGGTTCGTATAGCTAGGGGTGCACCTAAAGTAAGCCATCTTTTCTTCGCCGATGATAGTCTTATTTTTGGCGAATGTTCGGCAAGAGGGGCAGGGAAACTACATGAGTTACTTATGACCTATGCATCTTGTTCAGGTCAATTGGTGAATTTTGACAAATCGGCGATTTTCTTCAGTTCTAATTCGGGAGAAGTTGAGAAAGCAGATGTGAGAAGGGTTCTGGGAATTTCTCAGGGCTTCAATCCTGAGAAATACCTTGGTTTGCCTATTATAGTTGGTCGTAATCGGATGCAAGCTTTTGCTGATTTGAAGGATAAAACCTTAGCTTGGATATCCAATTGGTGCACGAAGTCTCTTTCCCAGGGTGGTAAAGAGGTTCTGATAAAAGCAGTTCTACAAGCTATCCCAGTCTATACTATGAGTTGTTTCCTTTTACCTAAGTCTTTCTGTAAAGATTTGGAACAAATCCTTGCAAGGTTCTGGTGGCAAAATTCAAAAGAAAAGCGCGGAATACATTGGTGCAGCTGGTCTGAGCTTAGTAAACTTAAAGAATGTGGAGGCCTTGGCTTTCGGGACCTAGCTAAGTTTAATGTGGTGTTACTAGCAAAACAGGGGTGGCGTCTAATTACAAATCCATCATCACTAGCAGGCAGATTATTACGGGCTAAGTATTATCCCTCTTCGTCCTTCTTAAAAGCCCGTCTCGGAAATAATCCATCTCTAACGTGGAGAAGTGTTTGGAGTGCCCGTGGACTGCTGGAAATGGGCCTACGTTGGAAGGTGGGGAATGGAGGGTCCATCTCGGTGTGGAATGATTTCTGGTTACCTGACAATTCCCTTCAACGAGTCTCTACTCACGTAGTGAATGACATCAAATTTGTATCGGATCTTATAGACCCTTCTTCTCTTACATGGAGGTACGATCTTATTCAGTCTATATTTACCCCTAATGAAGCAGAGTTAATATCGAGTATTCCCCTCCCTAGTAGTTATCAACCAGATTTGTTGGTCTGGTGTGGGGAACATACGGGAATCTACACAGCCCGTAGTGGCTATAGGTGCTTGCTATGTACTGCAAATGCATCTTCTAATTGGGGGGAGTTGTTTAAGAAGGTATGAAACTCTTTATGCTGAACAAAAATGAAAATTATCTATTAGAAATTTATCAGGAATTTCGTCCCAACTAGAGTGAACTTATGTCTTAAGAAAGTGGTTGTTGACCCTATCTGCAACAGATGTTATTTAGCCCCTGGAGATGTGATTCATGTTATATGTGAATGTCCCTATGCTAGACAACTTTGGTCAGCTTTACATATCAGTGAACCTACTAATGCATCTACCCTTTGTTTTCAAGATTGGTTAGATCAGGTTTTCAGTATCAATGGCATTTAGAATGTACAAGTCATAGTCATTGCAATTTACGCTATATGGTTTGCTCGAAACAAGCTTGTCTTTGATGGAATACTTGTAAGAATTGAAGAGACTATTGCTTTCATTAAAAGCTACTGTTTAGATATGCAGCTTACCCAGTCCCGTTTGACATCTGAGAGCAACAGCAACATCTCACGTTGGTGCCCTCCTACAGACCCGATGGTGAAGATCAACGTAGACGCCGGCTTTGACTCTGTTACAAAAACAACATTTTTAGGTATCATTATCAGAGATAGTTCAGGGTTTATATTGGGGGCAATGTGTTCTAGAAAAGAACGTATCTTGTCGTGTTTTGCGGCAGAGGCATGTGCGATGGTTCAGGGTCTTCGTTTCGCGAGAGAGCTGGGTTTTTCTCAGGTTGTCGCCGAAGGGGATTCCTTAACAGTCATCAAAAAATTAAAATCAAAAGCAGTAGACATGTCTGAAATTAGTACATTTGTGTGGGATGCCCAACTGTTGGCTAGAAATTTCCATACCTGTCGGTTCTCGTTTACTCGTCGGGATGGGAATCGACCGGCGCATGCATTGACAGAAGAGAGCAGGAAGTTTGCTGAGGAGACGTTTTGGGTGGAGGACGCGCCGGCGAGTGTTGTCCGTCTAGCCGATGAAGACAGAAGACGGCTCGATCCGCCGTGATCCAGTTACCAATCACCCGTTTTTGGTTGGGGCTATGGCTCCTAAAGGTTAGGCCGTTGTGATGATCGGTGCAGCCAACCTTTTCCCCTTGCCTTGCGTTTTTGATTTCCCCCTTTTGAATCTCCGACGGAGATTAGGTTTCAACAAGGGTTTTGCTGGTCTAGCTTATTGCTTTTCTTTTGGGACGATTTGGCTTTTAGTTCTTTTATTTGCCGTTTGATTTATCTCTTTGTTTTTACTTTTTTGCCCTTGTAAACGTTGGTTTATTATTTATTGTTCAATAAAAGAAGCTAGCTGGCTATTTATGTCAAAAAAAAAGATTATTGAAAAACTGGGTTGAAACACGGAGATTGGAACCGTTATCGAAGATGTCGCCAGGGTTAAACGAACAGAATGTTCGACAAACTATTTGTGAATTGTTCGTATAACATTCGTTTATTAAAGTAAATTAAGGAGTATGAACAAATTTTTTATGTACGTTTAATAAACGAACGAACACAAACATATGTGTGTTCGGTTTGTTTATATTCACGAATAAGCTTGTTTATTGGCTCGTTTATAAGCTTGTTTACCATGTTCCGATTTTTCCTTTTTTACATTTTAGATATTAGTAAAGATATGAACTAAATTGAAAATAATGCGAACTTTGGAGTTTAAAGTGTGAAGCCTAAGGAGCTTGAGAACTAGTGGTGTTATTTTATCATTAACTATAAACGAACATGTTCGCGAATGCAAAATAAACGAACATGAAACTCTCTTATTCTTTAATTCTCTATCGTTGTTCATCATTTTCTCACTACTGACTGCAACCTTTCTTTTTTTCCTTTGATTGGTGGTCGGCAAACAATTTTAGTATTGGTTGTCGATCACCGGGTTTATATTTTTCTTTTTCTTTTTTATATTTTAATAAGAATCTATGCCTTTGTGGCACGTATTTTCGTTGTCCTCGTGACATGCGTTTTTCTCTGTACTTGTGACATGTTTTCTTTGTTTTGTGGTTCTTTTCATGTTCTTGTGGCATGATTTCAGCATACCCTAGTGTTAGTTTGTTGCTCGCACAGAGATTTAACGGGCTAGTTTCTAATTATGATTTTGTCGATGATCATGGAAAGTTAGATCCTCACTCGGTTGATGGTTGTTTGCCGATATAATCAGTGTTAGGTAGCGGAACATTCTGCTTGATAGTTTGGGTCGTTCACCACTCCTTTTTCACCCGTTATATGTTTCGATTGGATAAAGACAAGTAGATTCATGAAAGCTTCTGATTTTTGATGGTATGCTTATCTCTATGGAAGTGTTCACTTTTCTTTATTTTTTGGTTGTAAGAGATTTTTGTGGATTAGTCATGTTATTCTCTTTCTCGGATGCGTTGTAATTATCATATATTCTATAATTTTAATAAAAAATCATTGGCTATTATAAAAAAACGAACATGAACATCTTTAACAATAAATAAATGAACACGAACACACTACTGAGAATTTCAACGAATACAAACCGAACATGTATACCTTTAAAAATAAATAAACAAACACGAACAAAATTTTATTTGTTCAAATTCGGTTCATTTACGGCTCTAGCTCTTGCATAGCAATAATATCTCCATGTCATTGTTGGTGCAGGCGTGCAGCAAGCGACATGATTTTTAGACAACCGTCTGTAAATTTTATGCCCAAGAATCAAGATGTAAGATGCTTGAATTTTACACAGGCTTGTTTCAGCCAAATGACGGAACGAATTGGTTGCTCGATAGCACCAAGGATGATCTTAACGGATCAAGAATATGCTTCATATTTTATCCTAAACTTTTTAAATTTCACACGCATAGTTTTAATTCTCTTAATTTTTATAAATTAACTATTAAATTTTATTAATTGTATCAACCATAATTTTTTGAAAATTTTATAATTTATACACACCTTTAAAAATATTTTAACTTGTGCCCTTAAAAAAAATCTTGACCCCTCACCGTCTAAAACGGGATGTTTGTATAGAAAGTGGATGAAAGGTGAACGTAAAAGCAGAGAACAAGAGGGCAAATTCAATCAAGGACTTGGTTTCACAAGGGAGCTAAATGTTAGGTTCTAACTTTCTCATTAAAACAAAAGAACTAATAGCACACCATCAAATTAAGTTGAATTAGCAATTACTTGAGTAGATTTGAAAACACTAGGTCATTGTTTGAATAAATTTGAAACTTTAGGTCCTTTTTCGACTTAGTCAAATGTTAGATCACTATTTAAACATATTTGAAAACTTAGGCTCTTATTGATGATTTGCCTTTATTTGAACATTTAGTCTTAATGTTTCAGGATTTTTTTTTTTTTTTATCTTATCAAACAATAACTTAATTATTTTATTTTAAATTCATGATTTGTTTAACCATTTATTTTTTAATTGTAAAATTTTATTTTTGGGTTCATTATTTACTTGGAATTGTTAATGACTTAAATTAATTTCTTAATAAAAACATGTGCATTTATCTGTTTAGAAAATAGAAATTGAAAATCGACTATGGCAAGTCCTTTATTACTGCTGAATTTTGAAAAACGCTTTTAAAATTTTATTTTTAAAAAGTGTCCTGAAAAATTAGGTTTTTTTTTAATTAGAATGGTTTATATTGTTGAAAAAGTTAAAATATACATTGTAGACATAATGTTAGAAGTAAAGAATAACTCGAATGATATTTATAATATATTTTGGTAATTTTATATTCAAAAATTAATAACCAAACAGTCAAAAGTTAATTTTTAAAAGTATATTTGTAAAACACTTTTATTTCAATATTTAAATAATATTGTTTTGGCAAACTATTACATGCAATTATAGTAGAAAAAATTTACAAGTGGGTTTAATTTAAATTTTAAGGGGTTAGTTTAGGGTTTATAGTTCAAGATTTATGGTTTATGTATTAAAATTAGAGGTTATGATTATAATTTAAGTTTTGGGGTTTAGGAGATATGATTTAGATTTTTAAATTTTAGTTTTTAACATTAATTTAGACATGATTGTGGGAAAAAATTCCATTGTCATAGCATTATATAATAATCTTATTATTTTTAGGAAAATAATTTGATACGCAAGCTTGTAGGGTTTAGGGATTTAGGTTGTATGGTGTAAAATTTAAGGTTTATGGTTAGAATTTAGAGTTCATGGTTTAAGGTTTAGGTTTTAGGGTGTTAGGGATAGAGATTTAAATTTTAAATTTTATAATTTAAATATGAAATATTTTGTAATTTTTTTTACATAACTTGTGTATAAAAATATAACTCTATTTTTTATTGCTTTCGGTACCAAAAATTCTTTTTAAGTCCAAAAGTCGGTCCATGGAAATCTCCCCCTACCATTAGAGGCCCAACAAGGATTCTATTAACATAAAACCCAAAGCTGTAAATTCCCTTTGCATGCAATAAAGAAGGAAACACCCAAACCAAAATCTTCCACACCATTTACCTCAACTGTCCCTCTGTGGCCCAAAATTCATGCTCAAGCTCGAGTTTGCCGCCTATTTGATCTAATGGCAGGTTTTCATTATCATATCCTGCATAAATTATTAAAAAATATTTCAAATTATTATTTATTTATTTTAATTAAGTCTGAAATATTTGTATTTCTTATTTGAATCCAGGTTGAATCGAGCAAAGATAAAAATATCTTATCCAAGTCTATGTCAAGCCACCCGACCCATGGACCCATAGAAACTCATGTAGTCATATTACCCACTGAAGTTAGTATATTGATTAGATTAATGCTACATGATTTTGATTGTCGTTAGATATCTAAAACGGTCGAACCTAACAAATAGTCTCAGTAAAAAAATAAAGGTATTGTTTATCTTAAGAGATACGAGTTAGATCACTTTTGAAGTGTGTGCACTGTCGAAGGGTTAAGAATATATATGAAGAGATATTAACTTATGATTACCGTAATACTATTCAAAAAAATATTTAAAAGGGTCCACATATTAATTTTGAAAAAAAATAGAAGTGATCCTAATGGTATAAAATAGTTTATTTTCTCGCAATTATTTGGATTTGAACGATTAACGTTATTTGCACGAAATAAAAAAAATAGACGAACACCTTTGCTCGTCTTGCTTGGTCGCTTCCCTTCGGATTTTATGAGTTTGTTGAGCCGCCTCGTGGCATAAGGAACATACCGGCCTCAGACGTTCTGGGTTAATAGCTTTGTTTTAGTTTAATCGAGAATAGTTAGTTCGCACTGTAAAGTATTATTTAGGGCACTCTTTTTCTTCCATCTAAATTTAAGGAGGTTTTTTGATGAGGCTTTAGTTAATACTCCCTCTTTTTTAATAAAAAAAAGTATAATGTTAAAAATAATTGGCCGCAATAAATTTAATATTTAAAATTAGGGAGTGTTTGATAAATCATTGAAAATGTTCATTTTATAAAAAGAAATCAGATTTAATTTTTAAATTATGTTTGATAATTATATTAGATTTTTAGTGATTTAGGGTGTGTAATTCTGAGTTTTGACTATCTATTTTTATCTTTTTCAAATTTAGTGTTTTTTTAATTGCTGTTGCCAAACAATACTTTATTTTTGCTAATATAGTAAATAGTTTGAAAATACAAATTCACGACTAAAACTTAAATACTTAGGGTCTGTTTAGCTTTAAAAACATTTTTTGTTTTTGTTTTTCATTTTTGTTTTTAAAAAATCATGTTTATTTTCAAGTTTTTAAAAACTAGAAAACACATTTAGTTAATAGAAATGAAAACTTATTTTTAAAAATGAAAATAATAAAAATGTTGTTGGTATTTAGTTTTTCAAAATAAAAATAAACAAATCATTAATCATTAAATAACTAAATTAAAATATAATTATCAGAAAAATATTATTATAGTAAAAAATATGATTAAATAAACCAAAATTCTAAAATTGATATTAGAAAGGATTTGAACCTATTGTTTTTATCTTTTCCACTTATCTAAAATATTTTGAATGTAAATAGTGAAAAACAACTTTTTTATATTTTCAAATTTCACTCATTTTTGTTTTTATTTTTTAAAAATTATTTTCAAATTATGCAACATATTTTCTCCAAATTTTTTATTTTCCAAAAAATAAAATAAAAATTACATGTATTCTCTAGAACCAAACACACTCTTAAAAAAATTAATATTTCTGTTTCCCAAAAACTACCTTAATTACGACGGTATGTGCAATCACTCTTGAAATTTGATATATGTGGTAGGCTTTGGATTTTAGTAGTGTATACACTCCCCTCAAAAATTAATATTTCTTGTCTAAACTCTTTCGAATATCGAAAGAATCTTAAAATTGACACATAATAGTAACAACAAAAATAACCGCTTTATGTTCAAAATTTGTGATCACCTTTTTATTTTTGAATAAACACTAAACTTCATTAAGATAATGAGAAAAAGTACAAAATAAGCATACTCCTAAAAAATAAACGTAAAAGAGCAAAGAGTATACAAACATGAATAACAAAATTAAATCTTCTCATAAGATCTTCGTCGGTGTTCTTTAAATCTATCGCCATATCGAAATCTTGGAGTACAAAATAAACGTAAAAGAGCAAAGAGTATACAAACATGAATAACAAAAATAAATCTTCTCATAAGATCTTCGTCGGTGTTCTTTAAATCTATCGCCATAGCGAAATCTTGGAGTGCTCACTGGTAGAGCAAAATAAGCATACTCCTAAAAAATAAACGTAAAAGAGCAAAGAGTATACAAACATGAATAACAAAATTAAATCTTCTCATAAGATCTTCGTCGGTGTTCTTTAAATCTATCGCCATAGCGAAATCTTGGAGTGCTCACCGGTAGAGCGCAGATCGTTGAATTACTCCAATCAACAAAAAGAGAGAAAAACGTCTTGGTTAACTTCATAAACAACCAATCCATGCAAGATCGTGCGGTAAGATTCAATTGTAGCATTCACCAGGTTGAAGACGTCTTCAATATCAACATGCCATAGAGGCAGACAAAGAACGTGCCAAGCGGTAGACGAAAAGCAGGCCAAACAGCCGACAAAGGTAAAAAAAAAACAAAGAAAGGAACAAAAGAAGGAAACAAAGAAACAAAAGAGAACAAACAAACACCAAAATAAAATCACTGCCGGTAGACGGCCAAAGCCGCCACCATTGGCTTGAAAAAACTCAAAAAACTACTTACAAATTCTTAAGAGAAAATAACTGCCGCAGAAAAAATGATGACCCTTTTTGAAAATATTATTTTTCAAGATTTAAAAATATATTATCTATTTAAGAATATAATACATCAATTAACATATCATTATTTTTATTTTGTGTTATGTATAACCCAATCAGGCCATTATTGATAACAAACTAATACCATAATGTCATTAAAAAGTGTCGGGAAAAATTACCATTAGGCTCCTGTCCTAATTTTATGTTTCATTTTCTTGCTTTCCAACCTCAGGGAACACCACCAAGAGACATTATCATTGTTACTATCATTACTTAGCACGCACAAATGCGTTAATGTTTGCACTCTCGGCTTGGTTAGCCAACGTGTACTTCAAGTTTCGGGGGACAATAGAGGGTAGATATGTGGTGCGGCTAAAAGACGATAAGTTTTAAAATTTGTTTACGAGTTAAAAATGTTATACTTCTTGATAATATTTGTTGTTTTTTTTTAAATTCAAATATTGATACTTATTTTGTGAGTATCGATATTTTATTGCTACTTACAAAATAAGCATCGATACTTTAAAAAAACTAAAAAAATCAACCGAAAATATTACCAATAAATCTAACAATTTTAAGTTCATAAATAAGTTTCGAAACTTGTTGTCTTTTAGCCGCACATTAGACTCGCCCAATAATAGAAGACCCCATTAACATGAAAAGTATGACAACAAAACCTTAAACCTTTACTTTTTAAAAGAAACAAAAAATACTAAAACTTACAATAGAAGTATTGATTTAATCTATCACGAGGAAAAATTTTCCACGCTCAACGAACATCGATAAGCACCACTAACTACGAGCACTGATGAGCATCGATAATTTAATTTATAAAGATTAAAAATTTAAAGAACTCACCGTATAATTATAAATTATTTAAAAATCAAAAGGCAAATTAAGTAAAATATATTATTTTATTTTTAAATTTCTTTTAAACATAAATCAAAATACATATCTATTCCTAAATTAAAAAACCCTAATTTTTGTTAATTTAAAATTTAAGTCGCCACCATTATCATCACTGTCGTTGTCTCCTGCATAGCCGTTGTTCTCCACCAATAAACATAGTGATATTTACCTTTTTCATAAAAAGAAAATACAACATAAATATCTACGGCGTTGATTTTGGGAGTAGAGATCTTTACCGATTTCTTTTTCAACGTAATAGTCAAACTCGGTTTTTGTTGTTTCCCTAAATATTTTTGTTTAAATATTTGTGTGTGACTAAGAAAAATGCATCTATGGCCCTCGGTTAGACTAAGAGATTCATTCAGAATAGGTGGCGGCGACAGCGACTTGAATTTTAAATGAATAAAAATTAAAGTTTTGTAATTTAGGGGTAGATAAGTATTTTGATCTATATTTTTAAAAAAATTAAAAATAAAATAATAAATTTTGATTAATTTATCTTTTTAATTTTTAAATAATTTATAGTTATACATTAAGTCCTTTAAATTTTTAATCTTTATAAATTGAATTAATGGTGCTCGTCGACAAGTGTGGTGCTCATCGTACTCATCGAGCATGGTAAATTCATCCATCACTATAAAACAATAATAGAAATGATAAAATAATTAAAAGGGTTGGTTACGAAAAACAGAAAGATAATCTTAAAGATATAGTATGAGACAAATATCATATTTGCTTAAGTTTTGGAAGTTTAACGCCCAAGTTTAAGATTGATTTGGGAAGTTTGAGACATAAGCAAACCCTATGTTTAACTCAATTACCAAAACAAAAACAGTTGGGGTTAGTTGGAACCTTTGAACATGGATTTCTTTAATTTAATTAAGTTCCAAAAATGTTCAATAATGGATTAATTTGGCAAAGGGCGATAGATAAATCTTGGTGCCAAAGCAATTTAAATTTAAACTCAAAACAATGATTGCTAATTGGACGGAATTTCAAAATTGAAATGAAAGCATTATTATTTTGATTTTATATTGGACGGATAATACAAGGTTAGATTCGAAATAATCAAAGTAAAATAAATGAAATAAAACCAATTGAATAAATAGAATAAACGAAATACATAAATCGGAAAACATATTCAAAAATAAATTGAAAAGGGGTGGTTGAGGCTTGTACGAACACAGTTTTCTTAAGACATATTCGAGCACCCTGGGTGCTAGAGTTTGTTTGATCGTCGGTCTCACAGGATACAACAGTCAGATGAAATTCTGCAGCAGCAATACTATAGATTTCACGAGCAAATTCGAGTCTTCGACTATCACCAAAAATACTATGCATGTTTTGGGGAGAGAAAACGTTTTTGATTGATTGATCTGTTAAAGTCTAAAAATACCTCATGTATTTATAGGGGAAATTAGAGCAAACATGAGAAAACAAAATTTCGATTATGCCCCTAATCGGATAACAGAGTGGGCTGCAAGTAAATTCAAATTTCGATATTATCCCTTAATTTTCGGGATAAAATCTGCTATTCAAAAGGAAAAAAAATATACGATCGTTGTAAAAATATCTATAGGTTCTCGTAGGGCCCGATCGGTCCGGACATTTGCGTCGCCCACATCGTGCGAGTGCGCCCAAACCCGAATGAAATTGGATTCGCACCCCCTGCGCGCGAGGCATAGCTCCAACTCAAGTCATTCAATGACCATAAGAAAGGAGCATGTATATAAACATCTCCAACTCCTTTTATCCCATCAATGTGAGATTGGGGGTTTTCCATTCACTTTTCTATTTGCAACCACCTTACTTTGAGCATTAATTTCTCATTCATTACTCGTCTGTTTTGAGCTTATGAAATATTGCTGTAAAGGTCTTATAAAGTAGAATAAGTCCGTAGTAGATCTTGATTCGAAACTTAGCCTTTACATATTCGAAATAAGGCTCAAAGTTACCTATTTCTCACATTTTTCCAACAATTCCCCACATGAATAAAATTAATGTGTTTTTATCAAAACATTTTGACTCGGTGTGGTGTTAGCTTCTACAATTGATAGCTGCATAGGATAGGTAGGTGAACGCACCCTTGAACCTTCCCTTGCGAGAGTATATTTACTTTACTGGCTACCCAATAGACGCGATGTCATTGAATTGTTCTGCCATTTGTGTAAACGATGATATATCTCACACAACTATCTCTCTGACACGAGTATTTTCTTTCATGGTTTTGTTCTTATAGCCATGGACATCTCCATGGTTCTACAAGAGTTTGAGAGAACTATTCCCCAATAGTCTTCTTGAAGCGGCCTCATTTCACTCTTATATAGATGACTTATGTTGCTCGGTTTCAACCGATGCACACAATGGTCATTAAAAGCATTGCTTAGCCTCTTCAGGTTTAGTCATTGTTTATATCATAGGAATGGGCCTGGGAGAGGAACCCCACACAGTGATCGTACAGGTCTATGCAATTAGGTTGTCCATTTGAACTTAGTTATTGGGATCTCCAGTCAGGTAGGTAGGGTTTTTCCTTCACATAGCGCTTTTAATTTTTTACGGGCTTTTGTCTCATTCCTTTCGATGTTTTCTCAACCTGATCTCGATTTAACTCTTTGGTTAGCGGATTCACAACGTTATCCTTTAATTTTACGTAATCAATAAAGATAATTCCATTTGAGATCAGTTGTCTAACAGTATTGTGTCAGCGATGCATATATCTCGACTTACCGTTGTACATACAATTTTGTGCCCTAGCAATCGTTGCTTGATTGTCACAATGTAGGCATAATGTAGGCACATGTTTTGGCCATTCTAGAATATTCTCCAAGACATTTTAAAGCCATTCTGGTTCATTTCTAGATTTTTCTAGATCTACAAACTCAGATTTCATTGTGGATCTAGTGATTATCGTTTGTCTTGAGAATTTTCATGACATGGCTCCTCCTTTCGAAGTGAAGACATATTCACTTAGTGTGACAAAATCAATATGAGATCTTCATATAATCGTTTGATTTAGATATTCAAATCAATTATGTCATTTTCATAATTTCTATGTCAAATCTTGAGATTAGCATGTCTTTGGTATGTTTTACCATTTTATTGTTACCTATAACAACGTACATTTGTCACACCCTCATTTGTCATCTCGAAAATATTTAATTTTAACCTTGTGCTGAACATATAAACTAATTTCCATTGATATTCTTCAAAGTTCGTTTCATTTGAACTTGGATCAACTTCAAAGAATAAATCATTCTTTGTTTTCATTATCATATTCTTGTAAATTTATTTGTACACAAGAAATTGTTATCCGTTACTAGGTTATACATAGTCAATGAAAATATACTCCATTTATTTTCATTTACTTCGGTAATGACATATTACCTTTTCAAGACACCTCCACATTTTAATATAGTTGTAGGAGGATTTTATTTCCTTCCATAACTTATATGGTGTCTTAATTAGTTGATAGAATAACTTTTCTCAATTTAAGCATGTTTTGAAGATCTAATTCTATTTAGAAGTTATCTTTAAAAACATTGTTCTCATGGAAGTTACTCACATAGAGTTTTCTCCCAATTTAATCAATTTATTAAATTTGAGTTTTAACATCCTACTCATAGAGAATAATTTCTCTATAACATATTTGCTTTAAACAAAACACTAATATGAAGGTAATAAATCTCCCTTCAAATACTTATTTTCCATATCAAATGTTATGAGAAAATATTGATCTATAATCCATAGACTTTCGTTACGTTTTCTCATGGTAATCAATTTTTACCTTAGTAACACTTGAAGGTCGTAACAAAATTTACCTTTTCCTCTCTAAATAATAGGAGGATCATTGAAGAACTAATGTTTTGATATAATAATTGAAAAATAGTTTTGGACTAAATTGAAAAGCTTTCAAAAGTGCCTTTAAGTCCAAACAACTTAAAAATATGTTCCAGGATTGTTTTAAGAGGTTTTGAAGTGTTTTCTACAGCCAAACTTTACAAAACCACCCAGGTGTTTCGAAACACCCTTAGGCGTTTCGAAACAACCATTCACAGTTTCAAAACGTTCCGAAACAGCCAGAGCTGTTTCGGAATGGGCTTCAATCTGGGTAAGGATTTTTACATAGCGTTTCGATACGGGCTTCACCGTTTCGATACGCCTATGTGGCAAAGACTTCAACGGTCAAATCCCCAACAGCTATTTCCCAAAGGCCTTTTAAATTGCAGGACGTTTCGATATGAGAATCAACGTTTCGATATGGGTGCTGCATCAGACTGCAACGGCTCTTTCTATTTCAGGGATATTTCGAAACATGGTCGAGTGTTTCGAAACGGAGAGTTGCATAACTGCATTTATGGTGGGACATAAAGTCTCCAACGGCTAGAATTCAATGAGAAGGTATAAAAAGGGACTTCTAAAAGCATCAGCAACAACTATTGATCCAAAAAGAAATATCAAAACATCAATTACAAGTTATTATGCTAAAATCCCATATTTTCTTGTAAACCTCAATTGTAGAACCTTGTATTTCCAATCTTATTTTTCCAATTGGGTTGAGTGCTTGTAAGAAATGCTACATTGTATTGAGAGAAGACTAATGATTCAATTGTTATTACATTATGATGAAAAATTGTGTCTAGAGCTTTAATTGTAAACTCCTTGCTTAGACAACACTAGTGAGCTTAACATTGTTATATTTACTCAAGTGTTTAGGTTTTGGGTGAGAGCTTTATAGTGCAAACAATTATCTATTAGAGAGATTTCAAGTTTGCTTTAAGAATTTCTCTTGTAAAGAGGGCTAACTCAAGCTTTGGGTAAAAAGCTTTGAGAGTTGTAAAGGTTGCCTCCTTAGCCTAGAAAAGGGGACGAAATTCTAGAGTGGATTTGTTGAAATCCTTAGTGGGGAGTTAAGGTAGTGGATGTAGATATTTGTTAGAAGGTTGAACCACTATAATTCCTTGTGTCTTATTGTCCAATTTTCACCTCCCATTAAAACACCCAAAAATCCAATCTTCTCCGAACTTGGCAAACATATTGGTTGAAGAAATCGAGCATTATAAAACCCAACAATTGGTATCAGAGCGAGGCTCAATCGAAGAGGATTAACATCCTATTGAGGTGATCCGGGAAGCTCGATACGACACATCAACCGACCGATCAAATGGCACATTTCATCGACAAGCCATCATTATTCGACGGAACACACTATGCCCATTGGAAGACAAGAATGATGTTTTTCATAAAGTCTAAGGACTACAAGCTTTAGAACATAGTAGAAGATGGTCCGTTCATGCCACAAAGAAGGAAGGCAGATTGGAGCGCGGATGATCGCAAGAAGATGGAGCTCAATTGCAAAGCCTTGTACATCATCTTTAGTGCATTGAGCCTTAACATCTATTAGAAAATGTCTTCTTGTAAAGATGCCAAGGAGGTATGGGACAAGCTTGAAGTCACATACGAAAGAACCAACGAAGTAAAGGAGACCAAGATCGGACTTCTCAACCACGAGTATGAAACTTCAAGATGGATCCGGAAGAGGACATTGAGAAGATGTTCGATAGGTTCTCCACCATCACCAATGGACTTAAAGGT
This sequence comes from Hibiscus tridactylites, assembly GCA_958450335.1. Classification (NCBI taxonomy): domain Eukaryota; kingdom Viridiplantae; phylum Streptophyta; class Magnoliopsida; order Malvales; family Malvaceae; genus Hibiscus; species Hibiscus tridactylites. The sequence continues at coordinate 77,850,745 of OY288280.1, forward strand.
TATGGAGAAGCCATTCCGGAAGAGAAACTTGTCCAAAAGCCCATCTACTCCCTTCCCGAGTCATGGTCTCAAAAAGGACCGCCATCATCGAAGCCAAGAATCTCAAGACTTTGAAGCTTGATGAGCTCATGGTGTCACTTCTCACTCACCAAATAATGAAGAAAAACAAAAAAAATAGAAGAAGAAGGAAGAGATTAGAGCTATGGGGGAGAAGAAACTCAAAGGGTTTGACATCAACACAAATGCTATTGCTCTCAAATCCTCTACATGCCATCATGTAGATTCAAGTGAGGAGGAAAGTGAAGATGAAGAGATGACCTATCTCTTCAACAAATTTTCTCGGTTCATGAATAGCAAAATGGAAAAATCTAAGCATGAATCGAGGAAGAAGATGAAGGATTCCCACAAGTCCAACAAGAAGGGATCATCTTCAAAGCAAGCATATGTGGCCACATGGAGTGATAAAGACTCCACCGATGATGAGGTAGCCCACCTATGCTTGATGGCCCTTAATGAGGGGGAGGTAACTTCTAACTCATCTATTTCAAATTCATATACATTTGATGAGTTACAAGATGCCTATGATGATTTGATTTTGGAATTCAAGGCATCTTTTTCTAAGAACAAAAAGTTGATTTCAAAATTGAAAAATGAGAATGATTTGCTTTCTAAAACAAATCTTGAGTTTGAAGCAAAATTGAAGAATTTTGAACAAAAAGTTTCACATTTGCAAAACTTGCTTCATACAATGGAAAAGAATCATCAACAAGAAATTGATGATCTTAAAAAGGAAAAGGATTTGATTTCCAATGAACTTCAAAAGAAAAATGATTTTAGAAAATCAAATTTTTATGTAAGACAATCTAGTGAATTTAGATTTATAAATGGAAAATGTTTTAAAAGTGTTTGGGTCCCAAAAGGACTAACCACTTCAACTAAAAAGGATGAAATTGAAAAATGAATTCCTAAGAGGACTAAATTTTGTGCCATTAATGTCTATGGATCCAAAGAAATTTGGATACCAAAAATTACTTGATTGTCTTAAGATAGGTGTGATGGAGATTGATCAACAAGTCAAATATTGAGGGGGAGCTCCATGCACACAAGGAATAACACTTGAAGAAGGAAAGATTCACATCCTATCTTGAGTTCAAGTGTGGTAAAATATAGTTGTTTTTATTTGTTTAAATTTGTTTTATTTTCTTTTAATTCAACTAGATTATCATGCGTTGGACTAACATTTCTTAATGATGCTTTGAGAAATGGGGAGCCAATTTTAAAACCAAAATTCTTATTTTTTGTCATTTTTTACCTCCTAAGTTATTTTGAACTTAAAGTTATTTAAAGTCTTTTTGCTATAACAAAAATGGGGAGAAATGGTTTGAAAAATTACATTTTCAAGAGAATAAGGGGAGCTTTAACTTCTTTTAATTTTTGAAATCTCTTATTTAAATTTTTAAATACAAAGGGAAGAATCCCAAACAATTTTTCAAGGTGGTTTTATTATATCAAAAAGGGGGAGATTGAAAAACTAATGTTTTGATATAATAATTGAAAAATAGTTTTGGACTAAATTGAAAAGATTTCAAAAATGTCTTTAAGTCCAAACAACTTAAAAATATGTTTGAGGATTGTTTTAAGAAATTTTGAAGTGTTTCCTAAAGCCAAACTTTACAAAACCACCCAGGTGTTTCGAAACACCCTTAGGCGTTTCGAGACAACCATTCACAGTTTCAAAACGTTCTAAAACAGCTCTGCCTGTTTCGAAACGGGCTTTAATCTGGGTAAGGATTTTTACATAGCGTTTCGATACGCCTATGTGGCAAAGACCTCAATGGTTAAATCCCCAACAACTATTTCCCAACGGCCTTTTAAATTGCATGACCTTTTGATACGAGAATTAACGTTTCGAGACGATCGTTTCGATACAGTCAAGGTTGTTCCGAAACGGGTGTTGCATTACACTGCAATGTCTCTTTCTATTTCAGGGATGTTTCGAAACAGGGTCGAGTGTTTCGAAACAGGGAGTTGCAGAACTGCATTTATGGTGGGAAATAAAGTCTCCAACGGTTCTAATTCAACCCTAATGGCTACAAACTCAATTAAGAGTATAAAAAGGATCTCCAAGCAATAAGAGAAGACTAATGCTTCAATTGTTACAACACTATGATAAAAAAATTGTGTCTAGAGCTTTATTTGTAAACTCCTTGCTTTGACAACACTAGTGAGCTTAACATTGTTATATTTGCTCAAGTGTTTAAGTTTTGGGTGAGAGCTTTATAGCGCAAACAATTACCTATTAGAGGGATTTCAAGTTTGCTTTAAGAATTTCTCTTGTAAAGAGTGCTTACTCAAGCTTTGGGTAGAAAGCTTTGAGGGTTGTAAAGGTTGCCTCCTTAGCCTAGAAAAGGGGACGAAATTCTAGAGTGAATTTGTTGAAATCCTTATTGGGGAGCTAAGGTAGTGGATGTAGACTTTGGTTAGAAGGTTGAACCACTTTAATTCCTTGTGTCTTATTGTCCAATTTTCACCTCCCACTAAAACACCCAAAAATCCAATCTTCTCTGAACTTGGCAAACACATTGTTTGAAGGAATCGAGCATCATAAAACCCAACAATCGTCCTTCAAATCATTGACCGAGTTTATCATGGTCAAATATGCAACCTCTCTTGTTGTCATGTTTGAATTTTCCCCCCAAAAATTTCACTGATTTCTCATTTTGCATTTATAGTTCAACGACCCACATTTCATAGCATGCATCAGAATAGGCTTTAAGAATTTAACTTGACATAAAAAAACAAAATTCTTCTATGCTTTGGCTTGGTAACAATGTTACTCCCAAAATAAATCCACCGATTTGTTTTCAAAATTGAATCATACTTGATTCTTAAGGAATGATAGATTTCATTTTCAAAATAAATTCACTAATTTTTTCAAGATTGAATCATTCTAGATTCCATGAAATTAAATCTAACGATTTATTTCCTTTAACACTTTTGAATCAACGTATGATTCTAACATAGAAATAAATTTAATAATTTATTTCTTTTGCTATATCAATCCAACGGAAATCACAAAGAATTAAACCTTTAATTTTAATTCCATTGATTCTTATTTGGGAGATCAAGTAAATCCGTTAAAACGGTAGAAATTAATTCCTAAAATAAATTATTTACGAGATCTTTATTTCAACATTTCGCCGAAATATTGCGCTCGTCTCTAAAAAAATTTCTCAAAAAATACGAGAATAAAATCCATTGCGTTTCCAAAACATAAATAATAATAATTTAATAATAATAATAATAATTTCATAAGGAAATAATATTCATTTTTCCATGTCATATGTTAGAAATGCTTTTGACAACACCCTAATATGACCAAGAAATATAATTCTATGATTATAGATTCACCTTAATAATGCCATAATATTGTTACCAAAACAATATCATCATTTATGGCATTACCATGATACATACGCAGCAGCGCACATGTATTCATATAAACCATTAAAGATTAACTATTATTAAGGATATTACCTCAATAAACATTTCGAGTTTAATAATTCCTATCATTTGAGAATCACTTTTCTAGGCAATAAAATCATTTTCTTTTCTTTGTTCTATAACAAGAAAGAAACCCGAAATTAATAAAATTTCAATAAACCGTTTATTTTAGATTTTGATTTCACAAAAACCATTGTTTCTATTCAAAGGAAATACAAATTCTAGAATTGGTAATTAATTCTAATAAACTAGAAATTAATTCTATTTATTCTTGATTTTGATTTTTCACAAAATCTGTAACCGCACTTACTTTCAATTAACAATTTCTGTAAAATATATTTGTCCCCTCTTATTTGAGATTTAATGCAAACTCGTTTTAGTAACAGCATGAATTAATTCCTAAAACAAATTGTTTGCTTATCTCGGCACTTTAATTAATCGAATCGCCTTGTAGAAAGGACTCTGTCTTAAGATTGTTGAATAATACAAGGTTAGATCTGAACTAATCAATGTAAAATAAATAAAATAAAACCAATCGAATAAATAGAATAAACGAAGTACATAAACTGGAAAACAAATTCAAAAATAAATCGAAAAAGGGGTGATTGAGGCTTGCAAGAGCACATTTTTCTTAAGACAGATTCGACCACTCCGGGGTGCTAGAGTTTGTTTGATCGTCGGTCTCCCAGGATACAACAGTCAGATGAAATGCAGCAGCACTACTGTAGATTTCACAAGCAAATTCTAGCCTTTGACTATCACCATAAAAACTATGCACGTTTTTCGAGAGAGAAAATGTTTTTATTGATTGATATGTTAAAATCTCAAAATATCTCATGTATTTATAGGGGAAATTAGGGCAAACGTGAGAAAACAAAACTCCTTTTATCCCATCAATGTAGGATTGAGATTTTTTATTTCCTTTTCTATTTGCAACCACCTTACTTTGAGCATTAATTTCTCATTCATTACTCGCACGTTTTGAGCTTATGAGATATCGTTGTTTAGGTCGTACGAAGTAGAATAAGTCTGTAGTGGAACTTGATTCGAAATTCAGCCTTTACCTATTCGGAATAAGGCTCAAAGTTACCTATTTCTCACATTTTTTCAACAGGACCACTTACTTCCACTGGGGGTGTTTAAACAGAATTCCATATTATTATAAAAGGAAAAAAAGGTTGGCGAAAAAATTGTACGATTAATGTAGAGTGTCCACGAGTTGTATATTTTGTACACATTCCTGCACTTATTATTATTATTCTTAAGCTCATTTAGGCATATTTAGATGCATTGCATGCATAATAATAGTATTTTCTCTTTTACCATGCTTTCATTGAATATTTTATGTTTGGTTAAGAAAATATATTGTTTTAGTCTAGTTTTTATTTTCAGGTGTTGTGGATGTCTAGAGGAGCAGAAGACAGGAGAAGATAGGAAAGCTGAGAACAAAAGGAGCTGTACTGAAGCAGTTCTAGATGCCGCCAAGGACACCAACATAGCAGCAACGCCGCCAAGTGCCGCCTAGGCAGGAGTTACACCGTAGCAGCAATGCCGCCAAGTGATGCCCAGTCTTGCAATTTTCTAAAGCATGTAGCGGCCGGTAGAGCTGATCCAAGATTGATAAGTAAGAGTACTTATCTTTACTTGTTAAATAAGGCAATGTCTAAAGAGTCCATATTCAAGTCAAAAAGGAGTCAGCATTTAATGTAAAGTTACTTTAAAAACTTCTACTCCAAGTAGGACTCAAATTTAGGCCATGAGAATTATATATACCCATGTATGTGAGAGTATAGGGGTATGTAGGGATGCACAGATGCATAAATACGTAGCAGAGAGGTAGATAGATAGATTGAAGGTGTTGGATGTCGCGGCCCAACTCTCCTAGGGTTTAGGTTTTGTATGTAAATTATTTGTGAGAAACGGTTGTAATAGTTTAAGTGTGTTTTCAATAAAATATTCCAAGTTTGCTTAATTCATGTTCTTCACTCCTTTAATTACTTCCAAAAGTCCAGTTGAAGAAATATATTTGTCGGGCACGAAAGTGTAAGGCTCACGAAAGGATTAAGCACGGTCTCATCATGTCGAGATGTTGACTAATTCGGCTTAGACATAAGTGTGAGTTTAAGCGGCTAAAATGAGCAACCAAACGTTGACTACTTGTGTTAGGTTTACGCTGAGATTGCTAGGTATTGCCCACATCACGTGGTGACAGAATCCTTGCCTAGACATAGGAATGATCACTTAAGAATTGCTCTGCCGAACTTGGAGTATCTGCCAGACTTACCGTCAGGACTTATTCCCATTCCACCAGCCGAGACAGCGAAAGTTGCAGGGGCAGAGACCCACTGTGGTCGCGTGACAGGGTCGTAGCTGCCGTCCATTACCCGCCAAGGCAGCAGATCATGGCAGCACAACACACTTAGGCTTTACAATGCAGTTTGCACACTACTTAACTACAATTACATTACCCAGTCTATCGACCTTATCTCTCCCTACCATCACTATCTTTATTTTATTTGTGTTTTTATATTTCCACATTGTGAGATTTAATGGTGCATTTACTAAATCTGTGTGCAGGAAACCATTCATAGAAGTTGCTCCAATCTTTGTGGGAGACGATATCTTTTATACTATAACTTGACAAGAGTGTGCACTTGCGCTCATAAATAGAGAACACTCAAACGCTCTGCAATTACTCTTAATCTTTTAAAAAGAGACATGTACCGTACATGCAAACTACTCGAACCTGAATCTCTTAAGAAAAACAACGTTTTTTTCATCCAGGCCATTCAATACATTTAAAAAATCTAGTAATATTTAACATAAATAAGTTTAATAATTATAATACGATACAAATATAAGAACCACCAACATCACAATCTTTTTTTTGGATAAGTGTTGTGTATATTTATCCAAGAAAGCAGAAATCCTGCTACAATGTACAAAAAAATTCTTTACAAGAGAGAAAAGAAAACTACTCTAGATTCCAAGCTGTACAAAAATCGACATTTGCCTGTATGGTTCTATCAATTTTTTTGTAACGTAAACTTAAGCGTATAGTATCTTGGACACAAAGAACAATGTCAGTAACAGTGTGAGTTTTCCCCTGAAGTGTCGGGCGTTTCGCTCTAGCCAAATATTATAAATGAGAGCATTTCAGGAAAGTCTAAGAATAGTGGAGCGAAGAGTTTTACCCTTGAAGTGAGAAGTGGCCCAATCGAGCTCTCCTTTCCAGTTCAGCACAAGCCGAGAGATATTGCAAAGTTGCAAGAGTTGCAACCAAGCAGAATGTGAGAAGGGACAGTCAAAGAAGAGATGACTTCTAGATTCAGCATTAGAGCCACATAAGAGGCAAGTGTTAGCCATTGAGGGACCCATTTTCTGTAACCTATCGTACGTGGAAAGACGATCTAGGATAACCATCCAGTTGACAATAGCATGCTTGGGAATGTGAAGAGAAAACCAAACCAGTCTATGCCAAAGAATCTTTTCTTTATTTTCACGAATCATCTCCCAGATCGACCTATGCTTAATCATTGACCAATTTTGATTAGACACAAAAAAAAAAACTGCAACAGAGTGTAGCTTTAAAAGTTTCTTCATTATTCAACTAAGGCCAGGCTTGGGCTCCCCATCACAATCTTATTTCTCAAAATAATTATTTTTACATATGAATCTTCGCTTAATTTTTTACATCGTTTTTATAATTAATTATGTAAAAGTTGCAGTTTGATTATATTGATGACATGTAAAAATGGCGGAGTGAATAGTTTTAATTGGTGAGATCATGGTTGATATAATCAGATGGTCCATGACTAATTATCTACAATTAACGTTTTATTTTCTAAAATCATATTAAACATGTGACATTAAATACAATATCATACGGATTAAACTTACTTTAGACGTGTCTACTTTATATATAATATTCAAATCATTTTGTCAACATTTTTTGCTTCGTTACTATATAAATAAAAATATAAATTATTAAAATATAATGTCTTATATATATCATATTTGTTTTTATTATAATTATGGATAGTAAAGTTAGAAACTAAATTCGAGCTGTCGATTGTGTTTAATCAGGTTAGTATTATTATCGGTGTAACATTTACGAAAACATTAAGTATATTTAATCTTTCGAACTAGGGATAGAAAGAAGTCTAGATAATCTAAGTATTGTATAAAAAAACAATTCAAATCAACTATCATGAAAAACAAATTTTACGAATAGTCTAAAAAGTTGATGACAAACTTATTATGTTTGGATCGTATTTGATTTTTCTAACATACAGTCTGATAAAATAATTATACTATTCAAATCCTTCCCGACTCATAAATCAAAGGATATTGAACACTCAAGTATGCTTGATCTCATATTTTTTTATATACTATATCAGCAATATTAAACTGAATCGGCATTTGAATCATATGTTCTAAAATCTGAATCTGCCTTAATTTAATACAATCATGTTTATATGAGACGTTAATGTTGGTCGAAAACATAGAGAAAGGCAAAAATTCATTGTGTTTCTAAAAAGCTGTGGCAGAGCCGCAGAGAAAAGCAGCCTCAGAACTCTGAAGATTTATTTTTTTTATACATAAGCATACTAGTTTTATTATAAGAATAAATTTTAAAAATACATGGAAAGTTTATAACTCAGGTAAATATTCGATTTGAACAAATTCTTAAAATACGAAAATTAACGTCTCTAAATTATAAACATGAACATGCAAATAAAAGGTAAAAACCCTAACTCAAGTGCTCAAAACAAAAAAGATACAAACATCACCAAAGTTCGACGATGAAAAACAAAAACCAACAACAAACATCATTTAAAAAATGCATGTTACAATAATAAGGCACATTGACAACACAGTCATTACCAAAACTCAATCACGAACAAAAGCAGTGACCGTGAGCTCGTATCTAAATCCAGTTCTAGTGTCGAAAATAGTGAGATCAAAAAGTTAATTAAAAGAGTGTCATCTTATCAGTTGTGGCGACGTCAATCCAACCCTAATAAAATAAATAAATAAAAAATAAGGGATCAAACGACTGATTAAGAGATGAAAATCGTACAGAAAATACATAAAAAAAACGTGTCACAAAAATAATTATTGAATCTATAAATAAAAAACAAAATACTAAATAAATTAATAACAATAGACAACCAGCATCAAAATTAGTGATGTCGCCAATTACATAAATAAAAAATAACTCTAAAGATATACTTCCAATGTATAAAATGCTTAAAAGAAGTGTTACTAGAGTCATAAAGTAGCATGAATGCATGTATAGCATTAATGGTGCCGACCACCCATTCAGGCATTGAATTTAAAAGAGAAATAAATAAAACGGGGGGAAGAAATGGAAACCCATGCAACTTTGAAAATGAATAGAAGTGCGTGTCCGTACCTTCGTCGAAAATCTGATACGGGAAACATCAACACTTCCAACTTCGAATCCAAACATTTATTACCTCCACATGAATTGCTGCTCACCTCCATTTCAATTTTGTTAAATCCAACTTAAATATTTCAATTTAATTGGAGAGAGGAATTCGACTATTCAAACTGGATAAAAATTTTAAGTCCCTTTTCGGTATATTTTATGTGTGTTCAACATTAAAAAATATTAAAAAATTAAATTTTAAACTCTAATCATAATTTTAAATCTTAAATCATACACTTTATACCTTAAAAAATGCGCTTTACTCTAATTTTTCTAATTTCTAACTATAAATTTTAATTAAAACTTTAAACTTATATTTTTAATGTGAAGTATAAATAGAAGTAATTATCAAACTTGTGTTTTAATAAGTGCGTTCATCTAAGTAAAAAAAAGAAGAAGAAGAAGAAACAGGTGCAATTTTATTATTCTGACTTTAAGTTCAATTATTTTAATTCAATTCAAATTGTATCGAAGAGAGAGAGAGAGTAAAGAAGACGTGGAAATCGAGAAATATGTTTCTTATTTTCCCAATAAGTGTAAGCCGCCCCCATGCCGACCTCTCCCATTTTCGATTTTCGTTGTATATATTTTCCAATGTCCTCGAAAGAGCACGAGTGCTCGAGGTTATCATTTATTATTTGATTAATATTTGATGCATAGTCACTGTAAAAAAAACATTTACACAAGTATTGTTTATGTTCAAGCATAAAATTAAAATCTAAAATTTTAACCTTAAAATCTTAAAAATTTAATTAAAAACTTTAAATTCTAACCATTAATCCTAAGTTATAAACCATACAATTTAAACCCCATAAGCTAGTGAATAGGATAGTATTCAGCAACGTACGCAGAACTTTAATACTTTATGTTCAGGAGGCGAACTTATAAAATTTTAGTGGGGGCAAAAAAAAGATTTTCAATAAGGAAATACATAGAAAATTTCTAAAAAAAATTTAAATCATATAGGAATTTTTAAAATTTTAGGGGGGGGGGCAACCGCCCCCTCCAGACAATGATGGACGCATAACTTTATGTTAAGGGACAAACCTATAAATTTTAGAGGGGACAAAAATAAATTTTCAATAGAAAATACATAAAAAATCTTAAAAATTTCTAAACCATATAAAATTTTCAAAATTTTAGAGGACTAACGCCACCTCCTCCATGTCCGTACTTGATAATAATCATCATTATATTTTTGCATGCATGCATGGAAAATCAATGGCCGTAGAAAGTTATGTTTGGAAGCTGACAAGCTGTCGACATCAAACCCCGAGTCAAAAAAAAATGTTGAATTATTTCACATCATAGGGGTAGGATTATCCATTTGCTCTAGATTTCAGAACCCAAGCCTTAATGGAGCGACGGCTCATCTAAGTTTAACAACAAAGAGCTCGATTTTATTATATGTAATGCATATATGTCGTTTCTTTTGTATCTTTCTCACCAAGCTTGGTTGTTGTACCATCTTTATCCGTCGTTCAAGGACACATATTCTAATTCCATTCAATTTAATCTCTTGTAAAAGTGCCACTTTGAAAGCACATAGAAGAGTATTTGAATTAATTTTATTATATAATCTCATGAAAGAAAATTTAATCTAAGTTAGACAATCGATTTATAATTTGAATCTTATAAGCGGTCTTAATGATATATGGTATTGCGCTTTACCTATACCATTTTGATTCAGACAACTTAATTTACAAGTTATATGAATTTATCAAAATTTGAAACTAGACATAAATACAACCTTATATTCAAATAGGATGATAAAAAAATTGTAAGCATTAAAAAAAGTTATTCCATTTATCTCATTTAATATGTTTTAGTATTGACTTTTTAATCAATTTTTTTAACTTTGACTCATTATTACTTTAAATTTATTATTATAAAAATATAAAAAATATTTTAAAAATATTTAATAGAATTATTTAGAAATATATATTTTATAGAATTTAATTAATTAAAATATTTAAAATAATTATGAACAATTTTATTTAAAAATATCAGTTTTAAAAAAGTCAGATTGAGTAATACAAAGAGTACTGTTTTGTTTGGTGACCGTCCATCAAATTGTGATTTGCCACGTGGCAAGGAATGGCTAGGCCAGCATACCCGTACAAAACCACAACAATATGTGCAGTTAAGTGGGGCCAGGATGATCCCATGGGAATCTGGTTCTTTAATAAGGATTCGGAACATCCAGTTGTACCCTGATATATCAATCTCAGCCACAGGGACTCCACCTATCACCAGTACGTGTGATATAACCAAGATATCAGACACGTGTCAAGATCACAGCTAATACAAAGCAGTCGAATGACGGATTCTACATATTTGTGCATTAGTGGTTCATAGCCAATTAGCCACATGATCAAATGACTAAAGTGAAAAACCAAGAAAGAAAGAAGAAAATATGGTTAGTTAACCTTCAAAAAGAAAATGTTGGTCAAAAGAGACACGACTCAGGTGTTTTGGAAGACTCAGTGAGTCAAGCCAGACAAGGTTGCTTGTTGATTACTCGTATTGACTGGCACTACCCAAGTACCCAGTATTTTGGACTTTGGCAGTAAACTTTATTCCTTTTTTCACTGTTTGTAAAAAAAAAAACATGTTGTAAATTATCCGAATATATATTGTAGATTTGCGTGCTCTTAAAAAAAAGACATATTTTATAATTTCAACCGGTTACAAATTTTTATGGACGGTTCAGAGATTTAAGAGGTTATGTGTAATTTAATAAAATGAATTTTTTAATTTATAATTTTTTTTCAAATAAAATTTTCTTAATAAAAAAATATTGTACTATTCTCTTAAGCAGTATAAAAATGACTTACAAACATCTAAAAGTCTAACATTTTCACTTAAAAAGTGATGTTATTCTTGCATATTTTGAAGCAAAATCATCTACAATGCTTTCGATATCAACTTCTTCACAAAGATCAGTATTGATTGTCATCGAAACAAGTCTATTTACTCTTTCTTGTGACATAGTTGTCTATAAATATAAGTTCATAAACTTCAATTTTGAAAAGTTTCGTTCAACAGAAGCAACACTAATAATATTAGTCAATAAAACTCTATATTCAATTGTCGCATTTAGGAAGCAACTAAAACGTTCTAAAATTTTAATAAAATCATTGCTCTTATTTTTTTTTCTTGGGTAAAAGGTCTCTAAGTAATTTCAGTTCAACAAATAATTTATTTCCATCAATATCAGATAACACATCTTTCCTAAGAGCATTTTCAAAATTATTATAATAAGTTTTGAGATTAACGTTGTCCAATAAATGTAATTGATAATAATGAAACAAGAAGCCATCAAATAATGTCGTCCTATTTGAAAAATTTTCACTGGCGGTTGAAAAATATGAAATTAGAACCTGAAAATTGAAAGTATATTTTTAAGCAAAATTGCACGCGCACACGCAAACTTTTAGAAAATGAGAAATTATAGGAACCATCTTATTAATCTTCCAATTGCCACCATATATACTGACACACGTCGTATCCATTTTATTAATTTCCCAAAATATTTAATTTTTTAAATTACGATTTGTTGATAATGTTCTTTTAAAAAATAATTATATGTATAATAATTTATTTTAGGATCCTCTTTTCTCTGGGGCCTTGTGCAGTCGCACATCTCGCCTATGCCCAGAACCACCCCACAATTTTTTTGCATTTTTAGCACATATTTTGGTTTAGTATTAGAAATATTGGTTTTTAGTTACGTATATCGACAAAACAATAACTTTGGTATAATTTAAAAAATTTGGTAAGATGTTAGAAATGTTGATGTATAGTTGAAATTATAATATTCTGTTATATATTTTGGTAAAATATTAGAAAGTTTAGTGTAGTTTTGAAAGAATGATACTTGGTTATATATTTTGGTAAAACAAAATTTCTAACATGTCATCTTAGAAAATTTTGTACTTAATTAGATATTTTGGTATTAGTTAAAAACTTTCACCGGTGTTGGTCGAATGTTTATCAAACATTGACATAACATTGATTGGAGTTGATTGAGCATTGATCGACAAAATTTAATTTGAAGTTCTTTAATTATTTTGTATTTGGTTGTGTATTTTGGTAAATGTTAGAAATTATGATATTTAGATATATATGATTTAATATTTTGTTACATATTTTAATAAAAACCATTGAAAATTATGATACTTGGTTAAATATTCTGACAAAGTGTTGATGGTGTGTTTGATGCAATATAATAATTTTATTATCAAGACAATACATTGAATCATATGAAATCGTTTGTTTGCTTTAACGAATGACGTTAAACAAAAACTGACCGTTATAAAAAAAATTGTAATAATATCTGAATAACACAAGTGTCCCACCTCAAAATGGGCAATTTGACGTCTCTCGTGGAAGAGATTTTTTTTCTAAGCAAAAAAATGTCCTTGCATCAACAACCTCAAATTAAAAAATAACAACAATTAGCGGTAGAAAACAACGACAGAATCATCAATGACTTTTGTGTTAGGTCAAAATGAAATTTTAGTCATATTGATTATTGTGCATACATTATTCAGGTCAGATTAAATTTCAAAATGAAAAGCACGAAAACTAAAAATTCACAAAGTATAAGGACAAATTCGGAATTTTACCAAAAAAGTTCTATTTGAGAGAAACGTTATTCTACAACGACTTCAAAATAAAAAAAAAATATAAAAAACTAAAATGAAAAATTACCCCAAACCAACGAATTACTAAGAAGTGTTAAGTTGGTAAAAATACTAAAATAGTATGAAATGAGTACTAAATTGGTATATATTTTTTGGGGAGGGTTATATTAATATACCGAAAAAAAACATAGATCTTAGTGACAAAATATAAAATATTATTAAGATAAAAACAAAAAACCAGTGAGTAGTGTACTAAGAAAACCCCGACAGCCATGTGTAGAAAGCATGCTGCATGGCATGTTGCTGGTTTCAGATTCTTCTTACGTATCGTGTTTATATCATTTATTTTCAATTATTAGCTTAAATATTATTGATTGAGTTTAGTTCGATAAGTATATAATTAATATAATATATAATAAGACATAAAATCGAATATATTTAAATATTTAATATCTATTTGTTATGAGTGGAAAGGAGTTCATAGAATATGAATATTGTATAAAATTTGTATGTTCAAAAAGTATATTTAATTCAATAATTTTCACAACGTCATACGATTATACGTGGATGACATTTAGACCTGATAAACTTGACCTGAGTGCCGAGGCTTGAGCTGATTTACCCGGATAGAGACCTGAAATTGATTGGAACATATTGTCTCGAACTTGGTCTAAAAATCGAACTGACCCGAAATCGAACCGAATTTTAGTTGAACCGAAATAGACCCAATCTAATTTTCAACTGAATCGAATGGACCTGAACCGATTTTAAACCGAAATGAATAGATTAGAACTGATTTCACCGAACCAAATGTAACCTGAAATAAAGAAAAGATATTAAAATAAATAAATAAATATAAGAAGTGAAATGCCGCACAACTCACTAAAAGGCCAAACATACGTAGCTATATAAAGTCATATATGAGGTGTAAAAACCTAACTCTACCTGAAAATCCGACTGAAACCGACCGATCTCCATTAACTCGAAATCACACGACCCGAAAATAATCGACATGATATAAACTGAACCGAAAATCGACCTAATCTACCCGAAGTTGTCATAGACTCGAACTTAAACCAAAACAGATCTGAACCGACCCAAATCGAATTTAAATTGAATGCAGTCAGACCCGAACCGAAATGATCCGTCTATCACCTGACATTATAATATTAAAAATACTAATTAAAACTGTGAACGTTTATAATTAGAAAATATATAAAATCAATATGCACTGATTATGGTATTTTGTTGGGATATGTGTGTGATGGGCTAAAAACGACAATAATGAAGCAAGTATAATTTTAGTACAAGAATCCAATGACCAATGAAAATTCTTTTGTAAATGATAAAAATAAATAAATAAATAAAAATTATTTTGTCTCTTCCTCCACTCTTCTCAGTTCTCCCACCGTCCCTCTTAAAATCCCCTGCTATACTATTAACCCATACAAATAAATAAATATTATAAAGTTGGATCAAATTCACGTTGAATCATTTTAATTACTATTTTCAAACCTATTATACTCGTGATTTAGTAGATCAACACGAATTAATCCAATGCTTAACATGTTACGTTAGATGGAATTGAGCTGACCGCCGCTCGAAAACTATTTTGTAAAGATTTTGAGTTGAACTTTATTAGAGATAAATATTAAATTATTTGAGCACATTTATTTAAGATCAATTAAGCTCATTTACTTGATAAAAAAATGTGTTTGACTTTTTTATTTAATTTCAAACTTTATTACTTTATGTTCAAGTTTAAATTCGATTTGAGATATTTTTTACATTGATTTACAACATAAATATTTATTTAGGCTTCGAAACTCCTCATGCCAATAATTATCAAATTGAATTCAATTTTTAAGTAAATTATTTTTTGTCACCAATTTAATAGAATTGCAATAACATCATTAAGTTTCAAATTTTGAACATTTTGGCAGCCTATTATTAAATTGTTAATGAAATTATTGACATCACAATTTTTAAGTTGGTATTTTAAAAAACTTTGTATAGTAGTATATCTTTAAATTCACAAAAAAAATATATTTAGAATTACAAAGAACACTAAAAAACCTCAATATTTAAAAGTAATTTTTGGATTTAAAAAATATTTGTTTATGATTTTCAAGTTTTTTTACAATATATAATACATGTCACATGGTACTCTAGGTGGCACGTTCTTAGAATACCATGTTTTTTTAACCAAAAGAACAAAATGAAATAACATGCTTTTTTACCGGTCAAAATGAATTAAAAATTATTTAACTACCAAAGCCATATTAAGATGCAGTTTCAAAGATTAAGATATCAATTAACCTAAATTTATTAAAGGAATTATCACATTTAAAAATTGACCAGGTAAACTTGACTCGAGATTCATATCGTTTTACTCGATTCGAGATATTATATCAATTCGAACATAGTGATCCAAATTTAATCTGAAATCGGTGGCAAATTGAATTAAAATTGATTCAAAATTTAATTGAACCAAAATAAGCCCAAATACATTTTAACCAAGCCGAATGGACATGAACTGATTTCACCCAAACTGAAAGAAACCTCAACCATAGGCGATTCGAAATGAAGAACACATATTTAAAGAAATAAAGAAAGATGAGATGTGAATTGCCGCACAACTCACAACATATCCGAACCAGGTCACCACATATCCAAACTAAAATCAAATCAGACCTGATTTGGCTTAAATCGAAACTGAACCAAAAGCATTCAAATTAAATTTGACCCAAACCGAAACCAACCAAAATGACCCATTTACCGCATCTAGTAAAAAATAAACTATATTCATATATATCTTTATCAATCTCATGTATAATTCTTAGGTATTTAATGTAAGTATTATTTTTAATTATTTCTTTTAGATATTGTTGTTATAATATCTAATAGAACATATATTTTTTTAATAAAATACTAATTTTATTAAAAAATAAAAATAGTAAAATTCACACTCTTATAAACAAATAATATTAGAATCACAATAAAAAAATCATATAAAACAACAAAAATTAAAATATTTAATCTCAAAAGGCTTGAATTTTTTTTAAAAAGTGATCGCTTTCATTTTCATCACCATTCATAAAATTCAATACCATAATATAATCTCGAATTATTTACCGTAAAAAGTTTAGTTTAAAGAGTTGCCTACAAATATAAAAGGATAAAAAGATAAATAAGTAAAGATTTTACATGTCTGATTTATATATTACAGCAAATCAGGACGGTCCTGATTTCAGATCTCAAACCCACGATTTGTTTACCCGATGTTCTAAAGCAGCCGTATACAAAATCCAGGGCCCACCTCACAATATCCCCTTCAATTTTACCACGATCTCTTACCATATTAATTATAACCGTGGTAAAAAAAGTAAAAAGAAAACATTTTTCCCTAATAAATAAGCTACCCTCTTGCCTTCACTCTCTGGCGCTCACTTCTTTCAATTTATAGATTCTTCTTCTTTTTTAATTCACTGAGCTTCTTCTTCTCCCCCTCGAGCCTCGCGCATCTCGCGCATTCCATCTCTCACCTGGAGTTACATCGGCTTTTGTGTGCTACCTTCGAGAAACCGTCATGACAGTGTTTTCCGGCAGCAGACAGGTGGTTCCCGTCGATTACGAGGCCGAAGTTTCTCAGCGTCTGCTCGAAGCTTCTTTATCCGGCGATCTGATGTCCGCCCTCGAGTGCATCGCCGATCCGTTCGTCGACGTCAACTTCTTCGGCGCCGTTTGCTTGAAATCGAGGAAGGCCGAAGTCGTTTTGAGAGAAGAGTCGCCGAGTGAGGTCCGCGTTGAGTATGAGGAGTTTACGACTGACGTCACCGCACTTTTCCTCGCTGTTCACGTCGGAAATGTCGCTCTCGTAAAGAAACTCTTGGTAATGCAATCCGAAACTTTCGGTTTTTTCCTTTTCTGCTTGTTTATTGTTTTGTGATTCAAACTGTTCCATTCGTATCGCGTTTTTACCGCGATTTTTCTTCGTTTTGGTTATCAATTTGATTTGCTCCCCCTACTTAAAATTTCAGTTTTTAAAGAGTCATTTCGTTTTAAGCTCAGCGTTTCGCCTCTAAGAGTTTAGTTTTGAGTTGTTTGTACTGAATCTTTATAAAAAAATAGTATCATTTCAATGTTTGTTTTTGGCTTAACTTTTGAATGTTTTGGAAATCAGTAATTTGTCACTGAAAACCAACGTTTTAGGTCAACAAAGCCAGATCTCTTCTTCTTAAACCTCCAATTTTAATGCAATTGATTAGAATTAGGTCAAATTCAAAAATGATTTTCAAATTTTAATCATTGACTTGGTGGTTTCGAAGCATTTCACCCGTGCTTCCATTTGTAGTTTTCTCTGTTTGGCTGCGGGGAAAAAGGTGCGGAGGTTAAATATGCTCACTTCGAAACTGACTCTTTCAAATTCAAATTTCAACCGAGTATTTTGGTGATTTTCTATTTTTTCGAACTGCTAAATGTATTTTGAAATAAAAAATTGCTTGTAACTTCCGTTCTTTAATTACTGAGTTTCCTGGTCCTTACGTTTGTTGATTTTTTTTAAAGTTTCAAATTTATAATGCTAAGGTTACATCTTACACGTTCCTAAGGCATAATCTTCGGAAACTAATACTATTCTTTTTTACTTGAAAGTTTTTTCATACGTTCAAAGATTCAATAGGTCTTCCTCGCGCTTTATTACTTTCCCATGTTCTGGTCCCCAAAATTAAATTTGCAAATTTTATCTTTTACCAACTGTAAAATTGTCATTAGAATAATAACATAAAAAACTATAGAGTTAAGTAAGCTTCTTCAATTCAGTGTAGTAATTCATTTATTTTCGCTTTTAATCTCTACCAAGATTCCTGTTTTAGGCACCTCCTTAAACTATATCTTCAAATGAAACACCAAATTTACTGCTTTTCTTACTGAAACATATAAATAGAGGAGTAAATGTATGTTCTACCCATGTCTTTCACATTTATTTATGAAAATAAATGCTTTGAAGAGAAATCTTTGTAACAATTTGTCTGTCTTATCCTTTATGGTTAAAAGGTTTAGATTCATTTTTGTTCATGTAAAAAGGGCATATGTTGTATTTTCATTTCTGGAGAGCTGCTATTTTAGGAGGTCTTAAATCACTTTAGTTTGCTTCGACAAAACTTAACTATTCTCAGCTTTTGTTTTGGTTAAATTAGATTATATTTTCTCATGATTTTGATGGAATAGTTGCGTCAAAGAAAGTTGATGGTAGGGAAATATAAATATGTAAATATATATAATTAAATATTCCCAAGCTGTTAATGTCCTACTTGAATCATATGAGTGGCATTTCACTTGCCCTTTCCGGTTTTACTAAAAAAACTTAGTTTTTTCTTTTCTAAAGGAAATCCAATAGAGATTTTCTTGTTGGATAACACAGTTATAGATTCTAAAACAAATTGAAGATATGATTAATTTATTGCGTAACACATTTATTCAAGAGAAACATGGTCTGCAAGCCCCATACTGAGTTGTCACCGACCATTGGCCTGAGTCTGAAGTATGAAACAGTACAAACATAAATGGTGCATCCCCTATTCCCATTTTTTATTGAAATCATCATGCATTTCTTGAGGAACATTCAACACTTCTCCATCTGTCAATCATTGTTGTTGCTGTTTTTGTCTGTTTGTGGCTGTGTGATCTCTTTTATATATTGAACAATCCAAAATACTTGCAATGCTAGTTGTTTTATCTTCTTCTTACGGACCGCTGTAAGATTTTAAGGGGGGGGGGGGGGGGGTAAGAAGAGAAAATACACAGAGTGTTATGCAATGTTGCTCCTTTTTTTCCGGTCAAAGTATGAGGATGATTGTAAAATTAACTGCAGAAAGATGTATATGGTTTAAATTCCTTTTACCAATTTAAACCCTTCATATGCTAAAAGTGTGTATCTTTTTATATGACAGAGCGTAGGAGCCGATGTGAATCAGAAACTTTTCAAGGGCTTTGCAACAACAGTAGCAGTCAGAGAGGGTAACCATGAGATTCTAAAAATCTTGCTTAAAGCTGGGGCGTCTCAGCTAGCTTGCGAAGAAGCTCTTTTGGAGGCAAGCTGCCATGGACAAGCAAGTCTTGCCGAACTCCTGATGGGGACTGATCTAATTCGACCGCATGTTGCTATTCATGCTCTCGTCACAGCCTGCTGCAGGGGATTTGTGGATGTGGTGAACACTCTCATGAAGGTAAAGCTATCATACCAACTAATCTTGTGCACCACTTAGTAGCTTTTTATACGAGTGAAATTCTAAAATCCACTGTAATATAACAGTGAGGCACTTAAATTGTTTTAACCATTAGAATTTCTTGTAATTCTCTCTTTTAGCTGCTATTAGCCTTTTGTCAGCTTCCACTCTAATGCTGTATAGTAAGTTGAGTGTTTGACCTTGCTGCACTTGTTGCTGATTTAGCCAATAATTCCATAGTGGTGTTATTCCTGGACCAGTACATTTTAAGATCATGATGTAATTCTGAATATTAGTTGTTTTTATTAGATTCAACATGATGATCTTATAATCTTCTACTCAATAACAGTGCGGTGTTGATGCAAGTGCAAGTCATAGGCAGCTGCTACAGTCATCTAAACCTTCTCTATACACAAATGTTGACTGCACTGCACTTGTTGCTGCTGTGGTTAGTCGGCAGGTTGCGGTTGTTCGCTTGCTTCTACAGGTGATTTACACAAATTCCCCAATAACTCTAAATAAATGTAAAAACAGGCACTAAATGTCTTTTGGTTGTACATGCTTAATCTCAAAGCTTTTTTATGACTAGAATATAAATAACTCGAATATTAGTTCCCTCAAGATAACTTTATGGTACTTTGTTTCCCTCAAGATATCCCCCCGGTAAATCACGTAAGAAAGTTTAAAGAGTTGCTTCAAAGAATGGGTAACATGCTTTGAATAATCCTTTTGTTATTATTATTTGTTCTCGCTATATAAACCACATTGGCTCATTAACAGGCTGGGATTCCAACTGACATTAAAGTAAGTCTTGGAGCATGGTCGTGGGACACTACTACAGGTGAAGAGTTTCGAGTGGGTGCAGGACTAGCTGAGCCCTATGCAATCAGTTGGTGTGCTGTAGAATATTTTGAAGATAGTGGTGCCATCTTGCGCATGCTCCTTCAGCACTTCACCCTCGAGACACCTCACTACGGAAGAACCCTCCTGCACCATGCGATCCTTTGTGGCAGTACAGGAGCTGTCAAAGTGCTTTTGAGCTGTGGCGCAAATGCAGAATGCCCAGTTAAAACCTTCAAAACTGAGTTTCAACCAATACACTTGGCTGCTCGTCTTGGCTTGTCAGAAACCCTTCAATCCCTCATTGATTCGGGTTGTGATGTTAACTCCAAGACCGACTCTGGTGACACAGCCTTGATGATTTGTGCAAAGTACAAGCATGAAGAATGTCTCAGAGTGTTGACCGGGGCTGGTGCAGACTTTGGCTTAGTTAACGTCTCTGGTCAGTCCGCTAGTTCGATTGCCGGTTCAAACCGGTGGCTCCTTGGTTTTCAGCGAGCAGTGCTGGATGTTATCAAGGTTCGAAGGATCCCAAAGTCGAGCAACATATCAATTTTCTCTCCGTTGATGTTTGTTGCCGAAACTGGTGATGTTGAGGCTCTGAAAGCTCTGATTGGAAGTGGAGAAGTTGATCTTGATTATCAGAATGAGAATGGTTTCTCAGCAATCATGATTGCCGCCTTGAGAGGTCATGTTGAAGCATTCCGGCTGCTAGCTTATGCCGGAGCTGATGTTAAGCTGTTAAATAAATCTGGTGAGACAGCAATTACATTGTCTGAACTGAACCGAAACCGTGATCTGTTTGAGAAGGTGATGCTTGAATTGGCACTCGAAAAAGGCAACCGAAATGCTGGAGGCTTTTATGCTTTGCATTGTGCCGCGCGACACGGAGATTTGGATGCTGTTACGTTATTAACGAGTAGGGGATATGATGTAAATGTCCCCGATGGAGATGGATACACTCCACTTATGTTGGCAGCTAGGGAAGGTCATGGTCCCATGTGTGAGCTCTTAATCTCACACGGGGCAAATTGTGATTTCAAGAATGCTAAAGGGGAAACCGCGCTTTCTCTTGCTCAAAAAACTGTTGTCTCAAAAAATGCTGCTGAAGGTGTGATTCTAGATGAGCTCGCTCGCAACCTTGTTCTCGGTGGCACCCGTGTCATGAAGCATACCAAGGGAGGAAAGGGAAATCCTCACTGGAAAGACATGAAAATGGTGCGGAATTCCGGGCTGCTGCAGTGGGGAAAGTCAAGTAGACGAAATGTGATATGCCGGGAGGCAGAACTGGGACCAAGTGCAGCCTTTGCAAGGAACCGGCACAGCAAGGGTGATGCGAACGGACCCGGAATATTCCGAGTAGTGACTACCAAGAACAAAGAGGTTCATTTTGCGTGTGAAGGTGGGTCCGAAATGGCAGAGCTATGGGTGAGAGGAATAAAGCTTATAACAAGAGAGGCTGTTTTTGATAGCCAGAAAGATAGGTAGAGATGAGTTAGGAAGTTTGGGGTTTAGATGATGGTTGTATAGATGCTTGGAGTCTTACATTTGGTACTTTAAAGTAGTTGGAATTCATCGTATTTCGTTGTAAAGGTTTTGATTTCAGCTAGTAAAATGCTTCTGTCATCTAAAGATGAATTAAGCTCAAACTGTTGCGAATTTCATGTACACGGCTGCGACTCCGGTTGCGAATTTCATCCGAGTTCGAGTTCCAAAGAAGAACAAATTCAGTAAAACACAATAAGTTCCATTAATGGATATCAAACCAGAGAATAGAGTTATAAAAAATAGACAAAAAATCAAAATCAGCAAAGAACGTTGTCTGTCAACGGAGTAACTAGCTTTTATATCCCAGGAAACGTTGTCTTTAATATTTTCTTTTTACAATTGATTTAAAATATTTTGCTTAACAAATTAACTAAAAACTCATTAGATTAATGCTCAATATAAGACAGTGAGTTAAAAACTCCAAAAGCAGAATCAAATTAATTAAAAACTAAGTGAATGTACATAAACCAAGTGAAGTACAAGTGACAACAAAAAAGTGAATGTACTGAACATCTAATCACTTGATGATCCTCCATCATCCCGATCCTCGTGCTCGGTGACAACCTTTTCGATAAACCGCCTTCGAACTCCTTCAAGAACAGCTTTTTGTGATTGGCCATCCACACTTTGACCATCATTTAGTACAGGATCTGATTGACACAGAACTAAGGCCACACCTATATTGTAAGAGAATTAACAAAAACTGGTTAATAAAATCCATATAACAAATTTTCAATCAAAAGTACGTTGTTTTGGGGCAGTAGGTCATCAAGAACATCGAAAGCAAAAGGAAACGATGGAATGTACCAAAGTTGTGGTTGAAAATTACCTGATCTTAGCATGCATCCAAAAATCAAAGGATAAGGGAATGAATAACCAAGATTCAAACCCTAAACCTATTTAGGCCTAACAATAATGAAGAACTAAAACTTAGTCATCCTTTAATGGTGATTCCATGAACCGACTTGACTAAAACCCGGGTACTAACATTTTAGATCCAAGACTAGAAAACAAAGATTGACAAGCATCATCAATTACTTCCATATTATTGCATCTGGACAAATTTAATTGAAAAATGAGAAAAGGGAAATAAAAAAGAGCGAATCCCTTCATCTATAGCATACCTTCAGGCGTGCATCTCCGACCAAAACTATACAGGCCGACATAATTTGCTTTCACTGCTCCACTGTTATACACCAAGAGAGTCGGAAGATTACGATCTGGGTAGTTAGGAATGCACTCAGTAGATATTATCTTGACAAACTTTGTGGCAGGGTATTTAACAGCCAATTCTTCCAAACACCGCAAAAGCAGCCCGCACTCAGGAAATCTAATAAGAGATACCAATAAAGAAAAGAATAAACAATACAATAAGCATCATCTGAACATTTTCAAATTCTCTAGTTCCTCAGTCGTACAGTTTTTATTCGAATTACTTCACGGGCAAAGAAACAAACATCTATGTAATATAGAACAGAGAAAGGGGGAAATGGTACAGTTTGATTAGATTAAGTGATACAAAAATGAAAATTTATATAAATCACTTCAAATATGAAGCAGGAAACACTAAATATTGTACTAAGCAAATAACATCCCATCAACAAACCTAAAAAAGGAACAATAGTTGTTAATATATCATGAACACAGATATAAAAGTGCCTAATGCCTATGGTACTTACTCGACAAATAAAAAGAAACAAATCTGTCACAGTTTAGATGAATAATAATTGTATAAGAAGCAAGTAATATTTCAAAGGTAAAATACCCTTCTTTGTAGAGAAGAACAACCACCCAGACATCCTGAGGAGCTTGTGAAACCTCTCGTACGAAATCGGATCCCGAAATCTGCATCACCGATCCATACTTTGAAACCTTAGTTGCTTCCCTCATCTCAGCTAGCCTCTTCTTTCTACATAAACAACATATTTTCCCAATAAAACGCAGAAACATAGATATCAATGAACATTTAACTTACTCAAACTCGAGTGTGCGAGCCAGATTCAAATATATTATATATGTCCAACACGAATATGCTTAATTTTGAAAGATCCGGAGCAAATGGAAATTCAGTCACAAAGCAAACGTTCCAGCTTTGTTAAATCATAAATTTTATACAAAATGAAGAAATAACAATAATTAGCCTTAAAGTTTATCACATGAGTTCACTCTTTTTATTCATTTTACAAGTTTTCGAACGTGAAAACTTCCCTTTCAGCTAAAAATTTATGAAATTAAACTAAGCCTATAGTTTAAATCAATTAAAATATCTCTAAACCCAATAATCAAAACAATAACATTTAAATCCCATGAAAATACTATTACTTGAAGAAAAAGTAAATAAAACCTGTATTCTTGAAGGAAACGATCATCATCAAGATCATCTTCGAGATCTTCAAGTTCTTCTTCAGTCTTTTGATCGATCCAAGACTTGTCCTTGGGGGCAGAATCCGGGTCGGGTGCGGGTTCAAAAGGAGGAGGCTTGAAAGCAGGTGGCTTTGGGGGTAAATTTCCAAGCTTTCTTTGAATATCGTCCCATTGAGTGGAAGCTCCTTCTACATCTTTGTAAACGAAATGGTAATCCGCCATTATTTACTATTTAGAACTCTGTTTGGCTTTGATCCTTTCTCCCTTCAGCTAAACTACATCAGAATAAAAACGGAATACGAATATGAAAGTACTTATTATGGGCCAATACAGGCCCAAGTAGAAACGCCTGCTAACTTTGTGTTTTTACTCTTTAGCCCTTAGTTTTCTCTTTCCTTCCAACACTTGGGCTTTGACTGCTATTTTTTAACTTCACTGATAAGGCCTTTTTCTCTGTGTTTTACACATCGGAAGAGAGGATCTGAGCGTTGCTAGGGTTTAAAAGGTACGGCCTCGAAATTTCGATTTTTTGAAATTTATGTTATTAGAATTTCTTTGATTTCCTTTTTAATTGATCTGGTTTTATTGGATTGCGAAGCTGATTTCCAATTTTGTTTGATGAGATCTGAAATTTGACGTCAGAAAATACCATCATTCTTCCACTAGGGTTTGTCTAATTTCCGCGTTTCAGTATCTAACGTTTCTAGATTGTTTAGTTATTTCCTAAGACTTTTTCTGAAGGGTTTTTATTTTGGAATGCAATGTAAAGGCCATGGCAGGATCAGGGAGCTCGATGCTGTATTCGTTTCTTTTATTTACTGTCATTCTCTCACTCCAAATGATGTATCGAGGGAAGTTAGCTTCGTCGGAGCTTTTCACAATACTCGGTGGATTCATCAGCTCCCTCTTGTTTCTTGTGTTACTAACAGTGAGTCTCCAGTTCGCCCTGAATCTGTTCATTTTTTCATTTATTTATCACCCAGATTTGCGATCCCTGGTTTTATGTTCTGAATTATGGTTTTAATCTGATCATATGATGTTTTTTTGTCAATGTTGGAACACCAACATGTTACGATCTGAGCTCTGAGAACTGAATCTCATTCTTTTGTGACTTACATTGTTTGATTCGGCATTATAATCTGAATTTTTCTTGCCTCCTCTCCTTCTAGTTCATTGGGAATTTCCAGGAGACAAATGGGATAAGGACCGGCTGGGGTGCCGGTAAGTATATAGAGACCCCTCTTTTCGTTAATTTTGTCTGCTTTTCTTTTCTTTTCTTTTCAATCAGTTGAGAGATATTACTGATAAAGGTCAAAGAGAAAAAGTCTTCCCAACATTTTACACTGTCATGTAACTTACCTTGGTGAAAATATAGCATGCATGATGCATTCATGGCTAATGAGGTTCACTACTGAAATGAAACAGTTGTAAGAAACTCAGTTTTGATATTTGAAATCCATTATTCCCCTGTTTCGCTAGTCGCTACTGAATTTCATTAAAACCCAACATTGACCTTTTTCTTCATGGGAAGAAACCGTGGTTTTTCATTGAAAATGGAATTTAAGAATCTATCTTAGTAACGAGCAAGTTGTTATGTCTCTTTACTGCAGAATCTCACCACTAACTTGAATTTCTCTCTTTTTTTGGCAGTCATATTAGCAGAAGCTGTTGCACTGATTGCTGCTAGCACTGTTCACCGAGTGTGTATCACAACATGGTAATGTCAACTAGTGTCTCATTATCTGCATTTTACTTAATGCTCCTACCATGCATGCTTTATGAGAAACATTTAATCCATTAACAGCTGTGTTTGGTAAGGTTAAATTATGTGGATGGAATGATATGTTTAAGCACGTCCACTTGAGATCACACCCAATTTGAGAGAGAAACCGGTAGTTACTGTTGGAACTTGAATATTTCTCTTATAGAATCATGGTGAAGCCAGGGTGATGGATTTGAACCTTAGATATCCTATCGACAAATGCTATGAATAATATGGACTGTTGGTACAAATAATGGCATATAACTAACGACTGCCTTTATATTTCATGTACAATGCAGTTTCTTGTTCTCAGCTGGACTTTGTTTTACAAATATGCACACAGCACACTAATGACTGACTTTATATTTCATGTTCAATGCAGTTTCTTGTTCTCAGCTGGATTACTTTATGAGATCAACAAGATTTCAGGAGTTGTAGTTTCCAAAATTGAATCGAAGACAAAGAGGCACTGAGTTAAAATATCGTTCGTGTTCAGAATAAAAGTTATTTGATTAGAAGGCTGCCTGGTTGTGCTATTAGGACTAGATGTAATCAACAGTCACCAGTAATGTCAATTTAGAAAATTTCTGTTTGAGATCACTGTTTTTCACTTGTTACTCGCTCGCCCCTGATTCCTTTTGAATGAAGAATTTTGAGAACCGTTATTGTTTTCCTCTACATTTTGCTTCGTTTTCTTATATAATAAAAAAACAAGGTATTAGTGGATTTCAATTTGTGTTCAATATTTTTTTTCTTGCATTTGGATTGAGTGATATGGAAAGTTACATGTCGAAATGGTGACCAATGGCCTCCAATTTTGTTGAACTTAAGGTAATTTACAACTGCAAATTCTGGCTTGATATGAACAAGAACAAGAACCTTCTTTTTATCCTAAAAGATTACTTTTCCCTTGCCTTTTTGAAAGACTGTCCATGAATGGTGATCATTCCAGTTCGATTCTACTGAACTAGTAGGCCGTTGAAAAGGGCTTAAATGACTTGAGATCGAGAATAACTCCAGCAATCGAACCAGCTGCGGCGGCTATGCTGATGATAAGGCAAGCAATGCTAAGGATTTGAAGGCAGAGCCATCTAGTGCTCCACTTTGGTATCTTCTTCTGTGAAATGTACATCTCAACAGGGAAATAAACTGTTAATGGCCAAAACCCAAGTGCCCCAAGGAGTCCAACAATGTCATTAAAGAAAGGAAGAAGCATTGAGATCAAAGTTGTAATGATCACGAAAACTGTCCTCCAAACCAATCGGAACAAGTTGAGATTGCAAGGGCGAAAACCCGGGATCAAGATCTTGATATCTTTGGTAATGAATTCACTGTCCGGGAACTTCTCGGCCGCGGTTTTCTCTACGAAAGCGAAAAGGGGTTGACAGTAAACTTGATATGCACCGACAAGGTGAATCACAATGGCAGCGTTGGCAATGTCAAGGAGCCAAAATGGGTTATAGAATCCAAAACCAGTTAAAAGGTTTCCAGGGGACAAATCCCCAAAAGCAGCATAACCCATGCAACCACACAACATATAAAACAAGGTTGTCACTCCAACACTTATTAATGTTGCCTTTTTCATTGTCTTTGATTCTGCTGGTGGAGCCCTGAGGGTGTCCTATAAAAAATCACCATATTGTTTAAGTTCAACAGGTTCTGAGGGGTTTACAAGTAAAAACAAGCTCTTAGAGTTGGATTAAATTAGACCCCAAAAACTGAAATTATATACCTGAATTTCAATGAGTATAAGGGAGTAAGAATAGGCAAAAGCCATGTCTCCAAGTGCCTGGAAACTCCTCCATATTTTTTGTGTTTGAGTCACAGTTCCAACACTTATCCCAGTCATGCTTCCCCTGATTTTTCCAGTTTCTGGTAAATTAACAAACAAAAACACACCTTCTATGTATTAGACAGAAGCGTCGGGACATGGATAGTTCAAGAAAAACGAAGAATCGGAACAACGATTTTCAAGTGCCTGTGTTAATACCTGCTACTTTAGCAATGCCGAGGCCAAGTCCAATCGTCGAGTAAGTGAAAGACATGACAGCAGCAAGAATGGAAAGCCACCACAATTGATCAAAGTCGGGAATCTGAGAGAGAATGATTTCAGCAACACCAAAAGCAATCATGTAAGGGTTGCTATTCATATGGCATGGATTTTTGCCACCACTGGAATGGAAGCAATTTGACCTTTTGATAGCCCTGTTACATATCAAAACACACCCAACTTTTAGCCCCCTACCCCAATAAATGCAAGAAAAACCAAACATTCTGCCATTAAATCAACAAATATGAAGTTGTGAACTTACATCATGCTAATAGATGATGCAATTGTGTATCCAATGGCAACTCCAAAAAGATTCAAGTATTGAACCCACCCACAAATCTTTACTTTAAACCCACCTGAAAAGTAACAGCAGAAAAACAAAGATGTTAAAGCTTAAAACAATTGGAAAAAGAACAGGAAAAAACCCAATTTGGTAATGGAAGTGAAAGTTACCAAGGTTTGATCTGACAGCATCCATGTAAGTGTAGTTTCTCTTGCCATGAACAGGGTCACCTGAGCGGTAACAAGCAGCCAGAAGAGTGGAGGTGTAATAAGTTACAAAAGAAAACATAAGCATCACTATTGGACCAGCCACCCATCCGAGCTGAGCCGTGGCCCAAGCCAGGGACAAGACCCCTGAGCCAATGACTGCTGTAATAATATGAGCACTTGCGGTCCATACGGTTCCTGGCAAGGCAAAAAAAACAGTAAACGATTAAGACTTTACTTGAATTCCAAGTAAATTTGAAGAAGCATAAAACTTGCTGCAGGAATCGTACCGGATCGCTTGAGCCGGCCGTCGTCATCGTAGCATTTGGAGCCACCTTGGGGAAGCACATCAATGGAGAGGTCGAAAACTTGGTTGTTGTGAAGCTGAAGGTAATTTCTTCCAGCACCATCGTTTCCCATCTTTGTTAAAAAGAAAACCCAACAAAATTAAGCCTATGTTCTGTTTTTATAAACTTGGTTGTCAAAGTTTGTGCACACTGTAAATATATCAAACACGTGATTCGATCCGATCCGATTCGAACTGAATTAATTATATGACTTCTTGTAATAGAATGTCTAATTTCCTACCAACCATTTCTCTTCTCGATTCTGTCCAAAGAAGATATATTATACTGTTGATATTATTATGGAGTATTTGTTTTTATTGATGTGATTGTTGTAGTTACATGCAAAAGTTCATCCACTCTTTATTTAATGAACAGAATGACATGGTAATTAGGTGATAATATTAGTAACTAATTAAGAAATGAAACAAAATGGGCTTAAATAATTTATTCATACCTTCATTATTGTGCCCCCAGAAACCCTCACCCCTCTGAAAATTTGGTTGTGAGTGAGTATAATGGATGTAATCTGGGCTGCTTATATAGTGGAGGGGAAGAGTTTTTTTTTTTTTTTTGTAAGAATAATTAATAGTTTAATTTAATATTGTCTTTAAAGGACCACCTTTGATTCAAATTCTGTTGGTCTTTGCTTCTCCTCCATCCCTATTGAAGGGCGAATAAGGTTCCTGCTTTTCTTTATTTCCATGATCCCAAAAAAAAACTAAATTTAATATTCATAATTAATTCCTGGTTTTGGTTCCCAAAAAATGGAAATATTTCCTAGTGATATTTGGACAACCTTCATTTTCTGGAGAAACCAGAAGACCCTAATATTGGGTGTTTATAAAATTTGTATCAAAATTTAATGACATGAAAATATCAAGATTCAAACTTTAATTCTTAAAGTGTTTGTTAAATTATAAAAATTTGCTAATTTAATATTAAATATATATTTTAAACTCGTGCTGTTGAGCAATACTAACGTTTACCTTAATATTGGGTGTTTCTAAATTTGTACCAAAGTCGCTCCAAATAATAAGTCCAATATTTGAATATGATAGCAAATTAGTAACCTATTTTTGAATTAGTTATTTTATGTTTTGTAAAATAAAACAAAATATTTTTTTTATTTTTTAGGTCGCCATTAGCTAGCACCAGTCCCCCCTGTAAATGTAAACCGTTGTGATAAATATGTTTCTATGTTTTTTAACAGAGTTATTTCTACAACAAATATGTTATTTCGATTTATAAACCGAGTTTTAAATAAAATGATTTTTACGGTTATAATCACTAATATTTGTTCTATTAGTCAATTAATTCAAATTATAACAAATTAAATGCTAAATCAGTCTAACTAAAATAATATTTTAAAAACATTAAATAGATAATAAATAATTTACACCATGCAGTATGTTCCAAAATCCGACCGTCACACAACGCAGCAGACTAACAGCCGATGTAATACAATTTGCAACATTCGCATTATAGACTCTGCCACAACCGCTTCACATTATAGAATGCTCGTCACAGCGGCTCAACGCGGTCGCGTCCTCGACAAAACTCTGCGCAGCTGATTTAGAACAACTGAGTGAACCCATCTCGGAACTGGAGTGGAACATTTTATCCAACAAAGAATTGGAACAGCACAGGTGTGCCGCTGATGTCATCAAATGCCTTGTTCAGTTGTGGAAGAAATCTGATGGTATTGAAGGAGGACAACACTTCTTTGCAACACATTTGTACTGTGACAAAAACCAAAATACAGGACATTTCAGCTATGCAAAGAAACATGGTGTTATTTCGATGCAACGGAACTGATCTTTCGTTTTACCTTGTGCTGGCTGTATTTCTCCCTGATTGCCGGCAGCGTCGAATTGTCGTCGTTACAGCATAGTCTATGAAGATCCTTAACACACTTGGCTAGATCAGAGGGCTTATACAGTGTGTAATGCTGCAAGGTAGAATTCTGCACCGTGATAAATGGAGATCAGAACAGTGATGTCAAGAAAACAAAACAATCATGACCGTGACCAATTGACACTAGTTGCACATACCCAGGGTTTGTTTGCCGGAAGAAGTATAAATTTGGCCAGGAAAATGGCTGATGCTGCAACAAGTGATGGGGCATAGCAAAGCATGGTGTACTCAAGGAGGGAGAGTTCGGCAATGTAGTTGGCCATGCACTCCAATTGCATTAGTGGAACCTGAGCAATTCAATGAGTTAGGTGTAGTAGAAAGCCAATGGAAGTAACTTACGTTACTCCGAGTTTCGGACACGGGACAAGGATGTTTGTAATACCTCATTGATCCCTTGAGCAGCACGAACGAACCGTCTGAATAACATATGGAAGATCAAAAGGTTAATTCAAGAACTGAAAAAAATCATGAAAACCAGAAACCATCATTGGATAAAAGAATTACCTTAAGAAACACTTAACAGTGGGGGCAGTCATTTCAAACTTCAAGTAATTCAAAACAGATGATTCCATCTCCAGAACCTGTTTTAATGGCTTATTCAGATTTGATAAAAGTAGAATCTAAGGGAACTTGTAGTTCAAATAACAAAGGCCAAACCTCCTCCTTGAAATATGTATTATCCGTGATGTAGCAGAACTCTTCCACTTGAGGGGCGCAAATCTCCTCATATTTCCTGATAAATTCAACACTTATGTTAACATTATATCCTTGGAAAAATCTTATTATATATGGAATACTTTAGAACAAATGAAGAGTATGCTATTTCTTACGCAGCAATCATCATGCAGGCAACACCGAGCAACTGAAGCCGTTGCCTGTTCATCATATTCCCTGAAAGGTACCGATCTATGTAGTTCACGGTCAAATGTAATGTATCCGGAACAAGCCTATACTCTTCAGCCACCTGCATTTGAAATTGAATCCTAGAAATTTTAATGGATGAAGGCGAGAAGACAGACGGTTTAGCCTCGTGTGTTCGAATCTAAATGAGCATATATAACTTCATAAATAGACAGAAAATTACTTCGACAAGCCAATCAATTAGTATTGCACGCATGCTGGGATTTATGTCTTTCTGAATTGTATCCATGAAGTCCGTGGATGGTCTTTTTTTCAACTGAAAAAAACAATAAAGTTGAGGAACAAATCACATCATTCATTTTCTTGAGCTCTGTCAATTTATTTAATCAAATCGTTAAATGTATATACCTCAGATGCCATTAGGTGCTTGTAAATATCACAAGCATATGTTGCACAAAGCTGTGGATCCATGTAATTGTCATCAACATCCATTATCATATTATCCTCCACAGCATCTCGATTGCAGAATTTTCCTGCAGTGAAAAATCAATTACAAACCAAATGAGTACATTTCAAGACAAAGCTAAGAAGCAAACGCATTTTTATAGAACATGGTGCTGGTCCTGGACCTGGACCTGCTGGTTCAACGTCATGGTCCGAAATGCAGAGATTGCCGAATGTCTTTCGCTCGATGGAACCAACCGCTGAAACATCACGGTTGTCCATGTATTCGACTTCGGGGCTTTTGAAAGAATCACACGTGGACATTGTCTCATCCATTGAAACTGATGATGAACCTTCTGATTTACTAGGAGAAAACTCCATGACACACTGCACTGTTGGAGGAGGCAACGCCACTTTATTTCCCGTCGGAACAGATTCAACAACCTTGGGCGGCAAAACTGAACTCTGAAGAACATGTCCCGGGAGACCTGCACTTGTAACAGATTGCGTCTTCCTTGCCTTTGAGATTTTGTTTGAACTTGGTACCTTCAAATTTGAAATTTAAAATATAAATTTTCATTTCTCAACATTGTATCAGAAAATAAGAATCCTGCAACAATGAAAAAGAAAAAAGAAATGAAATATATAAACAATTAGAAGTTGAGACCCACCAAAGAAGAGGCCAAAGCCGAGCTTCTCGAGCTGTGCTTTTGATTAGTAATGTTAGTGAGAGGGACTCTCTTTTTAGCCAAAGAAGCCGTGACTTTTCCCACGTTCTCCGACGACGATGCATGTCGTTTGGCTAAAGACGACGTCGTCGACGACGAAAACGACGATCGCCGGTTGTTACCGTTAAGCGTCGACATCTTTATCACCTTCGTTTTCGAAAGAGAGACTACTATTGCAAGAGAAGCAACTTCGGTTGCAGTTGGTTCCCCTGTTTTTATATTTTCTTAACGAACGAGGCGAACAACATTTGAAACTTTGAATTTGCGAAAGATCTTAGCCGTTGATGCCACTCGATAATCGTTAGGAGCGTGGTGTAGGGACCACTGGCTCTGTTTCGAGTTTTATCAGCCGGTGTCGTTTATTGGTCACAGTAGACCATTAAAACAATGACACGTCAGAAGCACAAAATCGGGGGATTTGTTTGTCAACGGACTGAGTGGATTTGATTGGTCGGTGATGGTGTACAAAAGTCACAACTAGGTGTCTTTGGATTCAGGTGGGTTTTTTTGAATTCGAATTTCAAACGGTCACAAGATTTGTCTTGTCTTTTACTCAATTCTATGGTAAATAAATAAATAAAACAAAAGGATTTTTGAATAATTGAACTTTTGCAGGTCTTTTTACATAGAAAGTAGATATGAATAGAATTTAATGCGAGATTTTTGAAATATTTAAATTTCTTTTATGTTTATATTTACATAATTGATTTTTGTTAATTACAAATTTCTTTTTTTTTTTTTTTTTATTTTTTCAAAATATATATTTTTTGTGTGTATGCAATGAGTTAATTCGAATTCTTACCAACTAAAGGGGGCATTGTAGCTTATTGGTGTTATGTTGATTAATAAAGGGTAAATTATAAATTTCATCACTCAATTTTACTCTTATTCCTATTTTGACCACTGAACTATAAAAAAATTTAATTTGCTTATTCAACTTTGACATTGTGTCATTTTTTGTCACTCGACCGTTAAATCATAAACGGTGTGATGACATGGCAGATGACCTGATAACCAACCAAAACGACATAGTTTTGGATCCCTACACAAACCACCAAAACAACGTCATTTTGAATCCTTATAAAACTTAAAAAAATTATAAAAAAAAACTTTCATTTTTCTCTCTTCATCTTTCTCTAATTTTCTCTCCATCTACGTAAACTAATTCAATTCCTCCGTCTACTGGCCCCAAATTTTTGACAAGAGATATCGTAATGCAAGTCAAGATCTTCAAACGCAACAGAGATCTAAATAAATCGTCGCCCCCAATTCTGTTAGGTTCGAAAAGGAAAATATTGATGTAGATATGGTATTCACTAACCGTTTAGGTCCATATTCCCAGTCTATTTCAACTCAGGTCCGACTCATTAAGTCAACCAACAACAACATCATAAAAAATAAGGTCAACCCAACGTCGTTCTACGATGGGTCTGTCTTTATAACCTCCCAGACTCTTAATGCCGACGTTTTTCTTAAAGAAAATTTAGCTTTTCTGTAAAGAATAACTACGCTAGAAGTGACCCGAGGAAGATATTAAAGCTAGATTTGTTATGTTAATTTTGAACTAATTCTTTTCAATTATTGATTTGAGAAGATATTAAAGTTTTAGTTTTCTTAATGATGTTTATTATGGTGTATAGCGTAATTTGGTATAGATTTTTGTTTGCTTTTTCACTGAATTTTCTTTTCTTTTTTAATTTTTTATACTAGTTTATGTTATTTTTTAGTTTGGGGAAGGTTATATTTTTTGGCTTTCATTTAAACTTGAACTAATCTTGGATATTGTGAATCATGTTTTCTTGTAAAAATGTACATGATACTGAGATGGAAGCAACAAGAAAGCATTGTAGCTAGCATGGAAAAGGATTGCAAAAATTTATACATGAAAGGTCCACAAGAAGCAGGTTTGGTTCTCTCAGAAAATTTAAAATCTGGTGTCGGCAAACTTGTTTAAATAACTAATACATGAAATATAACTAAGACTAGTTTTGGTAAATTGTGAATGATGGTGCCATAATATAGAATGGTTTAGATTGATTGAGAGAATATGAAAGGAGAAGAAAGAAGAAAAGAGAGGAATGAAGTTTTTTTTTTAACCTTTTAAGGATTCAAAACGACGTCGTTTTGGTGGTTCATGTAAGGATTTAAAGTTATGTCGTTTTGGTTAGTCATCAGGTCATCTGTTATGTCATCACACCGTTTGTGATTTAACGGTCGAGTGATAAAAAATGACACAATATCAAAGTTGAATGGGCAAATTGAAAATTTTTAAGTTTAGAGACCGAAATAGGAGTGAGAGTAAAGTTGAGTGATAAAATTTTTAATTTGCTCATTCAAATTTGACATTGTGTCGTTTTTTGGTCACTCGATCGTTAAATCACAAACGGTGTGATGACATGGCAGATGACCTGACAACTAACCAAAACGACATAGTTTTGGATCCCTACACAAACCACCAAAACGACGTCGTTTTGAATCCTTATAAAATTTAATTTTTTAAAAAATCATCTCTCTCACTTCTTCTTCTTCTTCTTCTTCTAATTTTCTCTCCATCTACGTAAACCAATTCAATTCTTTAGTCTACTGGCCCCAAATTTCTGGCAAAAAACATCGTGATGCAAGTCAAGATCCTCAAACGCGGCAGAGATCTAAACAAATTGTTGCCCCCAATTCGATTAAGTTGTTAAAAGAATGTTGAGTGATATTGGTGTAGTTTAGATTATTCAATTATATTGTATCAATTAAATAAAATAATCGATTAACTAGTTAACTGAAATATTCGATTTTGAAAATGATTTTTACCTTGTTTATTAAAATATCAAATATATTAATATGGTAAATTTAATAAATATTCGGTTGTGATAAAAGTGTAAAAACAACTAGAAAGTCAAAATTAAAAGTTCACACCTATTAATTCTACCTAGAGCCAAAACTTAAAAAACCAGAATGATATCAAAATCATTAGACTATAAGATATTGCAATGCATAAAATTTTGAAATATTATATATACCAAATTAGATCAGTTAATCAATTTTGCTTAAAACTCTGAACCATAATCAAATCGAAACAATTTATTTTAAAAATTTGTACCAAAATCGGGTTCAATTAATCCTTCAAAATTATTTTGGTTATTTGCTAAATTCAAATTATTCAATTCTCAATCTTATATTGTACTGATTAAATCGAATAATCGGTTGACGGGTTAATTGTAATATTTGATTTAAGTAATAATTTTTTTACTTTGCTTGTTAAAATATCAAATATGGTAATATGGTAAATTTAATAAGCAAAGTAAAAAAATCATTACCTGAATTTTTTAAGGATTAATCTAATTTTTGTATTTGTATAACCATGCCATTTGAGAATGACTAAAATATGAACGATTCGAAAGTTAAGTTATTAAATTGAATTTTTTAACTCTAGTGACCAAAATAGGAGTGAGAAAAATGTTGAGCGATAATTGGTGTACTTTACCCATTTTCTATTAAGGAAAAACAAAAACATTGAACTAAAAGTTGGATGACCTTATCGAATATTTTAAAAGTACGGTGACCAAAATGAATCCTCCCCAAATGTTCGGTAACTATATTGAAATCAAACTAAAAGTTGAGTGACCTTACCGAATATTTTAAAAGTATAGTGACCAAAATGAATTTGCTTTGAAAGTTCGGTGACCATTTATGTAGTTTACCCATAAATTAATCAATTAAGGTTAAGGTTAAAATTCAAATACAAAATCGAGACGTTGATACATCGTACTTGTATTGTATGCACTATTCTAATGGGGTTCACAAACCCAGTTCTTGAGTCGAAATATGTTCTCGATTATAACTAGAATGATATGGCAATTAAGTACTTTGTATAAAGATCGGGTCATTTGTTCAAGTATAAAAGTTTATTAAAAATTTGAGGTAGATTAAGAAAATATATTAATTCAAGAAAATAAGTTTGGATAAAAAAACTAAGCCTCTTTAAAAATATCGATTGGGTTTTAATTTAGAATTAATAAATTTTACAAATAAAAAAATAGTTTTTATTGAAAAAAAAGTGAATAATTAAAATTACAACAAGAGTTTGCAAAACAAAAATATATTAATTGATATATATATATATATTTTTTAAAATTATCATAGTTCGTAAATTAACTACTTAACAATAAATAAGGTCATACAATAAAATAGTTAAAACTCCAACCAAACAACTCAAGCAAATGATAGATACAAGTAAATACATTTGTCGACGATGAATAATGAACATTTATCAATATGCAGCTTATATATCAAAAAAAAAAAAAAAAAACTCAAACAAATGATAAGTACAAAAAACTGAATTAAACCATCATTATCACAATTCAAGTTTAACATATCTTCAATGATTACAAATGTCTATCAATATACAACCTACAGATTCAGATATAAATTAACATAATAATTTAGTAAACTTTATATGGAGAGACAATGTAAAATCTATTTTTTAAAAAATAAAAAATAAAATAAAAAACATGACACAAGAGTAGATAAAATCATCCATTGTCATATTGTTGTTTGAATGAATTGCAACAAAATAGCTTTTTGAATCTATTGTCACTCCAACATGGGTTTGTAGTCTTAGATTTGATCTCTCTTTTAACTTGTAGTAAAATCTTTATAAATTAATACTCTTTAAATTAATAAATTTTATTAAATAATAAAATTTTTCGGTTTCGACTTATGCCAATGTAAAAAATCATCAAATTCGATAAGATAATGATTTTTAGAGATCTCCTTTATAAATATAAATGTCCCATCAAAATTATAAATTAATAGTTCATAAATATTACAATTACTACTTTGGTAACTTGCTAAAATATGAATTTATTGTAATCCGTTTCTTTTTAAAATTCAAATCTAATTCAATTTCATCTCTAACTTTTCTAATTGCACCCACAAGTTTCGGCATTGAGGTCTCCAACTGCAATAAAAAGTTGTGAAGAGTTGTTGCCGCATTCAATGCTTCCTTTCGCATGTCTAGTTCAAGTGGTGTTGAATCATCTTTAATTTCATCATTAGTAGAACTTTCAACAATATTTGTTGAATTGATTTTTTTAATTAATAAATTATTAATTTATCGATATATTAATATCACTCTAAAATAATAAAATTTCATGATCACAAGAGTATTAATTTTTAGAGATTTTACTGTATTTATAATCTAATTTAATCTAATGCTAATTGCTAAAGGCAACGTCTTCATCTTTTGACTTCCCATGAGTTGTTTGCATGCTGCCTCGTAGTAAAACAACAGTGCTTATTTTGTATAGTGAAAAATCATGAATTGGACCAAATTATTTTGAGAGTAATGAGTTTGTTTGGTTGCAAAAAAAACAGGGGAAGAACTGAATACCCCAATTCCTACCGTTTGCAACAGGCCTACCATCAGAGATACGGAAATATTTTGTATATCTGGGTCTGCCCACCCTAAAATCTTGTATCTAAGCTATTGATTTTCAGCATTCAAAATTTGACAATTTCAAAGGAAAAAACCTTCCTCTGATTTCGAATTCCATGCCCAAAAGTCTAGCTCAAGAACTGACACGTGCTTGAATCTTCTTCCTCATTCATTTCTTCTCTTCTTCTTTTTTTTTTTTTAAAAAAAAATGTTTATTATGATTGAAACTATGCCTTGTCATCTACTGACCCATACCATAAGTCAAAACTCCAATAGGTCAATGGACCCAACAACATCCATATCTACATCTACCCTACCAGCCCCACCTTCATGCCTTTAATCCCGCCGAGATTAAACTTCCCTAAAATCCCACATTTGTCGATATTATATATATATATATACACACACCTTGACTCACTCCAGATAGTGAAGCTACTTTGTTTTACGATCAGTTCACTTGTCTTTTTTACTTTACTATATTTGTTTTCAGTTAAAGAAATGGCAGTCGATGATTCCTGCAGAAAGCCTGGAGCTGTTCCTTTTAAGTGGGAGATCCGACCCGGTGTTCCAAAGGTCCAACAGAAACAGAGGCAGCCTCCGCCGCAGTTGTCACCACCGGCATCGCCTTTTATAAACCAACGTTCATCGCCGACTCCTCCACCTGGACCTCCTAAGCAAAAGCTTAAGCCTCCACCAGCTGGATCCTACTCTCCGGAGCCCCGAACTCAGTCTTTTAGGTCTACACCGCATGCCCGATGCGAGAGTTTCCGGTTCAATCAACCCTCCCGACTCCGACCGGAGTGTGTCTCACCTGGGTGCTTCCCGGCACCATTGCTTAGGCGAATAGGAAGCAAGAAGAGGACCCAGAAACTCAAACCCGAACCTGATTATGTTTCGGACCTTGAGTCACGATCGCGATGGTCGGTATCAAGCCGGAGGTCACTTTCACCATTCTACAGCTCTCCGGCTTCATCCTTTTCTTCTTTTAGGTCATCGCCCCGAACCGTAACCGATGTCGAATGGGCTGGGATTGGATTTTTCTGAGGAAAAAAGAGAGTTAATATAGTTGTTTAGGGTGAAAATGATCAATGAATCATGCCTGTTTATATAAAGGTCAGAACTTTAATCAACTTGGACCGAAAGTAGTGTTGTTAAATCGGTTAATTTGATAGCCGACGTTGTATGTCACGTTGGGTTAATTTGTAACCATTTCTTCTCCATCACACTCCCAAATGTTGTGGTGACGAGGGAAAATGGAAAGCAATCCCAAGTTTTCTTCGTAAATTCAAGAGTGGAACTTTTCCTCTTTCTCTACGTCAGAAGATATGTGAATTTTTATCCTATATGTATATTATTGTTTATATACAAAACACGAATTGAATTTCTAGTATCCTTCTTGCGGATTAAAATCACATGCCTTTTCGGAGTCTATTTCTATGCAACATTAAAAAACATAAAAAAAATAAATTTTAAGTTTTAACCCTAAATTTTAAATCCTAAACTTACCAAAATCTTTAAACGCTAATCACAACCTTAAACTTAAATTTTAATGTGGGACACCGAAAATAGACAAAGAATTTCTATTCCTTTCTCGCACTAGCCGCAAACAACTTACCAAAATACGAGACTAACAATTAATCAACGTTCATTCGTTTTGATATAATTAATCACCTTTAACTTTTTTCTTTCTTTCAGGCAAGCACCTAACAGAACTGTGCAAGGCTGAATACCCCTTCTTTGTCTTATCTCTCTTAGTCACATAGGCATTCGGGTTTCCTTTCTTAGCCCCATCATGTCGGGCCTTGAGCACATGAGCAATCGACATATCATCATCACTTGTGGCCTTGCCACCTGGCTGGTCCACACGTTCAGCCCCATGGGTCTCATCTTTGCTCTTGCCTCAGTCACCACGTTCACTCACAGTTTTGTCCTTGGCCGGTTTCATCGCATCATCAGCACACACCTCGACTTCCTTCATAGGCCTTGTACGGTCAACCTCATGTCTCACTTCTTTCGCCCCTTTGTCACGGTCAGCAACCAGTAAGGGCTCGGTCGGTGCAGCCTCAACCTACCTCATTGCATTACTCGCATCGATAGCTCCCGACAAGGTGGGTGCATTGGTTTGCGTATCCGTCACTTGAAAAAGGTCACCTGCCAACAATTCATCGATCATCTCAGAGTATTTGCTAAAATCCACCCCAAGCTCGGTTGCAACCTTCTCAAGGTGATCAAGTTCTTTCTTGGTTAGCCCACCCTGCCATCGACATCGTGCATACCCACATCCGGTTGCACTTGCACTTGATGTACGACATTGCTCCAGAAAAGAAGAGCACTAGGTGCCGATAATGGTTCTAAGGTACGGCCAGCTTGGTTAGCACCAAGGTTAGCCCTCATGGAGATAACCTCTTTCTTTTTGTTTGTGTCGACATTTTAGTCTCAATCGGCAACCGCAGCCATGACACATAAGGTAAGGCAACCTCCTTGGGCACCTCTCTCAGGCATAGATCAACTTAATGGTAAAGAACACCACACTAAAAAAATTGTCGAGTTTCTCATATTGGATCAGGCACACAAGAGTTGTACCATCATCATTTGTAAGCATCACATATCGCAATAGCAGTTTCAACACCGAGAGCTCAACTTTCACCCGAAAGTAGTCACCCAAGTTACCAGAGATTTGTCGCCCATCAATGGAGTCAATCTCCCCAAAACACAACCCAATCTTTGTCGCCATAGCCGTAGTCATATTGTCAAGAGGTATGCCATAGACACGGATCCACCAAACCATTCTATCAAACACATAGACCCCAAGGGCTAACAATGGTTAAAAACGAACCATTACAACCAGCTCACCATCGAAGATCCATAAGACCCTTCGCAACACACTACGGATGTGATTTTTAGCCGAGAATTTAAACAAGAAAATTCTCGTCTTAAGTGAGAAAATCTTCACCCTCTCCGCAACCATAATGTTAGTGAAAACTCGAATAAAGGCAGCATCATTGATCAACCGAGGAGAAAAAATCTTACCATGCAGACCAAATTCCACATCGACTGTAATAGAAGCATCATTCGACCCAAAAATATCAATAAAAGCAGCCTTCTCTTCAATGGTGAAACAAAGGTTGGCCGAAGCCATCTGAAATGAAAATAATTGCAACAAAGAAGAGTGCAACAAAATATCGAAAAAAACAATACAAGAGTTGGCTGCCAAATATATAGTGAATGAGAAGGGAATAAACATTGAATGAAGAAGTACCAACATCCCCTCACTCCCACTAAGGAACCACCCACTCCCCTATCTTTCATAATCGGCATATTGCGATTAACAACCGTGTTACACGCTAACTTCCCGCTCAACCTACAACGGTTAGGGGATCTCCAAATCCAACGGTACCTAGCATACCCGAGAAAACACGAGAGATCCAATGGAGTAGGATGTATCATAACACGGATCACCAACAAAAATATCCTAAGGAAGTTAATGTGTCGGGCGAGACTGTCCAACATCCTCCGTCGAATCAATACCATGTGTGCTCGGATCAACCTGAGGAGTCACCAAATCAGTCCTAGAACGAGACCTCTTAGTGGTAGACGATGTGCGATGCTTGCTATGGCTCTTACGCTTGTGGAGATGGCTCACGAATCCCGAATCATCCATATCACGATCAGCCCCAAATTTAGCCTCATCGGCTTTGATTTCCGCAACAACAGATGGATTAGGCTCCACACGGTCGGGCAAGGACTTGCGTCGAAAGGTGCCGGGTGTGCGATGGGCAACCCTATCGATCACAAGACTGCTCGGCTGCCCCTTCTTTGTCGCATCTCTCTCGGCCACATATGCATTCAGGTTTCCTTTCTTAGCCCCATCATGCTGGGCCTTGAGCACATGTGCAATCGACATATCATCATCACATGTGGCCTTGCCACCAGCCCGGTCCGCACGTTCAGCCCCATGGGTCTCATCTTTGCCCTTGCCTCAGTCACCACGGTCACTCGCAGTTTTGGCCTTAGCCGGTTTCACTGCATCATCAGTACACACCTCCACTTCCTTCATAGGCCTTGTACGGTCAGCCATATGTCCCACTTCTTTTGCCCCTTTGTCACGGTCAGCAACCGCTAAGGGCTCGGTCGGTGCAGCCTCAACCTGTCCAATAGCATTACTCGCATCGGTAGCTCCAGACAAGGTGGGTGCATTGGTTTACGTATCCGTCACATGTAAAAATTCACCCACCATCAATTCATCGATCATTTCGGAGTGTTTGCTAAAATCCACCCCAAGCTCGGTTGCAACCTTCTCAAGGTCATCAAGTTCTTTCTTGGTCAGCCCACATGTGCCATCGACATCATGCATACCCACATCCGGTTGCACTTGCATTTGAGATACGCCATTGCTCGAGGAAGGGAGAGCACTAGGTATCAGCAATGATTGTAAGGCATAGCCAGCTTGGTTAGCACCAAGGTCAGCCCTCATGGAGATAATCCCCCTCCTCCTTGTTTGTGTCGACATTTTAGTCTCAACCGGCACCCGAAGCCATGACCCATAAGGTAAGGCAACATCCTTGGGCACCTCTATCGGGCATAGATCAACTTCATGGACAAGGACGCCACAGTTAAAACAAAATTTGTGGAGCTTCTCATATTGGATCGGGCACACACAAGTTGTACCATCATCATTTGGAAGCATCACGCATCGCAATAGCAGTTTCAACACCGAGAGCTCAACTTTCACTCGGAAGTAGTCACCCAAGTTACCGGAGATTTGTCACCCATCAATGGAGTCAAGCTCCCCAAAACACAACCTAATCTTTGTCGCCATAGCCGTAGTCATATTGTCAAGAGGTACCTTGCATACCCGAGAAA
Source organism: Hibiscus tridactylites (assembly GCA_958450335.1). Lineage (NCBI taxonomy): Eukaryota > Viridiplantae > Streptophyta > Magnoliopsida > Malvales > Malvaceae > Hibiscus > Hibiscus tridactylites. The sequence goes on from OY288280.1 coordinate 77,894,218, forward strand.
ACACAAGAGATCCAACAGAGCAGGATGTATCATGACACAGATCACCAACAAAAATATCCTAGGAAGTTAATTAACCACAATTCTGGAAATTAAATTTTGAAAAATTGAATTCTTAGAATTTTAATTCTGATTTTTTGAAAAATTCCCAGTTCAATCTCATTGATCGCAAAGGAACAGTCCATAATTGATTCAGAGAATTTCGATAAAAATTCAAAGAGACATGATCTTTGCCACACGAAGGATGAACATAGTAAAAATGTAAAATAATTAAAATCAATCTCATTAGTCGAAGATGACCAATCCACAATTAATTTATTTAATTTAAACATTGTTCCAATTTGACGTGTTCCTAGCCACACGAAGCATGAATTTTTCACAAATAATAACCGCCAGAACCAGAATTTTAAATTCCGAGACTTCCACCAATTTTAAATTCCAGTAATGGTTGTCGATGCATTAACTGCCGGAAAATCAAGGAAGTTGCTGAGATGCAACAATAGATAGTGGGGAACCGTCAAAGTAATCGTCTCTCCGTGGTGGTTAATCATATAACAGTCACGATCCTAAGAACATGTATTCGTGAGGAATACAGAATTCAGAGCAGCAACACATAGCATTTGTAACATTGAATATTCCTCATGAATTGTGAAGATACAATTCAAATTAACGGCATGAAAGGTAATAACCGTCATCTCTCTAACTTCTCAAAGTTCATGAACAATTAATTTTTTCATTGATGCAGCAAATTGTTGTTGAAATTCATCGTGTAAATCATGTAGATGATGAACACAAACATCATTGTGAAATAATTCTAATTCAAACTCAAAACAAATCGTTGAAATTGAAGAGTTTTGAAAAATTGAAAAAAAAATAGAGAAAATTTATCCATTTCTATATATATTTAGGGTGTGCAAAATAAATTGTAACCGTTAACCGTAACGGCTAATCGGTATAACCGTTTATTTTATAAGTTAATTAACCTAACCATTAAGGTTAAACGGTTTCGGTTAACCGAACTGCTAAAAAAGACCGTTAATAGATTACAAATTAACCTGTAACTAATCTGTTTCTTAACGGTTATCCACTATAATAGTTAACCATTTAAAAAATTAACGATTAACCGTTTCTTAATTGTTAATAATGGTTAAGTTACAAATAATAACCACTATAACGGTTAACCAACTGTTTTGGTTAACCTACCATAAACACCCCTCTATATATATATATTTAAAAAAGGGCTATTTGATATACAAGTCAAATAAAGTAATCAATAAAAAGTCAAAATTAAACCATAAAACGGCCGATCTTCTTCTTCCGCTCTTTAGCCGAGTGGGAAGAACTGGGAAAGGGCAAGGAAGCGAAATTCAAAGAAATCAGATGCACTCACTGAAACCTTCCCTAGCAATGAAAAGACCGAGACCGCCTCCATCACCGCCACTCTCCTCCGCCTCCACCAAACAGACATCTTCGCCGCCGCCTCCCAAATCCCTCCACCAACCCAAAACCCCACCCATCTCCTCCAAGAAGCCTAAACCACACACCAAATGGGTGGCACTCAACCTCTCCCAGTCCGAACTCTCCCTTCCCCTCACCTTCCCCACTGGCCAAACATTCCGCTGGAAACAAACCGGCCCGCTTCAGTACACCGGCACCATCGGACCCCACTTGCTATCCCTCAAGCACATCCAGAACGGCGACGTTTCTTACTTCATCCACTCCTCCCCTTCCGAATCGGCTGCCAAGCTAGCTCTCCTCGATTTTCTCAACGCGGGCATTTCCTTGGCCAAGCTATGGGATGCTTTCTCTGAGAATGACCCCAGGTTTTCCGAGCTGGCCAAGTATTTGAAGGGTGCTCGGGTTTTGAGGCAGGACCCCGTTGAGTGCTTGGTTCAGTTCATTTGTTCCTCTAATAATAACATTGGGAGGATTACTAAAATGGTGGATTTCGTTTCCTCTTTGGGTACTTATTTGGGCAGTGTTGGTGGGTTTGAGTTTCATGAGTTCCCTTCATTGGAACGTTTATCTGTTGTCTCCGAGGAAGAGCTTAGACAGGCTGGTTTTGGTTACAGGTAAGTCATTTTTTTTCTTTCTATTAGTTCTTTATCTGTATTTTTTTTCTTCAGCCAATTGTTTGCTGCTTTAATACTGATTATGTAGTTGTTATTAGCAGCTTAAGCTCCTCGGAGATAGAGACATGTTTTTGGTATTTTATATTTATATACATTCTGATACATTAACAATTAACATTTCAGATTATATAGGTTTTGAGATTTTCATGTATTTGTGATGCGTCCTTGTTTTTTCTTTTCTTTTCTTTTCATGTTTACTCATGCTTTCTGTCGTATTTTAGTAATTTTTCCCGTGTCTTGTAGTGGTGGAAACTTAGCATTACTTTTGCTGAAATCGTGGATTACATTGAATAGTAAAAAGATTAATGTGATGCTTAGTATCTGTTTAGTACCTTCATAATGTTCGGCTAGTAAATCATAAATGATTCATTATGTCCGGCATACACGGACAGGTTTTTGCTTTATAATCTCGGTCTCATGTGGGGATTTCATGATGTGGGTGAGCAGGGCCAAGTACATTACCGGCACAGTTAATGTTTTGCAATCAAAACCAGATGGAGGTGCTCAATGGCTTCTCTCTCTTCGTAAATTGGATCTTCCAGAGGCAATTGATGCTCTATGTACTTTACCTGGAGTTGGTCCCAAAGTGGCAGCATGTATTGCTCTCTTCTCTCTTGATCACCACCATGCCATTCCAGTTGATACGCATGTGTGGCAGGTATGCTTTATGAATGTAGCTAATCATGTAGCGTGGACGTGGATGGTGTTTTAAATGTTGCATTTGTGAGTATTGTACCATCGACTTGACCGAGGTTGGTCATGCTTAAATCCAAGATCAACTTCGATCAGGAAGTTCGTTTTCCATTTAACTTGGCTAGGAGTTTAATAGAGCAGAATTCAAATTGAAAGTTAGGTTATAAAATTCACTATAGTTCCATGTCCGTTGTGGATTGGAGTGCTGGCGGTTTTGTTAGAATCCTTGCGTTATATGAAGGAAACCTGTTTGCTTGTTTGAGTTGAGAGGCATTAAATGTTAATGTAATGAACACTTATAATGCTTAAATAGGAATAAACAACCCCTGTTCATTTAAATTCACAATTTAATATCGTGTCACTCCGCTCTACAATTCACTTCTTGAATTTGGTTTGGATCGGTTAGCCTCATTTTATATATTGGTAAATGATTATTTATAAGATAACTAGGAAATTGCCTTTTTGTCTTCTTTCTTATGCATCAATGATTTCTAACATGGAAATGTTCTACTTGTTTCATGGGCAAGATTGCTACAAAGTACCTCCTTCCTGAGCTTGCCGGTGCCCGTTTGACACCTAAGCTTTGCAGCCGTGTGGCAGATGCATTTGTAAGCAAATATGGGGAATATGCTGGGTGGGCTCAGACGCTTCTATTTATTGCCGAATTGCCTTCACAGAAGGCCCTCTTACCATCACATTTTTGGAATATTAAAGAGAAAAAACCTGCCAAAACAAAAGACGGTAACGGTTGCAGTAATGATGGAAACTGCAGTTGAAATTGCTGAAACATTTTCCTTTGGACGTCGGATATTTGAACTTCACCATCAAGTAGCTGTTACTATCGGGTCATTGTTTTTCCAAGAGCAAGATCAAAGATGATATATCTATCTCTCAAGCACCAATGAAAGAAGTTTGTCAAAAGTTCCTCATTTGGGATGATTAATTTGGAGATAACATCAGTGGTTGTTGGGGTTGAGCACCTGGTGGTGGGACAAACCGAGCGGCCTGGACAAGTTGCTGTTGTAACCATGCTCTTGCCAGGTATTTATTCTGTAATTTTCAACAGCAAGCATTAGCTGCATTACTGCAAATGTTCGAACATTAATAATCAAACAGCTATGAATTGGTATGATAGTAATTGATTAGATGTTCTCACTGCTGTATTTTTTATCAAAATGTTCGTTTTTTTTTCATCTCCATAATTTGTGCTTTATTTATAGGCATTTATGTGAGAAACAGAGGGTTGGAAACATTAGATTTCTAGTCATGGATAGGGGTGTAAACGAACCGAGCTTGAACGAACAAGGGTATGTCCGTGTTCGTTTATTTATTTTTAAAGGTGTTCGAACTCGGTTCGTGTTCGTTTAAGTTTTTAATAGCATGTTCGAGCTCGGTTCGTTTATATTTTGGTGCGTTCGGGCTCGGTTCATTTAACGTTCGCGTACGCGTTCGTTTAACGTTCGCGTAGGCGTTCGTTTAACGTTCGCGAACATGTTCGTCAATTTGTTCGTTTAGTGTTCGTGAACATGTTCGTTTAGCGTTTGTGAACATGTTCGTTTATATATGTTCGCGAACATGTTTGTCAATTTGTTCGTTTAGTGTTCGTGAACATGTTCGTTTAGCGTTCACGAACATGTTCGTTTAGCGTTCACGAACATGTTCGTTTATATATGTTCGCGAACATGTCCGTTCAGCGTTCACGAACATGTTCGTTTATAATTTCTAAAATTTAACTAAACGAACAAACAAAAATTAAATAAAATAAAACCAACATAAACTTTACATCATTAACTTATATAACCTACCACAACAACAAAATAAAAGTTTAAAAAAGTCAAATTAGGACATGATCATTTAGTAACATTCACTAATATTTTCATCCTAAAACATCCACACACACAAAAAGAAACATCCATGAGCATTTTTATCCCAAAATATTTGTTACTCTATCATAATCGACTTTTTTTCATTTGCTTGGGTCTTTGTTCCTTAGGCTTCTGCTCCTCCGTCTTAGGAGTGTAAATATCACAATCATCATTCACAATTTGTCAAAAGAAATCAAATGAAAAATTCATAACAAACATCCAACATTATATATAGGTATAAAACACATGCAATATAATTCTTTCAATGTCAAGAATAGCTTTTCTTGGCAAGATAAATAAAGAATGCAATAATAGCCACTTTTGTGCTTAAGAACTCATCGATTTGTTTAAGAGTTTGCTTTCGATCCTGTTTCAAATAGTAGGGTAAAAAAATAAGGCACAAGATACTTAATGTTCAATTAAATTTGTGGGGAAAAAAAGACTCGAATAGAAGTGGAGACATACCTTTGCAAATGGGAGCTTCTTGCTCAGAAGTTGAATAATGGCAGCTGATCCCACAAGTTGAAATACAATTTCTATCTGAAGATGATGAGAGAAAACTACAATATGAGTTGTTTTGATGAAAAATATCCAAGCACTATATATTAAGAAGTTATTAGAAGAGACTTAAAAATTATATCGAACTCTTCATTTTTCTTGAAGTACTCATGTACAACACATTTTCAGAAATGTATATAAGGACATGTTCCTCCAAGGACCATCCAAATGCATAACAACTAGGAAAAAGTGGAGCCAAGTAACATTGCTCAAACACCATACCTCTGAAATTTTCAATAAGCTTGATCTAATGCTCTACACATATATGTATAAATTGTCAATAATATTTAATTGTAGAAGCTCCATTTCAATAATTTCCTAAAATCTCAAGAAAGTAGCATGGCAAATGTCTATAATCTGAATAAAAAACCATCCAGACAAGAACTTACATTTCACATTAAATTTTCAACATCCCTTTAGACAATGGGGATGAGAAAGGGAGAATTAAGGGAAGGATAGAAGTTTTTTTTGTCAGAAACAAATTCAATCAAGAAGTAAACGAGACTAAAAAATGAGAACTTGCATATCTAGCCAACAATGTCAATGTTTCTTGTTTCTAGGCCAAAAAGAACTTATTAGACAGAGTACTCAATTAGCCTATAAACATCCTTATTGATTTCATCACAGATTTGTATGCATGGCGCTATCCTTATTTTCATCTAAATGTTATGACCACTTAAAGATGTTCACATCAAAAATATCTGCAACTCTTTTTTTGACCTTAATGAAGGATGATATAGCCTTACACTGAAAGCAGTATCTAAGTTTGAAAATGCACTTCAATGCAATCCTTAGTGCATGTAGGCATAATGAATTTGTTTTCAAAGATGTGCATATTTTTAAGGTTCCCGATGACCAAATAATTATAATTTGGAATCAGAAAAACTTAAACCTAAACATAAACATGAATCTAATACTCACCCAACACACACGAGTGGAGGAAAATTCCAGAGAAGATGAAAGGACGACGACACAAAGATTCGAATGAAAAAGTGAGGTTTTCGATACCTTAAACCGCCAACGATGAACGAAGAGGGTGGCGGCAAACGGTGGCGCAAGAGAGAACCAAAAGGTCGGTGGTCGGAGGTTAACCGAAAAAAAGGTGAGGAGTGTTTATTTTCAGAGGGATTTGGGGGAGGGGTGCGGCTACAAATATTATAAATTAGGGAAAAGGGTGGTAGGGGTTATAACATGGTTTATATACCTTGAACTTAGGGTTATAAACGAACATAAATGAGCTTTTAAACGAACATAAACGAGTTTCTAAACAAACATAAACGAGCTTCTAAATGAACATAAACGAGTATATAAACGAGCTTTTAAACGAACATAAACGAGTTTGTTCGTGAACATAAACGAGCTGAACACACCTATGTTCGTGTTCGTTCGTTTATTAAACGAACATAAACGAACGTTATACGAACGGTTCACGAACAGTTCGTCGAACGCTCTGTTCATTTACACCCCTAGTCATGGACGCATCTAATTTAGCATTTTGAGTTGATTAATTGGTTCCTGTTTGATTCATAATAATGATATACATTTGTTAAGATCTTTGAGGCAAAAATCATAGGTTCAAGTTTTATTTATTCTTTTGTTAGTGCATTTGTTTTATCCAAATGCTCGTGCCTAAAGCTTATGTTCGAAATATATTTGAGTATACATTGCGAAGTTAAATATCAGCATCTGTAATCTTTCTTTTCTATCGGAAAATAAATAAATAGGTAAAGACATTTGGACTTCCATTGCTAGGCATAAAGTTGTCATTGTCTAAAGAAAACTTTAGCATCGTCCCATCCTTTATTACTTGAAAGGATCGATCCTTCATATATAATTGCGATGGAAACCGAAGCTTAAGGAAAACAATCACCCAAAAGGGTGCCCTTCGCTCAACGTGATCAAGTTGACTCCGATTTCGCCATGCCATTGGCATTACAAGAACAAGGTAGGATTTTTTTTGATGCTCGAAACCATCGAAAGTAATTATGAAGACGACGATGATAGCTTGTCATCCTATGATCAAAGCAACAACAATGATTATGAATGTTTCGAAGCTAGAGGTGATCTAGAGTTCCTCAATAGACAATATAGTAATGATGTTGATGAAGACACAGAGTATGACCATAATGAAGAAGAAAATTATGATGATGAGTTCGATTTGGATGATTTCTCGTACGAAGAATTGATAGCTCTGGGAGAGATAATCGGAGTAGAGAAGAGAAGGTTGTCCGAGGAAGAAATTTCTTCGTGCTTGGTACCATTTAAGTTCCGTTATAGTGAATGCGAAAATAGGATTGATCGATGTGTGATTTGTCAAGTTGAATACAAAAAAGATGAAGGATTAGTTGCTCTTCCTAATTGTGAACATCCATATCACTCGGATTGCATAAGCAAATGGCTCCAAATGAAGAAGAATTGCCCAATTTGTAGCATTGAAATTTCATCATCCAACAATATTGTTTAGATCTTGTGTTTTTATTTATTAGTTAATTTCCACTGCAAATTCTTATCAATAAAAAATTGTATTGTACAATATTTCATTTGAGTCAAAATAAAATAGAGAAAATATGGTATTAATATTTAAATATTTGCAAACATACCTAATCTGAATTCTGAACTAGGAATCTTAATTCTAATTAGGTGTGCCCATATTTGTAAATAAATAACTCAATTCATTTAAATTTATCCAAAGACATTCAAAATTTTATTTTTTTTAGGGACCTAAATAAAACTAAACTTCTTGGGAGAGGGTGAAAGACACATAATTTCATTAAAACACTAAATTTAACGTGTAATATATCTGAAGGACAATAATGAGAATTTTTTTCAGATTTTGCGAACTCAATTACTTTTACATCTTTTTTATATGTTTGATTGAGGATAATAAATAATTAAAATCATTTTCTTTTTTTCATGTGATGACTGATAATCTTTATATTTTTATTATTATTCTCAACCATTCATTTACCTTCATTTAATGGTCCAAAAAATGTGTAAAACTGTCAAGTTTTACATAGTGTAGATCCTATCACACACACATAAAGTTTACACAAGCCTTTTAATTCCATGGTTTAGGGTTTAGGGTTTAGGAGTTTAGTGTGTAGGGTGTATAATTTAATGTTTATGGTTAAATTTTAAAGTTTATGGTTTATGGTTTAAGGCTTATGTATTAGGGATTTAGGTTTAAGGTTTAGGTTTACCTAAACTTTAAACACTAAATCCTAAATTTAACCATAAACCTTAAATTCTACACCCTACACACTAAACCTCTAAACTTATAACCCTACACTTTGAAATTGAAAGGCTTGTATAAACTAAAGTTTTAGTTTACACAAGTTTGTATATCAAAATATTTTCCTATATATATTGTTATATTTTGATACGCAAGCTATATAAAAGAAATTTACACAACTCTTTTATAAAATTTAAAACTTAAATCCCAAATCCTAGCACCCTAAAACTCTAAATTCTAACTATAAATCTTAAATTATATACCCTACACATTAAACCCCTAAACTCTAACCTAACACACTAAACCTTAAACCCTAAAATTAAAAGATTTGTGTACACAAGCTTCTGTATTTATATATATATAGTTCTTTCAAGTTCTTAAACATAAATTTGTTTATATAATTTCTTAATGTTTACAGTATGATATTATGTAATATGTCAAATCTTTAATGACATGAATTGTTTTTTAATATAAAATTAGAAATGATATAATATATAGTTGAAAATTGGATGACGTTGATTTCGGCCTAAATGTTGAGGTGATCGAAGACTATCTCATTTTCTAAATGGGAGTTTTCTTTATTTTCTTTTAAACTTATTTTCGAGATTAATATTTTGTTCAATTTTTTTTAACAAATTCTATTTAAGGAAATAGATTAAATGTTAACATGAGTCTTTTAACTATCTATTTAAGTTGTGTTAACTTTGTACAAATCATTTTAAATATTAAATAAATATTTTGAGCGGATAATAATATGATTTGCATACATATGTATTGGGCTTGGGCTCATAGGCCCTAAAAACCATTCTCCATTATAAGCATTCCTGAACTCAATCCAAACTGTTGTTGGACTTGCTTCCCTTAGAATTGAAGGAGTGTTCAGTTGGGACCAAAATGAGATCTAGATTATAAATAATAATGTTATAGATCAAGTCCTTTTTTTGAGAAAAAATACTTAAATAACGAAATTAATAGATTAAAAAAATTCAGATTATAGTTCAATTGCAACTCGATCCACACAAAAAATCTAACCGGTGACAGATGTATTAAGATCATGAGAAGTGCCCGTGTTCTTCCCAATTTTTCAGTTTTAGTTTCTAATAATTTGAATACTTGTCAAATTAATTCACGTTCCTCTTAAATTTGTCTTGTCCGTCTAAATTGAGCCTTGTCCCACATAATTTTAAAGTTAAACAATTTTATCTCTCAGGATATGTAATCTTGACTCCGTCCTTGAATCTTGACTCATTTTTTCTATACAAAGTTAAGCATTCCCTCCTCCACGTTTCTTTCATCCAGCCTTGAGATGCCAACCTTCTTTTCCCCCCTCGGCGTGAGATAAAAAGTATAGATTCTTACAGCAAAAAGAAAGGGGAAAATGTATAGAAAATTGAGTTTGATCTTTACAGATAAGTATAGTTTAGAAATCAAATTGTTTATTATTTATATAAGAATGCCAGCCCCATATGCACATGCACATGCTTTGCTCCGCTTCTTACAAAATAATACAGATCCCATGAAGATTTCCTCATTCCTCCCTTCACCCAAAATGCCAAAACAATGACCTTTTTAACTATTGCTGTGCCCTTTTACCATATCACGTTGATCCAAATAGTTTGGTATTCCGACGATGTCGAATTCAACTCGAATTTACAAACTCAATAATCTAATTATATTTAGGTGGAGTGGTGAATAATTCGAATATAAAATTAAATTTCATTAATGTATTTGATTTATGTGTTTGTAAAGGGCGTATCTGCTCTATTTATTTATTTATTTGTTCTTGAATGCATTGATTTTGCAGAAATCATTAATTACATTTATTCTTAAGTAGATTAGATCTACCAGCATCCCATATATTTTATTAGTAGATTTGGACATTGATGAGATATCCCATAGTAATTAAGCATCCACATTTTTTTAATTACATGACAGACATGCAAAATAGTATTAGTAGGGATTGAGATCAAACGATTTTAATCCCAAGGCTTCTAATTAACAACGTGACCTAATTTAATCATTTTAAAAATGGTACAATACGTACTAAATAAAAACATAATTTTTAGCTAAATAGAAATATAGTTAGGTGTTCATTGAACTTGAATTAATTTGTGTTCTAATGTCCGGAATGATTTATTTTGTTGCATTGTAGTAGTTGAAAATTTAGTAATTTAAGAGATTCACTAACTGACTTTCTGACTAAAAATATTTATATTGTAGTTCGAATCCTGGCATGACAATATAAAACATTTTTATTTAAAAAAAGTTAGTAATTTTTATAAAATGGGAAAGAAAAAGTTAGTAATTTAGGAAATTTCTTCAATGTTTATGTAACTAATTTATGAAAAAAAAACTGATACACATTTTATGTAAACTTTAGATTTAGATTTAGTGGTTTACTTAAATTTTTATATTTGTGGGTTATGGTTTAGTTTAGTTTTAGGATGTAAAATTAAAGGTTAATATTTTGAATTTATGATGGGTTTTATTTTGATGCACAAGCTGTGTAAATTTTTTTTACACATTCCTTTTATAAAATTTAAAATCTAAATCACAAACCCTAGCAACCTAAAACCTAAGCCCTAAGTCCTAAACTCTAAATTCTAAATTCTACCCATAAACCTTAAATTATATACCCTACATACTAAACCCCTAAACCCTAAACTAAAACCCTAAACCCTAAACCCTAAAATTAAAGGGCTTGTGTAAACTAAAGTTTACACAGCTTGTGCATCAAAGTATTTTCCATTTATGATATAATGTTTAGAGTTTAGGGTTTATTTTTTTAAGGTTTATAGTTAGAAATTTAGGATTTAAGTTTTATAGTGTAAATATGAAGGTTTGTGTATCAAAATCTCCTTATTTTACATTATAACCTAAAGTCTTACCATTTGTGTAATAATGTGTGTAAATCCGCCTCATTTTAGCCTCCTCCTAAAATCACTCGTTAATATAATTGATAAAAAAATAAGTATAATATTTAGATTTGACGATTTTAGATGCATTGAAAACAAAATCAATTTTAATTTTATTAATTCAATTATTAAGTATCATTCGAACTTTATTCTTATCAATGTTATTGAAAAATAAATAAACTTCAAACAAATATATAAAATAATATATAGGTAAAATAAACTTCACCAGACCATTCAATCAGTAGGATTTTTTTTATCAACTATATTAAGGAGTGATTCTAGAGTGAGGCTAAAATGAGACGGATTTATATAATTTCTTACCCAAATGGTAAGACTTTAGGTTATAATGCAAAATCTACCCAAATTCTTATCAACTTGATAAATATTTATGTAATTATACAAATTCTTACTCATTTTTACAAAAATTATAAAAAATTTATGTAGCTATATAAATTCCGTTTCATTTTAGCCTCACACTAAGCTGTCTCATTTTAGAATTTTTTCTGTATTAACCTTCTTTATTCAAAGTTAAACTTTAAACTCTATCCCCTTTCCTATTATAAAAAATATTATATATAAAAGGGTAATTGTTCTATACACAAGCGCTTGTGGAAATTTTTTTACACAAGCGTCTTAATTTTAGGGGTTAGGGACTCGTTTAAAATTTAGGGGTATAAGTGTAGTAGTTTTGAATTTAGGGATTGTTGATAGAATTTAGGGTTTAGGGTTAAAATTTAGGGTTTATAGGTTAAAACCTAAATCTCTATCCATATTACCCTAAAACTAAACCCTAACCCTAAACCCTAAATTCTAGCCCTAAATTCTAAATTCTAAACATGAACCCTAAATTCTAAACTTTTACACTAAAACCCATAAACTCTAAGCCCTAATCCCTAACCCTAAACCCTATAATTGAGGCGCTTGTGGAAACAAAAAATTTCCACCGCCAGTGTATAGGATATTAATCCTATATAAAAACATTTTATACTTTTTTGTTGTTGAAATAAAAACATTTTATACATAGATTCTCACTGTTTCTAAGTTACTCTGCCAGACAAAATGGCATTTAATTCTGCTAAAATGTTAATAATTTTTTATAAGAAAAAAGAGATGAAAAGACCCAAACTTTCTCTCTCTCTGCTTTGTGAACCATTTCTTTCTCTTTCTTTATGTGAACTGTTTTAGATACTACGGCTCTGTTTCTATGTGTGACTCAGTGACTGTATGCTTATATTCGGGTACCATTCTGTTGCTCTGATTCCTAAGGTAATATCATCCCTCTTTTTTCCGTGGGTTTTCCTTTTTCTTTCCCATTTTATAAAAAAAACATTTTTTTTTTAAAATGATGACAGTTAAGAGGACACTTGTTTTTCCTTGCCCTAGATTCTGTTAAATCCTGATTGTGATTGGATCTCTGTTCTCTTTGTCAATTTCCTTTTGGTCATCACATTTCCATTGAATAATAAAATAGTAATCATAACACTCTTGTTTAATTCCAGCATTTATTTGTATTCAAGATCTGGTTTTTATTCTCCACTCAATTCTCATTTCTGGAATTTGGGTTTTTGGTTTCGTTACTTACTAAACAAAGAGTCCTCAAATTTTAAGCTTATAGGATTGCAGCATTTTCTGGGTTTTAGTTATTTTGGACTAAAACTGTGTTAAATGGCGAATAATTAAAGAGATTTCTTCCCCCCCCCCCCCCCCCAAAAAAAAAAAAAAAAAAAAAAAAACTGAAGCTGCTTCTGGGCTGAGAAAGAAGGTTTGGGATTGATCATAAGGAAAGAGAGTTCTTCGGCATTTTCATTTTCAGCTAAGGTAACTTTCTTTTTTTCGTTTATTGCGTGTTAAAGATATCAATTTGACAACTGATTCAGCTTTGTTAATTGGATTATATTTGGTTATGTAATCATTTTTTAGCTGTTAAGTTTTCATATCTGGGAAATGAAAATTGCCTAAAAATTCGTTCTTTTATTTTTTCAGTAAAGGAAACTCTTTATTGATATTGTATTTCATAATTGTAGTGAAATTGAGCATTGGTGTGCTGCGTTTAAATGTTATTACTGAAAAAAGAATTATAGGAGAATAAGCTGCAATGAACTTTTTGTGTTCTCTATATAAGATTTTTCCGGCTTTCATCCAGCCATTTACCGTTCATTTAGTTGAATATTTGTTTTTCTTATTCTGCAGGAAGCTGAGAGCAAGCGAAAGTGGCTTTTGTTGGTAATGTACTAATGTCAAAGTCACCGTCCCCTGAACCGCGGGAATGGGGACCCTTATCTTCAGCTAACCCTAGGTGAGTTATTGTGAGTGGTGGGTTTACTAAATTATTGAATGGAATCAAAGAAACGAATATAACAAGCAAATTGTAGAAACCATCTCTGATGTTTTAATAGAAAGATCATATATATTTTCATTATTCTGACTATCATAAGTGCTTTGCATCTATAGTTTGGTTGGTTCTGTTAATGCCGTTCGTGGATTAATGAATTGACTGTTTATACCCAGGGATTCAAATGAAGCGAATAGGGTGGATGATTCTGATGACACAGTGGCTGCAGTTGCTCGTTGTATTGAGCAACTGCATGCCCACACGTCTTCACCAAGCGAGAAAGAACTTATCACAGCCCGTGTGCTGGGTATTGCCCAGGAAAGAAAGGAGGCAAGAACACTTATTGGTTCCCATGGCCAAGCAATGCCATTGTTTATATCCATTCTCAGGAGCGGCACCCCTTTAGCAAAACTCAATGTTGCCGCAACTCTGACCGTGTTATGCAAAGATGAGGACTTACGGCTGAAGGTTCTTCTAGGTGGATGCATTCCGCCACTACTCTCGCTCTTGAAGTCTGAATCAACTGAGGCCCGGAAGGCAGCAGCAGAGGCTATATTTGAAGTTTCCTCTGGTGGTCTTTCAGACGACCATGTTGGTATGAAAATATTTGTTACAGAAGGTGTGGTGCCAACTTTATGGGAACAACTCAGTCCAGCAAACAAGCAGGACAAAGTGGTGGAAGGGTTTGTTACTGGAGCTTTGAGGAACCTTTGCAATGTGAAGGATGGCTATTGGAGAGCAACACTGAAAGCTGGAGGAGTAGATATAATTGTGGGTCTTCTGTCTTCTGATAATGCTGCTGCTCAATCTAATGCAGCTTCCCTTTTGGCCAGATTGATGTTGGCATTCAATGATAGTATCCCAAGAGTTATAGATTCCGGGGCTGTCAAAGCCTTGCTTAAGCTTGTAGGTCAAAAAAATGATACTTCTGTCCGTTCAAGTGCTGCAGATGCTTTGGAAGCCCTTTCTTCAATGTCCAGTGCAGCAAAGAAGGCAGTTGTAGATGCAAATGGTGTTCCTATTCTTATCGGGGCTGTTGTTGCTCCTTCTAAAGAGTGCATGCAAGGAGAGCATGCCCAGGCTCTGCAGCACCATGCGACACATGCTTTAGCAAATATTAGTGGAGGAATGTCCGATTTGATACTATATCTTGGAAAATTATCACAATCTTCACGCTTAGCTGCACCAATTTCTGACATAGTTGGAGCACTTGCTTATGCTCTAATGGTGTTTAAGCAGACTGCTGGTCTTGATGAGGAACCCTTTGATGTAGCACAAATAGAGGATGTATTAGTTATGTTACTCAAGCCTCGTGATAATAAGCTAGTCCAAGATCGTGTCCTTGAGGCCATGGCAAGCCTGTATGGTAACACATACCTCTCACGATGGCTCAATCATGCAGAAGCAAAAAGGGTGCTTATCGGACTCATAACAATGGCTGCAGCCGATGCCCAGGAGTATCTAATACTTTCTTTAACCAGTTTATGCTGTGACAAAGTTAGCGTTTGGGATGCTATTGGTAACCGAGAAGGTATTCAGTTGCTCATATCATTGTTGGGCTTATCCAGTGAACAGCACCAGGAGCATTCAGTACAGCTGCTAGCCATCTTGACTGATCAGGTTGATGACAGCAAGTGGGCCATTACTGCTGCTGGTGGGATTCCTCCATTGGTGCAGTTACTGGAGGTGGGATCTCAGAAGGCAAGGGAGGATGCAGCACATATTCTATGGAATTTATGCTGCCACAGTGAAGACATTCGTGCCTGCGTTGAAAGTGCAGGTGCAGTACCAGCTTTCTTGTGGCTCCTAAGAAGTGGTGGACCAAAAGGGCAGGAGGCGTCAGCTAAGGCTCTTACAAAGCTTGTCCAGGCAGCTGATTCTGCCACTATTAATCAGTTATTAGCTTTGCTCCTGGGAGATACTCCAAGCTCAAAGGCCCATATAATTAGAGTTCTGGGCCATGTACTCACAATGGCACCACATCAGAATCTTGTGCATAAGGGATCTGCAGCTAACAAGGGACTGAAATCTCTTATCCAGGTTCTCAACTCCTCAAATGAAGAAACTCAAGAGTATGCAGCTTCTGTCCTAGCCGATCTATTTAGTACAAGAAAAGACCTATGTGATAGTCTGGTAACTGATGAAATTGTACAATCTTGCATGAAGCTTTTGACTAGCAAGACACAAGTTGTTGCAACTCAATCTGCTCGAGTGTTGGGCGCTTTGTCTCACCCAACAAAGTCTAAAACTGCTAATAATATGTCTTACATTGCAGCGGCAGATGTCAAACCTCTAATTAGATTGGCAAAAACTTCTTTCATTGGTGCTGCTGAAACCGCTATTGCTGCCTTGGCCAATCTACTCTCTGATTCCCATATTGCTGCCGAAGCACTATCTGAAGATGTTGTTTCGGCTTTGACAAGAGTGATGGGAGATGGAACTTTAGAAGGTAAGAAGAATGCATCAAGGGCTCTTCATCAATTACTCAAGCATTTTCCAGTCAGCGATGTGCTCATAGGAAATTATCAGTGTCGTTTTGCTGTTCTTGCACTTGTTGATTCTTTAAATGCAATGGATATGGACACCACTGATGCTGCAGATGTTTTAGAAGTAGTTGCACTCTTGTCTAGAACAAAAAAGGGTGCGAGTTTAACTTATCCACCGTGGTCTGCCCTTGCTGAGGATCCATCAAGTTTAGAACCTCTTGTGCGATGCCTTGCTGAAGGACCTCCTCCATTGCAAGATAAGTCCATAGAAATTTTATCTAGACATTGCGGGGAACAACCAGTTGTTCTCAGTGACCTATTGGTTGCAAGATCACGATCTATTTGTTCATTAGCCGATAGAACAATGAACTCGGCCAGTTTGGAAGTCAGAGTTGGAGCGGCTGCACTTCTTACATGTACTGCAAAAGAACACACACTGCAGTCATTGGATGTACTTGATCAATCTGGGTATTTAAAGCCTCTCATTGAAGCTTTAGTGGATATGACAAAGAGGAATTCAAGATGTCCTTCCTTAGAAATTGAGGTTAGAGACAGAGCCCCAAGAGAGTTTATTGAAAGAACTGCATTCCAGGAAGGCGAGGAGTTTGATGTTCTTGACCCTGCTGTTGTTTTGGGTGGAACCATTGCTTTGTGGTTATTGTTAATACTGTCTTCATGCCTTTCAAAAAACAGAATTACCATAATGGAAGCTGGTGGACTTGAGGTTCTATCTGACAAGCTTATGAATTATGCTTCCAGTCCTCTGGTATGGCTCTCCCTCTCTATACTATATATTTGACAAATTCAGAATCTACCTCTCTGTAGTTGCTTGTACACTCTTACATTCTTTTCGGTAGGATGAACACTATTACACTTTCTGGAGTTTCTTGATTGATTTCGGGAAAAAAGTACTTCCAGGATAAACTTATACGCTCTTGATTGGTTTTCCTTTTCAATTTTCAGAATGCGCTCCTTAGTCTTATACTGCAATGGCATTAATTTAACACTTGTGTTAGCTTTAAGTGAGTTTCAGCTGCACTCTACTCTTGTTATATTCTTTACAAATTTCTTTTAGAGGAGCCTATCCAAGTGGTGTCATTTATGTCTTAACTATTATGCGATGATAACTGATAAGGCATATTGTGTGCTAGTGAAATATGCGATGGCTGTAGATACTTATAAGTGATAACTAAACTGAAAAAGGTATCTTCCAACATTAACTGCAGAGAGAGAAAAATGAGGAAAGATTATAATGCTGAAATGATTGTGGAGTGAAAGTGGGATCATATGTTCTGAATATATAAAAATATAAATTTCCATATTCCTAAAACCACTTTTTTTTATAAAAAAAATTATGACAACATCATGCATGTTGGCAAAGGTTACTTGCTAAAGATTTTGTTAGCCTAGCTGAAAACTATGTTTATTTGCAGGCGGAATTTGAGGATACTGAAGGTATTTGGATAAGCGCCCTGCTTCTTGCTATATTGTTCCAAGATGCAAATGTTGTTTTATCTCCAGTAACCATGCGCATCATTCCATCACTTGCTCTTCTGCTGAGATCTGAAGAAGTTATAGACAGATATTTTGCTGCTCAGGCAATGGCTAGTCTAGTTTGTAACAGAAGCAAGGGAATAGATCTTGTCATTGCAAACTCTGGTGCTGTTGCTGGATTGATAACATTGATTGGCTACTTGGAATCAGATATGCCCAATTTAGTGACCTTGTCTGAAGAATTTTCTCTGGTACGAAATCCTGGTCAAGTTGTATTGGAACATCTTTTTGAAATTGAAGATGTGAAAATTGGCTCTACTGCACGGAAATCTATTCCTCTTTTAGTGGATCTTTTGAGACCAATACCAGATAGGCCTGGAGCTCCTCCAATTGCTGTTCAACTCTTAACCCGCATTGCAGATGGAAGTGATGCAAATAAATTAATCATGGGCGAAGCTGGAGCTATTGACGCTTTAACAAAATATCTGTCTTTGAGTCCTCAAGACTCAACAGAGGCTGATATATGTGAATTGCTCAGGATATTATTTGGAAATCAGGAACTTATTCAATATGAATCATCACTTAGCTCCTTGAATCAACTTATAGCTGTTTTGCGCCTGGGTTCTAAAAATGCTAGGTTCAGTGCTGTGAGGGCTCTCCATCAAATTTTTTGTGCTGAAAATGTTATAGATTCTGAATTAGCCAGGCAGGCTGTACAACCATTGGTTGACATGTTGTCTGCTGCATCTGAGAGCGAGCAAGAGGCTGCTCTTGTTGCCTTGATCAAGTTAACTTCCGGGAATGCTTCAAAAGCAGCTTTAATGACTGACGTGGAAGGAAACCCACTCGAGAGTCTATACAAAATACTGTCTTTGGCTTCATCTTTGGAGTTGAAAATAAATGCTGCACAACTTTGTTTTGTTCTCTTTGGTAATACTAAATTTAGAGCAGATCCTATAGCCTCCGAATGCATACAGCCCCTCATTTATCTTATGCAGTCTGATGCTAGTAATGCAGTGGAGTCTGGAGTCTGTGCTTTTGAGAAATTGTTGGATGATGAGCAGCAGGTGGAGCTTGCCGCGGCATATGACATTGTTGATCTCCTTGTTGGCTTGGTTTCTACCAGAAGCCATCAACTTATTGAGGCCAGCATATGTGCACTCATAAAGTTGGGGAAAGACCGCACACCACTCAAATCAGACATGGTCAAAGCTGGTGTTATTGATAATTGTCTTGAGGCACTCCCTCTTGCATCCAGTTCATTGTGCTCCTCAATTGCTGAGTTGTTCCGGATTCTGACAAATAGTAATGCTATTGCTAGAAGTTCAGATGCTGCAAAAATAATCGAGCCTCTTTTCATGGTTTTACTTCGTCCAGATTTTGGTTTGTGGGGGCAACACAGTGCCTTGCAAGCACTTGTAAATATCTTGGAGAAGCCACAAAGCCTTGCAACTCTGAAATTGACTCCCAGTCAAGTCATTGAGCCTCTGATTTCATTTCTGGAATCGCCTTCTCAAGCTATTCAGCAGCTCGGAACAGAATTATTGACTCATCTTCTTGCCCAGGAACATTTTCAGCAAGACATCACAACAAAAAATGCAGTTGTACCGCTGGTGCAGCTTGCTGGAATTGGAATATTGAATCTACAGCAAACAGCAGTTAAAGCTTTGGAAAAGATCTCTGCTAGTTGGCCGAAGGCAGTTGCTGACGCTGGAGGTATTTTTGAGCTTTCAAAGGTCATCATTCAAGATGATCCTCAGCCTCCTCATGTGCTTTGGGAATCAGCTGCTTTTGTTCTCTCTAATGTTCTGCGGTTCAATGCTGAGTACTATTTCAAAGTTCCTTTGATAGTTCTGGTCAAAATGTTGCACTCCACTGTGGAGAGCACCATTACTGTGGCTCTCAATGCCTTAATTGTCCATGAAAGGAGTGATCCTTCAAGTGTCGAACAGATGACTGAAGCTGACGCTATAGATGCATTATTAGATCTACTACGATCTCACCAGTGTGAAGAAGCTTCTGGCAGACTGCTTGAAGCTTTGTTTAACAATGTAAGGGTACGAGAGAAGAAGGTTTCGAAGTATGCAATTGCACCCTTAGCACAGTATCTGTTAGACCCACAGACAAGATCGGAATCTGGTAAGCTCCTTGCAACTTTAGCTCTCGGGAACCTCTCCCAGCATGAAGGACATGCTAGAGCCAGTGATTCTGTTTCTGCGTGTCGTGCACTTGTAAGCTTGCTTGAAGATCAGCCAACTGAAGACATGAAAATGGTTGCAATTTGTGCATTGCAGAACTTTGTCGTGCGGAGTAGAACTAATAGGCGTGCTGTTGCTGAAGCAGGTGGCATATTAGTAATCCAGGAACTTTTACTTTCTCCTAATGTAGAAGTAGCTTCTCAGGCAGCACTGCTGATCAAATTCTTATTTTCTAACCACACGCTTCAAGAATACGTATCAAACGAGCTCATCAGATCTTTGACAGGTGATATAGCATTGCTTGAAACTTGGCACAATTCATTTCTATCTGGAGTTCATCTACACTATATATGACTATTGTCTTGCACTTAAAAACACTTCTAGCCAACATGCAATATCAAAATGAGTCTTTCCTCTATTGGTTCTCAGCCTTGCATTTAATATTGAAATGTGTAATCATTTTTTCGTGCAGCTGCCCTTGAGAGAGAATTGTGGTCTACTGCAACTATTAACGAAGAAGTCTTGAGAACATTAAATGTGATATTCGCCAACTTTCCCAAGCTCCAAATCTCTGAAGCAGCTACCCTGTGTATTCCCCATCTAGTAGGAGCACTAAAGTCGGGGTCTGAGGGTGCCCAGGAATCTGTATTAGATACGATGTGCTTGTTAAAGCATTCTTGGTCAACCATGCCAATCGACATTGCAAGATCGCAGTCCATGATCGCAGCTGAAGCAATTCCTATCTTGCAAATGCTGATGAAAACTTGTCCTCCCAGTTTCCACGAGAGAGCAGACAGCCTATTGCACTGCTTACCAGGCTGTTTGACTGTTACCATCAAGCGTGGTAACAACCTAAAGCAAGCCATGGGAGCCACAAATGCATTTTGCCGATTGACAATAGGAAATGGTCCTCCCCGGCAAACCAAGGTAACAGTTCTATTTCAAAGTTGGTTGGAAAGCAGACGGTTTATATTGTACCTATAGTTGGGGTCTATGGTCATATGAAATGTAGCTTGTTCTTTATACCTGGAGGTTTTCCATATCTTTCCTTTTTCTGATTTAGTCATAGTGTTCCATTTTGCATTAATTGCCATATACCAGGCCAGGGTATAGAAAATAGAGCATTTGGAACAGTATCATTTCTTATTTTATTTGATGACTCCAGAATTTGCCACTTTATATGAGCCATTTATGGCATGTATGAATGCGTCACCTTGTTAGGTTAAAAAAACTGAAGTCTGCAGGTATAGATTTATCAAGAAAGCTGGTGCTTCTCATTCATTTATTCGTCAAACTATTTTCAATGTCATTCATGTAAATGAAAATTCTATTAGCATATCCAGAATGTTATTCTTTTTGCAAAATTTTCTACTCTGTGCAATGATATATCAGATACTTCTTATGTGATGGAAAGATACAAATGTAATGATTTTACCATTGCCTTGCTGATTGCGTTTTTTTTATCTTGATTAAGGATCACAGACTTTAACACAAATGGTTTTGTACTACAATTAGGTCGTGAACCACAGTACTAGTCCCGAGTGGAAAGAAGGCTTCACGTGGGCTTTTGATGTGCCCCCAAAGGGACAAAAACTCCATATCATCTGCAAAAGTAAAAATACTTTTGGGAAGGTAAATGAGAATTCTATGCTGAATACACTATGGCTAAATTGTTGCAACCTGAATGCAGTGGTACTAGGTGTGCTTAGATGAACAATTTTCCTTTTGCAATGGACAAAAAAGTGCCAATAGTTACATTTTCATATCTTTGGCGAATTATCGTATTGCTTTCTGATTTCTGATGGAGATGTTGGTTTTTCCAGACAACCTTAGGAAGAGTGACTATTCAGATCGACAAAGTCGTAACAGAGGGAGTATACAGTGGTTTATTCAGCCTGAACCATGATAGAAACAAAGATGGATCTTCCAGAACGCTCGAGATCGAGATAATCTGGTCCAACAGAACAGAAAACGATGAAAGCATATAAAGGATTACAAGTTCATTTCATTACGAGCAACCACAATGGAAGCGTTACAGGAGGAATATAATAAGGGGTTTGTGGTTGCTTGCTTTTAAGTATAATAGTATACACATACATATCTATCAAAGGTCCAGTTTTTGTAGTAAATGGTTTAAGATGTAAAGTATAAAATGTTTATCAATCGATGCGATGAAAGAGCTTCCCCAAGACTCAAGAGGTAGGGAGTATAAAAGTTCCATTTTGTACAGGTCAGTCTTTAGGGACTAGCTAGTAGCGAGTTAAGTTAAGCCTTGTTAAAGGATGATGGCATTGCAACATTGTTGTGATTTGTGAAAATGGTTTCTTAGGCCTTAGCACAAAGTGCTGCTTTTGTTAAATGGCGGAGATGCTTCTATCTTTAATACATTGGGTAGATTTTTTGAACTCCAAAAATTGACCCCTAATGGTATAATTTTTTTTCAACATTTATATTATCCAGACCCTTCTTCATCCACTCTTGTATCTTGTATATATTTATAAGAATTTATCAACAAATTATAACAAATGTAGTGGAAATTTTTGCATATAAATCTATTAAATACTTGTAAAGAATTCACCATCGATAGTTTTTTTTATTGTTTGGATGAAATAATAAAATTAAAATATGAAAAGATAATCAAAAACTTAAATGATAGTACCATTGCCATACATAACATACACATAAACATTACAAATTGCATCATTAAGTTGTAAGAAAAGGCAAGGCATTTGCTAATATTTTGTTTGATTCAATACTAATCTACCATCAATACATGGAAAGAGGAAACCATCAACTACCAACCCTAGCATTAAATTAGGAATCACTTTCGACCGATTCGGGCAACTGACTCATTGCCTTACCCTTTTGATTCTCTGTCCTACAATTTCCAAACTGAAAACGGTGCTACTCTCACTCAGTTTACTTAATATGTAGATCAAAATGCTGATGAAGGATATAAGCTAATGAGATGCAAAAGTTGACTAAATAGAGGGAATGCTACCCGTCAAGGTCTATAAAGGGCCTGAAACCACATTCTTTAGGTATTCACGATTCACAGACTGCATACACAAAAAACACTTGGCATTTGTCAGGCCAAAATCACACAAGATCGTGCTGAGACACCCCAGTGGGAGAAGAAACAAGGCCAAGCTTGACAAACAGCTACTTTGCTGCAGAAACTAGAGCAGATCTAGCTTGCGTGAAAGTAGCAATGAGTGATCCCAGTTGCAATTTATCATTGCACCCAAAACTCAATCGATACCTGCAGATGGTAAAACATGTCAGTTCTGTTTGCAAACACACATACAAACAGATATTTAATAAACATTTCTTTTTTACAGTAATCGCATATCATCTACTAGTCAACTATTCTTCAATCTACTATCTAATATGAAACTATTCTTCTGAATGAATCTTTTGCTGAGAGTTTTGCACGTACTTGACCTGGGAACCCAAAACCACTTACAACAGCCAACAAATTGCCTGAGTAAAGGAAATGTGATATCTCATACGTGGTGACCAGCAACAATAAATAATATCTCCTAATGGCTCTAAAACCTCATTAGGGTAAGAATACTCTAAATGGAATCTCAAACCAAGGAATCTGGTAACAATAAATATTTATGTGCTGTATTGTATGTGAGTTGAGAGAGAGAGCGGCAGATATAAGCGCTTACTCTATGTCTGCCAAGTCGTTAATTAACTGAACTCGAACATCTGAGGGCATTTTAATCTTAAAAACAAACCTGTTAAAACGAGTAGTGAATGAATATCAACCAAAATTTTTTAAAGAGTGGCCTTTTAGAAGTTAAAAGAGAATGGGACTTACATAGTCACCTCCCTCACAATATCAATCAAGGCCAATCCTTTTCTTGTCTTTGTTTCAGAAACTCCTACAGAGAGTCAATCACAGAATAAATATATGGTGTTAAAAAGTAGATCTAAAGACAATAGTTTTATTAATTGCATAACAAACAGAGATTGAGATAGTACGTGCAAAACTCTCAGCAAAAGATTCATTCAGAAGCCAGTAAGATATTTGCTCAATGTCTTTAGGCAATGGATTTCCAGTGCAGAGATACACAGCTTCTTCTGTAATCTTCTGAGAAGCCATGTGTGTTGACTGCATATGGCAAAGAAAGTATTTACAATGCTACTCTTGCACATTCATGAATAACACTAACCACTTAAGAAGTAATAAGCATCTTACTCTCCAAAATCCCCTTCAATAAGGAAAATAAAGTACATTTATTCAGTAAGATATGAGCGTTTGGTTCAGAGAGAAGCGTATGATTCCCTAGCTTAAAATCCAGCCTTAAATCCCCTTCTCCAAGCAAGAAAAAATTGTACCCTATTCATTAAAACTAGTGTTGATATCAACTAAAACAGCAATCACATAACCTAACATATCAAACACAAATTAGACGAGCCTATACTACCCCCTCCAAAGAACAATGAGATCATATGGTAATGTAACACGACTTCTTCTACAAGGCAAAGAACAGATCAATGCCAACCTGTCATTTGTCTGAGTTTCTTAAACAAGTGACTATTATTGTCACCAATTTATGCAAAAACAATATATGAGTAAGTGTTTTAAATACCTGCAAAATGTTTAAAGCCTTTCTCATGTCACCATTGCTAAGCCGTACTAGTGCTGCCAAGCCACTATCGGTTACATCAAGCCTGGTCCAATGAAGCAAAAATTGTAATTGTATTCAGGTGAAAGATTCAAAGAGATCCAAAGAACAAAAGGTAAATCCATATGACATATGCAAAGGCACAGATTTTTCAGTTTTAGCAAGCTACACCTTAAAACTTTCAATCTATGCTGGTTAGATATTTATGCAACCCTGAGCCAAGCCTGAAAAGGCAAGCTCTAGTTTAATTAGCAGAAAATTTGAAAAATAACAGTCATTTTTAGTCAGTTTTGTATCTAATGAGCTTACATCCTTCATCAACATTGACAAAAAAGAACTACAGGTAAACACTATAAGCAAGACACATCTTGCATTTTAGTAAGCTTGTTATCACAAACATTGAAACTCATTCCCACCAATCCTTTCCACATAAAAGAGCACTCAAATTAGAAACACTTCCCTCTGACCCAAAGTTCAGCACAACACAAATGAACGGAGAAGGAAAAAGGAAATAGAATACTTACCCTTCAGCCTCAATAACAACCTTAAGTCGCTCAGTGACATGAATAGGATCAAGAGGTGCAAATCTGAACCGAGTACATCTGGACTGTAGTGCGGGAATGATCTTGTTGACATGATTACAGATCAGTGCAAACCTAGTATTCTTTGTGTATTTCTCGATGACTGTAGACAATCACCAAAAATGTAGTTACAAAAAAGAAAACAGGTAATAACATGCCAATGAGATAAAATTTGGTCAAGAAAATTATACCTCTACGCAGGGCAAATTGGGCATCCTTTGTCATAGCATCAGCCTCATCAAGCAAAATCAACTTTACTGATGACTTCGCACTGCAAAAACCTCAATATTAATCATCAACGGGTTACCTTTGCAAAAACAATTGTTGAAGCCTAAAGATAACAAAATGATAAGTTATGGAAAAGGTAGCCGAAAATGTCCAAGCAATATCAGCAGCAATACAAGAGAACGAGTGGATTTAAACAACTACACGCAACTTCCACAGTTCCAAATTCATAAATAGCCGGTGGTGGTTGTCAAGCTAATGCATAATATAAACAATCATGAATCAATTGCACACATCAAAAGGAACTTACCCAAATGAAAAGCTTTGGGTGCTGGCAAAATCTTGAATCTGTTGCCTAACAACATCAATTCCTCTATCATCCGAAGCATTCAACTCGAGAATCATATTATGATACTGTGCTCCATAAAGCTTCCGTGCAACAGCCAGAATGGTGGATGTTTTGCCTGTTCCGGGAGGACCATACAATAGAAGATGCGGCAACCTATTCTCGCTTGTAAGCCTATCAACTAATTTACACCAACAAAACAGACAAACTGTGTAAATTATTTGTAAAAAAACACAAAACATCCTCGAATTTCCTTCCATTGGGCAACGAAGCAGACTGTTTATTTAGCCTTTTTTTTTTACTAATTAACAATTATGAGAGAGGAATACGAAATTTTTGAAATCTCGAACTAATTGCCTTCCTCCCTTTCCTGTAATGAATTCCTTTTTTACCCCAATAATCATAGTAAAACTTCCAAACAAAAAGAAAAAGAAACCAAATCAAGCGGAAATGCATTTTGAAAACCCTAGGAAAGAGAGAAAGGGAATTACTGGTGTCAACAATATCGCGGTGAGCGGCTACGTCGGCGAGGGACTGAGGACGGTACTTCTCGACCCAGGGAATGGCTTTGGTATCGGTGGCTGTGACGACGCCTTTGCCCTTGTTTAGCTTCAGAGAGTCGTTTTGTTTCTGGTGTTTGTCGTCTTCGTCGATATCCATAAGCGAGATTACTTCCGCCATCTCGTCGAGTTTCTTCTTCTCTTTGTGTACTGTTACGGTCGAGGTCGTTCGATCTCCGCCGTTCGCTACGGCTTATGAGAAAATGGGGTTTTGCTTTACTCGCTGTGGTATTTTACGAGTGTGACTGTCTTATGGCGCCAACCCTGTTTTTGAAGAGCGCCTTTTCCGGATGCACGGTTCGTCCGGATTTATTTTCCTTTTTTTATCAGTAGAATGAATAACCCGATTAGACGATCGGTTTTTGGATACGTTAATTTCAATATATATTTTAATTGCGGATAGATTTTCACAAGAGTTTAAAGATTATGTCTATGTTTAACAATTAACGGATAGTTGATAATTGATAGCAGATTACATTAGCTAATAGTTATTTTAGTTCGTTTGACTAGTGAATTATATTAGTTGATTGTATAAAAGTATTTGGTAAAATTAACTGATAGTTGATAGTTGTTTGATTGTTTAAACAAATAAAATGACATATAAGGACATCATTCTATATGATACATGTTAAAATATTAGTTATCAATATTTTGTATCTATTAATATTAATTAGATTATGAAAAAAATATAACGTTAGTAAGAATAATTGAAGGATTTATATATTAATTTATTATTTATATAATCATTTTAATACAATTTAATTAATTATTAAATTTAAATAAAAATATAAATGTGTGAGAATAAAAATAAAAAATAAAAAGTATCATTAGTTTACAAATGTCACACTGTAAATACGTGAAGTTAAAGAATTAAAATAGAAAATGTTAAATTTAGGTTATTTGGAGATATTTTATAATTGTTAAGGGTAAAAAGGCTTTTATAATTCTTATGTCAAAAACTTATTGAAAGCGAATTAAAAGTTGGGTGACTGTAATGAAAGTTTTAAAAGTTCGGTGACTTTATTGAAAGCGTCCTAAAAATTTAGTGACTACCAATATAGTTTACCTTTAATATTTTTATTTGTATTAAAGAACAATTTTCAAAATTAACGTATGCACATTATAGAATCTACTATTAATAGTTGCATACGATATGTAAAACTAAAGAATTGATTTTAATATAACAAAAGATTTAAAGACTAAATTGAAAATAAAAAATAAATTTTTAAGTCCTCAAAATTTTCCAAAACTTTCAAGTAAAATGGTCAAATCAAAAACCAAATGATTCTACAATTTTTTTTGTTTTCTAAGTCAAAACAGTGATTTTCAAGTCACCGTTTCGAAACAGTCCTTAGGCGTTTCAGAACAAGCCTTCACGTTTCGATACGGGTGTATCGAAACAAGACCCTATGTTTTAAAACGGATAAAGAACAATGGAACGAGAAGATTCATTTCGATACGATAGTATCAAAACGACGTCAAACATTTCGAAACGATATTTAAATTTAGATTCAAAAATATGACCGTAGCAATTTTGTAACTGCTTTTCAGAAAACGGTTAAGGTGTATCGAAACGATTTATCACGTTTCGATACAAGCTTTGACAGTGTCAAAATGTTTCGAAACAACATCAAGCACATTTCGAAACGAGCTCTTAGTAGTATCGAAACAATCGTATCTGTTTCGATACGGTCTCTCAATTATACCCCAACGACTATTTTTATTTTGGTATGTTTTGAGACATGTACAAGTGTTTCGAAACGAATTGTTGCAGAAGTGCATTTATGGTGGGAATATTGCATTCCAACAGCTATATTTATGATGACAACAACCCAACGGCTAGAATTGAATGAGAAAATATAAAAGGAAGTCCAAAAACAACCAGCAACAACTATTGAACCTACAAGAAACATCAAAACACTCAAATCCAAACTTTGTACCCAACTCTTCGTGTTCTTCATTGTAATTTTTTATTGTGAGTTTGGGGAGTGTGAAATTGTAATTGGTAAACATTATCCTTTAAGTGGATTAAGTTTTGGGTAGAAAACTTAATCAAATTGTATGATTTCCTCCTCATCTAAGTGAAGGGGAAAAATTCAAGTAGTGAATTGGTTGAAAATTTTAGAATGAGCTAAGGTAATGGATGTAGACTTCATTGGAAAACTTAAACTACTCTAATTGCTTTGTGTCACAATTTTTATTGCCAATTTACACCCTCTTGACCATTTGTAATTGTGTGATCAACTCAACAAGATAGATATGCATCAAACTCTAACCATTATCTTGTGAAAATGTTTGATTTTATTAGACGATCTGGAGATGTTTTATCCTTAAATTATTCTGTTATTTGTGAAAGTATATCTCACACAATTAACTCTCTGACTAAGATGATGCTTATTTAATTATTATGCTGATCTTTCCTACTTTAGACTCTCGTGTTGGATTGAGATACGCGCTCAAAATGTGGTAATGGCCGTTTTATCAAAAAACCTTCATTGCCATATGCAAATTTTTAATATGTTTGTGTGATTATAAGGTATCATATGTTCAATTTTTAACCTTTTAATAAGGCACACACATGATACTCGAATTCGAATTATTTAAATAAAATAAATTATCTTTTATCACTGTGACCATTTCACGGGTTCATCAATCTTAATTTAATATAAGAGTGAATCTATGAATGTTAATTCACTTGTTCATATACCTACAGAAAAAAAAAATGCTACATCGGTTAATGATAAAATCAAGCATCGGCCCGAAAGAAAGGAAAAAATAGTCCGAAACAATCGGAGACCGTTAGAAATGGCAGAGGCAACAGTAGCATCAAAGCTAGCTCCTCCCACTCTCTCTTCGCATCCACAAACTCCATTGCAGCAGCCAAAGCCAATGGCATCGTCTCTCCAAACCACCGCCTCTTTTCATTTCTTCTCTTCTTTCTCCGCCGCTCCACGTTCTCTCCCCGCCACTCCCTCTCTCCTTTCTTTCTCTTCCTCCCTCAAATCCCTCGCATTCTCTCCTCTCTCGTCTCATTTCTCTCGCCTTCAGGTTCCTCCTTTTCCTTTATGTTTCTCTTTTGGATTTACATATATTGTTTAAGAAAAAGTTATGTTTGTGTTTTTTATTGATATTGATAGAGGGGATCAGCTGTTAATGTGTCGACTAGCGGAGGATTCGGCTCTGTAGCAATTCCGAAATGCGCAGCCTCGTATACTGATCAGTTGAAAGGTGCTAGAGAAGACATCAGAGAGCTTCTCAAATCCAAATACTGTCATCCTATTCTGGTATTGATCCCGCTTCACTTTGTTTATTGTTGAATGGATATTATGTTTCTTTCAATTTTAGTAACATAAAGTTGGTTTTAGTGAAGTTTTATTTCATATCTGAAGTAATGAACTATAAGCTTACGCAGGATTAAATAAATATAGAGTGATCTTTGGTTATGCTTCAAGATCAAATGTAAACAATATGATTAACTTTTGTTAAATGATTTCTCTCGTTTTAGTTTCAGGGGAAGGGCTCAAAATTTTTCATGAATTGAGAAAAAAATTCCATTACCGTATTATGTTATATGCTCAATAGGTTCGTCTAGGATGGCATGATGCTGGTACCTACAACAAGAAAGTTAAGGAATGGCCTCAAAGAAGTGGTGCAAATGGAAGTCTTAGGTTTGAAGCCGAGCTGAAATATAAATCCAATACTGGTATCATAGTGGTTTCTTGTTATAACGTGGAATTAGTTTGGTTGGTACTTGCAGGCGCTTTTGTCTCATAAGCTTATGTTTCAGGTCTGGTTGATGCATTGAAACTTATTCAGCCTATCAAGGATAAGTACCCTGACCTAACTTATGCAGATTTGTTCCAGTTGGCTAGTGCTACTGCTATTGAGGTCATCTTTTCTATTATTCTTCAGTTTGCATTTTTTTTATCAATCGATTTTGTAGTTATTTGGCTGAGAATAAAGTTAAAATTTCAGGAGGCTGGGGGACCCAAAATTCCCATGAAATACGGAAGACGTGATGCCTCTAGTCCTGACCACTGTCCTGAAGAAGGCAGGCTACCTGGTAAATGAAGCTTATATCAGTGCATGATTATTGATTTTCTTATATCAATGTAAATTGCGGGAAGATCATGGTGCATCTGATTTTCCTAAATTAAGAAATATAAATAGAGATGTGAGAAACCTATCCCGTTGATGGGGGGCTTCTATTTCTTGAATGGTTGCCATGAATTGAAATGCTCCGATTTAGTCCAACTAATTCTAGATTTCTGGGCGGGTCATTACATTGCCGTGGCTTGTGAAATCTATAATTGTTAGCTTACATTAAATTAGTAACGTAAAAGAAAATCAAACCGGCTGTTCCAACTGATGTCTGACATGCTTGACCTTTGGCCCCGTCTTCTTTAACATTGCTATTAGACTATTAGTGCATCTCCAGTTAATTTGGGCCTGTTTTACCTCGTTCCCTCATCGTATAGATGCATTATCTTCTTTTTTTTTTTTTTTATCGAAAAAGACTTGTCACATTCCATTAAACTAAGAAAGAAAACAATAAAAACAAAAGGGAAGGTGGGCCCGCCACAGCCCCCTTCCTCCTACACCCAACGAACGTCGCCATGCACCATGCAAGGGCACTGGCTTCGCTAAAACCAAACCCTAAAGTAAACAAAACCAAGTGAAGGAAACACCAACACTCAGACAAAACAACATGCGAGGGAAACAACAAACTCCGAACATCCGACATAAAACAAACGGTAATCACCAGACGAAACATAGGACAACTAAAAAATGAAACTCCCAAAACCTTCACCGGAAAAACGGAACTGGTAATATCTGAGAGCTCTTCCCAGAGACAGGCTTCCGACGTGTCATCGTCGATCCTTATCAAGACACAACCAAGTCTCAACCGTAATGGAGGGTAGGAGGTCATTGAGTTTTCCTTCAGTCTGGCAAAGTCCGCACCATGGTGGACCTGAAAGCCGTCAGGACAGCACCTAACCAAAATCCTTGGATCCTCATGCTCACAGTGAGCCACCGTGATCCAAGGGGAAGGATTGAACCGCAAAAGGCACCCACGTCCCTTCCTAACCTGGGTTGCGCAACGTTTGATCATCATGATGAGCTCGGATAACTCCCATTGGAGTCATCCGAAACCTGAGAAGAATCCTTGAAAGGATTTGGATACGGGACTGTTTTCTCCAGAGGCACCAACTCTTCTCCATCACTTATTGCAATCTCTTCATTAAGAGAGAAGTTATCATCGATGCACATAGTTGGAACTCGAGTGATTTTTTTTCCGAATGGATCTATCCCTAGTTGAATGAGCCCGGCTTCAAGGATTTGACCCATAGATGCATTATCTTCTACTAATGTTTAGAGGCCTCTAACTTTATAAAATTTCTCTGTTGCTTAGCTGCTGGAGCCTCTTCACCTGCTGATCATATGCGAAAGGTTTTCTCCCGAATGGGATTCAATGACAAGGTAAACTTAATTGTAAAATATCCTTGGTTTTTTTTTCTTTATCACGGGCACACGATGATATTTAATTATATGCAGGAAATAGTTGTATTATCTGGTGCACATACACTTGGGAGAGCCAGACCAGAACGTAGCAGTTGGGGTAAACCTGAAACCAAATATACGGTATTTAAGCAATCTGTTTTGATGCTAAATAGGAAAAACCTCTTTCTTGTGTGAGTTACTTGAGTTGGTTCTTTGTTATATCCAATTTTTGGTTGGGGATAGAGATTATGGGGAAAATGCCTTAGCCTTATAGTCTGTTGTACTTACCTTAGAAGATGCAGTCCTGAGTCCCTCTACCCTTGGTGAACTTGGCATCAATGGGTCAAATACCAAGTCGTTACCTTCAAATAATTTGTCGAAAATCTGTACCTTGACTAAGAACTGGTTACCTGCTATTTCTATTATAGTGCTTGACCAAAACATATGGATACGTGTGATCAATAACAAAATACATGAGAAAAGCAAGTGCGAGAAAGAAGCGCCAATCTTTGCCTTTTAGGTTTAAGCTGTCCTGTTTCCATTTTCCTATCAACCAGTATTAAGTTAGTGTGGCCAAGTTCCAACATCAACAACTTCTATGTTGTTTTTCATACTGAACCATATCGCATGACTGCTCTAATCTGACTTTAAAAATTTAACTGTTAAGTTTTTGGCTACCGGGCACTAACAAAGAAAATTGAACTTGCTTACAAAACTGATCTTTACACTGAACTCTCAGAAGAATGAAGAATTCAGTAGCTGTAAGTGCACCAAACAAATAAATTTGTGCATGTCAGAACTAGAGATTTTGCAATGTAACTCATGTGTTAAAACCTTCACAGTTACTTGAAAGATCTGTTCCCTTAAGTGTAACATGAATGTTGATTGTCCAAGACATAGTGGCTGTGGTTGCACGCTCAAGTACGAATTCAAATTGAATTTTCTTTCTTGAATTGCAGAAAAATGGACCGGGAGCACCAGGAGGACAATCCTGGACAGTGCAATGGTTGAAGTTTGACAATTCATACTTCAAGGTTTGAATCGAATCACTTTGGCTTTTCCAAGTAAGAAGAGATGTGAAAGCGTCTGAATCTCTTTTATCCGTACATACAGGAGATCAAAGCTAAAAGAGATGAAGATCTGCTCGTGTTGCCAACTGATGCTGCTCTTTTTGAAGATCCCTCTTTCAAGGTAAGTAGATGGAGTTCAATTTAAGCCAGTAGAAATATATAATCACAGTTTTGGCTGAGAGCATTTACGCTCTTTGCAGGTATATGCTGAGAAATATGCTGAAGATCAAGAGACGTTCTTCAAGGATTTTGCAGAAGCCCATGCCAAACTTAGCAACCTTGGGGCCAAATTTGACCCTCCAGAGGTATGTATTAGTGGAAACATTCTCCACAAAAGTTTTATACTATGTATTAGCGGAAGATTTATACATTCATATTTTCGTAACTATATTTAAATGTGTTTAACATAAATATCATATACGAATGTTATATAAATTTTTTCTATCCTTTTATTGAGCTAATAAGAAAATAACATAATTAATTCATCATCATCATTATATATAGAGAGAGATCCACTTATATGGCGTAAAACTCATTTAATTTTACAATTTTTTTGAACAGTTAGATGATCGTACTAAATGTGATAATCTTCACATTTTTTACTGTTAATCTCATCCATTCATTTCACTTATTCATTAGTCTTAAATTAGTGTAAAACTAAATGAATTCTATATATTGCTACTGAATTCTAAAATTGCTTGCAATTGATGATCAGGGCATTGTTTTAGATGCTGCACCATAAAAGTTTGTGGCCGCCAAGTAGTCTGACATGAAAGGTTGTAACTTGTAAGCATGAATAACTTATTTCACCTTCATCGTAGAATAGATAATATACTGATTTCTAAAATAGAATGCATTTTGTTTTTTTTAATATAATATATATTGCATGAAGCAATCTTCTGAAGGAGATATTATGTTCGAAAAAAAAAATCTTCTAAAGGAGATATATACATGTGAAAACTGTTTTTTTTTTTTGGGGTTCAAAACATGTGAAAACTGTTCATTTTGTCTGTTTTTAATGTTTTATCGCAGGGGTATTGATGTGGGGTCGTGTGTCATAAGTCATAACAATAATTCAAGCTCACGTGTTCGACTTTTTAGAAGTCTGGAAATGAAAGTAAAGGGAATAAATTTCAATTGAAATGTTTTCAGAATTAAGAGGGAGAAAGAGAGGTGTTAGATTCAATGAAACAGAAGATTTGGTGGAAGCCCCGGTGAATATTGGTTATTGTTGGTGCTTTGGCCATTTTGAGATCTCTTCTTGGCTATTGTTTTAGTATTATTAAACTTAGTGTTAGAAATCTTACATTATTACTATGCATTTTCTTTTACATTTTCAAAAGTATTAATTTTAAAATAAGTGTTTAAATTATATTATATTTATATGTATTTAAATTATTTTTGCCTTTTTATGTGTCAAAACTATTATTTTTTTATTTTTTAAGGTTAATTAAAGTATTTATTTTGACCAAAAAATGATAGTTAGAGCACTTAAAAAGAGCAAGAAAATTTTAAACACCTAAAAGTGGGATAATTGAACAATTATTTTGATATTTAACCTTTTTAAAATAAATAAAAAAATCCAAACCAAATTATAATACTTTATTTTACCAAACTCACTTATGGTAACCAAAATCTCCTAATAAATATTTGGTTTAATTAGGAGACTGTTTTGTCTGCAATGCAAAAAGTTGACTATTTATTGAATTAATTGAAATTTTAATTTTATATTCTGAAACTTGTCTAATTAATGCAAGTTATTTTGTTAATTGAATCAAATGTCTCTAAAATTTAGTTTAAGTGTGATTTAGTTTTTTTTTGTTAAAAAAGAGATATTTTAATCCTATTTAACATAATTTGATCCCTCCATTTTATGATGATATTAATATATTCAAATTATTAATAATATCATAACCTTCATTCATCATAATCTCCATTTCATTAATAATACCACAATCTTTAAATTTGATCAGTTGACTAAACTGGTCATATTTATTCTTTTATTTTTTTCATGTTATGGGTTCTAGACTCACTAGAAACAACTATTTCCTTCTCTTAGAGTCCTATCTTCACTTTTCCTCTAGATAAAAATAAAATTATATTTAAAATTTATTAAAAAAATTGATGGCGTGAAGGTCACATTATAATATAGTCTATCATAATATATTTACATGTCAATCGAATGCGTGAGGTCATTTTACATTCAACAACTAACAATTTTATAATTTAGACTTACTTTAACTTATAATGGTTATTATGGATTAATATCCTATATACAGACGGTGGAAATTGAAAGTTTTCACAAGCGCTTTAGTTTTAGAGTATAGGGAGTTAGTTTAGGTGTAGGGGTTTAGGGTTTAAGTGCAGAGGTTTAGAATGTAGGCATAGTTGTTTCAATTTAAGGTTTAGAGTTATAATTTAGAGTTTATAGGTTAAGGTTTAGTTTTTAGGGTAATATGGTGAGGATTTAGGTTTTAATCTATAACCCCTAAATTATAACCCTAAACCTTAAATTAAACAACTATCCCTAAATTCTAACCCCTACACCTAAACCCCTAAACCTTATACCCTAAACTAACTCTCTTATACCCTAAAACTAAAGCACTTGTAAAACTGAAATTTCCACCGTCTGTGTATAGAATATTTATCAGGTTATTATATCATACATTGGTAATGAAAAAAAACATGAGTAAGTACACCTTAAAAACTAAAAATTCAAATATCTAACCTTAAAGTTATAAAACTTAAATTATAACCTCTAAAACCTTTAAACTCTGAACCATAAATTAAAAAATTAAACTTGTTTGCAAAAACATTTTTTTCCCACTGTTAGCACATATAATATTTTCCTACTAATAATAATATAAAAATATAAGATTTATGTTATGTCAAATTAAAATAGAAGGACTAAATTATAAATGTAAACATAGTAGCGAGACTAAATCCAGAATTAGACCCAGTTTTTTAAACCTCTTCTCAGCATCGCGTACTCCAAAGCGTGACATACCAAACTCGCAATGCCATGTTTCCGGTCCTAATTCGTTTTCTAAAGTCTCTGGCGTCAATTCCTTAAAATCCCTATAAATCTCAAGGACTGAAAAAAAAGAAGCAAAATACGGTAAAAAAGTGAGGGAAAGAGAGAGTTTCGATAATGGCGAGAAGTGTTTCAGTTTGGTTTGTTTTGGCCGCAATCGTATGCTCTGTAGCGGCGATCTCAGCTGAAGAGAGCAGTGACTCAAAGGAGTTTGTTTTGACTTTGGACCATTCCAACTTTACTGATACAGTTAGTAAGCAAAAGTTTATCGTCGTCGAGTTTTACGCACCTTGGTAAGTCTTTCATCTTTTTTTTTCCTCTCCATTTTCGCCTAATTTTCGCTTATTATTATTTAGATCTTAATTTCGTTTTTATGGAAAAAAGAGGATTAAAGTGCATGCAATGAGTTTATTTGTTGATCTAGAATTTAAGTAGTCTAAATTCGTTTTTTAAAATGATTTTTGATGTATTTTACTGTTTATTACCAGATCTTATTTTTCATGTAGGGAGTTTTTAATTTCAGTATTTAAGATTTGAGATCAGTGTCCAGTTGTAAGTTTACTTGATAGAAATTAGAAATTAATATGAAAAAATTGAACTCGTAATTTGCAATCTGTCGTTTTTTTTAATCTTGAAATGGTAATATGATATAATTGATTGCTTGTAGAGTTCCTCAAAGAAACATTTGCTTTTGGAAGCAGCAAAAAAATTCATAAATTCTGAGCAAACAGTAAAGTTTTTATTATGAAAAATCCTCATATTTTCTCCTTATTAAGAATTGGTTTCGATCTGCTTGGTTGTTGAAGTTTGACTTTCTTAATTAAAATGTAAAGGGCAACATGTCGGAGTATGTTGTTCTAACATCACATTTCTTAGTAAACTTTGAGTAAACAAGTTTGATATATATATATTTTATGCAATGATGATTTAATTTAGCCGCGAAATGCTTCGTTCTTGAGAGATTTAACTTAATTTCTCAGTTAAAAATTTTATTTCCTTTCATTTTCTTAACATGCCTTGCTAGTCTTGTTTATCTTCTTGTCACTAATTTCTTTTACTTCTACTATAGGTGTGGGCACTGTAAGAATCTTGCACCTGAGGTAAACAAATTAAATTTCCCCCCAAAGTACTCAATTTTTGTTGATAATTTATATGTTTAGTCGGCTAATAACAATAAAATTTCTTTGTTTCCTATGTAGTATGAGAAAGCAGCAACTATACTGAGTAAACACGACCCTCCAGTCATTCTTGCCAAAGTTGATGCCAATGAAGAAGCAAACAAAGCTTTAGCAAATGAAT
Organism: Hibiscus tridactylites; assembly: GCA_958450335.1. Classification (NCBI taxonomy): domain Eukaryota; kingdom Viridiplantae; phylum Streptophyta; class Magnoliopsida; order Malvales; family Malvaceae; genus Hibiscus; species Hibiscus tridactylites. The sequence continues at coordinate 77,931,377 of OY288280.1, forward strand.
ATGACGTCAGGGGTTACCCTACACTTAAAATCTTGAGAAATGGAGGAAAGGATGTTCAAGAATACAAAGGCCCACGTGAAGCTGATGGTATCGTGGTGTATTTGAAGAAACAAAGTGGTCCTGCTTCGGCTGAATTGAAGTCCGCAGAAGATGCCACTAAGCTTATTGATGACAAGAAGATAGTAGTTGTAAGTACTCTGAGAATTCTTTGCTCTTCTGTTTCCATTCATTTTTTGTTACGAAGTTTAGCTGATACATTTGTATATGTTTTATTTCTAGGTTGGAGTGTTCCCAAAATTCTCTGGTGAAGAGTTTGAGAGTTATATAGCACTTGCTGAAAAATTGCGTTCTGATTATGAATTTGGTCATACTTTGGATGCTAAGCACCTTCCCCGTGGCGAATCATCAGTGACTGGCCCTGTGGTCAGACTTTTCAAGCCTTTTGATGAACTCTTTGTTGACTTCAAGGTAATCTTGAGCTAGACCTAGCAAGTTTGACATGATACAATTACATGAAACAGGGAAAATAACTAAAAACATGATGGGACATGAATAGACGAACAAGTCAAAATCTATATACTACAAACTATTAATTTATCAAAATTATATAGTATATGACACCTTAAACATGATTATGGTGTAACAACACACGAATTGCTAATCTATCTGGACTCTGGAGCATCGACTATAGTCTATATCATCATTGAAATACAAATTCATTTATGTTAGATGCCTCTGTACCATTTACAATTATCTTTACTGAAGATATTTGCTTGCAGGATTTTAATGTGGAAGCCCTAGAAAAGTTTGTTGAAGAATCTAGCATTCCTGTTGTTACTCTTTTTAACAAGGACCCAAGCAATCACCCATTTGTTATCAAGTTCTATAACAGTCCCAATGCTAAGGTAAATTTACAGAAGTAGAAACTCATTCTTTTTCTCCCATAGTTCTTATAAACAGTGAAAGTAATCAGAGTGTGGCTGTCATTTGTTTGGTAACAAGCATTATCTTGGAATACCAATATTTGTCATGTTTGAACAACCAAATAAACATCTTGATTCACCTTTAATGAACTTTGGAGTTTGGACTGTGTTATTCAGTTTTCTACCAGCTTTCTCTTCTATATCATTTTGGTTTGATTGTCATAAGTCATAACTTGTTCCTTACATCCTTTAAGTCCATATACTAATAAAACCTCTGAACCTGTTAGGCTATGTTATTTGCAAACTTGAGCAGTGATGGTATTGATTCTTTAAAATCAAAATTCCGTGATGTTGCTGAGCAATACAAAGGACAGGGAATTGGTTTCCTTTTGGGAGATCTCGAGGCTAGTCAAGCTGCCTTCCAGGTTAGTATCTACTTGCATATAGCAGTATGTTTATTGCATTTGCTTCATAAGTCTAATTAGTTTTAGTTGGAAAACAGTATTTTGGAGTTCAAGAAAGCCAAGTACCTGTAATCATCATTCAGAATAATGATGGGAAGAAGTATTTGAAACCAAATTTGAAGGCTGATGATATTGCACCATTTGTGAAGGATTACAAGGTAGTTTCTTCACTAGATTTAATGTTTTTTTTCTGAATATGATAAAACTTATACTTTCTTGCTATTAAAATTCAGATAAATATTCTATACACAGGCGGTGGAAACCGAAAGTTTCCACAAACGCCTTAGTTTTAGGGTATAAAGAGTTAGTTTAGGGTATAGGGTTTAGGTGTAGGGGGGTTAGAATTTAGGGTTTATAGATTAAAACCTAAATCCTCACCATATTACCCTAAAAACTAAACCCTAACCTATAAACCCTAAATTATAACCCTAAACCTTAAATTGAAACACCTATCCCTAAATTCTAAACCCATACACCTAAACCCTATACCTTAAACTAAGTCCCTATACCCTACAACTAAGGCGCTTGTGGAAACTTTCAGTTTCCACCGCCAGTGTATAGGATATTAATCCTTAAAATTCTGGTATAATCACAACTTTCTGTAGCTTGTGCTGGTTAAGTTCATGAGTTATTGATAGGATATGAAAGTGTGAGTTGTGGGATATTGTTGGTTGTTTTCTATGTTCTGTTTGCCTAATGTACTCTTTTGCAGGAAGGGAAAGTTCTACCATATGTAAAATCTGAACCTGTTCCTGAGGAGAATAACGAACCTGTGAAAGTGGTTGTTGCTGATACCTTAGATGACATGGTTTTCAAATCAGGAAAAAATGGTGTGTGATTGGTAGATTGATTCTGCTCTTTCGGTTTTTTCCCTTTACCATTTTTGTTTGTTACGGTCTACAGTTTGTTTTTATTCCTCTTTTTTTCACATTTGATATCAAATGGCTTTATCATGTAGAGGACATAATAGATGCTTAGAATTGCATGCAGTTTTTTCATTCAACAGTGTGGAACTTTGAATTTGGAATGAATTGGCGGGTAACTTATTTTTGTTGTGAAGATAAGAGATAGTTATGTGAATCTAAAATTTTAACTTCAAAGTGTATAGCTTATTCTTTCTTCTTCTTCTTTTTTTTCATTTTGGGAGCTATCTGGTGGCTATTTTGTGAGTCTTAAGTTAGGGAGTAAGAGTAATGTTTCGACTGAGTTTGTTGGAGTTTTCAAGTGATTTACAGCTGTTGGGGCAAGACTTCAATCTTCATGTATAATTAAGCAATTCTATTTTTGAAATCACCTTTCATGGTAAAATGATTTGGAGCTTTTATTTCTGCAGTTCTGCTTGAATTTTATGCCCCCTGGTGTGGACATTGCAAGAAATTGGCGCCAATTTTGGATGAAGTTGCTGTCCATTACGAAAAAGATGCTAGTGTTTTGATTGCAAAACTTGTAAGTTTCTTTTACTTTAGTTGGTTTTAATAGGGGCTGTATTGCTTTCTATAATATTGAATATTATACAAGCTGTAAAGTTCCATCTTCAGTTTTTGATATATGTTTTGGTCAGGTGAAGCTTTTAGCTGCACTCTGATTAGCAAGAGTGTAATAGAAATTGTAGGACGTGCTTTAAAAATAATTCTTGGCGGGTTATTGTTGGTACTATAGTCTCTTAGAATGCTATGATGATTTTTTCAATAATTTAGTTTTTGATATGTGTTGAACACGCACTCGTATCTGACAGTGTTATATACCTGTGTTAGACATGTCGTAGTCCGAGTGTTATAGTGTTAACTGACCTACTTTATGGGAAAGATTTTTATTTTTTGACCCATATGCTTCTCCATTTTCCCTTGTAGGATGCAACTGCAAATGATATTGTTGATGAGAGCTTTGATGTTAGAGGTTACCCAACCATTTACTTTAGATCATCTAGTGGAAACACAACTCTGTACGAGGGCGACAGGACCAAGGAAGACATCATCAACTTCATTGAACAGAACAAGGACAAAACTGTCCAACAAGAGTCGGCGAAGGATGAGCTCTGAAAAGGGTAAGTTTCTTACCAGTACTGATGTTCTTTTAATCTAACAGTATAATCTTATTTTAGCATTCAACAATTTAGCAAGCAAATGGTAAAAAACATTGTATCGAATTTTGAAATTGTACAAAGCCTTAGCCGTATCTGCTGAAAGTATTTAATCATGTTTTCTTTGTAGGACTCGAAAGCATAACCATACCGCATAGATGGTATGTGTGGATTTGCAGTTTTATACAGGAACTGCCATCGACTGGATGATGCCGGATCTTCTTCCCTTTTAGTTCAATGAGTCTCTGTCTATGAAATAATGTAGGATGTGTTTTTCGGACTTTTAGGTGTTAATTTATGGTAGTTTTCTTTATGTCGTTAGTTGTAACAGTTGTCCGCGAGAAACAACAGAGAAAGTTAAATCTTGAGTTGATACTTCGCGTCTATTCACTTCTCTTTTCTAATGTTTTCAGTCGCCGCTCTTTGCTTTGATGGTTTTTTTAGTATGGAGAGGTTGCAAATTCAGCCAACTATATGAAAATATTGAAGTTTGACCATAGTGGATCTAAATTCAACTCCACATCTCGGATTTTGTTGAGAGCTGTTTACATTTCCTTGATCATAAATAGCTGAAATAAAATGTAATCTGAAAAAAAATATAGAAGCGGCATAAATTATATATATATAATGCTTTAGACATGAACCCCCAGAATCTAAACCATATGGATTTTGGATATTTGCGTTAACCAAGTAAATACTTCCCCTAACAAAATACGTTGTACACTTTCACACCACTACTGCTAGTCGTTTCATTTTTGGTCTAGCGTCAGAAGATATATTATGCTATCATCTCTTGCTAAAGTTATAGTTGTTAACCATTGCCGTCGTTGTTGTCGTCGTCGTCGTCGTGGCGGATGACGGAGTCATAGTGGTGGATGGTTGAGCTAAGAATGAGGAAGGGATTTGAGAAGGCGAGCTTGGATTTTGTGTAGGTCTGATAATTGAAGAGGTTTTAACATGAATTCTTCTGCTCCTCCTTCTAGGCACCTGCATGCATTCATTCTCTTCATTACTTTAATCATTTCACTTCCTTTCTTTCTCAACTCATTATTTTAAATTGTTTTCTTCTATCTTCAAAGAAAAAAAAGGAAAAAAATATGAACAGCAAACATACATGCTAATTCTTGATGGTACATTCTCTGACGACATCACCACCACTGGTACATCTTTCCAAGAAGATCCCTGCAATTGGAATTGCAATTTGCAAGTAAATACTAAGTTAAATTGATTTGGTAGGTTTTCTTTAGTTATTTATATATACTGGGATGTTGGGAAGTTAAAGAGGTTAAAATCCAATTTTAAGTTTAATGGATCAACTAGTTCGATCGATACAATTAAAAATACATTTATTCATTAATTATATTTAATTCCGTATTCTTTTATAATTATATTAAAAATTAGATCCCTAAATCAGGTAGATATTTTACTAAGGGAACAATGATTAAAAATATCATTAGTATTTTATAAACTAGAGTTTCAAACCCTATCTATGTAAGAGACCTTTTGATATTTAAAAATGGAGAATAGATTTTAGAAGTTATATAATCAGGTAGGGCTGGGTTCACCTTGACGCGTTTGAGTAAATCATAGCCGCTCGTTCCTGGCATGGAAAAGTCTGTCATGATTAAGTTGACTTTAATCCCCTATAATTCATAAAAACACATGAAAATATCAGTGTTTAAATTAAAAACATCAAAACTAATATGCAACTTTAATTATATAATCAAACAAGATTGCAAGAGAAACCCACTTTTGTTAGCAAACACAGCATGCATCAATGGTGGTTAAATTAGTTTTGTAGCCATTAAAAGGAAGAAAAAAAAATCATCATTTATCATGTTATAGAGAAAAGGACACATTATTCAATGTATTCATTGAAGGGCAAAATAATTAATCACGCTTAACTATACATTAAAAATAAAAAATTATAAAATTTCAATTTTGGGTTCATGATTACTCTTTAGAATCATGCAGATCGTGAAATAAAATAATAATTAGTCGTAAATCAACCGGCCATTGCATTCTATAATGTCAAATATATCATATTCGACATATCATTTTATTTATTTAGAAAATATATTTTTCAAATATATGTTGTATACAAATACCTTAAAAATAGCTAAAATATAAAATGACCCTTAGATTATTATTATTATTATATTTGAAGTAACTCTTAGGCCAATTACATTGATTTATATATATTGCATTATTCTTAATAATGAAAATCGTCCCCCCTTATTCAAAAAAAAAAAAAATCGTCCCCCCCCCCCCCCTAAACATTTAAAACTTAACTTTTGAAGCTCTGTTTAATACTTAAATGATATTTTATTATAAAAGTTTATTTGTGTATGATTTAAAAAAACAAGTAGTTGAGCACAGTGAAAATACATGATTTTTTTAAAATAGTCTGTAAAAATACAAAACCTTAATCATAAAAGTTTAAAGATCGATTTTGAATATCATAAAAAAAATATTATTATTTTAAAAAAAGCATAAATGATATTTAAAACCTGATGTTGTTGTGAAGACGAGGCAGCTGTTGTTGAGTTCTGAAGCAAACCTAGATATTCCAACGCTTTTTCCCCAGACTCCAAGCACGTCACTGCAATTATTATATAAGTTATAACAAAAAAGGGGATTATTATATATTAATTTATGATCTTACCTTGGCATGAAAAAGCTTTGAGTAGCTTCTCCAACAACTTCCTGTCGATAACGCTGTCATCGACCGCCAGAACATGAAAACGACGCTGTTCTTCTTCGTCTTCCTCCTCCCGCTTCTGTTGCTGCATAGTTTGAGGTTGTCTGTCCTGAACAATATTGTCTGATTTCATCAACTCCATTAGAATTTAGTACTTTCAAAACAAAACCCTGGGTTGCTTCTGATTAGAGAAAGAAGGGAAGAAAGAGTTGAGGTTGCTTTCGGTTTAATCCGGCTGAAATAAAGAGCGTGTGTGAGAGAGAAAATAAAGAGAGTTGTTCTCAGAACGCCAACTATACGTATTTTGCACCAAATACAAACTTATATTATTAGAAACATGTTTTGTGAGAGTATACAATTTTACATGTATTGTTATAATTTATTATTAAATAAAATCATTAGTATTTTGTTTTACAATTCTACGTTTGTTTATTAGTACGACGAAAGCTTCATGTTATTTGTAATATATAATTTAAGATCAGGGATTTTCATTTCTATTATCCAACCATTTTGAAAATAGTAAGTTAGATTTAGTAATATGTTTTTTTTAAATAAAAATAACTTTTAACTCTTGAAATTTATAAAATTTCATTAAATATACAAATTCGCACTCTAACCTAAAATTATACATTTGTCCCTATAAACACATAGCGGTAATGATGCAAACTAGGGATTTATGGGTGGCTTGAATAGAAGCATATGTTTTAAAGGGCAAGGTCAATCATATATATAATATATTCAACCTCCCAGCAATTATATAATGCTTGGGATATAATTTACAAGTATAGGCTGATCATTGCAGATATTGTAGTCTATTAAAAAATTAGGAAAAAGTACATATTTAGTATTTTAATTATGTTCGTGTTACTGTTTTAGTATCTTGACTATTATTTTTTGTAAAATGGTGCCTAATGTTACGTTTTTGTTTTATTTTGGTAGTTCGGCCATTTAAAATTAACGGAAATAGTGATGTGGCTTGGGTTAATAACAGTTTTAGTCCAAAAACTCATACAATCTATTGATGATTAAAACTTTAGAATTTGGGGACAATGGGGGCTAATGCGGGGTCCATTGGAGGACCCAAACTTCACGATCGGGATACCGGCAAGAAACAACGGGTGAGAAAGGGATGCGACAAAATTCTATCAAAATTAAGATGATGTTTTACCTCCAAAATTAATATGATATTTTAAATTGATGAATTTTGGACTATATTGATAATATATATAAGTGTTTTGGACTAAAATTTTGATTATACCAATTCAAGCCGTCATTTCCGTTAGATTTTAATGGCCCGGGTACCAAAACAAAAAAACGTAATGTTAAGTACCATTTTATTAAAAATAATAGTTGAAGTACTAAAACAGTAATACATGCATAGTCAGAGTACTAAATATGTAGTTTTTCAAAAAAATATTTGAGTAATGAAACACTTTAGATAATAATAATAATAATAATAATAATAATAATAATAATAATAATAATAATAATCTAATTTAACATTAATGAAATATTATATGTGTATATATATAAGTGTGATCTCGCCTAGATTCTGTATAACGTGTGTGGGCACAGATTTCTTTCTCTTCCTCCTTCAGTCTCTTTCATTTTCTCTCCTTTGTTTTGTTTTATTTGCTTTGGATTTTGTTTGATTTCCAAGGAAAATCCGGACGAGATCTTTGTTATTTTATTTTTACATTTTTTAGGCTTGGAATTCGATGACAATAAAAAAAATACTAACTAATAGTAATTACTACTGTTATTAAACTATTATTAGTATAAGTATTTAGGAATACATTTTTAAAAAGGATTATATCCTATACACAGGTGGTGGAAACTGAAAGTTTCCACAAACGCCTTAGTTTTAGGGTATAGAGAGTTAATTTAGGCTATATTGTTTAAGGGTTTAGGTGTAGGGGTTTAGAATTTAGGGATAATTGTTTTAATTTAAGGTTTAGGGTTTTAATTTAGGGATTATAAGTTAGGGTTTAGGTTTTAGAGTAATATGGTGAGGATTTAGGTTTTAACCTATAAACCCTAAATTATAACCCTAAACCTCAAATTGAAACAACTATCCCTAAATTCTAACCCCCTACACTTAAACCCCTAAACCATATACCCTAAACTAACTTACTATACCATAAAACTAAGACGCTTGTGGAAACTTTCAGTTTCCACCGCCTGTGTATAGAATATTTATCCTTTTAAAAAATACACTTGAATTGTAATCCATTAAAATTAGATGGGTATGTTTGAATTACAATTAATTTTTTAATTAAATAGAAATGTATTACATTCTCAAACCGAGATTTTAACTCATACAAAATAAAACATTATGAGCATCTTTAGCTGCTAGGCCAATTAGTGATTCAAAATTTATTTATCAAATTACAATAAAAATTATATATATAACTATACTGGTTCAAAATTTATTTATCAAATTACAAATTTATGTGTAATTTTAATATTTATATATCATTAATTGTATATTAAAAAAGCACACACAAATTCTGATATTCAGCTTTAAAATCATTAAATATTGCCTTAAAAATTAAACATACATAATTCATTGAAAGTTGCTTTCAGGCTTAAAGTGTGGTGGGATCAATTTGTTTCGGTTAACAGATTGTGGGACGTGACCCACAATTTTTCTACTAATATTCTCCCGGAAATAATTTTATATGTAATTAAGAAACAAATTCAAATTAATTTATTGATTATTTTAGTAATTTAAAGGTGACACGTCGACAAGTTAATGGCCCATGCTTAGCTATATATAAGAACAAGCTGTCACGGGTATCTCTAATTACATTCTTAGTAATTGATTGACAATCTTAATCTCTTTTTGTCTTTTTCACCAAAAATGCGTTAATTTATTTTTTTGCACAAAATTAAAAAAGAATAATGATTTCTTTATTAACCTTCCTCTCATCTTATGTTTGCAAATAAATAATTTTTATGGAAAAAATCATAAACACGTAGAAATCAAATTAACTAGATAAAATGATGATTAATTGATGTAAATACTTTTTTATTTTAATTTGTCACACGATCAAGTTCAGAGAACTGAATGCAAATTAAATTTAAACTGATTTTTCCCATTAAATTCAAGCTGAATTCACTCTTGATTCTTAAATGAACCCACCAACCATGCCAGCATTTTTGGGATAAAACGACAAGTGAGGCCCCCATAAAACAAATCACTTCATCGAGCCGGTTTGGCCCGAACCCAATGACCCCAATTACGATTTTTTTTTATCAAACAAAGATATTACATTCTAACAAATATTAAGATTTAAACACATATAAAATAAAATAATATGAACATCTTCAGTTACTCGACCAATAAGTGAATCATAGTTACGAAGTTTTATTGATTCGTCAAGTTTATGGTTAAATATATTATGTTATATTGTGGGACCGATTAATCGGTTCAATTCATTTTTTATTGATTCAAATATAATGTATTGTATTTACTATAATGTTTCTTATATTTGCCATTGTATTTTGCTGGGTAGACTAGAAAGCAACCTTGTAGATGAACAAGGACAAAAAAGAAAAGGTTTAATAGTTAAAAAAGTATTCAATCTATACATTTTTTCTAGTTTGATGACTAATATTTTTTTGCTACTTAAGTGCTTAACGTTTCATTCCGTAATTTAAATTAAATTTTTTCGTGACGGACGTTAAATTTTTTTCGTTATCCAATAAATACACGACACGTGACATATTCTGGTATTTTCTTTAATTTTTATTTTTCTAAAAATCAGAAAATCTTTAAATTTATAAAAAAATTCCCAAAATCTTTAATTTCTCTAAACCCCAAACTCAAACCCTAAATCCCTAAATTCTTCTCCTCCCACCACCGATTCAACCACCACCGCACCACACTTGCCTTTTTCAGCCCCCACTACTAAAAGCCCCATTATCTCGTCGTAAAAAATCGGCGAATGAAGCGTTGATTGCTTCATTGACGAACATCCAAAAATAAAGAAAAAAAATAGACCGATTGAGCTTCTAACCGATGGCTAGTGGGTGGGGGATGCTAACCGGTGAGGTACCTGACGCTTAGGTGGTAAATGACGAACCGCCGACGTGTGGGAGATGTCGAACGGTGAGGGAAATGTGGTTTGAGGGTTTAGTTGAAAGAAATTAAAACTTTATGGTTTTTTAAGAAGTTCATATTATTAAAGTAATTCAGAAATTAAATAAATAAATAAAACATGCCATGTGTCTTGTTATAATTGGTTAATTTTTAACGGCCGTTGACGAAAAAACTCAATTTGAGTTACGAAATGAAACGTTAGGCACCAAAGTGACCAAAAAAACGTTAGACACCGAACTGAAAAAAAATATAGGTTGAGAACCTACTATTAAACCAAAAGAAAACTACCTTTATGTATTGAACTAATTAAAATTAATAGATATTAGAACATACGAATCTTGTGAGTTACATAGAATTAAAATACTTGAGAATTGGTTTATTTGATATCTCGAGCTGTTTGGACTTAAAAGTAAAATTAAATTTATCAACAACCTTTAGAGCATGTAGTTAAAAACTCTCAAATTGACACCTTCCATCTTTCTAGATTGTAGGTTCTAGAGCTAATAAGAGCAAATTTTTCCTTCCCAAAATAAAAATTGTTAAGAAAAAAATTGGAATCAGACTCAATAAGGGTAATTTACATTTTAAATCACTAAACTTAATATTCACTTTCATTTACATCACAAATCTTTAATTTAATTAAATTACATCATTCAACTTTTATTATTTATAAACTAAGTCACTTATATTGAAGCCATTAAATAATTCTAATGAAAAAACACTGAATTTGACACTTTTATTTAACATATTTTCACATATCATCGATAAGTAATGTTCAATTCACATCTTAAATATTTTTTTGTTAGGATTTATAAGAAATCTAATTATTTTTCCTTTGAATTTATTAAAACGAAATGTTTAAGAAAGTTCTTACAAAAAATGTTAAAATTATCAATTGAACATTAATGATGATGCTATGTGAATGATATGTTAAATAAAAGTGTCAATTTCAATTTTTTCATTCAAATTATTTAATGATTTCAATATAAGTGATTTAATTTATAAATAATAAAAGTTGAATGATGTAGTTTGATTAAATTAAAGGTTTGTAATGTAGATGAAAGTAGACGTTAAATTCAGTGACCTAAAATGTAAATTACTCGACTCAATAATGTTCTAACTTTGAAGCAATTTTGATTGTTTTATTCCAAACCCAGATAACTTACTTTTATAAAATTAGTTGGAGTTTCCATTAAAAATATAGAACTTTGACTAATAAAGAAAGATCGAGGGTTACATATAATTAAAAAAATAAAGGTTAAATTGATAAAAAAAAATATAAACATGAAGAACTAAATTTATCATTATATATATATATTATTTCATTGACCCTTTAACCGAAAGAAGTAAATAAAAAACAATTTATGATATTTAGGTATTCTCTCATTGTCATAAGTACTAAACTTGGTTTAACCACCCAACAAATTATTGACTTATACAATTTAAACAAAGTTTTGGCAATAATTGTAAATCTTGGGAATATGTTTCCTTTTTTGTGCAAAATGGCAATAAACCACTCACATGATACAAAGATTTGTTTGTAACTAAAGATCTTTTTCTTTTCGATCTATTTAATATTAAGTTTATATTTAAAAATTATATTTGATACATCCAGTGCATAAATCTTATAATTATCGGTGAGGCAAGACATTGCTTAGTGTTCAGTGAATTTGTTTTGGTTAGGTGTAAAATACCGACAATCATTAGATTTCATTATATCCTTGATATTAATAAGTAAAAATATACTTCAAAATAAATTTGATTAACGTTGTTGTTTTTCTTAAAATCAATTAAATTTGAAGTTTTATTTTTACCCATTAGTATCAACATTGCGGTGAACCAAATGAGTGGTCTCATTGATAAAGGTGGCATGTTCCCCTTAGATGACTTGGGTTTGAGCAACGTAGTTTGTAGGTGTACGTGAGTTTATTCAGATTTAAAACATGTATACTATATTATAATCATATTAGAATGGCAAAAAAAGATTAAGATTGCGATGTATTATTTACTTATTCTTTTCATTTTAGTTGACATCGAATCTCAAGTTCGATTCTGTATAATCCTTTCCACTCATTATAAATAAAATCAAAGTTTAATCCAAACTCACATGCTTAGTTGCTTAACTTGGTAATAAAGAAAAGAAGAGTACAATAAGCCATCTTCAATTGTTTAGTTAATAAAAGATAAAATCAACAAAGAAAATCCCATTAAGATCTTCTTAGTACTATCATGACATCAATTATAGGTCAAAAAATGGTTAATCCACCAAAAAAGTAAAACACAAAATTTTGAAAGGGATCAAAGCAAGCCAACCCTATGCTTAATTTTGAAATCAGAAACAAGCTAGAATTAGAAAAAGATTCTTTTCTTTTTCAAAGAAAATGTTAATTAATGTTTAACAAATATTGTGTAGGCCAATATTTACATAAAAATATGACCCAATTCATTATTATTTAATTCAATACAAATAATATATATGGAAATTATAAGACCACTCATATAGAAATTTGAGAACTAAAAATGACAAAAATATATAAAATATTGATAATAAATTCTATAATGATATACCGAAAAAGGATATCCTTCCAAAGAAAAAATGCCCGTCCATAGGCTAATGAAATAAAGAAACATATACTTGTATTAGTATGGGATCTTTGGTGTGGGGCCTTCTCAAAATATGATCTTACTAGTGGACCCACAATTTGCTATTGCCCTAAATTAATTTATTTCCCATTTTAATCTAAATCTCGTGACTGTATATTATTTATATTAATAATGTGTATACATATTCGTGTAACATTCATACATTGTTTTATCAATTGATAAGGCGAAGATAACCCGAAGTTTATACGTGGAGGTTTATAGTTATCAAATGCTTAAACAATGTAAATTGTTTATTATTACATTAAAGATTTATTAAAATCGATATATTATATTTTTAATTGAATATTAATTTAATTGGTACCATTATTATTATTATTATTATTATTATTATTATTATTATTATTATTATATTTGAAAAGATGTAAGTTTAAGCCCACCTAAACGTGTAATATCTTTTGATTTACGAGTTTAAAAATTGTGTAGTCTAAATTTTGTTTTAAAATCATTGTATTATTTTCTCTTCTGACAGAAAAATCGGTTTCGAAACCTAATATAAGCTAATAAATTTTTTCTCATTACACTACAAGCTTAATCGTCTCGATACACATTGTAATTTTACCTTATCATCATGTTTATATCACTCATTGTATGGAATCGAACATTGCAATCCCTGCCTCAATGCAGGGACGAAGCTGTGTGGGCTGCGGCAAGGGCAATTGCACCCGAAGTTTATACTTGGAGGTTTATAGTTATCAAATGCTTAAACAATGTAAATTGTTTATTATTACATTAAAGATTTATTAAAATCGATATATTATATTTTTAATTGAATATTAATTTAATTGGTACCATTATTATTATTATTATTATTATTATTATTATTATTATTATTATATTTGAAAAGATGTAAGTTTAAGCCCACCTAAACGTGTAATATCTTTTGATTTACGAGTTTAAAAATTGTGTAGTCTAAATTTTGTTTTAAAATCATTGTATTATTTTCTCTTCTGACAGAAAAATCGGTTTCGAAACCTAATATAAGCTAATAAATTTTTTCTCATTACACTACAAGCTTAATCGTCTCGATACACATTGTAATTTTACCTTATCATCATGTTTATATCACTCATTGTATGGAATCGAACATTGCAATCCCTGCCTCAATGCAGGGACGAAGCTGTGTGGGCTGCGGCAAGGGCAATTGCACCCGAAGTTTATACTTGGAGGTTTATAGTTATCAAATGCTTAAACAATGTAAATTGTTTATTATTACATTAAAGATTTATTAAAATCGATATATTATATTTTTAATTGAATATTAATTTAATTGGTACCATTATTCTTATTCTTATTCTTATTCTTATTCTTATTCTTATTATTATTATTATTATTGAAAAGATGTAAGTTTAAACCCACTTAGACGTGTAATATCTTTTGATTTACGAGTTTAAAAATTGTGTAGTCTAAATTTTGTTTTAAAATCGTTGTATTATTTTCTCTTCTGACAGAAAAATCGGTTTCGAAACCTAATATAAACTAATAAATTTTTTCTCATTACACTACAAGCTTAATCGTCTCGATACACATTGTAATTTTACCTTATCATCATGTTTATATCACTCATTGTATGGAATCGAACATTGCAATCCCTGCCTCAATGCAGGGACGGAGCTGTGTGGGCTGTGGCAGGGGCAATTCCCCCCTATAAATTTATACTCTATTTTCAAACATTTATATTTTACCTTTCAATCCATGTCACACAGTAAAATTATGAAAACATGTGAACCATTCACTCATTATATTTTTACCTTATTATCATGCTTAAGATGCTCATTATAATTAATTTTACCTTTATTTTCATTTTTGAAAAAAAGAAACCTGGCAAAATTTGTGAGTCTGGGTCCTATTGGTTGTTTGCCGTGTTGTTTGACATGTGGGAATATGTGGAAACATATGATCCGTCCGACACATCGTCGTCATCATCATGAATGATTTCTGACTATTTTTTCTCTTTCGATTATTATTTAGCATGTTTAATCAGGCATGTTTTCGTTGGGTTTGGGGACCCACTGATATAAAAAAAATTAATATCTTATACACTGTCGGTGAAAACTGAAAGTATTCATAAGCGTCTTAATTTTAAGGTATAAGAAATTAATTTAGGGTTTATGGTTTAGGTGTAAGGGTTAAAAATTTAGGGATAGTTATTTCAATTTAAAATTTAGGGTTTATAGGTTAGGGTTTATGGTTTAGGGTAATATGGTGAAGATTTAGGTTTTAACCCATAAACCCTAAATTGTAACCTTAAACCTTAAATTGAAACGACTATTCTTAAATTTTAACCCCATACACCTAAACCCCTAAACCCTATACCCTAAACTAACTCCTTATACCCTAAAACTAAGTTACTTGTGGAAACTTTCAGTTTCCACCGCCTGTGTATAGAATATTTATCCATAAAAATAATAAACTATTCAGTCATGATGTATCAAAACTGTAACATTAAACAAATTATTTAAAATATTGACATCCCTTTGCTTTTCTCACATTATTACAATTCTGTGAACATGAAATAAGTGAATCTGAACAAAAGGCAACCCTGTTTAAAATTAAGCTTATAAATAACTGGATGGACACAACTTAGACCGATAGACCAATAATTGTCGGGTCAAACGCTAACAGTCGCAATGTTTTTTTAAGCAGGGCATTAAGTTGGAATTTTAAGGATAAAAAAAATAGTAACAAATCTTATTTGTTAATACAATGTTATTCGAGTAATATGGTACTAATCAACTTAATTGGCACATATCAGACTCTTTAGTAGTAGATGATAAGAATTATACTTAACCTTATGGGCATGATTGCAACAAATTCAAATATTGAAATTAACCTTATAATTTCAGAACGTAATATTCAATCTAGTAGATAAAAACTTATGCATATATAGATATTTAGCCATGAATCCTGCAGTACAATTGAGGATATACATTCTGGACAATCAAAATAAAAATAAGTTCTTCAATGAGGGTGTTTATGTTCAGAATCGCACTTGTTATGCCAAGGGGGCTTTTTGTAAGGATTTGGGTGATGGAAACCATCCACTTTTATAATTATCTTTTCCTTCTTTACATCAATTAGGAGTTCAGAAAATTGGTAAATAGCATGTGTTTTACTAAAATTTTATAAACACCTCTTCGATTCAAATTGTCATTACTTTTTTAATATAAATATTAATATTCGATTCATTGACCGCATAATCAAATCAAATATTATAAAAGGTCCGTTATAAGATGATCATTCCAATCCCAAACTGTTATTAGTCATGGTTCCATCGGAGGCTTGAGATTTTCTTATTTCAAAAATAAGATGACATTGTTGGAATAGACGACCGTAAACTCTCACTGGGCTAGGTTAAATTAGATTGGAGCCAACTAAAATATGACATCTGCATTGTATTTTTCCACCCCAAGCCCAACTAAGGTCGACAGTTCAGATCTTAAATATCTGACCCATTAACAGGTCGATTACAGAGGTTCTGTTCTGTTTATATATTTTTGTAATTTTTTTCAGGGCACACGAGAGGGATACAATACAAAAGCTGGGGTACCGAAACCCAGAGATGATTTGTATTATTATTATTACTATTACTTCAAGTAACTGACCACTGTAGCATCAAGTAAGAACCTTTGTTTAGCAAAACTTAGCTCAAATCGCGGTTTCAAGAAATAAATAATTGATTGAGCTCCTAAATATCATAAAGTACGATGTTTCTTTGGTACTTAAATCTCCAGGCGCATCATAAAATGTTGGACGATCCCAACTTGTGAAAACCATAATTAACACTCTTTCAATAAGAATAGCCGCACAATACAAGAATCTCCGAGTAGGAGGCCGCTCGGATTCTTGTCATCTCACTCGTAACTTTTTTTTCCGTGCTTCACGCGAAATCCCAAATCAAAATCGAATACCTGTTGAGCTTAACTGAGGAAGCTTGAAACTTATCATGACATTTTCATTTGGATCTGCCTATGAATATGTACAAGAAACTCGACATAAGAAGGGCCACCTGCATTCTTGTCTTCAACCATGCAAGATAAGAACAGCATTCCTGAAAATGCAGGCATTGGAAAATGAGAATGCCATAATATTACAACGGTGAGAAAAGTTTATATGATGCCATGTTAGAAAAATACATGGCTAGTTTAGGTTGAATATTGCACACGATAATTTATCAAACAATATCATAGTTTGCATGAGAAGTTCAATGCACTGACCTGATGGATCCCCCTTCTTGCACAATTTGAAGCTGCGGAAGAATATTAGCATAAAATTGCATTAAACAGCCGAATATACTTCACTTTTGTTATAAAAGAGATGGAACAAAAACCGCTCTTTTAGGAGTATAGTAACACTAAAGAATCATTAATCATACCGAAGGTAGGAACATCTTTGTTGGCGAATCGCATTTACTACATCATTTAACTTCTTTGATAAAGGATTGGAAAATTGTGGCATCACAAACTGAACATACAAAGTTAACAAAAGACCGTAAGTGTCAGTACTAGGTAGGTGAAAGGATCCAGACACGGAATAATGCTGACAAGTGAAAAACATATTATGGAACAGACACCAAAAACTCCAAAAAGTTTTCTTCTTCTTCCCAATCTTTTCTTTCTAACATGCTGAGATGAGATCACCTCACCTAATTATCCTAACACTCGAATCCAAGTTCACTCATTTCAGCTTCATACCATTCAGTCACACAACAGCAGCTTTCGAGACTCTTCTCACTCAATCCACAAATCACAAAGGGAAATTCACACTTTTAAATGGAAGGAGAGTGAAACTTAGCATGCAGAAAGAAACCATTGTACAGGGAGTTTAATAGTGATTTCAAATCAAAACATGGATGAGGTCAACTTATATATACTGGGCCATTTGAATTTAGTATTCAAATGTTCAATTTATTTTAAGATAAATAGGGCAACAGTTATTTTCGGTGGATAAAAACCTGAAATGTCTGGAAAAACAATTTCAGGGTCATCAACACTTTCTTTACGAGTGGTTATGGTCAGAATGCACAATGTTTTTAGTAAATTAATGAGGATTATAAGAAACACAAAGTAAAACAAAGTACCTGAGTGGGGACTTCATCAACTGAGGTGAAGCCAAAAAGTTGTTGCAAGATACTCGAATCCACTGAGTTCCCAAAATATATTAATGCATCCTCACCATTCTCAAGAAGATAAATTCCATCATCACTGACATGTTCACTAGAAAGTGGGATTGTATGAGGAAGAATAGAATCATCCCCTTCCTGTCCAACAAGCAGAAAATTGTCTGTTAGCAGGGTTAAAATACTTTGGACTGTGAGGCAACTAGAAATTTATTACCTTTGAATTAAGGTTGTGGATGGCAAACATCCTGGGATAAACAAGTGGGACTGCCAGAGGAGTAGAAAGCGAGGAAACATAATTGAACCAGAAGGAACGGTCATCTATTCTGCCATCATTTCGCAACCCTGTACTCTTGATTAACGCTGAAGAAAGGAAAAGACAATATTTTTCAAAAGATGAAAAATATTTCAAAATTTTCTTGAGAATAAGACCAAGTTTCTACCACAGGAATTGCCAAAATGGAAGAGAACATGAAATTTGAAAATGGAGATTAGCTAAAATGATAATAATAACAGAAATGAATGAGATAGAGATCAAGTATATAATTAACAAAAGGAAATATTTATACCAAGGGTATATAGAGGAAGAAGCTTAAGAGCCTCAGGAAGAATAAGCTGTCCAGATGATGATACCGTGGCACAAAATCTACGGTATGAAAGCAGAGTGTTGATGCAAAGATTTGTCACTTGGTCCTTCACTGGATTAAGCGGGGTTGTAGGAATTTCAATTGCAGCTGCATGCACGATAAAGTAGTAAAACACACTACATTGTCAGTATTCTTACACGTCAAATTAATGATTCCATGAAGAATTTTGAGATAAAATAATTTGGATAAAATATCCAAGTAACATCTCATCCATATAAGATCAATCCATAATGTGAAAAATAATGGCAATGTGGAACATCTTCAAATCACAGTTCAAAGCAAATCAAACAGGCCATGAGAGAGAAAAGAACCATAAACAGAACCAGCTATCTTGCACAACCAATTCACCAAAAAGAGAAAAGAAAGCAGAGAAAGATGTAAAATGTAGATTTGAGTACCTTGTTTTAAGAAATATGCAAATTGAGTATCCAAGTCAGCAGCACGAAACAAATTACTTAGCATATTTGTGCATGGCAAGGATAAGTTTGTGACTCGAATTCTTCTTTGCCCATAAACAGTGGTATACAGAAGGGCACACTGGAAAGTGAAGGGCAGAATAGTAAAGATGCATAAAAATTCTTAGCTTGTCAATGCCAACAAATAATGTAAGAAACATCATATGCATTAAAGATTCAGATACCAATAATTAGTACCTGAAAAGCACATTCAGAACCATCTTGTAATTTGTCATCATGCTTTAAGGTTACCAATATGCATTTGTCACAATCAATCTGCATCACAAAAAGGACTGGTCATGGGTTGAAACAAAGATAAAAACACAAAAAAAAAACTGCTCAAGCAGAGCTTAACCATTTCATGAGCCACAAAGCCATGGCTCGTGAAAGCACAAAAATAAATACATGACAAGGGGAAAATGTTGAATACGGAATATCTCATTTTGGAATAGGTTGTTTGATACTAAATGAGGACTTGATGAGGAGCTTTTAAGATAAGCATTGCAACACGAGTATCTTGCTCCAACCTTATAACAGCTTACTTTTTCTTTAATTAACCATGTTAAAACACGCTGAACACCTCAAAGAGGACATAAATTATGATTGTAGAACTCTTCAAACAGAAGGAAAACCCAAAGAAAATTTGCACACACTTGTCAGCCCCATACCACACCTTCAAATATCTCAAGTCCAGTCATATACCAACTAAGAAACAAACCACCAGGAAGAAACTATTCATCTAACTCAATAACTCATCATTCATTTCCCTAGTTCAGCCATAATGCAATTATAAGACTGACTTAAATCACATATATAAGAAAAAATAGTATCATTTTGCTAAGTAGTTAAAGACTGTTGATTGAATTTCAAACACCTGGAAAAAATACAACCAATAGTTCAGGAATAAATCATTCAACACGTCAATCCCCAAAATGGAACAATATTCACCAGGTTAGAAGCCCAAAATCCCAGATAATTGATCCAAGCAAACTTCTAACACTTTTTTAGCAAGGGTTAGCAAATCATCCAACTTGAGTTCAAAGCTAGGCATTACGCAGAAAATAACTTTATTTCCTTAGCTTAACCAAACAGTGTGAGTAGTTACGATCAGATTTTTGAATCATTCTTAAGTGATAAAATAACTGTGGTTCAGAAGCTAAAACAAATAACGAGAAATATAAGACCAAGTATTTTTCAAAGGAGCACAAACCCCAGCTAGGTCAATGTCAGTTGGAATGCGTTTGCAGAAGTTTCCAGAATAATCATGAACTTGAATACCCTATAAGTACACAAGGGGAAATATATATTAAAATGTGGTTAAATTATCATCATAATCCAAAAAAAATCAACCATCAATATTTCACCAAAGAAACAGAGCAAAACAGAAACATTACCTGGCTGCATCTTACACGCATGACAGCCTCAAAACCTTGGGGCCTAGTGACGTTCCACCTAAGGTCATTGTAGAGCTTTGCAGGATCGGATACAGCAGAGAAGGGGTAATAATAATACACCTGGAATTCGGAGAAAATGTGTTGAAAAGTCTTCCACTCAAGAAATAACTCTGTAACCCTGATACTGAAGACCTCGTACATAGAGTTCGACAAGTATAGATTTGACTGATTAATATATACATCAATATAGAGTCAGGCTTTCAAGTTTCACCAAGTTATGCATCAGGCTCGATATTTTATTGATTAGTACTCTACTGTTATCACACAAAGATGATCAAGTAAGGACTTCTTAACTAACAAAAAAAAGGGAATACGATACTCATCCATCATATTTTTATTGCTCCCTTTAAACTTGAGATGCACCTCATCCATAGTTTACCAATTACCAGTGTTTAACCAGGGAAAATCAGCAAGCCCATATATAAATTATTTGGATGTGGTTTAGAGATTCCGATAGCACAGGGTCAGAAAATCTAGCCTGTCCTGACTTCAGTAACAAATTTGCATTGTGTGACCTGACCTTAAGCACAAAGATGTCCAATAAGCACCGACATACAAAGATATTGAAGTACCATGCAACAGAAAATTTTAAAGCACAGCCCCATACAAGGTTTGCAACCTAGTGCACTTTAGGAACTTCAAAGTAGCTGGCTCACTGAAATGCTTGAGAATGAGCAAGAATTACAGCTTAGCTATATACTTTGGTTGACAAGAGGTGCTTTGGATGACTTGTAATAGAAAATGTACTCCCTCCATTATGTATGTTTCACATTTAAATGAAAATTGGTTTCAACATTTTTCATTACAAAAATTTATAAATTTAAAATAATGAGAATTACTTTTAAAAGCTTTAATCTTAAAATAAAATATTTTAAATTAAGATTTTATGCTAATATAACTTCAAAATTATAGAAACTTAACATTTAAATTAAGAGAACAGTGCAGACTGCAGATGGAATTCAATTGAAGCAGAGTAACAAACAACTTCACCATTTCTATTCAAGTACGGGTTCCAGAAGATTACAATTTGTATTAAATTATCAGCCAAACAAATAAATAAATAAAAACAAAGTAAATCTTATATTAATACCTGGCCTCCAGTAGTTCTTGGGATGACAGATATGGAAGCAATGTCTACATAACTCTGGGTAGTTAAAAATACATCAACACAGACCTGCAATGTGTTGCAACACAAGAACACAAGCGAAATATTCAGTCACACGATAGATTTATCTAACCAGCATGAATTTCAACAAGCATCCATCAGGCAGATTTTATATTATCACATCATTATGATGTCAAGGAGGAAAAAATTACTTTTAGTTTACCTGATACTCAGCAAATTCAATTCCCATTGTCTTAAGATTTTTGTCAGCTGGTTGCAGTAATTTATGAGCCTCCTAATCAAATAGAAATGGAAAATAAAAAAAATCAATACAGAAGCAGAATTTTATCTTCCATTGAATACAAAATAGTTCTTGTATCAATCACAAATATACTGAATTATAATGAGCAAATATATCACCTGAGATTCAATATGAAAGAGCAGAAAATAAGATCATCATATCTGAAATGCTGATTAATAGTTGGCAAATTCATTTATGATTTTTTGGATGAATATTTTTTTAATTATTCTCTTTTCTTTCTCTCTAAAGGAGATTCACACACATCCACCGTCAAGTGAAAGTCACAAATGCATTACAAAGATGATCATTAGAGACAAGTTAAGATTACACGAGTAAGAGTTAGTTTAGAAGTTAAATTGTATTAGTAGAGTGGTATTTTAGGCCTTGTATCG